>JAQQAF010000009.1:49629233-50829233 GCA_029747655.1 Ensete ventricosum
AATATGAACCTGTCTGACTCATTCGGTTTCATCCAAGTAAATTAGAATTTTGATATGGACCTACACTTAAAAAAATTATATCATAAAATATCATTCTAAGCAGTTTAAATAATTAGACTTATGCAAGTGATTTTATTTTTTATTAAAAAATATAATAGAGGATTACTAACTTCACATGTAATTATTGGTTTTTTATGATGAGGATATGTAGTGATGCAAATCAACAAAGAGATATATTAACAGAAAAAAAGATAAAAAAAAAATAAGATTCGTACCTTGAGATGAAAGAGTAAGACCAATAAAGGGATGAGGAGGAATAGCATAGATTAAAGAAGGGTGATAGATTCACTGAGTTTTGAAAGATATTTTATGGTTTTAGGAGCCTTTGGGTTGAGTCAAAGCTGAATTATAGAGTCAATCCGAAATGGATTCTATTTAAGTTCAGTTCGAAATCGGTTGAACATCCTTAATCATATATTTTTTATTAATTATATTTTATAAAAAGTAAAATAAAATCAAATCTTGGAATGAAAAAAAAAAATCATAAAATCAAGATAGAAGTGAAAATTCTTAGATGATGAAAAGATTATGTTCCAATCAAATGTGATTATTTGCAGATTTGGGAGTCCGCGTGATCTCATCAGATCCATAAAGCTATATAAATATATATGTTATATATATATATAGAAAAAGAGAAAACTTTTCGAAAACAGATTCCTTAATGCTATTTCTTCCCTCCCCATTGCTAACGCCTTTCTCGCTCTCTCTCTCTCTCTCTCTCTCTCTCTCTCTCTCGCGGAGCGTGCGATCACCGTAACTGAGGCGCAGCATTGATCGCCACCTAACCCCGTCCCCGTGCAGACGCACGCCGGTTCCAAGTCGTCGTTTTGGTCGTCCCCTAGGGAGATGGTATTCGCCTCCCTTTCCAAGCTTCGTATCTTTCTCCGGAAGTCGTCAGCCGGGGGCCCGAACGTCACGGCGCCATCCTCCTCGTCGGCTTCGAGTTCAAGCCAGCAGCTGATGAAGAAGAACCCGGTAGTCCATCGCTCCTCTTACTTCTTTTTCGTGCCGAGTTATGTTGGCTCAAATTTCCGTATTTTAGTTCGAATCGAGTGTTCTGACCCTGATTTGATGATGAAATCTTGGAAAAAATCGAACTTGATCTGCAGTATGTGATTATGTTAGATGTGTTTCATCTTTTAGATAAGGTTTATGGTTAGATTTACATCGATAGTGTTCCTCGTGTTGGATTTTGGTTGGGAAAAAAGAGAAATCCATATCAATTTAGCATCCGCAAGTGATAATTTAATTCTGTACATTTTCGATTGAGGGTGTTGTTAGTCTGGAAAAAGTTGCTTTCTTTATTGATTTATTTGCTCTTTGTGTTTTGTAGTGATTACATTTGAATGGATACTCTCTGTTTCCAGTGACTGGAAATGGTCGAACTTGGAATAGAGTTTGGGAGGAAGGCTTACAAACAATTTTGTTAGGGGAGAATTTGGTGTTTTTGCCTAGTAGATGCGTTCCGCCTCCGTGTCTGTTGAGCAAACATTGCTGGTTCAAGCCCGTGTGCGCTAGCTCGCCCGCAGTCTTCTCAGTACGGAGTTGGAGCTCGGCCGGATGAGTGGTGATTTAGAGCTCGGCTCGGGAAGTCGGCTGCTGGAATGGTGGAGCTCGGGTCGGGAGGAAGTACTCCAGCTCGGGTCGGGCCGCTGACTCCTGCAAGAAGGTCGGGTCGGGTAGGTTCCCGACGTGACCCCTCCGACAATCAAGATAGTTCAGTGGTTCATTTTTGCGATCCCCTGCCCCAGAGGTGCAAGAGCTTATATAGTGGGTGTCGTAGATCATCCGTACTTGGGAACCTGGTCGCCCTTGTGGCTTACCCTGTCGTCGTACGCTTCCGCCACGCCCGCAGTCCTTACGGTGAGTGATGCGTCCACAGGTTGAGGTGTTGGCCTTACCTGTGTCAGGTCGGCCGTACGACCGCTGGCGTATCGGCATTACCTGTGTCAGGTCGGCCGTACGATCGCTGGCGTATCGGCATTACCTGTGTCAGGTCGGCCGTACGACCGCTGGGGATTTGGCCTTACCTGTGCCAGGTCGACCGTATGACCGCTGGCGTATCGGCACTACCTGTGCCAGGTCGGCCGTACGACCGCTGGGGATTTGGCCTTACCTGTGCCAGGTCGGCCGCACGACTGCTGGCGCCCTCATACCTGCGTCCGACCAGTTTCCTGCGTTGGGTCGGCCACGTCGGTGGACCAGTTGTCCGAAGGAGTGATGATGTGGCGGCCAGGTCATTATGTGTCATATCATTCTTCCCCCCCCCCCCCCCCCCCCCCGGGAAGACCTTCTCGAGGTGCCTGATGAGGGTGCCGAAGATGAGGTCTTGTGCTTAGCTGTTGGTTCGAGGTGGCCCTGAACTAGTCCCGAGTGGGGGCTCGGGGACTTCAAATGGTGCGGGGGTTGATCCGCCCGAGTAAGAGCTCGGTAACTTGAATGGCGCAAGAGTTAATCCGACCGAGCAGGAGCTCGGGAATTGTGATGTCGCAAGAGCTGATCCGACCGAGCAGGAGCTCGGTAATTGGGATGTCGCAAGAGTTGATCCGACCGAGCAGGAGCTCGGGAATTGTGATGTCGCAAGAGTTGATCCGACCGAGCAGGAGCTCGGAATTGGGATGTCGCAAGAGTTGATTCGACCGAGCAGGAGCTCGGGAATCGTGATGTCGCAAGAGTTGATCCGACCGAGCGGGAGCTCGGGAATTGTGATGTCGCAAGAGTTGATCCGACCGAGCAGGAGCTCGGGAATTGTGATGTCGCAAGAGTTGATCCGATCGAGCAGGAGCTCGGGAATTGGGATGTCGCAAGAGTTGATCCGACCGAGCGGGAGCTCGGGAATTGTGATGTCGCAAGAGTTGATCCGACCGAGCAGGAGCTCGGGAATTGGGATGTCGCAAGAGTTGATCCAACCGAGCAGGAGCTCGGGAATCGTGATGTCGCAAGAGTTGATCCGACCGAGCGGGAGCTCGGGAATTGTGATGTCGCAAGAGCTGATCCGACCGAGCAAGAGCTCGGGAATTGGGATTCGGACTTTCGCCAAGGGTGAACCTAGGCACAAACCCTGGGATTTGGCTGAGGGGGCGAACTCGGGCGCAAATCTGGAGATTTGGCCGAGAGGGTGAACTCGGGCGCAGATCTGGAGATTTGGCCGAGAAGGTGAACTCGGGTGCAAATTTGGAGATTTGGTCGAGAGGGTGAGCTCGGGTGCAAATCTGCGGATTTGGCCGAGAAGGTGAACTCGAGCGCAAATATGGAGATTTGGCCGAGAGGGTGAACTCGGGCGCAAATCTGCGGATTTGGCCGAGAAGGTGAACTCGGGCGCAAATCTGGAGATTTGGCCTAGAGGGTGAACTCGGGCGCAAATCTGGAGATTTGGCCGAGAGGGTGAACTCGGGTGCAAATCTGCGGATATGGCCAAGAAGGCGAACTCGGGCGCAAATCTGGAGATTTGGCCAAGAAGGTGAACTCGGGCGCAAATCTGGAGATTTGGCCGAGAAGGTGAACTCGGGCGCAAATCTGGAGATTTGACCGAGAGGGTGAACTCGGGCGCAAATCTACGGATTTGACCGAGAGGGTGAACTCGGGCGCAAATCTGCGGATTTGGCCGAGAAGGTGAACTCAGGCGCAAATCTGGAGATTTGGCCGAGAGGGTGGACTCGGGCGTAAATCTGGAGATATGGCCGAGAGGGTGAACTCGGGCGCAAATATGCGGATTTGGCCGAGAAGGCGAACTCGGGCGCAAATCTGGAGATTTGGCCGAGAAGGTGAACTCGGGCGCAAATATGGAGATTTGGCCGAGAAGGTGAACTCGGGCGCAAATCTGGAGATTTGACCGAGAGGGTGAACTCGGGCGCAAATATGCGGATTTGGCCGAGAAGGTGAACTCGGGCGCAAATCTGTTGATTTGGCCGAGAAGGCGAACTCGGGCGCACTTGCCCTTATCTTGTGAACCCTCTCTTTATTGCCATGTGCATATTATCATATATATGATAATATTATTATATTATATATATATTATTATATTAATATATATTGTCCTCCGCCTAGGGTTTCGGTCAGAGTAACGGTGCATTTAATGGCTGGGTGGCTTTTCGGGGTGGCGGCGCTTCGTCTTGCCTCGGGAAGCTGAAACGACTCCCTTGGGCGCTATAAGTTCACTGTGTGGTTGGGCAGAGACCTCACTTGTTCATTTGGCCCCCTCCCTGCTTCCATCTCGGACCTCCCTAGCCACTCTTCGTCCCATCAGTCGGCAGCCCCTTTTGAATAGGTCGTGATGACCTCCTCGGACTCCTCGACTAGTGTCAGGATCATTTCTCCCCCGGGGTCGGGGGAGACAAGTCGATGTGATCCCGAGGTTGATTCTTCGGGAGCGTCTTCTGGGCCCCCGTCGCCTGTCGACGCGAGGGTTCTGAGGGATTTGGAGGTCATGATGTCGGATCATGATTTCGACACGGCGATGACTGAGGGGTCACTTGCCGTGATTAGGGAGCGGTACAGCATCCCGGCTAAATACGGGCTACATGCTCCGCAGCCGGGGCAGCGTCCTTATAGCTTGGACGTTCCCGGCATGTGCATCTCGGTAGATGCTTTGGAGGCCGGTCTCCGGTTTCCTTTGCACCCACTCATCGAGGAGTGCTTGAGATCGTGGAGAGTCTCTCGCAGCCAGGTAGCGCCCAACTCGTGGCGTTACCTCGCCGTCTTCTTGGGCGAGTGCCGAGGAGCCAGGATTATCCCGACTCAGGACTTGTTCATGGCGTGTTTTCGCCTCTGCAAGAGCCGGGGCGGTTACTATCTTACCGCCCGGGTCGGTTTTAGAGTCAGCGGGGCACCTTCAAGTAACAAAGGTTGGAAGTCCCGCTACCTTTATGTTAGTGGTCCGATTTGGGGGTTCAGGCTCGATTGGTCGGCTCACCCGATTGGCAATGCCCCCCCATACCTTTTCGAGGAGGAGACTGTCCTGGTCGGCCGACTGAAGCGGATTCTTTCCTCTTCACACGCGATCAAGGAGATGGCTGAGCTTTGGCTCGTCAGGCGGGTTTAAGCCCGACCTCTAGGGGTACTAACATTTTGCTTTACTTTAGCCTTCCTAACTGCCTACTGACCTGTTGGTCGGAATGCAGACCGGATGGATCTCGGGGAGCTTCGCGGAATGCCCAGAGTGACCGGCGGCAAAGTCCCTCCGACCCGGCCCACCGCCCGTGAGGTCGGCGCGTCTCCTCCGAGGGAAGCTCCGAGGGCTTCGTCGAAGAGGCCAGTCGTCTCCCCACCTGAGCAAGCTGAAGAGGCGGCGAGGCGCGTCAAGAAGGTGAAGGTGCTGACAAGGAGGCACAAGTCTCGTCCTGGCGAAGGGGAGTCTCGCTCCCGGTCTAAGGGTAAGGAGCCCGCGGCACCGTCGGAGGAGCCCGAGGTGCCGGTCAGGTCCGAGGAAGGGGGCGCTTCACTAGCCCACGAACGCCCAAGGTCAATGAAAGACCTTCTCAAGACGAAGGTTCATAAGGGCGACGCGGGCTACTACGCCCTGCTAATGTTCGACTAGGGCATCAAGACCCCGAGAAGGAGTTGAAGGCCAGATGTAAGGGGCTGAAGAATTCGACGAAGGTGTGGAACAATTCGTCGGCAGCAGAGGAGTTTGAAAGGGGACTTCTCCATCCCCAACTGGCGCGGGAGCTCTATACGCTCCCCTCGGAAGTCCTGATGGCCCGAGCCGCCAAGGAGATGGTCCTGGTAAGCTTCCCGACCCGTGCCTTGGTAACTTGAGTTTACCCTTTGCTTAGATCCTAACAGTCGTCCTTTCGTGCAGAGCCAACATTTCCAAATGGCACTTTTTGACCGAGTCCATGATGCGGGTCGACTGATCACATTCATCGACTACCGGGTCAAGCAGCTGCAAGAAGAGCTTGACGCTCTGAAATCGAGAGGGGGACCGGAGGCGGTTGCCGAGGCCGAAGAACGCGCGTCCGAGCTGCAGGAGGAACTCGAGAAAATCAAAAGGGAAAAAGCCGAAGAGCTCCTCAGGCGCGAGGTCTCGGAGAAGGAGCTGCAGGAGGTTCGGGGCCACCTGGGCGACGCCCAACAGCTGCTTAAGGAGGCGCGGACCAGGGCTCGGAGGATGGACGACGAGCTGCTGCAGGCCGTGAAGGACCTGGAAAGCGCCCGAGCTGAGCTGCCGGGGCAATCGGTCGCCCAGTACAAGGGGTCCCTCGGCTTCAAAGAGGGCCTGAAGAGGATGGGTCGGGTGACATATGAATATGGGTATCGGGTGGCATTAGCTCGCTTTCGCGCCCGACATCCCGACGCCGACGTTGAAGAGGACCGAGAAGAGTCTCGTTCATGGTGCCGATGGAAAGGCAGCAAGATTTTGACGACTCGGTTCCTCCCGAGCCCTGATTTTTTCTTTAAACTTGTAACTCGGGTCGAGAAGAGTCTCGTTTTGTTCCCGACATCTTTTGTACTTGCTTCTGATCAATACAAGTCGGGTCGTTTTACTGATATCGTTGTGCTTCTAACTGATACAAGTCGGGTCGCTTTGTTGATATCGTCATGCGTAAAATTTTCGCAAGTTTGTGATGTGCCAAGTTCTCGGCAGCACCCGCCCCTCCATTGTTGCCAACGTATAAGTCCCGTCTCGGATAACATCGATGACCCGGTAGGGGCCTTCCCAGTTCGGGGCCAGCTTGCCGTGGGACCGGGTCGAGTCGCTGACCTCAGTCTTCCGGAGCACCAGGTCGCCCGTCTTGACGTGTCGGGGGCGTACTCGACGGTTGTACAGCTTGGCGACAGCTCTTCTATAGGCCAATGCTCGGAGATGGGCGTCGGCTCGCTTTTCCTCTAATATGTCAAGGTTCTCACGGAGCTGTCGGTCGGACTCCTCCTGACGCTGGGTCTGGACTCAGAGGGTCGGGAAAACCACCTCGGGAGGTAGCACGGCTTCGGTCCCGAAAGCCAGGCTATATGGGGACTCCCCCGTTGGGGTTTTCGGAGTCGTTCGCGACGCCCATAGAATACTCGGGAGCTCCTCTACCCAAGAGGTCGTGGCGCTGGAGACCCTTTTCTTCAACCCTTCAAGAATAGCTCGGTTCGTTACCTCGGCTAGCCCGTTGGCTTGGGGATGGGCAACCGAGCTGAACTTCAGCTGGATGCGATAGCTTTGGCAAAACATCTTGAAATTCGCGTTATTGAACTGCGTGCCGTTGTCTGTAATGATGGCCCTGGGGAGGTCGAACCTGGTTATGATGTTTTTCCACACGAACCCTTCGACTTGTCTCTCGGTGATGGAGGCCAGTGGCTCGGCTTCGAGCCATTTGGTGAAATAGTCGACTCCGACTATCAAAAACCTTCTTTGTCCCGAGGTCGGGGGGAAGGGGCCGAGGAGGTCCATTCCCCATTGGGCGAAGGGCCAGGCGCAGTCGGCAGTCGTGAGGAGGATTCCTGCTTGTTTAAAGCGAAGGATCTCGTCGATCCAGCCTCCGTCTTTCTCGTCAACAGTCAACACAATCGAATTGACGGAGGGCCCGATGGTCCTCACCATTGCTCCGGAAGGCGCGTCGGTCACGCAGGAGGATGCTAGCCTGGCCAGGGCGTCTGCCTGCGCGTTCTCGTTGCGAGGTACCTTAGTGATGGTACACCTTTGAAACCGACCCGCCATCCGTCGCGCCTCGGCTAGGTACTTGATCATTGCTGCTTCTCGGGTCTCAAACACTCCGTTGACTTGGCCTGCGACGAGCTGGGAGTCAGTGAATATCTCGATGTCTTCTGCGCCCAGCTTGGCTTACACCTTCAGACCGAACAGGAGCGCTTCGTATTCTTCTTCATTGTTTGTAGCTTTGAATCCCAATCGCTGAGCATGTTAGTAGGTGTGGCCGGAGGGGTCCTTGAGCACCAAGCCGACGCCTCCTCTTTCCGAGTTGGCGGAGTCGTCGATATACAGAGTCCATCTGGGGTTCGGGTTCGCCGGGATTTCCGGGGGTGTGAGCTCCGAGAGGAAGTCCGCGAGCACTTGGCCTTTAATCGCCTTTCTCGGCTCGTATTCGATATCGAACTCCCCTAATTCCACCGACCACTTGAGCATCCGACCCGCAACATCAAATTTGGAAAGGATCTGGCGCAAGGGTTGGTCGGTTATCACTTTGATAGGATGCGTCTGGAAATACGGCCTCAGTTTCCTGGATGCTAGGATCAGAGCCAAGGCTATTCTTTCTATGGGGGAATAACGGAGCTCAGGTCCCGCCAGGACATGACTAGTGTAGTAGATTGGCTTTTTCCCAGCTTTATCGAGTGTCACCAAGACCGAGCTAACCGCCAGGTCGGTCGCAGCGAGGTACAAGCCGAGAGGCTCCCCGTCCTTTACCGAGGCTAGTTGCGGTAGATTTTCGATGTGGCTCTTGAGTTGGCAGAATGCTTCCTCGCATTCGGGGGTCCACCTGAAGTCTTTTGCCAACTTCAGTGCTCGGAAAAAGGTAGAACTCTTGTCTCCGGCTCGGGAAATAAAGCGGCTCAGGGCTGCTAACCTTCCTGTAAGTCGTTGGACCTCTTTTATAGTCTTGGGGGGCTGCATTTCTTGTATTGCCTTTATCTTGTCGGGATTGGCGTTGATCCCCCGCTGATGCACTATGAAGCCGAGGAACTTCCCGGATGTGATACCGAAGGTACATTTTGCCGGGTTGAGACGCATCTTGTATTTTCTTAGCGTGCGAAACGCTTTCGCCAGGTCGGAGAGATAGGTCTCGGCTTGTCGGCTTTTGACTATCATATCGTCTACGTAAATCTCCATGTTCCTTCCGACCTGGTCCTTGAACATGCGATTCACGAGCCGCTGGTAGGTTGCGCCAGCGTTTTTCAACCTGAACGACATCACCTTGTAGCAATATGTGCCGTTATGAGTGATAAAGGCTGTGTTTCTTTTCTCTCGGGGCCATCTGGATTTGGTTGTACCCCGAGAAGGCATCCATAAAGGAAATCAACTGATGCCCCGACATGGCATTCACCAATTGGTCGATGCGGGGAAGTGGGTAGCAGTCTTTCGGGCAGGCTCGATTGAGATCAGTATAATCAACGCGCATCCGCCATTTTCCATTAGCTTTTTTAACAAGTACAACGTTGGATAGCCAGGTCGGATATTTTACTTCTTCGACAAGCTTTGCGTCCAATAGACGAGTGACCTCGTCTTCTATAGCCTTCTGCCGGTCTGGAGCGAATTTGCGCGGACGTTGCTTCACAGGTCGGGCGTCGGGGGAGATGTTCAGGTAATGCTGGGCGATCTCCGAGTCGACCCCCGGCATATCGTTTGGGGACCATGCGAAGACACTGTCGTTCTTCCGCAGGAAATCTATCAGTTGAACTTGTTGGTTTTCTGTGAGCTCCGATCCGACCTTCACCATCTTATCAGGGCGGTTCGGGTCGAGTGACAGTTCTAAGACTTTTTCCGCCGAGTGGGTGTCTCGGGCGCTTTCCTCCGGACCTGGGGGCATGGTACCGACTGGTTCAGTTCTCAGCTTCTTGAACAACGTTGTTGCCGTTAAGTAGCACTGCCTAGATTCTCTTGGGTCACTCCTGACTTCGTCGACCCCAGTTCGGGTCGAGAACTTCGGGATCCGATGATACGTGGACACGACCGCCCTGAGTCGATTGAGGGTCGGGCGCCCAATGATGGCGTTGTACGCCGATGGGAGCTTGACCACCATAAATGACACTAGCAAAGTCTTCGACCTTGGTTCCCTCCCGAACATGACAGGGTTCGTGGTTGCTCCTAAGGGAGAGACGGAATCCCCAGTGAATCCTGTCAAGGTAGACGTTAGAGGGGCGAGATCTCGGTCAGTTAACCCCAACCTTTGAAAGGCATCGAAATACAGAATGTCGGCCGAACTCCCCGTGTCGATCATGACCCTCTTGACGTAGGCGTTGGCCATGCGGATTGAGATTACTAGCGCATCATCGTGGGATAAGTGCTTCTCGCCTTCCGACCTGAATGTGACGTCAAGGTCTTCGTGATGCAGCGGCCTCTTTCCGGCCTTGGATCGTGCGTAAGCTTTTCGCGTCGAGGAGCTATTGCCGCCTGATGCCGGACCGCCAAAGATGACGTCGATCTGCTTTTCGACCGGGCCCTGAGGTCGGGGAGATGAGTCTTGGGAGGGTCGGTCGTCTGGGAGAGAGGGTTGTTCGAGGACATATCGCCGCAGGTGGCCGCGCCGGATAAGGTCTTCAATTTGGTATTGCAGGTCACGACATTCCTCGGTGTCGTGATCGTATTCTCTGTGGAAGCGGCAATACCTTCTTTTATCGCGCCGCTCGGGGTGCGACTTCATCGGGCTTGGGGACTTCAAGGGCCCCTTTTCCCGTATTTGGAAGAAGATCTCTGTTCGGGTCGAATTGAGGGGGATCGGGGGGGGGTCTGCTGGCAACAAGCCCGACCTGTCTTCCATCCTCTTCGGAGGTGGCGCCGGATGTCCACGAGACTGTTCCCCCCGGGAGCACTTCGTCTCATCCCGCTTGCTAGCTATTAGCGTCTCGGCCGCCATATACTGGTGTGCCCGTTGTAACATCTCGGGCAGAGTCGTTGGCGGTCGCTCGATCAGCGACCAGAAGAACCTTGACGGCCTCAGCCCCGTTAGGAATGCTTGGATGGCCAGGGATGGATAGAGGTCGGGGATTCCCTAGACCTGCGATGTGAACCGTCCTACGAACTGGGAGAGGGGCTCGTCGCTCCCTTGGGCCATCCCGAGGAGGGAGGCCGTGGTTGGCCTCGGGCGTGCGCTCGCCAAAAAGTTCAGCTCGAACTCTCTTGCCAACGCGTCAAATGAAGGTATAGACGCGGGTTTGAGGCGAGAATACCAGGTTCTGGCCGACCCCTTAAGGGTGGTCGGGAAGGCCCGACACATCAGCGCCTCCGAAGTGTCGTAAAGGGCCATCTGGACGCGGAATGTAGCGATATGCTCCATCGGGTCGCCGCTGCTATCGTAGGGCTCGAGGGCGGGGAGCCTGAAGGTGGCCGGGAGAGGCTTGGACTGTATCTCAGGAGTGAATGGGGAACCGCCTTTAGAACTTTCCCCAACCTCCTCTCTTGATTTGAGGACTTCCTTCTGGACTTCGTCGAGCCGTTGATGGACTCGACGAACTTGCTCTCTTAGGGAGTCAGTGGTGTCGGTCGATAAGGTGTCGAGGTCGAGCTCAGTCGGTGCTGGATTGTAGGAGCGACTTTGGGATCGGGCTGGCGTCGGGGTCAGGGAAGCTGGGCGGGCTTCGGCGACCCGAGGCTATGGCGCCTCTATATCGGGCAGGATTCCCCGGTCTGGGGCCATCGGTGACTCCGTTTGCGGGGGTGCCGCCGGGGGAGCCGATTGGTGAGCCATCGAATGCACGAGCTGGGGTAGGTATAGGATTATGGTTTGAACCATTCCCGCTAGTGCTTGGACTTGGCTGGTGAGGCCGAGGAAAGCCTCTGCCGTGACCATGAACGGCGCGGGGTTTGATGCGGGTGAAGGGAACCCTGGGTCGGTCATCATCCTCCAAAAGCGGTTGGGAGTCGGCACAACTACCGTGGCCTCCTCCGTCGATCGAGGGTGGTCAAGTTCCGTGTGGTGCTCCGTACCCGAGTCCCCAAACGGGCGTTCTAACGACATGGGCCCTCCTTCTAGCGCCAAAATGTTAGGAGAGAATTTGGTGCTTGCCTAGTAGATGCGTTCCGCCTCCGTGTCTGTTGAGCAAACACTGTTGGTTCAGACCCGTGTGCGCTAGCTCGCCCACAGTCTTCTCGGTACGGAGTTGGAGCTCGGCCGGATGAGTGGTGATTCAGAGCTCGGCTCGGGAAGTCGGCTGCTGGAATGGTGGAGCTCGGGTCGGGAGGAAGTACTCCAGCTCGGGTCGGCCGCTGACTCCTGCAAGAAGGTCGGGTCGGGTAGGTTTCCAACGTGACCCCTCCGATGGTCAAGTTAGTTCAGTGGTTCGTTTTTGTGATCCCCCTGCCCCGTAGAGGTGCAAGAGCTTATATAGTGGGTGTCGTAGATCATCCGTACTTGGCAACCTGGTCGCCCTTGTGACTTCCCTGCCGTCGTACGCTTCCACCACGCCCGCGGTCCTTGCGGTGAGTGATGCGTCCACAGGTTGAGGTGTCGGCCTTACCTGTGTTAGGTCGGTCGTACGACCGCTGGCGTATCAACATTACCTGTGTCAAGTCGGTCGTACGACCGCTGGCGTATCGACATTACCTGTGTCAGGTCGGCCGTACGACCGCTAGGGATTTGGCCTTACCTGTGCCAAGTCGGCCGTACGACCGCTGGCGTATCGGCACTACCTGTGCCAGGTCGGTCGTACGACCGCTGGGGATTTGGCCTTACCTGTGCCAGGTCGGCCGCACGACTGCTGGCGCCCTCATACCTGCGTCCGACCAGTTTCCTGCATTGGGTCGGCCACGTCGGCGGGCCAGTTGTCCGAAGGAGTGATGATGTGGCGGTCAGGTCCTTATGTGTCATATCAAATTTAATAGTACCACACATCAGCGACCTGTTATCGGGGGAACATGTTCTGCATTTGCATCTAGAGTTTACTTTCATGTTTTTGTTTTACTTTTGGAGATCATCTGACTTTAAACAAGATCAGGCCGTCAAATTATTAATAGACTTTGGCTAGACTTACATGGCATACATATTTAGTTCACTAATGTAAATGAGAAATATAGCAAGGCAATTTTGAGGCCTAGAAATAATAGGTCCTTTTAAAGTTTCTATATAGAAATTGAATATTGTTTTCCTGTTTAAGTATTAAATGCTTGGGTAAGTAGCAGTTCTATGTACAAAAATGCAAGTTGATGATGTAGTATCTAAAATGGAAAGGTATTGAGATTGGAAATTTCTTTCTATCAAAGGATGATTTTCTATTTCTTTCCCAAGTCATGGAAAATTATTGGTTTGTCTGGAAAGTAGAAAAAGAGATGAAAAGAATATACTGAATAACAACTCAAGAAGCAATAAATCATAGAGTCTTACTTCAGAGCACTTGTTAGATATATATAACCTTCATGATTTACATGATACATGGATGATAAAATCTTGCATTAACCTCGTAACTATGATCTTGGAGCTTGTGTTGATGGATACTCTTATAACATGATAAACTATCACTAATGTGATACATGTATGTTCTTTTTTTTGTTGGGGTAGATGTGGGGTGGTTGGAGCAAGACATGGCTCCAATTAGTTTTAACTCTTAACAAATATCCATTCCTGATTTGGCATGACATGAGTCCTCCAGCCACCCAAAACTTTGTCATCATTCTGAGACCTTGACAGATAATACTTATAAATGCTCAAAAAGTGATACCATGATGAAGTTTGATTCCATAGCATGGCTTATGGGAATCAATGCCAAAGTATCTAATTTTCTTGTAAAAACCTGAAGTGAATATGTGGGAAGTTCCAATTTCTGAAGAATTGTGTTGGAACATGTTTTTTCAAGTAAGAGTTTCCATCTAATTATGTATTGTCCTTTGTTGATGTATTTATGTTGCTACATCAGCACTTTTGATGTTATATTGTTACAGCATTGGTGATTTTTGTCAGTTGGATTACTTTGTTTCCATATTTGTCTCCCTGGATCAGGATTCTTTTTGAAGTAAACAATCATTGACATCCTTGCTAGAGCTTACTTTATGTTTTCTTTGTAACATCCATGTTTTCTATATATAACCTTATCTTATTTCTCAGTTTGTTGTCTTTTTTACTTGCATGCAATATTACACCAAGCTGCACAGCAGAAAACAGGGAAGACATAGACATGTTTGAAAACCTTGAATAACTTATTTTCATATCTTACTTCATATTCCACTTTGGTAATAGTATCTTGTATCGTGAGCTGTGCAGTCATCAGATGTCAATGTTGCTTGATGCTAGTGCCTAGCTATTTCCCTTGTACTTATTGGTTATAACTGAACGAAAGATTGACATCAGGTTAAAAAAAATGAATTTTACAAAAATCCGGTTTTGTAGGGCAGTCTATACAATATGAAGTGAAGATATTTGCTTGATACTAGTTGCCTATTTCTTTCCTCTTATTGGTTTAATTTTCTGAAGGGTCAATAGCAAGTTAACAAATTTTTATTGGTTACTGGACTTCTAATTGTTTAGGTTCAAACAGTTCCTCGTTGTGTAAATGATGATGATCCGAATAATGTTGTTTGTTGATGAAATCGTCCCATATTACAAGAATAAGCAAACTTTGGCATATGATAGAAGTTGTCGAAAGCAAGAATGTATTTCAGCTACTTCACCTTTACAGTATTCCTTTGCCTGAAACTCCCAAATAATTTTTAAATCAATATGGTGAATTATCTGGATAAAAAGGCCTTTCACTTTTGAATGCTTCATCGATACTTGCAATTTCAAATATCATCATGCTACAAAAGATGCTGAACTTGTTAGGTTTAAAGGTTATGAGCTAGGAACATTGAGTTCTAATGATTCTGATGACTTTAAACACGGACTATATTTATGTGGATGATTATGATGAACATGAATATGATGCTAAATCAGCAGAGAACTACTGCATTATAAGTTCAACTGCCAAATTGATAACTTGTGCCATCTTGTGCTGAGTCAACTTTTTTATGGTTGCAGAATTCTGCAGGGGAAAATACAAGCAAAAGCGAGAAGAAAACAACATTTGATGATGAAATTGACATGAAATACAGATTGTTTAAGCAATTTGATGTAGTTCAAGATCATTCAGATCACTACTATAAGTTTTCTAAACTTAAGGTGGTCAATAAGTGACATGTTCTTTTCCTCAAAAGTTTGTTGAGTATGATCCCAAATTATCTCGATATTTTGCAGCGTCTTTTCCCTTTACAACCAACAAAAGATTGGGTGAGGTGGATTCAGCATGAGTGGAAGATCCTAGAAAATGATCTACCTGGTGTGTACATGTTTCATTTGCTGCACGATGGTCCAATTTTTATGTATTTTTCGGTGCTATAAGTTTGTCTAGATCTCAACTTTATGCCTTGTGATCAGCAGGAAATCCTTTTCACCATACTGAATGGTTCTCTAGATCAGCATATGGCTGATAAAAATTGAATATATGGTTTTGGCAGTTTTCAAAAGGATCTAAACTTTATAAGTTGTTTAGTTTAGCATTTTCATCAAATTTTCTCAAAGTGATGTAGCTAGAAGAAATCATAGATCAGATGAACTCTATAAAAACACACAACCACTCCCCTCTCAAAAAGGAAGAGAAGTAAAATATGTGCAAATTGAATTAGAGCTTCATGTTTATTAATCTTAAGGATTATCATGACTTGCATGGGTATGGAAATCCTATATATAAAAGGAAAACAACATGCTTTGCTTGCCAGGTGTGGTCCACGTCAGTCACAATATCATATTTTAACTCAAGTTATGTAAGCGAGATTTTTGCATCAAAAAAGCATACAAGTCAGAAGAGTTAGGTCCTGAAAGAGAACTTATAATTGTTGCCCAAATGTATGAGGATTAAAAAAATGTTGAAAGATTTGTCCTTTTGATGTATAAAATAGAATATTCTGATAACCGGATTATACTATTGTTCTCCAAATTTATTTGCATCAATGCTGCAGTTGATTTTGTGGGAGCAAGTTTGCGATGAAACTATTTTTGCTTAAGTTGTTGAACCTAGTTTTAGTAGGAAGCATAAGAATCTTTGGAGCTTGTTTATAGTCCCTCTTTTGGCTTCTTTACCTTGTTCACTTGTTCATGAACAGAGACAATATATGTAAGGACGTATGAAGATAGGATGGATATTCTAAGGGCTGTTATTGTTGGACCAGCTGGAACTCCTTATCATGATGGCCTTTTCTTCTTTGACATTTTCTTTCCTCCAATCTATCCCCAGCAACCTCCAGTAAGTGAAATCTTTAACCATACCAGCCGATACTTGGGTACTCAATTGTTTTTTTTTTTTATGGACAAGGTTAATTTCCACATAATATACCATGCAGGAAGTTTATTACAGATCTGGTGGACTTCGAATAAATCCAAATTTGTATGATTCTGGGAGAGTTTGTCTTAGCCTTCTCAACACATGGTCCGGCGAGGAATGCGAGAAGTGGATACCATACAAGTCATCCATGCTGCAGGTTCTGGTCTCTATTCAGGCTCTAGTTCTGAATGCCGAGCCATTTTTTAATGAGCCAGCATATGCGAAGATAAAAGGTACACCTGGTGTAGAGAAGCGATCCCTGGTTTACAATCAGGGTGCTTTTGTTTTATCCTGCAGAACGATGCTGTCTTTGATTAGGCATCCCCCAAAGGTATGTACCACAGTTTCTTTTCTATTAATTTGTAGGTTTGTCAAAGTATCAACACATAATTCGGAAGCTTCAGACTCTTTATGTGACTCTGGCATTTACAATGGTTGTTTTAGCATTTTGAGGACTTTGTTGCTGGACATTTCCGAAAGCATGGAGGCACCATCCTCAAAGCATGTCGCGCTTACATGAATGGTGTTCAAGTTGGATGCACAATCAGTCAAGGGATAAATCAAGTTGTTGAAGGCAGTGAGAATTGCTCATTGACATTCTGGCAATCCCTGGAGATGTTATCTAAAGAGCTTTTAAATGAATTCACTCGCAAAGGAGCTGACTGCTCCGAATTCCTTGCTCCGGATGAAGTCAAAAATTGAGCAGTCAGAAAAACAGGCGATGTTTGAAAATTATGAAGCCGAACTATCCATTGATCTGCCCTACAACTTTGCTAGATTACACATTAATTGTCTACCTTACAAACAATATTAGCTTATAGATTTGATTGGGCCACTGGCCTTTTTTTTTTTTTTTTTTTGCTAAAAACTTAATAGATTATTTGGCACTGTAAATGATTTGACTGTCCAGCTTATCTGACATGTACATACCAGATCTACATATTCTAGCTTCTGATGTTGAAGGTCTGAGTAGGTAGTGTAGGATTCTGTACTTTGCCTTAATTTTTCTTTTAATTTCTATAGCCACTATTAGTGTTTTTCATATTGGTGCTCTGAACTCTTTCTTAAAGCAGATCTGTGAATTGAGAGAATATGTTGGATTAAAAATGTTACAGTGAAGAGGAAGTAACACTATTCAATAGTGCCTCAGAAATCCTCTTCTATATCATTCTTTTATTGGTGATTTTTGCTGATTTTAGATCATGCTACTGAAATTATTTATGCACCATGAGTTTTTAATGTACTGAACTCTGTCACAAAATTCACAGGGAAAATTCCTGAAATGTTTCTGGCTAATGCACAAAGTTTGCCTATAAAACAATAGGCAATTTGTGTTCCATTTGTCAGATAACTACTAAAATCTTTCAAGTGATTAATAATCGTTTGACATGTTACAGTTTGGTGCACAAATTGCTCTCAATTTTTTGCTTCCTACAAATTTGTCCTCTTGAGAGATAATATTTATATATCATATATCTTTTAAACCTCCCATCTTCTTTTTATCTGATCAAATATATTTCAAGAAAATTTATGATTCATACAAAGAAAATGAAATTTGTCATACTGCCCATGCAGCATAATTGTTGATGACCGAAATTTATGATCTTATAGCTCAAATGGACCCCAAAAAAAGGTTAAAAAAAGAGAATATCCGAGAAAAATAGGTGCATTATCATAGTTGATGAGAAATATCTCTACTTGCTGTTTTATTCATTTAATATAATCAGCTTTATTAAGAAATTAATAATTTACGATTTTGACCCTATGTAGGAAGCTATTTTGAACCGGTCCATAGTGCTAGACCGTGTGTAATTGAAACGGTCCAATTTCCTAGACCGGTTAGCCCAATGTCGGGCCTTGATCGCGCTCTATATAATAAACCCCTCTTCTTCTAGGGTTTGTACTTCGTTGCGGCGGCGAGGAGGTGCACGAGCCGGATCGATCGGGCGCGGCGGCTAACTTGAAGGAGAGGAAGATGGTGAAGTTTCTGAAGCCGAACAAGGCGGTGATCGTCCTGCAGGGGCGATTCGCGGGGCGGAAGGCGGTGATCGTGCGAGCCTTCGACGATGGCACTCGGGAGCGGCCCTATGGGCACTGCCTGGTGGCCGGCATCGCCAAGTACCCGAAGAAGGTGATCCGGAAGGACTCCGCGAAGAAGACGGCCAAGAAGTCGCGCGTGAAGGCGTTTCTGAAGCTGGTGAACTATAGCCACATCATGCCCACCCGCTACACTCTCGACGTCGATCTCAAGGACGTCGTCTCCCTCGATGCGCTCCAGTCCCGCGACAAGAAGGTCACCGCATGCAAGGAGACCAAGGCTCGCCTTGAGGAGCGCTTCAAGACAGGCAAGAACCGGTGGTTCTTCACCAAGCTCAGGTTCTAAATCAAAGTAGTGATCTTTAGTTTCATTTCTGACGCTGCTATTTTCATCTACATGAGACGGCATCATTTAATTCATGGATGGCATGTTATTTGTCTGTGTGGTTTCACCTGTTTTTAGGACATGTCACGGTAATTTTCTGAATACTAAATGTTTCAGTCTGAGTTCATCTGTGTTAGGATAATTTTGATAAATTGGATATTTAGGTGAGTGGCAGCTTGATTTGGTCTCCATCATCTGTTGATCTTCGTGATGGTCGTCTAATTGCTATGAGGAATATATTTGGAAATTCTCTTGATATATATATAGTAGTGACCGGGAGATCTCAACATGATAATTTTTATGTCTGAAATCTTCTGGATGCTACGAAAGCATGCTCTTGCAGGGGGGTGGAATTGTTGATTGCTGGATTCAAGGAGCATACTTATGTTTCTGTTCCTTTATGTTCTTGGAGTTCCATTAAGAATGGTCATACTGTTATTAGAATGTGATGGTCACTAGGCATATGCTCTCTGCATCTTCACTTGTTTTTTCTTGCTTGAAAAAATATGGCCATCATGTATCAATTATCTTGTCGTGGACTTGGGATCCTTGGCCAGTTTGCTAATTGCTATACACGGATGATGGTCACGGAGGCATGAGCGGTTCGGCCTTAGGTAGGTGAGATGAGAAAATGGGGAGGAATGAATGAAAAGAACAAGAAAACAAATAAGGATTTAGTCAAAGCATACTATAAATAATTCATTTAACATTGAAAACAAGTTGGGCAGGTTTAGAATGATTTGGTTTCAGGTTGGCTTGTAGCTTGGTTTAAGAACATTGGTTTAGACCTACATTGACCCAAGACCCAGCCCGATATGTTATTTGTGTCATTAACTTCACTAGAATGTCTAGTGCTTAGTGTTATTATTGAACCTTATATATTATAGACTAGGATGGTAGCACAGGTAATCCTGGTTTTGTCCTAATGGACTCAGCTCTTCTGAACTGGTTAGTGCTCTGTAGTTCTTTGCTTTTGTTTTGCCCGATGTCCTGGCATTGAGGTTTTATGATTCATTTGGGAGACACATGATATGTCCTTTTGGAAGGAAGGGAAGGAATGAGTAAGCTGAGGAAATTGTGGACAGTTTATACTGAAAGTATATGTAAGTGTGCTATTTTTTTTCTCAGCTTTATTGTTCTGTCATGTTTAGTCGCCCAGGAAGGTGGGGGGAAAATTTCTGTGCTGCATCTTATTAGTTGGGTCATTATCTCTTTTTATGCATCGGAATTATGCCTGTTCTTCTCCCCTAGGGTTTCAAGCCGAAAATGCCTTTAGTAGGGAGATCGTTTAGTTGATGCTGTATTGTGTAGTTTAGTCCACTGGTTTGGTTCCAATTAGTTGAGCCTTCATTAGCAAGATTCTGAATGCCTTCCAATTACTGGATTGAAAACAAAGACTTGTAAAACTTTGTGTTTCTAAAACTTTGTTGGCAAGGATGGACTCAGTTGTTTTTCTAGAGAGTGGATGGGTGGTCTCTTTGTTCAGTTTTTGACTGGATGGGTTTAGAAGTAAAGATTTCTTGGAAATACATCAATTTATATGGATATTAATGATCTAGAAAGCAATAGTTGCAAAAACTGCATTTTTATTTTTATTTTGGCCAATTTGAGGTGGCTTTACATATTTTGACTACGAAAAGCCATGTATTGACAATGATGGTGTATCAAGATGGAGCATTATATATTATTAGGGGTCAGTTGAGAGTTGTTTTTATTGTGGAATCATACTCTTAGTCGTATATATATTTACCAAAGATTAGAAGGTTTTTCTGTAATTGAAGGATTGGATGATGCATCATTGGTAACACCCGAAGCTGGAGAGATAATAACATGATTGACTTGTGTCTTTAGTTTTATAGGTATGGTAGACATTGGGGGTTAGTATTATGATATTTCATAATGTTTATGCCCACATGCAATATTTATTGCGCACAAATTAGAGTGTTATGGATAAAAAAAAAAAAATGTTGATAGATGAAGAATTAAATGATTTTTTTTGGTGCGATCATCGTGTATATGTTAGATGAATAGAAATATTTTATAAATAATTGATAGTTCAATGATGTTTTAACTTTTATGGTGGAGATGAAAATGTTGGAGTTAGAATGTGTCTTAGTTATTGTAATTTCTTAGATGCTATATAATTAAGGAGATTAATAGAGATGCATGAAAAAGATAAAAAGGAGAGACGTCAGATGTTTTTAAAATTATAATTATTATTTGTATATAAAACATGATTCCCCCTAAGCAGAAAATACGATATAAATGAAGAAGAACCTAACAACTATTGAAGGAATCGACAACAAAACACTCAATTGAAGGAATCTACACCAGAAAGAAAATATTGCTGTTTTTTTTTTTTTTTTTTACATCAAGAAGTCATCCTCGGGCATTTCCAATAGCAATGAATACTTGACTCCAAGAGAGATCTTGCCGCCCTCCACGCACAACTTAGCCCCGGTGACCACCCAGTACCCTGGTAGATCATCTGGCCCCCTCAAAGTCTCTGTTGTATCGACAAATCTGGACATCTTTGGTATCCTGATCGGCACCGGCGGGCCCTTTGGGTAGATTGCAGAGTTCACCTCCACCTTCGGCTTGGGTTCGGGTATGAGACCTGTGCTGAAGCGCGAGGTGATCAATGCGGAGATGGCGCCTGACTTCCGAGACACCACGGCCGGTCCGCCCCACTCCGACCTTCGTATTTTCATCGAAGTGACATTGGAGAAACCGAGCCTAAGAAACAGCACCTTCCTCATGCCCATCTCCTTCACTTGCAGCCAGGCCTTGGTCACTATGGAGGCAGCAGAGTCATCGATGCAGGCTCCATTGTGTTGCACAGGAGCCGTGCAGACATGTGAGAGCAGTGACCACTTGATGGGCTCATAATACTCTCGTTCTTTAAACGAGGTGTCATCATCAGCATAAGTAGTAGTTGCATCAGAGAGCTGGTACATGTTAGGGAGCGAAGAGAGGTGTTGGAGGTGAACTGCTAACCGGTCGTTCCGCTTGCCTTCCAAGTACAGCCGAATCCCTGTCACCGGACGATTCTCCGAATCAACCTGTATCATTACATTAGATATGTTTGTTAAATAGAAATGTCAAAAGATACCATTATGACAAGACCGAGGAAAAAAAAAGAGGATTACAGAAAAACACGGGATATATGAAAACCAATCATCGGCTGAATCAACATGTATCATTAGATATGTTAAATAGAAACATCGAAGATAAGATACCACGACAAGATCGAGAAAAAAAAAAATATATGAAGATTAAGCAGAGAAGATTACAGAAAAACACGGGATATATGAAAACCACAAGGACAGTGGACAAAGTTGATGTGCAAAGTTTCAAAATAATCATGCTCATCAGCACCTTGACACCGAGAAGTTCCTTGACGTGTTCAATGTCATCATCATATAATCCGTCCCTCAGCTGAAAGACCGATTCTAATTCTACTTACTGAAGAATAACATAAGGTTCATGATCACTATTTATCAAGGAGAAGAGAGACTTAATCATCATATAATCCATTGGTCAAATCATCACGGACAAAAAATATAAAGAGAATACTCGATGTAATGTTCATGTATATCGATATATTTCGATTTTTGTACATGCTTTGTACAACAACTAGCGTGCTTGCAATAGGCTTGACAACTTTAGTTTGGTTAGATTTCATAGCTAGTTTCGACTTATAAATGAGAGTTATGTCATGTGGACACTTGTGACCTTGATACTTTGTGTGCGACCGTTCAGAGTTTGTAAGGTCTATGTTGTAATTTACATTGGCTATATAAAGAGTTTGCTAAAGTGGTTGCTTGTGGATCCCGCGGAAAATGATTTCTTTAACCTGGTTTCTCTCTTGTAGGTCCTAAGGGACCCTAGGAGGTTTCGAGGAGACTGACCTTTGCGGATGGACACGCGATGGTGCCGCACGACTTAGGCAAAAACAACTAAGTTCATGACATTTGGTATCAAAGCGGGACAAGCACACGCAGAAACATTTGCCATGCAAACGTGGGGGACCTAGCTGGGCTGTGTGTATGACAGCCAGCACGCGCGACCGTTTAGGGGAAACGGATATTAAAATGTAGGGAAAGGAGTCGCTCAGAGGAGCGGGCATCTATGATTGGTATTCAGAGGAATGATCAACCCTTTGCGCGAGAGGCATCATGAGGACAAACAAGCTAGGAACAATGCGTAGTGCACAAAGATTGGGATGGCTGAGTTCGAGCTACGGCTCGACGTTGACAACCAAACTTGACAGTGCTTAAGGCAAGCAAGGCGCTTGGTAAAAAGATGAGACCGTGCAAAGTGGGATGTGTTGTGCATCGATCGAAAGAATTGTGCAATCACATAGGTGAATGAAATTGCTAACTCGAAGAATTCGGTACTCATGCAAGGGCGATAGAGTGTTCGTGGCCATCCCAAGGCGATCGAAACTCGGCACCATGAAGCATTAGAACTTTTGACTTCAGCATGGAAAGGATACATCCATAGGAGGCTACTAGGCGATAGACTATCCTAGAGCGATGCTTCATCTAGGTGTGACCCGAGAATGGATGGGCGAAGGTGAATTGACAAAAAAGCGAACACAATCGGAGGTGGTAGAGGCCCTACGATGTGCTGGCAGAGGTTACACATGGAGAGATCGTAGTTTTAGTTCATCACACAAAAATCTAAATGCAATAGAGATGTCACCAGGGGGTGACATGGTACAGCGGATCGTGATGGAATAATTCGAGGCAATATAACACATGTGGGAGAAGTCCCATGGGGGACTTGATCATGAGAAGGTATAATCAGGGGCTACTGGGAGCTCCACTTCGATGAACAACACAACGACAAGAAGGACTATGGATTCAAGGAGTGAATGTCATGGCACCGCAGAGGCGGGTCTTCCGTATGTGCGCATCGAATCTTGCATCGGATGAAAAGCCTTGGTCATCAACATATGAGGACTGTGTACCACAAAGGAGAATTCAGATTGCAAGTACAAGTAACTCCCATGGGGGACTTGATTATACAAAGGTATGATCAGAGCAATTGGAGAGTTGGACTGCTCCAGCGCTTATATTTGCATAAGGGAGCCCGGCAAGTCATAGGACAAGGTCGAGTAAGCGAACGTTGCTACCAAGGAAACTAAGGAGAGCATAATCGACACGAGCCCTGCAACAAGATGACGGAGGCCATGCATGAGAGTTGCAGTCTATCTTTCCATCGACCAAGGGAAATTGCTTAGAGAACACAAGGGTGTTGAAGCAGGTGGTCAAAAGGGACGAGGAAGCGACGACGAATCCAGAGGGGCTCAACTACCCAAAAGCAAAGTGTCGATCAGAAAGGAGGTGGACTAAGAGGAGTGTCATACTGCCGTAGAGGCGAATCTATCGATCGCGAAAAAAGGGATGCATAAGGCAACGGATAGTAGGGCCATGGGCTTGGCAACGCCATGGTACTGCAAAGGCAGGACTTCCATGGAGTCGTCGATCCCTTGCTCTCATGGAGGGAGAGCACTACTCGTGAAAGGGCCCAAGGAGATGGAAAATGCAGAGGCAAACTCTAAGTACCAGGACAAGGATGGAGGGCAAAGGCCAAGAAACTTTATAAGACCGGTGTCAATGAGCTTCTTATCAAGATAGCCGAAAGTGGGGAGACTTCGGGTTGATGCAAGAGTGCTCGACTAAGGAACGAAGTAGGCAGTACGTGATATTGTACCTTTTCTACTTAAAGGAGTAGGCGACAAAGATGATGGAGAAGACAGTACAATCCCAAAGGCGACCAAAACTATCGAAGACTTGCTCTAGGTTGGGGTGAAATTTTGCTCTTTTCGGACAAAACTTCTTGTATTCTGAAAGTTTGATGGTAGGGAGAAGGCGAATCATAGTAGCTAACTCAATACAAGGAGTGCAAACACTTCAGGTGCTTCAGAAGTGTGAGCAAAGAACAGACAAAGACTAGTAACCAGCTCGATGCATGAAGTACAACCTCGAGGAGGCGGGCGAAGTCAAGTAACTTTGCCTTCTCAACGCCTAAGAGAATGGGCGAAACTGAATACCACAGTTCTCTTATTTATCTTGCAAAGGAGCTCTGCACAAGTTCAAAGAACTTTCAAAGAAATCTAATTGAAGACGAGTTGTCAAATCCTTATCAATGGTGATCGGTGCTACTAAGAGTAGATTATCCGATTTATTCCCCAATAGAAGGCCAATCGAAAGCGGAAGTGATGCGAACCTACTTGGAAGTGACAACTAAGTTGAAGAAAAATTGATGAGCAAATTTTGTGAAGGAAGGATCTCAAAAACTTCAAAGTCTACAAGGCGATGCTCGTTAAAGCTCCAACAAGCTCCACTCAATTCAAGCAGCATGAGATATTTGAGATACTGGCATAAATAAGGAATGTCTTTTCCTTTATCAGGAGGATCCGTAGGAATAAACAAGGATCATCTCAACTCAGCCGACCCTACACCAGAGTCAGTCATTGGTGAGTTGAAACAAAATAACGGATCAGAGTTCGACTACTCAACAACAGCGACGAGGAGCAGTTGGGAGCCAAGAGGCGTGTTGCAACCAGAGCAGAAGATTGAAGATTCAACAAAAGGCGAGGAGATGCAGCGCCTACAACTGCTTCGACAAGGATGTCGAAGGAATAAGTGGGTGAAAATGTCACTGACAAAAATATAAAGATGGTACTCGATGTAATGCTCATTTATGTCCATGTCTTTCGATTTTTGTACATGCTTTGTACAGCAAGTAGCGGACTTACAATAGGTTTGGCAGCCCTAGTTTGGTTAGCTTTCATGATTAGTTTCGACTTGTAAATGAGAGTTGTGTCATAAGAACACCTGTGGGGACTTCGATCTGTAATGGACTTTGTTCCTTTGTGTGCGACCATTCAGAGTTTGTAAAGTCCATAGTTGTAATTTACATTGGCTATATAAGGTGTTTGCTAAAGTAGTTGCTTGTGGATCTCATAGGAAATACTTTCTTTATTAACCCGTTTTCTCTTTTGTAAGTCCTAAGGAACTCTAGGAGATTTTGAGAAGACTAACCTTTGCAGATGGACACGCGATAGTGTCGCATGATTTAGGCAAAACCAACTAAATTCATGATAGAACGAAAGATTATTTTTCCATTACTACTTACCCAAGTATGACAGACGCTTCATGATCACTATTTAATGCAGAAGAAAGATTTCAAAATATTTCATTGCCAGAGAAGCAACACTAATATTTAATAAAAGTTCAGGGTTGTTGGGTGGTTGATGTCAACATATCAAAAGAATAACCTAAAACAACTTAAACCTATTGTTTAAGATGGAAAGTCTTTTAAGTTTGGGGTTAAAGTTACAGGCAACCTAAACATATCCATCGGCAAACCAGCAATGACCAAGCATGCATTTTCAACCACTTGTGCTGCCCAAATGACCATATTATGTCAAGAGTATATGTTGTCAAATAACCCCAAAAGAATCAGCAAAGAACTCAAAAACATATCCGATATCATCTCTCTGGCAAACTGATTTTTTGAAAAAAATTGAGATCAGCATTTTACACTACTACTCTAGAATAGTTCCGATAAAAAAAGTTGCTTTTTCAGTTCCCTGACTACTGACAGTACAGTAGTAAACCTACTTAAAGCAATACAGCATCTCCTAAAATGGCTTTGACTAGGCTGGTTTGCTAGAATTACCAGAAAATATTCAGAAAATAACAAACAAGTATTGAAAGGCACTGATGGTTACCTGGATGTTGTTAACATAAAGCCTTGGACCCAAAAGCGTGAATCGGAGCGATTGTAAACTCTGCTTTTTTAGTGGTGGACCAAGAGGGAGCTCACCAAATGCTGGAGCCCATTGACGAGGTATTTGGAACTCCAAAAAATGTCCAAGTTCTTCAATTGGTGGCTTGTCTGAGTCATTAGTGAGAACAGAATCAGAAGCTTCACTATGCAAGATAGAGAAAATGGCAGACATTTCAAAGCTACCCACGTATCAAACAAAAAATTGCATATTAGTAATGCAAGATTTGCCCTCGGACAATGCATCAGAATAGGATCTTCATGATGAAGGAACAGCAAAATATATGCAAAGACAACCAGACACAGATGAGACCCTTATCTGAAAATACATAAGGTAATAGGTGTTTTTTATTTTTTTTGTGCAAAGAGTAAGTGATGAAGGCAGGATTCGAATCCTACAATAAACTGTCAAAAGTTTTTATCAGCTAAGCTAGCTGACACCTTCAAAGTAATAGATTATTACTTATGAGGCAACCACTAAGAATATGCTATCCTCAAGATAAAAAACAAAGCAAGATTCTTAATATGTGTTTAGTATCAGTCTGCAATCTTATATTATTTGCATATGGCATGACTTTATGCATATGGTAACTACAGATCTTATAGAGGGCTCAATATTAATTGACATAGTGTCATGCTCTCTCTCTCTCTCTCTTAAAAGAATAGTAGTAGGAAAATATCTGCATACTTACACCGGAGGTAAAGGTTCACTGCATGACTTAGGAACCCACTTCCTGCAACACCATTTAACAGAGAAGTTATAGGTACAAAAGTCATTGTTACCAAATCTGGTGACTGTGGAATAGTTGCAAGCCATTTATTATGGCTTTGATTATTGTTGATTCCTCCTCTTCTGACAACAATGCTTACTATATCCTGCAGTAAAGAGAACATAGAGGTCAAAGTATTGTAAGTAAAATTTCATATAAAGAAACACTTTTACAATTAAATAAGAAACTTACATCCTTTTTCGAGTGTGATATAATAGATGACTGAACAGATGTAAAAAATGCTGCATTGTTTTCTTGCTTGTCAATCTTCTTGTCCTATAACGTATAGAACATATAAATATAAATATAACTATAATGATTCAATGTTATTAGCTCAATATGATACAATCAAATAATTATGTTCCATTGGCACAGACCATATATTTACAAAATTGTATGCTTGTAGCGGGCTGTGAGGTGTATATATCAAAGTTAACTATGCCACCAATTGCTAACACGTCTCATTGGATTTTTCCATCTATTCTCCATAAAATGTTTTAATATTTTCTAGTTCTCCCTCGAAGTTAGCATACTTTCTCTTAACAAGTTCAAGAAGCGACTTCAAGGCAATTGCATAAGTCACTAAAATAATGAAATGGACAAACAATCGAGAAAGGGTAAAGGCTTCGATGGTTCTCCATCAAAGGATTGTGTTTTTGATAATCTTTTTACTTTTGCATAAGATTCGTGTTCTCATAGTTACCTTCGGCTTTTCTGATGATTCTCCTTCTCCCAGGATTAAGTCTCCATTTGTAGTTTCAGAGAATCTCTCATCAACTAGCTTCTTTAGAAGATTCTGCACATCAGTTTCCTGAAGAAGTGAGTCCTGCTGCTGTTTAACGCAGACTACATCTTTACCACCCATCTTCAATCCAATAATGATGTGGGTGCCATATTTTTCGATAAATCTGGATGTTTGAATAAAAAGGTTCAAGCAATAATGTCAAAAGTAAAAGAAAAGAATTCAAGCTAAGACTGGCATTTCCAATATCTAAACGATTATTCTACTCAGTGAGGAGAACATTAACAAAAAAGAAAAGAAATGTTGCATTTCCTTTGGTACAACTAAAAGAAATAATGGGAGGATTGCAAGAGATTATAAAGTTGGTTCTTTGTGGTCAATCCCCAATGAGAAGAATGTTATAAAGGATAGGATCTAAGGAACAATCATCCAAATCACTAGGAAAGGATTAATATCCATGGATTGATTAAGATGGATTTGCAGTCAGGTAGACAGATCCTATTTGAGCTTAAAATGCAACATAAGGAAGAAAAATAATCAGAAATAACAGAAAAATGAAAGGGTTGTCAATTGGACAAATGATCCAGAATATTTGCAGGTTGAGGCTTTATGTTGTTTTTTGTTATTGCTAAAGGATCAGGAATGGCTGATATCAATATTCAGAAAAAGTTCATGTTCCTAACAACGTTATTCTAAAACAAATCCCAATTTACATATGCACATGAAAGAACTTCTTGGAAGTTTCCCAAAACCAATCCTCCTATGAAACAAATGCATGCTTATACAACATGCCTATATATGATAATATGTGCAGTTGTACACATATGCTGTATATATCACGTTGACCTAATATTTTGTTTGAAGAATTTAGGCCTGATTGTTAAGCATTCCAAAATGAAATTTTCACTACCTATATATACTACGTTAAGAAAATAAAGAGAAAGCCCTGTTAATGCTGTTCATTTTTTCGTGTCAGTGGCTTTTAAATTATAAAGCATTTGTTTTCTGCACATTGAATATGGATTTGACTTATAATGCATGCAGAACCCCTGTATTGCTATCACTAGAAATGAAGCCTCAACCGTCCCCATGAGGTGGTATGTCATGATTAATGAATGCGCAGGCAAAGTTTTCCCTGCATAGGAAATGAAAATTCTAGCAGTCTCGTGAAGGCTGTTGGTCAAACTAGCTGGACTCTTTGGAAAATCAAGAATTGGAGATGAAGATAGAAACTAGAAATTTACAGGACTTTTTTATTAGAGTTCAAAAGGGGGAGCTTCTCACTGAGATTTATCTGAAGAGGACTTACTCGGCCAGTGCAGCAGGATCCCATGAGGATGGAACTTCTTGCTTAACTTTGTCAAGCAACACTACACGAGAGCTCACAAGCTCGACACCGTAGAGAGTTATGTACCAAGCATCGAAGGCGAGGCTCTTGGTAGCTGATGCGTCCTTCTGCCAGCAGCCCCTGAAATCAAACATGGCGTTGAACGTACCAGAGGGTATTTTCCCCGACAACGAGAAACACTGATTGAAATGCTCCGCCATCTGATCACAACCCAAAGATCAATGTTGAGAGAAAGATTATAGAAACATTTCTGGCTATAAATTAAGGCATAGGAACAAGCAATCCCTGGTAGGGAAAGGACAAATTTTGGTGGTGGAGACAGGTCACAGATGCACGGGAACCAAAAGGGGACCATCGATTGGATCAAAGACCTGGTGAAACGAGATGACATCGCTCCGGAACCTCGTCCTCGACCCTCTATCGCACTTGATGGACTTGGGGACGTTGGGAACCACGACTCCTCCCGGCAGAACGAGGTCGTGGGCGAGGGTTTGGTCCAGCTCGATCAAGCGGCGGCCTTCGGGATCGGGCTTCACGTGGGAGAGCCAGAGGTCGGAACACAGGTCGTAGCCGCAGCCGATCGCCGCCACGGCCTTCTCGGCCACCGCCTCCTGCGTCATCTCGCCCCGACCGGAAGGCACCATCATCATCATCGTCACAATCCTCAGGGACAGGTGTAGGGAGGAGACGCGAGCGAGGAAGAGCAAGAAGAAGAAGAAGAGGAAGGAACCATGGACGAGGTCTTCGTCGTCTTCCACACTTTATCTCAGCGTTACTGTTACGGACACTGAAGCTTCTTCCGATTTGCCCCCGAAAGCTATTGATGGACTGATCGCGATGCTACTTAGGCGAAACGTGGCCGTCGGATCCACGGCCGAAGAAGAAGCCGTCAAACCCGTCACTATAACGACATGGGTTCCGATAAGGAAGCATTAGACCCGTTAAGTGCCCAGCAAGCATTAGACCCTTTTTCTCGTGTTCGATGCTATCCGCTACATATCGGGCGCGTGTAGCATTCATTCCACGTCATATATCCCTCTAAATCTCTTCATATTTAATTTTTAATTTTAATTCTCTTAATTTTATGAAAAGAATAAGATCTATATTGTATGAAAGAGAATTCTTATGCTCTTCATTTTCTTTTTCAATTTAACATTCATTCAAATTGGAAAAAGAAGGCGGCTAATAAATGGTGATTATTATTTTTATTGATATATTGATACATTATTGCGCAGTTGGTGGATGAATTCATGTGAAATTTAATATAATACTTATGAACATAATTAAAGAAAATAATGTGCGACGGTCGAGCTGTCCAATCAATTGAAGGGTTCTACTGTGGACCATGTTTTATATTTATTTTATCTCAAAAAAAAATTGGATCGTCGATATTAATTAATTGACCAAATAATTGACTAAACATCCCCGAGTACGGACCTGCAATTATGCTCTTGCTAATTGGATGAATTGGGATCACAGGCGTTGATAGGAGAAGAACGAAGAAGCGTGGTCCGTATAACGCTTTGACAGACGATCCAGATTGCCAGTAAACACCGAAGGACGAAGATCTCGCCGTCGATCGGCCGCGGAGCCCATATCTACACGAATCTCGAAGCAATATGCAAGTCAATCGCAACGATTTTGCCATCATTCTTCAACGTGGAGTCGCAGTTCTCTCTCTCTCTCTCTCTCTCTCTCTCTCTCTCTCTTCATCTTCATCCCCGGGAGTACAGCAAACCGAAGATCTCAATCTTGCCTGCTCCTCCTCCTCTTCCTCCTCCTCCTCCTCTGTTTCTTATACCAAATTCCTTTTCTGATCCTCCTTGAAGTAAGCCAATGAGAAGAAAAGGTCGATCGATGTCGTTTTCTTGATGGTTGTACAACTTGCCCCTTTTAATGCTGTAACTAAGGAAATTTGTCAACCCTTGAGTCTATTGGTTGCTTTGAGGATAGTTAATCGTTCGCCGAAAAATGTTGTTTCTTATCGCGTTTGTCGAGGGTCTCCGCGCGTTCTTGTGTTTCTCTAATGGTTGAAACTGCTCTCATGCCGGTGGTACCTTTGATGGTGCAGGAAGCTCTAGAGGCGGAGTAGTGGCTGGATCATTTGGATTGCCAGCTCAATACTGCGGAGCTGGGATCTTGAAGGCTTGCGGTCTCTGGTGAAGCAGTGGTTGGGTGGCCTTGCATTCTTCGGTATGCCTTTGGATCTCTGTCTGCAGTGCGCTTTCGTTTTTATTCCAATAATTGACTCTAGGTATTTGCATGATGGCATTTGGGGTGCTTATATACATGATTGCCACGATTCTGATCTTTTTCTTTGAACTTTCAGGAGTTACTTGAGTGAATCATTGAAGACTGACTACCTAAGACGAGAAAATGACATCACCAAGGGATGTGTTTGAGGTCTCAGGACCTGTACATCTGACCTCAGTAAATTGGTAAATTCAATCGGTTTTTCTACATTTTGCAAACCTTTCCTTGACAATGGCATTCTACACAGCAGTAGGAAATTACTACTCTATTCATCCTTTTGATCATCGAATCCTCATCACTTTATGATGCTTTCTTTTATAAATTTATGTACCAGTGTAACATGGACAAGTTTCATGGTTGTTTGTTTCCTAGAGACTGGTCGACCATCAACTGTTGCATGTCTCCTGGATTGCTTCAAGTATGGTCTTAAACTGAAGTAAAAGATGAGGACAACCATCTGTGACCATTCATTCCATTGTTAAAAATGATTTAATCATACCTGAACCACAATTCTTATGCTGAAAGATGAATATATCTGGAAGCATTATTATATCAAAGGTTGAGAGTTTGAAAATTATTTTTACATCCAATCCAATGTAGTGTATCAGACCCACTTACTAAGGATTGAGGATTTGAAATTTTTATTCATTAGTACCTGCTCTGGGTAAATATGCCTCAAAAAACTGGGTGGAAATAGAACAGGCCAAATGGGCAATTTGTTTATTTTTATTGAGTTAAAAAGTAAATCACATTCCAGGTAACCTTCACTCCTGGATCGACCACTGATAATGTTATTTATATCCTTCTTGTCGATTACAAATAGGTTAAAATACCGGAGAAACTTTTGCAAAACTGGAAGGTCTTCATGTATCACCATCAACTCTGAAACAGGTCTCGAAATAATACAGTTTGGCAAAAATATTACATTAGAATGTATAGCCACAGAATAAGAGGGTTGAAACCTGCAGGAATGGTAAATCCACCATTCTGACAAGTAAAGGTGGATGAAGAAATAGCTTCTTCCACGGTAAAATAGTATAGGATCACCACTTAGAAAAGTAAATGGAAAGAAACAAAAAAAGGTAAAAATGCATAGTGTTTTTCCCATCTTTCGCTGGCTGATTACCTTTTAAAAAAAAGGTTTGGAATACAGTGGATAGACAACACCATGCTCATGCTGAATTTTGTAGCTGAGCCTCGGTGATCAACAATCAACCAATCAGTGTTTAATAGTTGAAGCCGTTAAACACTCAATAATTTTGGTAGCAAAATATTATCTCACCTACCTTGTTGTATGGGGAAATAAAATTTAACCAAGCCAATTTAGCATCGATAAGTGTCACAAGGATGATTGCACATACTCGACAAATGTTTTAAAACATTTGTCAAGTATGTCCAATCAACCTTGTGACACTTATCGATGCTAAATTGGCTTGGTTAATTTTATTTCCACATACAATAAGGTAGGTAAGATATATTTTTTTTTCTACCAATATTATGAGTGTTTAATGGCTTCGACTATTTAAATAATTTTTCGCCATTTCTCCAGAAACAGTTGGTCCTAAACTTAATCTGAGCCTTTTCAGTTTGCAATGAAAGTTGTTACATTAATAGATTCCATTGCTTATGGAAAGAACAAGTACTTTTAACAACCTGGTTAAATTAGAATCAAAATTCTTCTGGATCATATATATGTAGTTCTTGACCATTCTGCATCATAAAAGAACTCATTTTTTTTCATTTTGTCCACATATTTTTTATAAAATGAAAGTTAAAAAGGGAAGGAAGAATGCAGTATTGGTTATTAGTGGGATGATTCAGGAGTATTTCTTTGTTTGTAGGTTGCCTTAGCAAGAAAAGATCCCCTATTTATTTGAGCTTCCCCATAAATCCACTACAAATTTATGAATCGTAACACAGAACCTTCTGCTCCATGGCATGGCATGGTGTATGCATGTGAGCAAATCTGGTAGTTCCTCATATAGTATTGCCTCAACTAATAAGCAGTTCTTCAAGAATTTATATAATAGAAGATCAAATAGCAATTCTAAGTTAATGAAGTTAACAAAAATAATTCCAAGAACCCATATTAATTTAGATTGTTAACAGCAGCTTGCCTGCCTGTATGAAACCACAATTGCTATTAATGATGAATCAGCTATTCATTCTCGTCAATTTCTCAACAATCTTAACTTGTTGCTCAACTTGTTAGGCTTTTAAAATGATTATAAGATTGTTCTGAGCAGGAACTGCCCACATTACCAAAGATCAGTTGCAGCCAGTTTGGTTCGAGGTGCGTCTGTTCTAGAACGCGATAGACAAAAACACCGTCAAGGTTCAGAAGCTTGTGCGCCTCCTTGGTGGGAAAGCTTCCATTTTGAAGTAATCCGTAAACTAATTGATGATTCTGATTTCTCCATCTTCGGTGCCATTTATGAATATAGACCTCCTGTAAGCTTCCAAAATTCTACAGTTACTAAAGCTCCAAGATTTGTGACAGTCTTCCGAGGTAACCTCTTAAAGAGCAAAACTTTTTTTCGGGATGGTATACTGGACTTGCGTCTTCTCGTAAATGGCCTCCATCAGACATCTCGGTTTGAAATAGCAATGAAAGCTGTTCGTGCCCTGGTTTCAGATTATGGACATCAAAATGTATGGATCGCTGGTCATTCTCTGGGGGCAGCCATCGGCACACACGCTGGGAAAACAATGGCTAATGAGGGTACGAATCTCAAGGCTTTTCTCTTCAACCCACCATTTATCTCAATACCAATCGAGTGGATAAAAGATGAGAAGGTTAAGGAGGGAATTCTCATTGCTAAGAACTTGATGACCGCTGGACTTGCTTTGTTCATGAAAGGCCCCCGTCACAAGTCAGACTCATTTGCAAAGTTGTCATCATGGGTTCCATATCTTTTTGTAAACCGGGCTGATGGCATCTGCTCATCTTATGTGAGTTATTTTGATCATCGCAAAAAGATGGAGGAAATTGGAGTAGGAGATATTGGGAAGTTGGCAACACAGAACTCTGTCAAAGACCTGTGTTTAAGTGCTTTTGGAAGGGAGTCGGAGTCATCGCACCTCCTTCCATCAGCAAATCTGACTGTAAATTCAAGTCCTGCTCCAGACTTCAAGCATGCACATGGTATTCACCAATGGTGGAGCCCAGATGCTGATCTGCGATCAAAAGTGTACCTTTATGACTGACATAAGAACTTAGCATGCATTATAATCGATGAAGCAGTGCACTTCATCTTCCTCAGTAATATGTGGTGTGATTGGGCTAGCACATCTTGATCTCATTGGTGATATATTTGGATCCTTTAGTGAACAACAATAATTAACAACATGGAAGCTTGTGTTTGAAGATTGTATACCATGTTGCAATCGGTGTTCATGTCATGGAGTGATGCAATCAAGATGCACGTTCGTGATATTTTTAGATGCTGTTTTCCACTGTTTTCGTGTGTTTTCTTTGGATATAAAAATCAAAAAGATTTTTGATTAAATTTATTAGACTAAATATGTATTTGAGATAAGTGATGTAGAAAATACTTTGATCGTAAATTTGGATCATCGAAGAGCCAACTATCGAACACGTCGGATGCCCGAGTGAAACCATTATTTCCACGTCTGCAATGCACCAGCCAAAGCAACAATAAAGTAGGAACACATTAGCTCCCCACATTCTCCTGAGCTATAGATTGCATAACGATGAAATCTAAGTAAAACAAACACTACAGACCCAATATGAAGAACAGATACCCGCGGCATCTTTAGAAGATTAAGAAAGTCCAATTCAGAAATCCAAGAATGACAAAATCGAAGTGGGCAGATCATAACAATTAACATAGGCCCTGGGCATCATCACTAATAGCTTTGACGATTCATGGTAATTAATACCAGAAAAGTTAAAAAAAAAACAACTGGATGCATCATTTTTGTACTGAATTCTCACGACCCATGAATCGGAAACTGACTCAGAATTCGATAGCGGAGATGTATAGGTGGGCGCAGCATTCATCCCCTCTTACTTCCTTCCCACCAAGAAAGAGTAGGGAAGTAACTGACCGGGATCCTCAATTGATGGAGCAGCAGTTGGGAAAGTTGAAATCCCACCACCACCAAAACCACCTCCATACTGTCCACGGCCACCTGCACTACAGTGTCTCTCTCCTTCAGCTGGCTTCAGAAACTCAGTGATGCGCATGGACTGCCAAGGAAGAATTGTCATCAGACTAAAAGAAAAGCTTAAGATACTGCTACCGTATTCAATCTAATTATCAGGAACTATATACCTTTTTGCTCCTTTCATCCCGATCAGGCATTTTCTTTCTCTTTTCCTGTGTCCTTATCCAAACCCTATGAGATCAATGTTGTATCAAAAGAGATGCATATATGATTCATAAAGAAGTATGTAAAAAGCCATGGCGCATTACCAACTTAACAAAAACATCGTCGTTTCCTTTCTTCACTGAGAGTTGCTTTATGGACTGCAATTCCTCATCAATTTCAACCTTCCTTTCTTCATTCCTCATTGCCAGTAAGGCTTTTCTTTTCTCCTCCCTCGGTTTCTCATACTCCTCCAGCGTCATCTCCTACTCAATTGAGACAAAAATATATCCGTTGTGAAATTTTATGTCGTGGTCGATGAGTCAGCATAGCTCGATTCCGCTCTCGTGCGCAAGATCGTCCGTGTCGCCCGAGTGGGTGGAAGTTCCTCGATCGGGTCCGGTGGAGGCCGTCTCGGGTGAGCGTCTCGGGGCTTGCATCTAGTGGGTCCATCGGTGGGTCCTGCACGAAGACCTCGATCAAGGAGGTGTGTACCCAACATGACCCCTTTGATGGCCAAGTCAACAATTAGAATTGATGTGGAAGAATTTGAGTATCGAGAAGCCAATCCCCTCAACAATCCTAAGGATCGTCTTTTATACCTACGGGCCTAGAGACAGCTGTACCAGGTTCTTTAATGCTTGTGGCATGCTCGAATGGCTCGGTCATATGGTGTCACGCTGGTTGTTGTCCCTGTTAGTTCCTGAGGCCGCGATCGACGGAAACTATGTCAGGTTGGTTGACACTGTGTTAGGTCAACCGTGTTATACCAGGTGCCGACGTGGCCTAATGGTGTCGAGGTGTCTGAGAGGAGTTGAGGTGGCCGAGGTGACGTGACTCTGGGATTGATGTGTCCGAGGTAGTTGGATAGACTCATTATTTAGAAGAAGAAAAAAAAAGAACTCAAGAAAACCACCAGGTTGACTGACACTCTAATATAGATTGTGCCTCACAAAATTCAAACCAAAGGAGGTGGTAATTGTTTCAAATGATAATTACAAGATGTCATTTTTCTTTCACATTATATGCTTCCACAGAACATGAAATACCTAAAATATAAAGCAAGGTATAAGCTAGCTACAGTGATCTGGTGCATCAACCATTTACAAGCTTGATGAGGTTATATAGTAGTAGCAGGTTTATCCTACAAGGTGTTGAGACCACTTCAGATACTCCACTGAAGGATTTCCTTCAGTATATTAGAAAGACTGCTTTTATTTGTATCTGCAACTAAACCTGCTCCTATACAAGAAACTGAAAAATGATGACATAAAGTATGAAATGCCAATGCAATTAATTAAAATTTTGCTGTTAGATTACGGTCAATCTATAATACCTCTTGGAATCACAAAATGAGACTCCTACATCTAGCCTCATACTAAACAAAAGTAGGTGATCTATCTCCGAAAAGAAAAGCCAATTAAAATACCCATGTTTTGTCTAATATCCTTTCTTTAAAAAAATGCTAAAGCAAATATGTGGATTTATCCAAGCAAGAAATAGCACAAAATAATAAAAATATCCATTCTTGAAAACTAAATTTGCAGGAAAAAAAAGTAACTAGATATTCAAACCATCACACATCAATCTGTCGTGCAAAAACAAACATTAAGAAGAAATCTACGACAATAATTTAAAAAGATGCTCGAGCGTTGACCTAGACACTTGGATGAGATGAGATGAGACTCGAGTGCCTCATTTAAGGGCTAGGCGATGTGCTTCAATAAGGTGTCGCCTAAGCACTCGCCCAAAGCCCAAGTCACTTCGGGCAAGCGGCCGATTGATATAAAGCAACCAAGTTTGCTTAAATGTGTGTTAGTTGATTTGATTTAACTAACTAACACATGAAGTTACCTGAAAACATGTGCGCGACCCTGACTTCTAACCTTAACATGCACTTTCTCCCTCTGCCTTCGTCAACGATGATTTCATTCACGGCCGATGATTTTTCTCTCTACCTCAGTCATCGACAATTTCTCTCGCTGCTTCTAGTATTCCTTTGTCGTCGACCGAGTCTACTCAGCTTCCGCTACTATCCACTGTCTACCATTGTTATCTATGGTTCGTTGTCACTGTTGTTGTCCTCTGCCTACTACTATTAGCGACTTCGCTACCACTACTGTTCTCCATGACTCTGTTGCCGCTATTGTCCACTACTTCTCTTCTGAGTTATGTCTTCTCACTATGGATTTCACTGGATAATATTGTTTTATCTCATTTGATAGTTATACTCTTCCCTTCTAACTACTGTTAACAGCAAATAATATGTAGTCAACAGTAGATTATTAATTACAATACAAAATAATCTTTATTTATTAGATTAATAGTATTATATATTTTTTATATTTTGAAATTTTAGAGAGTCTTATTTTGCTCAGGCGAGTGCTAACGCCTCGAGCATTATGAGATCTTGACGCCCTTTGGTGCCTAGCATTTTTTAAATCATTGCTCTACAAAGGATATCTCAAGCGCATGAGCATGTATCTTTAGCTTCAAATAAGTGATGGAAAAATTAGTTCAATTGCTGAAGTAGATTAAGCTAACATATTCTTCACATAGAAAGCAGATTCAAATAAGTGATGAAAAATTATTTATAATTATTGAAGTAGATGAAGCTAACATGTTCAGCATAAACAACAAACATCTCAGATCTGAAATTTCTTCAATTATATCCATTCATAAAAGGTACTGCACACTAGCATTTTGGAATCTTCATGTGGAGCACAAAGTGAAAATTTAATCTTAATAATGGAAATCCATACTAGTGAAGACAAACACTTCCAGGAACAGATAAATAACATACAGTGCTTAACAAAAAACTAAAAATTAAATCCAAAAGAACAAGAACGTCCTCTATTCACCATATAAAAACTATAAAAAGAATTTATCTTTTTTAGCCCGATGCATAAAAAACAGTGTTCTATTTTCTAGATTACCTAATGATAGCTGATATCATATATACAGAAGAAACATTTATACAGGTTCAACCAGCTTAAACATCCCTTGCCTGTGCATAATGTCAATGTAAACACTTATTAAAAGCAAGGAAAATCTTGATTAGTAGAATTAGACATCAAGATGTCATCCATTATACTAATATATTTGACAAAAATTGTTGTCGAGTATTCGTGTAGGAGTAAATTTGAAGAAAAAAAAATCATTAAGGCAGTAACAAAACACATGTTCTCCATCAAATCTGAGTATAGTCAAATAGTTATTCTTTTGTACAGAAGCACTCACCCTATCCTCTTCCTCCATCTCATTTGTGGCACCCTCCTCGTCATCTTTATTCGCTTCAGATGTCAGCACTCCATCAGTGAAACTTCCCCAATTCCCACGGCCTGAACCATTGCCTTTCATATCATAACCATGGCCTGTACCACTCCACCATTCATAGATCCTCCGTAGGGGCCGTTCAGAGTCCTCTCCAGCCTCCCCATTCCCGTATCCACCACGTCCCCCATAGCCACCACGACGACCACCACCGAATGGCTGTCGGGGTGCTCGTTCCCTCACCCTAGCAGAGTCTGCATCTTCACCTCCTCCAGCACCATCGGCAACATCATAAGCCCGTGATGCTCCACCGACACTCCCATATTTCCAAAATCACGATTTTGACTCATCTCACCCCCTCGTCCACCCCTACCACGCGCAAACCCACCACGGCCAGCGTCGCCACATACTGCTCCAGTGTTGTTCCTCACCTCCCTTGCCTCCCTCACTGCAGAACCAGAGAAGCTTCAATTAAACAGCACCATGGCAAGGGTCAAAAAGAAATCTTTCTCACAAAGCTATAGGAAATCGCTAGAAAAAACGACAATATGTTTTCCCATAGAACACTCAAGAATCAAACCAACTCCACGGAACCGATCGACTTGCGTATGAGGGAGAGGCTTGGTGGGAAGCTTCGTCGGCGCCTGGGCAACCGTCGCGGCGGGAGGCACAGAGGCCTTCATCGAGGTGATTTTATTCTATTCGGCGACGACGAGCTGTGAGAATTTATTGTTGGGGAAGAAGGTTCAAGAAAATAATAAAACATAATATTACGATCTAATTAATAAAAACGATTTCAATAAAAAAAATGATGTAATATTAAATATGGGTTAAAAGAAAGAGAGCAATTATAAGATTATCTCCAAATGCATACACTATCTTGTCTGCACACACTCTTTGTACATTTACTTCATTCTCTAAGGTCCTATTTATAGGATATAATAATAAATACATCACATCACTTTCTTCATCCCACTATCTCACCCATGATTAATAACTATCCTCACTAACTCTTAAACTACCTCCACAACTCCTAAACATGAGTCACTACTCCTAAACATGTTAATTACTTATGTAACTACCATGAATCAATTTTCAACATTCCCCCTTAATTCATAGTTACATACATCAATTTGGGACATAAAATAAATATGCTTTTGAACTGGAAGTGACTTGGTGAGAATATCTGCAACTTGTTCATTTATATCATAAATATTTCATGCTATGGCTTCATTTGTTACAAACCGAGTCTTATGCTTTCGGATATTTCCATTTGTATTATATTTTATTTTGAACACTCATTTCGATCCAAAATCTTTCTTTTCTTTCGGTTGATCTATTAGCTCTCAGATTTCATTCTTCTTAATTGACTTAATTTTCTCCTTCATTGTTTTTCGATATTCCTCAACTGCTTCTTCAAAACTTATAGGATCTGAAATAGATAAAACAAATGTTGAATCATAAATCTCTGTTAGTGATCTAAACCTTTCTGGAGGGGTTTCATCTGAGGAATCATTTGCTGAATTTGAATTGCTACTGGGTGAGGTTGACGTTGAACTTGTTGGAGCAGGATCTGTCACTTGATTCGGTGGAGTGACTAGTTCTGTTGGAATACGAATTTATGTTTCACCTTCATTGATATCTCAATTTCAACTTACCCTTTCATCAAATATAACATTTATGTTAATAATAACTTTGCCACTTATAGGATTATATAATCGATATGCTTTGGATTGTGCAGAATATCCAATTAAGATATATTTTTCTGATTTTTCATCAAGCATATGATGATTTTATGAATTTACCAAAGCATAAGCAATACAACCAAAAATTCTTAGATGGCTTACAGTTGGCTTTATACCATACCAAGCTTCAAAAGGAGTTCGATTCATAACAGACTTTGTTAGTGAAATATTTAATAAATAAACTGATGTTGCTACTGCTTCTGTCCAAAACTGATTTGGAAGATGCTTTCGTTTAAGCAAATTTCTTGTCATTTCGACAACAGTTCGATTCTTACGTTCAGTTACACCATTTTGCTCTGTTGTATATGGTGCTGTCAATTCCCTGCGAATACCATTTTCTTCACAAAAGGAATTAAACTCATTAGACATAAATTCGCCACCTCTATCTGTCTGAAGTGTCTTTATGCATTTACCACTTTGCCTTTCTACAAGTGCCTTCAATTTTTGAAAGTTATCAAATGCTTCAGATTTTAATTCCAGAAAATATACCCAACTCATGCGGCTATAATAATCAGTAAATAACAAAAAATATCGACTTCCCCCAAATGATTTTGTATTTATAGGTCCACATAAGTCAGCATGAATTAATTCAAGACAATTAGATTCTCTCCATGCTTTTCCAATAGGAAATGATTTTTTACTTTGTTTGTCATAAATACATCCATCATATATATCAAGTGTATTAATTTTAGACAATCCATAAACTATTTCTTTTTTATTTAACAACCTTAAACTCTTAATGTTAAGGTGTCCATATATCAAATGTCATAAATTTGTCTCATTCTCAATATTTGAAACATCAATTGGAAACATCTTATTTTACGTCATACAAACATTTGTTATAATCAAGTCAGATTTATTATCTTTAATAGTGCATGAACCATCATCAAATATAACTGAATATCCAATATCTATCAATTGTCCAACACTCAACAAGTTTTGTGATAAGCTAGGAACATAGAAAATATTATCAGGATATTTTATCTTCCCTTGATTTGTCTTCACCTCAATTGTTCCTTTTCCTTCTACTTGGATTTGCTTGTTATCTCCAAGTTTAACTTTCAACTTGTGAGTTTCATCAATATCTCTAAATATTGATCTTATGTCTGACATATGATTAGAACATCAACTATCCAAAAACCACATGTCATTTGAGATATCATTAACTTGTGAATAAGTTATAAACAACTTACTATTGTCTTCATTTTCTTCCACATAGCTTGCTTGCTTTTCTCTTTTCCAGCGATCTGACTTCATATGATCAAACTTCTTACAATAGTAACATTGAATTACACTCTTGTAGTTTTTATGATCATAGTTTGATTGTCTTTCATCATGCCCATCAAAGTGTCATCTTCATCTTCCTTTTCCATTTCCTCTACCACGAAATCCTCCTCTGTCACGTCCTCTTCCTATTAATTTTTTATCTTCTTTTGAAGTAGAAGACTCCCTCTTAACCTGAAATATTTTTTCTTTACTTTTTTCAAGTGACCTGTTCAACCTTACTTCATGTGCTTACAAGGAACTCATTAGTTCATCAAATGAATAAGTAGATAAGACATTTGACTCTTCAATTGCCGCAACAACATGATCAAATTTTAGAGTTAAACTTACTTTTGCAATAATTATTTGATCATGAAGATGTTCACCATATGATTTCATTTGACTAACAATTTCAGTTACTCGAGAAAGAAAATCTTGCATTGATTCATTGTTTTTCATAAACAAAATTTCAAACTCACGGCGAAGGGTTTGAAGTTTTACCGTGATCACCCTCAATGAGCCTTGAAATTCATTTTGAAGTATCAACCAAGCTTGTCTTGAGGTTATCGCTGCTGCAATTCTTGAGAAGATTATCTCATGCATAGCTTGTTGAATGAAGAATAATGTCTTTGAGTCCTTCTTTTTATTCTCCCTCAGCCTAGTTTCTTCATCTGAATCTGCATATCCATTATCTATCAAGTCCCAAAGATCTTGAGACTTGAATAGAATCTTCATCTTGATACTCCAAAATTCGTAGGATTTGCTCGAGAAGATGGGAATAAGGGGTTGAGACATAGAATTGACATTAAAAGTCATAATGCCCAGTTCAGATTGAAACAAGGCTCTGATACCATAAAATGTTGGGGAAGGAGGAGCAAGTAAATGATAAAACAGAATACTATGATCCAATTAACAAAAATGCTTTCAATCAAGAAAACGACGTAGTATTAAACAAGAGGTAAAAGAACAAGAACACTTACAAGATTATCTTCAAATGCACACACTCTCTTCTCTGCACACTTGTTTCATTCTCTAAGGTCCTATTTATATGATATAATAATAACTACCTCACACCACTTCCTTCATCCCACTATCTCACCCATGATTAATAACTACCCCCACTAACTTTTAAACTACCTCCACAACTCCTAAATATGAGCCACTACTCCTAAACATGTTAACTACCTATGTAACTACCATGAATCAATTCTCAATAGTCCTCGTTGTCGTCATCTCCGAGGAGATCGAAGGGGTTGATGGTGGTCATGACCCTTCTTCATCAGCGCATGTGCGACACAAATCGAGATCACTAGTGTCATCGTGATCGATGCATTCTGCCTCCCTTGGTTTGAAGGCGATCTGAGGCTCATCGATTTCACAGTGGTGTTTCTCCATGACAGCCCGTAAATAGGCCTTTCACTCCAACGTGTTGTCCCCTTCAAACATTGGACCCCCGATAATGATGTCGATATGATTCTCTACGAGCCCTTATGGACATGGGGAAAGATCTCGAGGCCTCCTGATGTAGCGCTCGAGGTACCCTTAGCGGATGAGTTATTCTATTTGATTCCAAAGGTCATGACACTCCTCCATGTCGTGGCTATAATTATGATGGAATCAATAGTACTTTGCTCAGTCTCATAGCTCTCAAGGGCTTATGGGTTTGGGCATCCTCTACAATCCTTTTTCTTTGATCTGGAGGAAGATTTCTGTCTGGGTCGAGTTCCGGGGAGGTGGAGGAGGCCTCGAGTAAGATAGTTCCGGTCGATTAGGCTGTCTCCTTATGACCTTCGGAGGTTGTCCATGGGGTTTCTTGGCGTGGGGTCTCTTGTGGTCTTCATATTTTTCTACAACCAGCACGTTGGTGGTCATGTACTGGTTGGCACACTAGAGCAGCTCTAGGACGAATAGTCGAAGGTTGCTCGATCGACGACCAAAAGAACTTGAACGGTTGTATGCCAATTAAGAATGCTTGCAAAATTAAGGAAGGATAGGCGTCAAGTACTACCCTAATTTCTGGGACAAAGTGAGAGACAAAGTGGGAGAGTGGTTTCTTGTCCACCCCTACCATGTGCAAACCCACCGTGGCTAGTGCACACCACTAACTGCTCCAATGTTGTTCCTCACCTCCCTTGCCTCCCTGACTACAGGACCAAACAAGCTTCAATCAAACAGCACCAAGGCAAGGGGAAAGAAGAAATCTTTCTAACAAAGCTAAAGGAAATTGCTTCAAAAAATGATAGTATGCTTTCCCGTATAACACTCAAGAATCAAACCAACTCGATGGGATCGACCGACTTTGTAAGAGGGAGAGGCTTAGTGGGAAGCTTCGCCAGCGCTTGGGGCGACAGCGGCAAGAGGCGTAGCTCTCTTCATCGAGGTGATTTTCTATTACTGGGCAACAAGGAGCTATGAGAAGTCCTTGTTGTTGTCATCTCCAAGGGATCAAAGGAGTTAACGGTGGCCATGACCCTCTTCATTAGTTGATTGGTGACGTTAACCGAGATCACTAGCGCGTCATTGTGATTAGGACATTCTGTCTCTCTTCCTTTGAAGGTGATATGAGGCCCATCAATTTCATGGGGGTGTTTATCCATGACAGCCCGTGAGTAGGCCTTCCGCCCCGATGTGTTGGCCCCTCCAAATGATGGACCCCTAATAATGACGTCAATCTGCTTCTCTAGGAGCCCTTGTGAATGTCGGGAAAAATCTCGGGGCCTCCTGATGTAGCGTTTGTGGTACCCTTGGCGAATCAGTTCTTCTATTTGATTCCAAAGTCATGACACTCCTTCGTATCATGGACATAATCATGGTGGAACTGATAGTACTTTGCTCAATCCCGTAGCTCTCAGGGGCTTATCATGGGTTTGGGCATATTCAACAATTCTTTTTTTTTTATCTAAAGGAAGATTTTCGTTCAAGTCGAGTACCGAGAAGGTGAAGGTGGCCTCAGGTAAGATGGTTCTGATCGCTTAGGTCATCTCCTTATGACCTTCAGAGGCTATCTGCGAGGCTTCTCAGCATGGGGCTATCTGCGAGGCTTCTCTTATGGTCTTCATGTTTTCTCGTTACTAATGCCTCGACGATCGTTTATTGGTTGGCGCGCTGGAGCATCTCTAGGATGATCGTCGAAGGTTGCTCGACCAACAACCAAAAGAACATGAACAATCATATGCTAATTAAAAATGCTTGCATAATTAAGGAACAATGGGCATCGAGTACTACCCTAATTTCTGTGATAAAGCGAAATATGAAGTGGAAGAGCAATTCCTCATCCTTCTGACTTAGTCCAAGGAGGGTTGTTGCAGACGACTAGCTTCGCACTGGCTAAGAAGTTGGACTCAAACTTCTCCTCGGCTGGTCAAAAGATAAGACTGAGTGAGGCTATAGCCGATTGTACCACATTCAGACAAGCCTTCGAAGGGTAGTTGAGAAGGCTTGACACATTAGCATGTCAGACGTATCATACAGTGCCATTTGAATGAAGGAGTCCTCGTTATAGGCTACTAATGTGGGGAGTCAAAAACTCAAGGATAGGTTTGTCTTGTATCTCTATGAAGAAGGAGGACACATCCCGCCTCGCCCCCCACGCTAGCGAACCCGCCCCACGCTCCTCTTTAGACTCACGGACCTCGGAAGGGTGGGGCTTTAGTCGATTGTACCACATTCGAGCAGGACTTCGGAGGGTGGTCGAGAAGGCTCGCACATAGATACACGTCAGAGGTATCGTATAGTGCCATTTAGGCCCGAAAGATGGCAATGTGCTCCACAGGATCCAAGCCCTCGTTGTAGGCTTCCAATGCTAGGAGTCAAAATCTCACGAGGATATTTTTGTCTTGTATCTCTTGGGTGAAGGATGACCCACCCCACCTCGCAAAACTCACATGAGTCCCTTCCCCCGTATGTTCCCTAGGCTTATCTGGTGGCGCTTGACGCTCTTGCGACATGGGCCCTTCCTTTAGCGTCAAAAGAATGTTGGTATTCTTTATGCCGAGGCTGAGGTGTGATTTCGTCTTAGTTCGACCCATGTGTGTAGGTACGTCAATGTGGCTTCGACAACTAAACCGGGGGAGGAGTCATTTCTTTTGACGTTTAAAGATATGTCTTTCGGTCCGGTCCAGGGGCTCGATCGACTCGCTTGTTTCCTCTCTTGGGGCATATGTCCTGCACCAAGGCCTCAATCGGGCGGTAGGATGTCTCGACTTGACCCATTCGAATTTCAAATTAGTGGGGGTGCTGTGTTTGCGAGTACATTGTTCGAGTGAACCCCCTTCTACTGTTTACCTCAATGACTTTTATACCACCTACGAGCGCCTGTGTTGGATCGTAAGCTATCGTGCTTCTTAGGTAATGGACGGGCCAACAAACTATATGTTGATGTCGATTGGTGCACCTCACACTTCCCCATGATCTGAACTTAGTTGGGATTGTCTAATCGAGTTTGTTAAGGTAACTTGGCAGGTCATTGTTGGATGGATCTAGATATACACTATCATCATTCATTCAAATTGAAAAGAAGCCAACTAATACATGTTCATTACTATTTTTATTGTTGATCAGTTGGTGGATGAATTCATGTGAAATTTAATATAAAACTTATGAACAGAACCAAAGAAAATAATGTGCGATGGTCGAGCTGTCCAATCAATTGAAGGTGGTTCTATTTATTTCATCTTTGGGTCGTCGATATTAATTAACAACGGTCGTATTCGTACGCGGAGACCTCTTACGGGGTGAGGATTTCGTGCACGGGTGCGGTATGAGGGCGGGGGGGAAGCTTGACGACGTCGGTTGGGATGCAATGATGTAGTGCTCGTTGAGGAACGACGCATGGCACGAGTTAAGGCGTGAAAACGAAGGTAATGCTCTCGTTCTTTGGCCTTAACTGCACCGAAGCGAGTACGGACCTGCAATTATGCTCTTGCTAATTGGATGAATAGGGATGGGGCCCGCCGTAGCACAGGCGTTGATTGGAGAAGAACGAAGAAGCGTGATCCTTATAACGCGTTGCAAGACGATCCAGATTGCCAGTAAACAGCTCTCCCGTGCGGCACCGAAGGGACGAAGATCTAGCCGTCGATCGGTCGCGAAGCCCGGATCTGCACGAATCTCGAAGCAATTTGCAAGCCAATCACAGTGATTTCGCTATCATCCTTCAAACTTGAGTCACATCTCTCTCGCTCTCTATCTCATCCCCGAGAGTACAGCAAACCAAAGATCTCAATCTTGCCTGCTCCTCGTCCTCCTCCTCCTCCTCCTCCTCCTCCTCTGTTTCTCATACCAAATTCCTTTTCTGATCCTCCTTGAAGTAAGTCAATGAGAAGCAAAGGTCGATCAAAGTCGACCGATGTCGTTTCCTTGATGGCTCTACTACTTGCCCCTTTTAATACTGTGACTACATTAAGGAAATTTGTCAACCCTTGAGTCGATTGGTTGCTTTGAGGATAATTAATCGTTCGCCTAAATATTATGCTTATTGTCGCGTTTGTCGAGGGTCTCCGCGCGTTCTTGTGTTTCTCTAATGGTTGAAACTGCTCTCTTGACGGTGGTGCCTTTGATGGTGTAGGAAGTTTAGAGGCGGAGTAGTGGCTGGATCATTTGGATTGCCAGCCCAATACTGCGGAGCTGGGATCTTGAAGGCCTGGGGTCTCTGGCCAAGTAGTGGTTGGGTGGCCTTGCATTCTCCGGTATGCCTTTGGATTTCTGCAATGCGCTTTCGTTTTTATTCCAATAATTGATTCTAGGTATTTGCATGATGGCGTCGATGGATCGGGTCTTTGGCAGTAGAAAGCTTGTTCTTTAGAGAACTTCCGTTCTTGCTGATTGTAATTCTCAAGAAAAACCCTTCTTCTTTTGTGGGGTCTGATTCGAGGTCTGAAAATCTCGCTTTGGAGCATACATGCCCATCCGCTATATCTTAGGGTTTTTTTCGAGTCATAAAGTAGCTAGCTGCCTTTCGTGTCACGATCAATGCAGGATCGTGGATATTACGGCTCTGAAAAACCTGGTCCTTAGTTCTCATGGGCAAAATCACTTTTCCCAGAAAAAGGATATGTTAACTATGCTAAAGGGAGTAAAAAGTTCTGTATCTTTAGCATCAAAGTAGATATCATTTGATCTACATTAAGCTCCTAATTTGTTTCATCTCCTTGGTACTAAATAAGAGAGATCTTTCACACTCCAGCTTAGCTTTGTGTTTGAATGGGTGCTAAAAATTAGTCCATTGTTGAAAAGATGGCAAGTATTAACAGCCATTTTTCATGCGTTACATTTGGATATATACGTAACTTTATGTTATACAACTGCATTAGCAAGAAGCACATTCTGGCTTGAGTAAATGTGAAGGTAGCTGATCTGTTAGTTGTGTGTTTTTTGTTATGTAGGTTATTCCAATGTAGCATCATTAGTGTCGAATCTTAGAAGCTAACTCGATACTGAGTCTTTAATCAACATGCTTATCTAGATCTATACTGGAAAATAAAGTTGTGTCCAAAGTAAGTACTTGTAGTTGTGGTTGGCATTTGGGGTGCTTATATACATGATTATCATGATTCTGATCTTTTTCTTTGAACTTTCAGGAGTTACTTGAGTGAATCATCAAAGACTACTTAAGTCGAGAAAATGACATCACAAAGGGATGTGTTTGAGGTCTCAGGACCTGTACATCTGACCTCAGTAAATTGGTAAATTCGATTGGTTTTTCTACATTTTGCAAACCTTTCCTTGACAACGGCATTCTACACAACTGTAGGAAATTACTGCTATATTCATCCTTCTGATCATCAAATCCTCATCACTTTATGATGCTTTCTTATATAAATTTTTGTACCAGTGTAACTTGGACAAGTTGTCATTGGTTGTTTGTTTCCTAAGACTGCTCTACGATCATTGCATGTCTCCTGGATTGCTTCAAGAATGGTCTAACTGAAATATATGATGAGGACAACCATCTGTGACCATTCCATGGTTAAAGTTGATTTAATCATACTTGAACCACAATTTATATGCTGAAGGATGAATATATCTGGAATCACTTATCAAAGGTTGAGTTTAAAAAATATCTTTACATCCAATGTAGTGTATCAGACCCACTTACTAAAGATTGAGGATTTGAAATTTTATTCAATATAGTTTTGATGAAATTTTATTCGATATATATTTTATGAAATTTTATTCATAAGTACCTGCTCTACGTAAATATGCCTCAAACACTCCTGAAGACATCATCATTTCCTGAATTTGTCAAAGAGAAACTCAGTCATGCAACCTTGGTTGATAAAAGGGAGAGTAAGACTGGGTGGAAATAAAATAGACCAAACAGGCAATTTGTTTATTTTTATTAAGTTCAAATTAAATCACATTCCAGGTAACCTTCACTCCTGGATCGACCACTGATAATGTATTTATATCCTTCTTGTTGATTACATGTCGGTTACAATACTGGAGAAACTTTTGCTAAACTAGAAAGTCAACATGTATCACCATCAACATCCCAAGACACTCTGATGCACATCTCAAAATGATACAGTTTGGCAAAAATATTACATTAGAATGTGTAGCCACCGAATAGGATGAAAAAATAGCTTCTTCCATAGTAAATCCACCATTCCGAAAAGTAAAGGTGGATAAAGAAATAGCTTCTTCCACAGTAAAATAGGATAGGATCACCACTTGTAAATGGAAAGAAATGAAAAATGGTAAAAATGCATAGCATTTTCCCCATCTTTCACTGGCTTACCTTTTAAATAAAGTTTTGCAATACAGTTGATCAAGGTCTGCCAAACCATATCATATCGGCATATCGAGCCTAGCTCGGAATGATACGATATGCCGGTACCAAGTGGTATGCCCAAGCATACTGTTCGATATATATATATATATATATATATATATATATATATAATTAAAAAAATAAAAGAAAAAGGGAGATGTCGTTCCTTTTCCCCACGCAAAGAGATGTTTCTTCTCGCGTTGTCATGGACTTAGCTGAATTTGCCTAAGTCGTGCGGCATCGTAGCGGCAAACTATTTGTTGGAATTGCCTAAGTCACGGAGCAACCTTTGCCCAATGTTCCGGACTTAGCTAAAATTGCTTAAGTCATGAAAACGTCGAAGCGTATTTGCCCGCAAAGGGTCAACCCACTTGCAACCTCGTGTGGGTCCCGAAGGACCTGCAAAAATAGAAGTTGATTAGTTTTGAAGACGAGCGACGGACAAGTCCTGACATCTAGCAAAGAAAGCAGCTTTTACAAGCAATTCGTCGAACACCTTATATGCAACAGAGAAATGAGATAAAGAGGGCAAAACAGGACTTTAGAGAGCTGTAGGAACGGTCGCAAGTCCACAAACGACTGTCCTCAAGGTATCGGATGCAAGACGAGTCCAACAGTCGATGAATGCTCATGCCCGATACTATCCCGAAGCCCCATCTAGCCCAGTGCCACCCAGGGGGTTCCAGAGGGCAGAGATGGCTGACATTTTGCACCACTCCGCCACGTCATCGTAGCACGCGAAAACGGCCCAAAACTGGGCTGTTTTAGCATGTTTTGGCTCCGCGCAGCGAGCAACCGTTCTGCAACCTTACAGATTGTTTATGCTTGCATTTCTGAGGCAAAATCACACAAAATTAAGGCAAAACATGCTGCCAAACATCTGTACAAGCAAACAAAAGTGACTAACGGTTTGCTAAGCGAAGAGTTACAGTTGAGCGACGACCGTTCGTAACATTCTCCTCCACTTAAACTGTCGACGCTTGTTGGTAGGCTTTAACGCTGGCTTCTTCATGTTGTAGGGCATCTTCTGGCTCCCAACTAGCTTCTGTTTAGGGAAGCTTTTGCCACTTCACCAAGTACTCAGTTTGCTCTGCTCCGCTCGGTAGTTTAGTCATGCGATCTGTCAGAATAGTCTCAACTCGCTTCTCATAGGAGGCTTTGATTGGAGGTAGTCAAGTTGAAATATTTCGCGAAGCGTCTTGCATATCTGAATGGTAGGCTTCGAAGTTGCTTGCATGGAAGACATTACGAATTTTGAGCCATGCCGGCAGTTGCAACTTGTAGGAGACGTTGTCTACCCTGCTGATAATTGGTAAAGGGCCTTTATACTTGCGCATCAATCCTTTATGCACTTTGTGCCTAAAGAACTAGAATGATGCTGGTTGGAGCTTCACTAATACCAAGTCACCAACTTTAAACTCCTGTGGTTACCTTCCCAAGTCTGCCCACTTCTTCATCTTTTTGGCCGCCTTCTCTAAGTAGGCCTGAGCAATATATGCATTTCGATGTGATTCCTTTGCAAAGTGATATGATGACGGACTACTCCCCATATAACCAATAGACAATGTGTGAGGAGTCAACAGCTGTTGTCCCGTGATAATCTCAAAGGGGCTCTTGTTGAATGGAGAGCTTCACAGCAAGTTGTAGAAGAATTGGGCTATGTCCAACAGCTTCACCCAATCTTGTTGGTTGGCACTCACATAGTGCCGGAGATACTGCTCCAAGAGTGAGTTCACTCTTTCAATTTGGCCATCCGTCTGGGGGTGGAGGCTTGTGGAGAAGTATAACTTGGACCCTAGCAATTTGAAGAGTTGAGTCCAAAATCGTTCCAAGAACTGTGAATCTTGATCGTTGGTGATGTTGTGCAGGACTCCCCAATACTTCACCACATGCTTCATCATCAACTTGGCCGTCTCCTCTGTTGAACAGTGTAGGGGTGCAGCAATGAATGTTGCATATTTTGAAAATCGATCGACCACCATGAGTATCGATCCGAGTCTCCCTACTGTCGGCAAGCTTGATATGAAGTCCAAAGAGATGCTCTCGCATGGCCTTTCAGGTATGGGCAGCGACTCTAAAAGTCCCACTGGCTTTCGCTGCTCTACCTTATCTTGTTGGCAAGTAAGGCATGTTCGAACGTAATCCTCCACACAAGTCTCCATCTTCGGCCAATAGAAGGCCCTCTCCACGAGAGTCATTGTTCGGTGGATACCAGGATGTCCAGCCCAAAGGGAATCATGACACTCTTTCAAGAGTTCATGCCTCAAATTGTTTGCTCACGGAACATAAACTTTGTTCCCTTCGGTATAAATGAGTCCCTCCTGGACCCAAAATCGTCGTGTCTTGCCTTCTTTGATGAGCTGCATCAGGGTTACTGCCTGAGGATCACTGTACAGTCCATCACTGATCCTGGAAAGAAAGTTGGAGTGTAACTGGCTTGCTTGGCCTCCGCCTTCCAACTGTATAGCATTCACCAATTTAACTTTCCGACTCAAAGCATCGGTCATAACATTTGTCTTTCCTGGTTTGTGCTCCATTACCGTGTTGAACTCGGCCAAGAAGTCCTGCCATCGTGCTTGTTTCGGGGAGAATTTCTTTTGAGTCTGGAAGTAACTCAATGCAACATTATCCGTTCTTAGCACGAATGGTGCTCCCAAAAGGTAATGTTGCCAAAGTCGTAGACAGTGGACCACCGCTGTCATCTCCTTCTTATGCACTAGATATCGTCACTCGGTCTCATTGAGCTTACGATTCTCATAGGCCACTGGATGACCCTCTTGCATAAGTACTTCCCCAATAGCAAAGTCAGAAGCATCTGTATGGACTTCAAATGACTTCCCATAGTCTGGTAATCCGAGTACTGGTTCCTCCAATACGGCAGTCTTTAGGTCTTGGAATGTTACTTCACATTTGTCTGACCATCTCCAAGACTACTCCTTCTTGAGCAACTTCGTCAGTGGAGCTGCACGCTTCGAATATCCAGCAATGAAGCGTCGATAATAGTTGACGAACCCAAGGAAGGATCTCAACTCTGGCACCTTCTTTGGTGTTTACCATTCTGCCACAGCTTACACCTTTGATTTATCCATCCGAATAGAACCATCACCGATTTGATGCCCCAAGAATAGAGTCTCCGTCTGAGCAAAGTAACACTTCTCCCTCTTTACAAACAAAGTGTTCTCCCTGAGAACTTTGAAGATTGTCTGAAGGTGCTCAACATGCTCCTCAAGTGTTCGGCTATAGACGACTATATCGTCCAGGTAGACGACCACAAACTTATCCAGATATTCCTTGAATAGTTGGTTCATTAAAGTACAGATGTGGCTGGAGCGTTGGTTAAGCCGAAAGGCATTACCAAGAACTCAAATACTTTATACCTAGTCACACAGGTAGTCTTCGCCTCGTCACCTTCTGCAATACGCACCTATCAATACCTCGACTGAAGGTCGAGTTTAAAGAAGTACTTGGCCTTTCCCAGTTGATCAAACAAATTTGCAATGAGCGGGACAAAGTATTTGTTCTTCACCGTCACTTTGTTCAGGGCTCGATTATCGACACATAATCGGAGGCTCCCATCTTGTTTCTTCTGGAAGAGGACTGGAGCTCCGAATGGTGCCTTTGAACAGCGGATGAGACCACCGCTCAGCAGTTCGTCTAACTTCTTTCGAAGTTCTGCACTCGAGAGGGGCTATGTGATATGGTGGTCTCGCTGGAGGCTTAACTCCCGGCTCCAGCTCTATATGATGATCCACGCCTTTGCGTGGTGATAGAGTTTTTGGTAACTCAATCGGCATCACATCCTAAAAATCATTCAGGATGTTCGCCACCGTAGCAGGTTCTTGAATGGCCTCCCCGTCAAGTGTTTCTAGCTTTATGGCTGCTACAAAGGTCAATTCACCTTTCCGTACACCCTTCTTCAACTGTAATGCTGATATTTGTTATGGATCCTTGGTTCCTCCTCGAGAAACTGGAACCACGCAGGGATCATCGCCTCCCATTAGGCATAGAGAGTTTAAAAACAGCATAGGCACCAACTTTGCTTCGTGCATGAATTCCATTTCATGAATCACTTGGAAGTCATCCAAGGGCACCGCCATCATGTTTGTGCTTCCGCTCCATGTTCCGATCTTGATATGGATCCCCTTTGCTAGTCTAGAGATCTATCCTCCGAGTTTACAGCTTTCATATGACTTGGATTCTTCTCCAAGATTAGTCCAAGTCGCTTAGCTTCTCTATCAGCAATAAAGTTGTGGTGCAAGGGTTGTTCGGTCATTTAGCTTGATGTCTATATACATCAGTTCGCTGCTCACTGCCTTTGATGGCTTTGCCTTTGTCTTCTCCCCCACTTGACCCTGCAATGCATTCAACAAGCGCATTGCTCCTATTCGGGGTCCTTGCGACTCCTCATCGTCGTTGTTGGATTCCGAACTGCTCAAACTAAGGGCGACGGCTTTGCTCTTGTCCGACTTGTGGGGGTGTATGGATGTCGTTAAAGCATTAAGTGCCTGCTTCTGTGGGCACTCCCTCACCATATGCGATCCTCCGCATAAGAAGCATCCGTCAGATTTCGGAGCTTTGCCTTTTGAGCTTGGTCCCTTGTGGAAACTTTTCTTCTTTTGTTCGCCCCCAGACTCCTTTGTTCGGGAGTATTTTGTTGGGCGATTTCCTAAGGATTGTTTCTTCTTTCCCAAGTCCTCCGAAGAAATAAAATTAGTTAGCCTTTCTGCGGCTGCAATTGCCCCGACCACATTGGTGGCATTCCTCCGATGTAGCTCTTGTTGCGCCCATGGCTTTAAGCCATCGAGAAAGCTGAATAGTTTGTCATTTTCGGACATGTCTTGTATATCCAGTATCAGTGCCAAAAATTGCTTCACATAGTCTCGAATGGATGTACTTTGGTGGAGTTGTCTCAGTTTCCTTCTTGTGACGAACTCTGTATTCTCGGGCAAAAATTGAGTTCTCAACTCTCGCTTCAAGTCTTCCCATGTATCTACTCGGCATCGGCCTTGCTGGATCTCTTCCCAACGGGTTCGCCACCAAAGTTTTGCATCTTCATTCAAGTACATGGTGGCTATAGAAACTTTTATTTCCTCTGAATCAGGTCTCGTAGCACGAAAATATTGTTCCACGTCGAACAGAAAATTCTCGAGCTCTTTGGTATCTCTAGTGCCCCCGTAGCAATGCGGCTCTGGTGCCCTGGAGCTTTGTGGCGGTGTAGCGCGGGTATTGTTCCCTCCCGCATTAAGAGTTCTAGTGAGCAACGTCACTTTAGCCGTAAGTTCTGCCACAACTTCATGTAGATGTCGTACAGAGTCTTTGACGTCCTCCGTTAGTCAGTCGACCAGAGACTCGACCCTGTCGATCCGAGATTCAACTTCTTCTTGCGAGCTCTCTACCCCAAGGATCCTTCCTTCTCCCTGGTAGAGTTCCTCCAAGCTCGCTTCAAGAACATCGAGGCGGGTTTCCACCGTTGTCTCTCTTTGTGGCTCCTTTTTCCAGTTGGCACACCAGATTATGCCTCCTCCGCTCACGGAGAGTACCCAACTTCATGCTCATCTTGTTCGCTGTCGCGCTCCTCATGAGCAGCTCCAGCAGCTTGTGAGCGAGTTTGCACTTACAACCTACTTGCGGCTTCTTGGAATAAAGGTCCGGTTTGCCCCATCTTGCTCGATTCACCACAGTGTTTCGCCATACGAGATTACGAATCCTCTTCGCTTGCTTATTCGAATTGCTTGCTTGCTCTGATACCACAATGTCACGGACTTAACTGAATTTGCCTAAGTCGTGCGGCACCCTAGCGGCAAACTTGAAAACTTAGGTAGAATTGCCTAAGTTACGAGCAACCTTTGCCCAATGTTTCGGACTTAGCTAAAATTTCCTAAGTCATGAAAATGTCGAAGCATATTTGCCCGCAAAGGGTCAACCCACTTGCAACCTCGTGTGGGTCCCGAAGGACCTGCAAAAAGAGAAATTGAATAGTTTTGAAGACGAGTGACGGACAAGTCCCGACGTCTCTCAAAGAGGCCAGCTTTTATAAGCAATTCGTCGAACACCTTGTGTGCAACAGAGAAAGGAGAATAAGATAATGAAACAAGACTTTAGAGGGCTGTAGGAACGGTCGCAAGTCCACAAACGACGGTCCCCAAGGTATCGGACGCAAGACAAACAGTCGATGAATGCTCACGCCCGATACTATCCCGAAGCCCCATCCAGTCCTGTGCCACTTGGGGGATTCTAGAGGGCTGAGATAGCTGACATTTTGCACCACTCGGCCAGGTCACCACAGCACACGAAAACGGCCCAAAACTGGGTTGTTATGGCTCCACGCAACAAGCGACCGTTCTGCTGCCTTACAGACTGTTTTTGCTCGCATTTCTGAGGCAAAATCACACAAAACTAAGGCAAAAAATGATGTCAAACATCTGTACAAGCAAACAAAAGCGACGAACAGTTCGCTAAGCGAAGAGTTGCGATTGAGCGACGACCGTTCGTGACAGCACGGGGAGAAGAAATGTCTTCTCTCCGAAAAGCCTGTGCAGGGAGAAGAAATCTCCCCACGAAGTCTCAGCGAAAAGCTCGTGCATCTCGCATCATTTTCTTCTCCCTGCGATCACCAAAGATTTTCCCCACAAAGCACTGAGAGGTCCGCGAGTGATGGATCGGAATCGGGAGATTAGCGTCAGATCTCCAGGTTCTCCTTTTTCTTCTCCCTCTTCTTCTTTCTCCCTTGTCGGTATCGAAATCGATTGTCGACGGTCGAAATTGACCATTATCGCTTGAAAGTGGCAGCCACAGTCGAAATCAACTGTTACCGACTGATTTCAGGTAATAATGAGGCAGACAGCCCTAGTCGATGGTATCGCCTGGTAGCGAGCAATCTGTGTATCAGTCAACGGGCAGACCGGTACGTACCTCTCGTACTGGGCAGTACAATTCGAAACGTCAAACCTTGCAGTAGATAGACATTAAAAGCAATTGAACATATCTCATCATTGAATTTTGTAGCTGAGCCTCAGTGATCAACAATGAACCCATCAGTGTTTAAATGTAGAAGCCATTAAACAGTCTTAATTCTGGTAGCAAAATATATATCTTACCTACCTTATTGTATGTGGCAGTAAAACTTAACTAAGCTAATTTAGCATTAATAAGGGTGACCCTTAATGCTAAATTGGCTTGGTTAAGTTTTATTGCCACATACAATAAGGTAAGTAGGATATATATTTTGCTACCAGAATTATGAGTGTTTAATGGCTTTTTCAGCATTTTTCCAGAAACAGTTGGTACTTGGTCCTAAACTTAGTCTGAGCCTTTTCAGTTTGCACTGAAAGTTGTTACATTCATAGATTCCATTGTTTACGAAGGAACAAGTACTTTTAACAACCTGGTTAAATTAAAATCAATATTCTTCTGCATCATATATTTGTAGTTCTTGACCATTCTGTACCATAAAAGCAAGGTTTGATTTATCGGATCGTACCGGTGTACTAACATATTGTCGGTACCGGTATGGTATTGGTACTAGACGGTATGCACAGTATGTACCGCCCGGTATTTTAAAATATAATATATTTTTATAATATAATATTATATAATATAATATTATATAATATAATATTATATTATATAATATTAAAATATTAAAAAGTGAAATAAAAGGGGCGACGTCGCCTCGATCTTTCTCCCCGCGCGGGGAGACGCTCCGTCTCCTCTCGCGGGAGAAAAAGCCACTGCGGGCACGGGCTGCGACGGCGCACGGGCGAGTATTCTTTCTTCTCCTCTTCTTTTTTTTCTTCTTTTCCTCTTCTTCTTCCCTTTTTCTTCCTCAATCGATCGCCGACGGGCGATTTCTCTCTCAATCGACAACGGACGGTTGATTTCTTCTTCAATCAGCTGCCGACGGTCGAAATCGACCGTCGACGATCGATTTTTGGCGGAACCACCCGGTAGCGGGCGGTCTGCGAACCGGTAACCTAACGGACCGGTATGTACCGCCCGTACCAGACGGTACAGGTCGAAATTGCAAACCTTGCATAAAAGAACTAATTTTTTCATTTTGTCCACATTTTTTTTATAAAATGTAAATTAAAAAGGTAAGTAAAATGAAATATTGGTTATTAGTGGGACGATTCAGGAGTATTTCTTTGTTTGTAGGTTGCCTTAACAAGAAAAGATCCCTTATTTATTTGAGTGAATTGTAGCATGAAACCTTCTATGCCATGGCATGGTGTATGCATGTGAGCAAATCCGGTAGTTCCTCATCCTCACATTAGCCCTTCATATGGTATTGTCTCAACAACAAATAAACAGTTCTTCAAGAATTTATATTATAGAAGATCAAATAGCAATTCCTAGTTAATGAAGTGAACAAAAACAAGTCCAAGAACCCCGCATTAATTTAGATTGGATGCAGCAGCTTGCCTGCATGAAACCACAATTACTACTAATGATCAGTCAGCTATACATTCTCGTCAATTTCTCAACAATCTTAACAACTTTCCTAGGTGCTCAACTTGTTAGGATTTTAAATTGATTATAAGATTGTTTTGAGCAGGAACTGCCTACATTACCAAAGATCAGTTGTAGCCAGTTTGGTTCAAGGTGCATATGTTCTAGAACGCGATAGACAACAAAACCGTCAAGGTTCAGAAGCTCGTGCACCTCCTTGGTGGGAAAGCTTCCATTTTGAAGTAATCCGTAAACTAATCGATGATTCTGATTTCTCCATCTTTGGTGCCATTTATGAATATAGACCTCCTGTAAGCTTCCAATATTCTACAGCTACTAAAGCTCCAAGATTTGTGATAGTCTTTCGAGGTACCATCACAAAGAAAGAATCTGTTTCTCGGGACGTTAAACTGGACTTACATCTTCTCAGAAATGGCCTCCATCAGACATCTCGGTTTGAAATAGCAATGCAAGCTGTTCGTACCCTAGTTTCAGCTTTTGGACATCAGAATGTATGGATCGCTGGTCATTCTCTTGGGGCAGCCATGGTGACACTTGCTGGGAAAATTATGGCTAAGGAGGGTATGAATCTCAAGGCTTTTCTCTTCAACCCACCATTTTTCTCAGCACCAATTGAAAGGATAAAAGATAAGAAGGTTAAGCAGGGAATTCGCATTGCAAGCAGCTTTATAACTGCTGGACTCACTTTGGCCGTGAAAGGCCCCCGTCACAAGTCAGACTCATTTACAAAGTTGTCATCGTGGGTTCCGTATCTTTTTGTAAACCAGGCTGATGACGTCTGCTCATCTTATGTGGGTTATTTTGATCATCGCAAAAAGATGGAGGAAATTGGAGCAGGAAATATTGGGAAGTTGGCAACACAGAACTCTGTCAAAGATCTGTTTTTAAGTGCTTTTGGAATGGAGTCAGAGTCATTGCACCTCCTTCCATCAGCAAATCTGACTGTAAATTCAAGTCCTGCTCCAGACTTCAAGCATGCACATGGTATACACCAATGGTGGAGGCCAGATGTTGATCTGCAATCAAAAGTGTACCTTTTTGACTGATATAGAACAAAGCATGCATTATATATAATCGATGAAGCAGTGCACTTCATCTTTCTCAGTGGTAGGGAATATGTGGTGTGATGGGCTAGCAGATCTTCTCAGGCGTCTGATCTCATTGGTGATATATTTGGATCCTTTAGTGAACAATAATAATTTGGTTAACATGGAAGCTTGTGAGACCTTTGCGAATGATGAGTTCTTCAATACTCCCATGGTAATCGTTGTGGGAGGTTGTGTAGACCAAGAAGGTGTTTTCTGAATTAGACTTGAACCTAAGTTACTCCCCATGACTCCAGCTTTAGTTTCTTTTCTGTTTGAAGATTGTATACTATGTTACAATCGGTGTCCATGTCATGTAGTGATGCCTGGGTATAAAGATACTATCAATAACATTTTCTCTTTGTTGGTAGTGTTCTTACTTTTTGTTTTTGTCCAGTAAAAGTCAAAAATATTTTTTGGTCGTGGTGGATTCACATGAAGGGGAACATAGCTAGAACAATATTGTTTTTGTGTTGCATATTGATTTCTGATTAATGATACATCTTAGTTCTCTTAGTTGTTGAATTTTAAATTTTGATTATGTAACTGATTGATAAGTTTATTAGATTAAATATATTTTTTTGAGATAAGTGATGTATGAAATATTTTAATCACAAACTTGGATCATCGAAGGGTCAACTATCGAGCAAGAAAGTCAGATGTTATGTTAAAAAATTATCGTGTCGAAAATTGGACATCGATCCAAATGAATTATGGACATGCTGGAAATTGAACTTCGTATTATAGGTTCGAGCATCATGTTGGAAGGATGGATACTACATCGGAAGATTGGATATTATGAGAAAGTCAACATGTCCATAAAATGAGCATTATATCAAATGAAAGGGCGATGTGTCAAAAGTCGGACAAATTGTCGGAAGAGCATACAACATGTAGAAAACTTTATAAATGTGTTGGATATATGATTGATTTGTTAAAGTTTTGATCAATATCATTGTAGATCAATTTGAGTTGATATTAGATCAAAATAATGCTAACTTATCAAGAAACTGGTGATCCTAAAGCTAGGTCGAATTAAGCATGTTAGAAAGTTAAATGACCTAAAGTAAGCCTCGGTGATGGTACCGCTAGGCCCAAGTGATAGTATTGCTTGACTTCACCCGACACTTAATATTTTGTGTTTGTTAAGCTTTCCAACGATAGTATCATTAGAGCAAATATTCATAGTAATATCGTCCAATGCCCTAAAATTTTAAAGATTTAACTTTATTTTTGAAGTTTTTTAGGGTTATAAATACCCTATTGTTGATGAAACATACATTCCCGAGTAAAAAAAATATTATAAACTCTTATTTTAAGAATGTAAAGGTTATCCATCCTCTTACCCTAAAAAAATAAGAAAATTATAACATTGATAATTGAGTGAATCCAACGAACCGAAACAGCTATAAATCAATTTACCTCTTCTATCTTTTTATTTATGGTTTAATTTTATTCACATATAATTTTAACTTTATATCAATCGAGTTTTTCCAAACGCATTGATTTATCGATCAAATAAAACTAATTAAAAATACTATTACATTAATTCATCCTCTCCGCTTGATACTACTAAGATCCTTAGATTGATTAGCATCTTAGAATCGCAGGGTGGCGTTATTGCTTTTGTCAAAACTATCCGAGGAAAGAACCAACCTTGTTCATGCACTTACCAGGAAGCCATGTGAGGGTTCCCTCTGGATGACTGCAAATAATACCAAACTACTGAAACTGATGCTCACCAGGTGTTCGGTCGGATGATTAAGTGAAACCATTATTTCCACGTCTGCAATGCACCAGCCAAGCAACAATAAAGTAGAAATCCATTAGCTCCCCACATTCTCCTCGTGAAACAAACACTATGGACCCAATTTGAAGAACAGATGCTGGCAGCAACTTTTGAGGATTAAGAAAGTTCAATTCAGAAATCCAAGAGTGACAAAATCGAGGTGGGCAGTTCATAACAGTTAATGTAGGCCCTGGAGATCATCAGTAATATAACTTTGACGATTCATGGCTCAGGCATACATAATATCAGAAAAGGTAAAACAAAAAACTGGATGCATCATTATTGTACTGAATTCTCACGACCCATGAATCAGAAACTGACTGAGAATACGATAGCGGTGATGTATAGATGGGCACGACACTCATCCCTCTTACTTCCCACCAAGAGTAGGGAACTGGCCGGGATCCTCAATTGATGGAGCAGCAGCTGGGAAAGTTGAAATCCCACCACCACCACCAAAACCACCTCCATATTGTCCACGGCCACCTCGTCCCCTCCCACGACCACGGCTACCTGGACTATAGTGTCTCTCTCCTTCAGCCGGCTTCAGAAACTCAGTGATGCGCACGGACTGCCGAGGAAGAAATGTCATCAGACTGAAAAACAAAAGCTTAAGATACTGCTACTATATTCAATCTCATTATCAGGATCTATATACCTTTTTGCTCCTTTCCTCCCGATCAGCATTTTCTTTCTTTTTTCCTGTGTCTTTATCCAAACCCTATGAGATCAATGTTGTATCAAAAGAGATGCATATATGATTCATAAAGAAATATGTAAAAAGCCATGGGGCATTACCAACTTAACAAAAACATCATCATTTCCTTTCTTCACCGATAGTTGCTTCATGGACTGCAATTCCTCATCGATTTCAACCTTCCTTTCTTCATTCTTCATTGCCAGTAAGGCTTTTCTTTTCTCCTCCCTCAGTTTCTCATACTCCTCCAGCGTCATCTCCTACTCATTTGAGACAAAATATATCATTGTATTTGGTAGAAGCGAGAGAAAAAAAGAAGTCAAGAAAACCACCAGGTTGACTGACATTCTAACATAGATTGTGCCTCACAAAATTCAAACCAAGAGGTCAGAAGAAAATGAAAAAGCCATCGAAGGGAGGTGGTAATTGTTTCAAATGATAATTACAAGATGTCATTTTTTTCTTTCACATTATATGCTTCCGCAGAACATGAAAGACATAAAATGTCCTTGTGAAAAGCAAGGTATAAGCTACCTACAGTGATCTGGTGCATCAACCATTTACAAGCTTGATGAGGTTATATAGTAGCAGGTTTGTCCTACAAGGTGTTGAAACCACTTCAGATACTCCACTGTAGGATTTCCTTCAGTATATTAGAAAGCCTGCTTTTGTTTGTATCTGCAACTAAACCTGATCCTATACAAGAACTGAAAAATGATGACATAAAGTATGAACAATTGAAATTTTGCGGTTAGATTAAAGTCAATTTGTAATACCTCTTGGAATCACAAAAAGAGACTCCTACATCTAGCCTCATACTAAACAAAAGTAGGTGATCGATCTCCCAAAATACCCATGCTTTGTCTAATATCCTTTGTTTAAAAAAATGCTAAAGCAAATATGTGGATTTATCCAAGCAAGAAATAGCACCAAATTAATAAAAATATCCATTCTTAAAAACTAAATTTGCAGAAAAGAATGTAACTAGATATTCAAACCATCACACATCAATCGGTGGGTGATTCAATAAGGCGTCACCTAGGCACTCGCCCGAGCCCAGGCACCAATCGCTTCGGGCAAGCGGCCAATTGATATAAGGCAATCGAGTTTGGTTAAATGTGCGTTAGTTGGTTCGATTTAACCAACTAACACATGCAGTTCCCTCAAAACCTGTGCGGAACCCCGACTCCCAACCCTAGCATGCGATTTCTCCCTCTGCCTCCACCACCAACAATTTCTCCCGTAGCCTCCTAGTCTTCCTCTATCACCGACAAAGTCTCCCCAGCTTCCGCTGCTATCCGCTATCTACCACTGTTATCCATTGCTGCCGTCGCTGCCTACTGTTGTCAGCGACTCCGCTACCGCTGATGTTGTCTGCGACTCCGCTGTGACTATTGTCCACTACTGTGGTTGTTGTCTATTGCTTCTCTTCTGAGTTCTAACTTCTCACTATTGATTTCACTGGATGATATTTTTTTCCCCATTAGATTGTTATACTCTTCCCTTCTAAATACTATTAACAATAAATAATATAATGTTGACAATAGATTATTAATTAATATACAAACTAATCTTTATTTATTAGATTAATAGTATTATATATTTTTTATATTTTAATATTTTAGAGAGCCTTGCTTCTCTCGGGCGAGCGCCTGAGTGAGCACTAATGCCTCGAGCATTTTTGGGCCTTGATACCCATTGGCGCCTAGTGCTTTTTAAATCACTAGTCTACATATTACATCTCAAGCGCATGAGCATGCACTCGACGTATGAGAAAGCAAGGTTTTGCAATTTCGACCTGTACCACCCGACATGGGCGATACACACCAATCCGCCAGGTTGCCGATATGCGAACCGCTCGCTACCGAGTGGTACCGCCAAAAATCGATCATCGACGGTCAATTTTGACAGTCAACGATCGATCGAGGGAGAAATCGGTCGTCGATGACCGATTGGGGGAGAAATCGACCATCAACAACGTCACCCTTTTTCTCTTTTTAAATATATTTAATATATTAATATTATATTATATTATAAATATATTATATTATATTTTAATATATCGAATGGTATGCACTATATGTACCACCCGATACTGGTACCATACCAGTACGGACAATATATTGGTACAATGGTATGGACCGATAAATCAAACATTGTGAGAAAGTATGTTTAGCTTTAAATAAGTGACGGAAAAATTAGTTCAATCACTAAAATAGATTAAGCTAACCTATTCAGAGTAAGAAATTCATCTTTGCATAGAAAGCAGATTCAAATAAGTAATGAAAAATTAGTTGAATTATTAAAGTAGAATTGAAGCTAACCTATTCAGCATAAATAACAAACATCTCAGATCTGAAATTTCTTCAATTATATACATTCAAGAAAGGTACTGCACACTAGCATTTTAGAATTTTCATGTGGACCACAAAGTGAAAATTAATCTTAATAATGGAAATCCATACTAGTGAAGACAAAACACTTCAGGGAACAGATAAATAGCATACAGTGCTTAACAAAAACTAAAAATTAAATCCAAAGAACAAGAACACCCTCTATTCACCATATAAAAACTATATAAGAATTTATCTTCTTAGTCCAATGCATAAAAAACAGTGTTCTATTTTCTAGATTACCTAAGATAGCTGATATCATATATACAGAAGGCACATTTATACAGGTTCAATCAGCTTAAACATCCCTTGCCTGTGCAGAATGTCAATGTAAACAATTATTAAAAGCAGGGAAATCTGTGATTAGTAGAATTAGACATCAAGATGTCATCCATTATACTAATATATTTGACAAAAATTGTTATCAAGTATTCATGCAGGAGTAAATTTGAAGAAAAATATCAGTAAGGCAGTGACAAAACACATGTTCTCCATCAAATCTGAGTATAGTCAAATAGTTATTCTTTTGTACAGAAGCACTCACCCTATCCTCTTCCTTCTCTTCCGTCTCATTTGTTGCACCCTCCTTGTCGTCTTTATTCACTTCAGATGACAGCACTCCATCGTGCTCCGCTTGCTTCTCAGTTGCAACAGTCTTATCATCGGTGTTAACAGTCTCCTCCTTCTCCCTATCACATAAACCGCTTCACGATTAGAATATTACATAAAAAGGCTCCCCTTAAATATCTACTAAAAATGAAGAATCAACTCTTAACTGTGCAACGGTCTCATCAGTGGCACTTCCCCAATTCCCACGGCCTGAACCATTGCGTTTCATATCATAACCACGGCCTGTACCACTCCGCCGTTCATAGATCCTCCGTGGGGGCCGTTCAGAGTCCTCTCCAGCCTCCCCATTCCCGTATCCACCACGTCCCCCATAGCCACCACGACGACCACCACTGAATGGCTGTCGGGGTGCTCGTTCCCTCTCCCTAGCAGAATCTGCATCCTCACCTCCTCCAGCACCATCGGCAACGTCATAACCCCGTGATGCTCCACCGACAGTCCCATTTCCAAAATCACGATTTTGACTCATCCCACCCCCTCGTCCACCCCTACCACGCGCAAACCCACCGCGGCCGGCGCCGCCACGTACTGCTCCAGGGCTGTTCCTCACCTCCCTTGCCTCCCTCACTGCAGGACCAAATAGGATCCAATCAAACAGCATCAAGGCAAGGGGAAAGAAGAAATCTTTCTAACAAAGCTAAAGGAAATCGCTATAAAAAAATCACAATATGTTTTCCCATAGAACACTCAAGAATCAAACCAACTCCACGGGACCGACCGGCTTGTGCTGGAGGGAGAGGCTTCGTGGGAAGCTTCGCCGGCGCCCGGGCAGCGGCGGCGGCGGGAGGCGCAGCGGCCTTCATTGAGGCGATTTTCTGCTGCTGGGCGGCGAGGAGCTGTGAAAAGTCCTCGCTGTCGTCATCTCCGAGGAGATCGAAGGGGTTGACGGTGGCCATCAGTGCCAAATGAAGCCTCACGCGCCGGGCACCGACTGTCTGGAGAGAACCTAGAACTAATAGAACGCAAGCACCGGCGGAACGATCTCCATGGGAACCTTAGATTGGCGGCGGTACCCCTCGAACGGGGAGGCAAAGATAGGGTTTTGGAGTACGCGAGAGGGAGAAAGAGAAAGAGAGAGATGCAGGCGATCAAAAACCCTAGCCGCCACACGACTTCGAAATCCGACCAAATACCAATGCCCCCCCACCCCCCCTTCGGATTTGTTTATTTGTTGCATAATCCAAAATGACATATATACCCACAGTTTCGGACATTTCTTTCGTTTATGAGATGACAAACCATGGGTGGTTTGGTCAAATTATCGGTTTCGTGCTTCACGGCCGTGGGGTCGCTCTTGTGAAAAGGTATCGTCCCTGTGGGGGAAATCCGAACCGTCAAATTAAGATCATGCGGGCGAGATTAGATTATTTTAGATCAACCGTTCGTGTGTTCCCCACCTTATGAGGTGGATTTTTTTTAGGCTGTATTAACCATCTATTATGGCATTCGCCCGATAGATGTGAAACACGTGATGTTAAAATTAATTAATAAATTTATAAAATTAATATTATGTTAAAGATAAATAATATAAGTGATACTTTGACTAATTGCATAAAATGTTGAAGGATTGAACATCGATGATCGAATATTGAATCAGAAAATTAATCAACATGATTAATGATTGATCGATGTGTTGAGAATTAATCAATGTGTCATATAATTGCTTAATATATTAAAAATATTAGTTCATATGTCAAAGGATTAATTGATATATCAAACGATAAATAGTAAGATTAGTCAAGGTCGTGATCAAAATTAATCGAATTAAATCAACTGCAAATAGATTAAAAATTATGAATTGAAATTAGAGATATATATCAAACGTATTATGAATTCTTGAAGAAATGAACGATTTAGTTTTAAGCATTGAAATTAGAGATATATAATGACGATGAATTATCACCTATTCGATATAAGATGGAGATAGTGAAAACTCATGATCTCAAGCTAAAAAAATTGAATTATCATGAAAACTTGGATGAATATGTTTGCTGATGGTGTTGGGATAATATGAAAAATATTTTTTTTTTATTTCTCAATTAACTAAAATACTACATTTTCTTTTGTTACCAAACTAGAGAACAAACCTTAATTCTATGATCAAATGATGTGTTCCAAAATAAAAAGATTTGATTAATTACAAAAAGAATTCTTCTATGCTTTTAGCAATCAAACCATGTTATTTATTAAAAGGGTGATGGCTCGAGGTTAGAGTACACCCTCGGATGAGGGTGAAGTCGTATTGCTACCGCTTTCGATAATTAAAGCAATGTTTGATCCTATACATGCAAGATATACGATTTGCCTGGAATCCTTATGTATGTATACATGATAACTATTAGACCCAATAAAGAAAAAGAATAGTATAAACTCAAATGATTGATCAATATGTCGTGGATTAATCGATACATTGAAAGATTGATTGACATCAATCGATAATTGATTGACATCAATCGATAATTGATTGATAAACCATAAGTTATGAATAGATCAACTAGTTTATGAGATAGATTAGGCTATTGTTGGATTTAACATGCCATTGGGCAATGGCATGACTTAACACTACCGATTGGGTCTACAACGATATAGGCTAATAATATTTTAGGATTGTATTGACTAGAGTGATAGTGATACAAGTAGTATCCCTAATTTTAAATATGTTTTTTTTTATCATTTACTCTATATTTCGTGGTGATTAGGACTCTTATGGATATCTCACTAGGTTGGTCAGTTGAAATAATAATTTAGAATTGTCTTTTAACTTAAGTATAAAGTATCATGTGAGTTAATAAAATTGTTGTTTACTAAGAAAAGAACCATTCAAATATAAGGTTTTGAAAATGAGATTAGTAATAATAATAATTGATCTTCACCCACTAAAGGAAAGATCGAGGTAGTGATGAAGGTGGATGATATAGAGGGAATAGAGATCGAGCATGGATATAAGTTGGGAGATCAAATCATTATAAAGGTTTGGATCTATATCTTGGGTTGTTACTTATTTTAATATTATTTATATTAATTTTGTATCACTATTACATCATCGATTAACTAGTTATGAATGAAAATTGGTATTGAATAAGCTTGCATTAATTCATCCCATCTGAGTGTCATTACTTATCCTAATAAATAGATAGCATGAGGTTTTGGGAATCTAGACCGGCTTACACGATCCAAATTGAGATATGAGATCAATACTCCAACCTAGCTCGTAGCATTATGTTGCTCGACCAAAATTAGGTAGTGCCAAATGCACTCGAGTTGGATCGATGAGTGTTATGTAACTTTATGTCGTGGTTAAGGAGTTAGCACGATTTGGTTTCGTCCATATGCGCAAAATCATCTACGTCGGTTGGGAAAAGGTAAGAAAGCTTGAGTGAGATATGTCGAGTCTCAGATGTGCGTCTCGTTATACTCATGCTCGGATACGTGTCTCAATATGTTCTTGCTCGAAGTCTCCCGCGTGGTCCTGCACGAAGGCCTAGTTAGAGTGGATTCGCTCAATGTGGCTCCCTCTGACGATCAAATCAGTACCAAGACCGGGATGGTTTCTAGTATTCAGTATCTATCTAGTGAGCATTCCAACGAGAGAGCCCCTTGAGTTGTTCTCAATGGTGGCATTTATACTTACGTGTCTGGGGAGGACTGTACTAGGTTTCTTAATACTAGCTACGTTTTTTATTGACTCGACCATATAACGTCACACCGATCACTGTCCCTACTGATTCCTAGGACCTCGATCGATGAAAATTGTCAGGTCGATTGACATAGTGTCAAATCGATTGACACAGTATAAGGTCGATCGTACAACTTGTACTAGGTGTCGACATGACATGATGGTGTTGAGGTATTTGGGAAAGGTTGATGTGACATGACTATGGGGCTAATATGTTCAATATTATTAGGTAGACCAATTATTTACCCAATCAACAACTAACTATTATCGATATAAGCACCTCCTCGCATATGATATATTTGTTATAGGTGTAAGGCTTAAAAGTGACTAATGCACACCAACCGGGGAAAATATCTCTCTGTCGTAATGCATAATATCATAATATAAGAATTAAAATGTCTAATACATTATGACCGGATGAGATATCTCGATATGTTTCTCTATAACATATATCAAGATTCTCGATTTGTCATAATTATACAAAATTTGTATTTGGTACAACGATACATTGGATCAAGTTATAAATAATAAAGCATCCAATGCATTATAATTAGATAAGACATCGGCCTGTATATGATATATCCTCCTAATATATGAATTAGTAATACAAAATATATTCTTATGCATAATATGTGATGCATCCTAACCAAACGATTAATCGTTCTTTAGATTCTCTTTCCTGTAGCAACAAATCACCATTTCATCTTCTTGTTTCTTAGTAGGGGGGCTTGTTTGTTGATAGTATTGGGATTGATGAGGGAAACTCTTAATGTGATTTTATGTCGTGATTGAGAAGTTAGTACATCTTAGTCTGATTCGAGTGCGTAAGATCATTAATCGTTGCTTTGGGTCGACAAAGGGAGATTGACGGGAAATCCAATCGTGAGATCTTCGTGATGGTGTCCTGTGATGTGACGGGTGATTATCCATTCCTCCTCCCTGGTGGTTGCATCCTACACAAAGGCTGGGATAGGTGACCTCTGACTCAGTCCTTCCGATGGTTAAGTTAGTGAAAATGGGAATGAAAGCTCAAGGAGAAAGATCTTGATTGTCATGTGTGTGAGACTCTTTTTTTTTCCTCCTCCCCTCTAATACTATTCGTCAGGATAACTTTTATATCTCATGTCCTAGAGTCATCGTACGAAGATATTTAATGATTATCGTCATCATCGTACCTAAGTGTTAATGCATGCTGACGCCTCAGGAGGGCTAGACCGTATTTTGGGCGTCGATACCGTCTGGGCTACATCATGTCCTACTGTGCTTCTCGGATGTTGGGACAGATCGACGACCTATCTACCAATATCGTTTGGGCTACATCATGCCTCGTCGGACTTCTTGGATATCGGAAAAGATTGATGACTTGTCCCGAGGTTATAGTCTGAGCTGACTTGTGGGTGCCCAGTTGGTTCCACCATGACAATCTTAAAACTCTCATGAAATGATGAGTCAGGATATACCATATGAGAATAGAAACATTTTTTTTATTCCCATGGACAAGAATACTTTATCTTACTTTATTTCCTAACATTTGAACCCATCCCAATTCAAGTATTAGATAAATTATCTCCCAAAATGAAAAGAGTTAATTAATTACAGAAGGAACGCCTCGATGCCAGATTTGGCGCGTCTTCTAAAACGACAATATTTATAATCACATTGCTTTATCATATATATATATATATATATATATATATATATATATATATACGGTATGCCTTCATGGTTTAATCAGTATTACGTATACGAAATGATCGGACGCATACATACAAATATACATGACATACCCGCTCCGGTAACCGCAATGCTCCACGGTATTCGAACCGCCCAAGCGGTGAAACCGGTGCGCCCACGACCGGCGGGGCCCAACCAACCTCCGTCGGTGGCCCAAACCATGTCGCCACGTCTCCACGCGTCCACACCTCGGCTCTGTCGCCTCCGATCTAGCCGCGGTTTCCACGCCGCCTCCGAGCCGCGACTGCCGCCCCGCCGAGCCTGTGTGATGCGTGAGCGAGTCGGGCCATAGGTCGTACCGCGAGTGGCGTCTTTTGCGTCGTTACCACTCACCGCCTTTGAAATGGAAGCGGCGGCCGTTTCTCGACTCTTCTTTTATTTTATTTATTTATTTATTTATTTCCGCTTCAGTTTTCACTCTAAATAAATATACGCGTCGTCTCGATTAAGGAAGTGGAAATTCCAAGCTATTCCATGCATTTATCGCCGCCTCGATGGCGACTCGACTGCTTTGTACTGACGGCGGAGCGACAAAGAGCAGCGAAGAAGGAAGCGTGTTCATGGTGCCAGGTCCGACGGCCTTCATTCCCCCCTGGTCCTATTCCGACAATCCGATGGCCCCCATACAACAATATCCCGTTCTCCCCCTGAGCGGCGTCGCCGGCCTCTCCTCCGACCTCCCACCGCACCTCCTCGGCGTGGCGGGGCTTGCCGCCCTTCACCGTTTCGTCCCCCACAACGACGGCTCTTCCTCCTCCGCGGCCGATGCGTATGCCTGCGACGAGTTCCGCATGTACGAGTTCAAGGTGCGGCGGTGCCCCCGAGGGCGGTCGCACGACTGGACCGAGTGCCCCTACGCCCACCCGGGCGAGAAGGCGCGGCGCCGCGACCCCCGTCGGTTCCACTACTCTGGTTCCCTGTGTCCGGACTTCCGCCGCGGCGGGGGGTGCCGCCGCGGCGAGTCCTGCGATCTCGCCCACGGCGTGTTCGAGACCTGGCTCCACCCGGCGCGCTACCGGACGCAGCCCTGCAAGGACGGCGCCGCCTGCCGCCGCCGCGTCTGCTTCTTCGCGCACTCCCCCGAGCAGCTCCGCGTCGTGCTGCCCCCGAGCCCCACTTCGCCGGGCAAGGGCTGCGCTAGAGTGTCCTCGTCCCCGACGTCCACACTGGCGCTGGCGCCCATGTCGCCGCCGTCCGATGGTTCTTCTCCGCCGGTGTCGCCGGTGGGGTTGGACGAGGTGATCCAGGCGATGAGCAACCTTCACCTGAGCAAGGTGAGGTCCAGGCCCCCGTTCGGGGCGCGTAGGAGCGCGGCGGCCCTGGGGAGCGCTCCGCTTGTGGCAGAGGTTGCAGTGGCGAACGCTTGGGGTGCAGCGGCCGCGGCTGCAGCCTGGGGTTCGAGATCTAAGCTACTCGAATGCTGGAAGAGGCAGGAGGAGGAGGAGGAGGAAGCCGCGGAGGCGGTGCCGGATTTAGGATGGGTTACAGACTTGGTGAACGATTAAAGGAGTCATCTTTGTCGATTTTTTTCGACGTTTGTTCATAAATAAAAAAGCAAAATGTTGCCAAAGATTAAAATATGGTGAAAAAAAGACAATTTTTTTTGGGTGTAAAAGCAGTATGTCATAGCAAATTAGTGGCCAATTCCCTTTTTCTTTCATGTGAAGAATTGAAACTCTTTTGTGTTTCCATTGAAAGATGTTGTGCTTGATGCTTCTTCCATCCACCATGTCTATTTTACTTGTTATCTGAGTTGGATCTCAGTACAAGATGTTAACGCTTTTGTCATTTGCCAAACAACTTGTACTCGCAGCCTCTGCTCTCGGAACTTTTCTCAATCTGCTAAATGAAGCCGAGAGAAGATATGTAGGGTCAACACGTAGAGAAAGCTGTGTGTTGGGGTTCAGACAGTGCATGGTCCATGGTTGCTTTTTGAGCAGAACAATTATTAGAACGTCCACGACCTGAATGGAGCAGACAACCTGAAAGCCTCAGAAAAAGAAAATGAATGAAACTGTGCATCCTACGATTGCTGGTCCATCCTTGTTCTTGATTGACAAGGCCTTTGGTATCACATACCTCGTCACTTTTTGCAGCGTCGATGAATAAAGTATGTGTGTGGCGAGGCCTGTATTCTATATACTATCGTTGGTGTTCGAAGTCGCAGCAAAGCCGACTCAGGTGGCCGAAGGAAGACAGCAACCCCGGGAATCGGCTGCCAAAAGCTAAGAACTGCTGCTTGTGGTGTCTGCTGTTTATTTACAGCCACTGTAAACCTGAGACGAAGATGAACAAGTCATGCATGGTGTTGCGGAAATGTAGTTTCCGATACTTCAAAAGTATATCGAAATTACGAGACATGCAACAGTAATGAAGATTAGGCGGAAAGGTAGTCTGGCGTCTTCTTCAGGAGCACGTAAATTTTCCTCTTGAAAACGATAGATGGCACTTGAGCTGATACTAAGAAACCGGGGTGAGATTTCTCCATCACTGGATTCTCAGAATCTGAGACAAATGCTGATTCCCCTCTTTAAACAAATCTAGATCTCGTGCCTGGAAAAGCCGCTCACGTCGCACCTGTTCTTGACTTATTATTCTTTGAATGTTCGAGCCTTTTTGTCCTCATCAACCATCAGGTTAACGGGCATTATTAACCTTCTTTCCAAGACATACGAACGGTTGGTTAAATCGTCGAAAACACGGTGCAGTTACTGATATGATGAGCTAATTGAGATCTACCGTTGGTGACGACCAGTACAGAGACTCGAGGTGGGGAAGATGATGAAGGACGTGCATGTAGTGTGCGGCAAGTCTTCGACAAGAGAAGTGGGATGGCATGAAGCGAACGTCGCTGAAAGGGACCGTGAAAGCTTTGCTTCTTCGTAAGTTTCGTTTAGGGCAGCAATAATTGAAGCGGAGCAGATCAGGGATGCAGTGGAGTGGGCGTCCGATGAGGCTGTCTTTCCACAAAGCGACCGACCATGGTTTCTCGGTGGAGGTTGCTGTGTGTGTGTGGAAGAAGACCCACCCGCCCTGAGGGCCATGGTGCAAGTTGCGCTGCTCCTCTCATCTCCTTCCATCTCACGTCTAGATCCTGAAGTGGATCCTGCTCTCTCTCCTGACAGAAATCCAACCAGAGTTGGGCACCGCATCGAAATCTGACCAAACTGCAGATTACATACACAAGAAAAATATTGGTTTTCTGTGATCCAATCTCATGAGATCTGACATGCAATAACACAGACAGCACGCACTAATTAGATGAGCATCGGGCCATGGAAATGAGATCGTATATGTTGGAGCATATTATGCAATTAGCTGGTCCATTAGAACTCATGCCCACAACAAAACATAAGAACATATGATGTCTAATATCTAAAGGAAGCATCCAAAACTGTGTATACCAACTCCAACATACAATTCAACTCACAGCTGAGCGAGGAGAAAAGGGATACGGCCGCCTCATGCACCTGCATTCGCTGAGTCAGCAACCTTTGGATGATCCATTAGCCTGACACTGATGTTTAGATTAAACCATCGCCCGTGGTTTGCTTACACATAGATATTTGGGTCTGTGGATTGTGAATCACAGACTATCCATCATTAAAGCTGAGTTACTGTTCAAATGCGACTGTCAAGATTATGAATACTTTAGTAAAAGAGTGGAAAAGTGAAGAGGAAAAAAGAGGAGAAAAAGAAAGAAAATTTGCATCCTAAAATAGTGTTGAAAGTGTTGGGGAAGGAGGAGCAAGGAAACGATAAAACAGAATACTACGATCCAATGAACGAAAACGCTTTCAATCAAGAAAACGACGTAGTATTAAACAGGAGGTAAAAGAACAAGAACACTTACAAGACTATCTCCAAATGCACAAAATTTCTTCTCTTCACACACTCTCTGCCTACTTGCTTCATTCTCTAAGGTCCTATTTATAGGACATAATAATAACTACCTCACACCACTTTCTTCATCCCACTATCTCACCCATGATTAATAACTACCCCCACTAACTCTTAAACTACCTCCACAACTCCTAAACATGAGCCACTACTCCTAAACATGTTAACTAACTATGTAACTACCTTGAATCAATTCTCAACACTCCCCCTTGATTCATAGTTACATACACCAATTTGAGACATAAAATAAATATGCTTCTTAACTGGAAGCGACTTGGTGAGAATGTCTGCAACTTGTTCATCCGTGCCACAGTACTTCATTGTTATAGCTCCATCTGCTACAAGATCTCGGATGAAATGATAGCGTATCTCTATATGCTTCGTTCTTCCATGAAATATGGGATTTTTTGCCAGTGCAATTGTAGATTTGTTGTCACAAAATATTTCGGTTGCATCTATTTGTTTTTGATGAAGATCTTCAAGAAGTCTTCTAAGCCATATAGCTTGACATGCTGCTGATGTTGCAGCTACATACTCTGCTTCCGATGTCGACAATGCAGTTGTTGCTTGCTTCTTTGAACTCCATGATATAGCTCCTGATCCAAGGCTAAAAATATTGCCTGAAGTACTTTTTCTATCATCCAAATCTCCTGCCCAATCATTATCAGTAAAACCAAATAATTTATATTTAAAATTATGAGAATACCATATTCCATAATTTGTAGTTCCAGCAATATAACGTAGAATTCTTTTAACAGCTCCGAGATGATGTTTACTTGGGCTTTGCATGAACCTAGATACAACACCAACAGAGAATGTAATATCTGGACGAGTATGAGTTAGATAGATCAAACCTCCAACCAAACTTCTGTAGTATCTTGCATTTGTCAAACCTGTACCATCTTCAAGTTTCAATTTCTCATTTACATTCATGGGTGTAGCTGCAGCTTTGCATTTAATCATATTAGATTTTTTGAGCAGATCCATTGCATACTTTCTTTGTGAAATAAAAATCCCATCTGATCCTTGCTTCACCTCCAATCCAAGAAAATAGTGCAGTAAACCTAGATCTGACATTTCAAACTTATTCATCATGCATTTTTTAAATTCTGCCACAACAGAATCAGATGAACCCATATATATAATATCATCAACATAAAGGCAAACCATAAGAATACTATGTTCACCTTCCTTCTTTAGATAAAGGGTAGGTTCATTATCACTCCTTTTAAATCCATTTTGATGAAAATAACAATCAATTTTACTGTACCATGCTCTTGGAGCTTGCTTAAGCCCATAAAGTGCTTTCTTTAGCTTATATACCTTTTCTTCATGTCCTTTAACCAAAAAACCTTCAGGTTGAGTAACAAAAACCTCTTCTTGTAAATCTCCATTTAAAAACGCAGATTTCACATCAAATTGATAAACAGGCCAACTCAAATAAGCAGCTAAAGCCAAAAAGGTTCTCACGGTTTCGAATCTAGCAACTGGAGAAAAAGTATCATCAAAGTCAATACCTTGTTGCTGCGAATATCCTTTTGCTACAAGCCGAGCCTTATGCTTCTGGATACTTCCATCTGCATTATACTTTATTTTGTACACCCATTTCAAACCAATAGCTTTCTTTTCTTTCGGTAGATCCATTAGCTCCCAGGTTTCATTCTTCTCAATTGACTTGATTTCCTCCTTCATTGCTTTTTGTCATTCCTCTTTTTCAACTGCTTCCTCAAAACTTATAGGATCTGAAATAAATAAAGCAAATGTTGAATCATAAATCTCTGTTAGTGATCTAAACCTTCCTGGAGGGGTTTCATCTGAGGAAGCATTTGCTGAATTTGAACTGCTACTGGGTGAGGTTGACGTTGATCTTGTTGGAGCAGGATCTGTCACTTGATTTGGTGGAGTAACTAGTTCTGCTGGAACACGAATTTGTGCATCACCTTCATTAATCTCCCAATTCCAACTTGCCCTTTCATCAAATACAACATTTCTGTTAATAATAACTTTGCCATTTACAGGATTATATAATCGATATGCTTTGGATTGTGCAGAATATCCAATTAAGATGCATTTTTCTGATTTTTCATCAAGCTTATGATGATTTTGTGAATTTACCAAAGCATAAGCAATACAACCAAAAATTCTTAGATGGCTTACAGTTGGCTTTATACCATACCAAGCTTCAAAAGGAGTTCGATTCATAACAGCCTTTGTCGGTGAAATATTCAACAAATAAACTGCTGTTGCAACTGCTTCTGCCCAAAACTGATTCGGAAGATGCTTTCCTTTAAGCAAACTTCTTGCCATTTCGACAACAGTTCGATTCTTACGTTCAGCTACACCATTTTGCTCCGGTGTATATGGTGCTGTCAATTCCCTGCGAATACCATTTTCTTCACAAAAGGAATTAAACTCATTAGACATAAATTCACCACCTCTATCTGTCCGAAGTGTCTTTATGCATTTACCATTTTGCCTTTCTACAAGTGCCTTGAATTTTTGAAAGTTATCAAATGCTTCAGATTTCAATTCCTGAAAATATATCCAACTCATGCGGCTATAATCATCAGTAAATAACAGAAAATATCGACTTCCCCCAAATGATTTTGTATTCATAGGTCCACATAAGTCAGCATGAATTAATTCAAGACAATTAGATGCTCTCCATGCTTTTCCAATAGGAAATGATTTCTTACTTTGTTTGCCATAAATACATCCTTCACATATATCAAGTGTATTAATTTTAGGCAATCCATAAACCATTCCTTTTTGATTTAACAACCTTAAACCTTTAATATTAAGGTGTCCATATCTCAAATGCCATAAATTTGTCTCATTCTTTTGATTTGCAACAAAAGCATGTTTCTCAATATTTGAAACATCAATTGGAAACATCTTATTTTGCGTCATGCAAACATTTGCTATAATCAAACCAGATTTCTTATCTTTAATAGTGCATGAACCATCATCAAATATAACTGAATATCCAATATCTATCAATTGTCCAACACTCAACAAGTTATGTGATAAGCTAGGAACATAGAAAACATTATCAAGGTGTTTTACCTTCCCTTGATTTGTCTTCACCTCAATTGTTCCTTTTCCTTCTACTTGGATTTGCTTGCTATCTCCAAGTTTAACTTTCAACTTGTGAGTTTCATCAATATCTCTAAATATTGATCTTATGCCTGACATATGATTAGAACATCCACTATCCAAAAACCAAATGTCATTTGAGATATCATTAACTTATGAATGAGTCATAAACAACTTACTATTGTCTTCATTTTCTTCTGCATAGCTTGCTTGTTTTTCTCTTTTCCAGCAATCTGCCTTCATATGACCAAACTTCTTACAATAGTGACATTGAATTCCACTCTTGTAGTTTTTCTGATCATAGTTTGATTGTCTTTCATCATGCCCATCAAAGTGTCCTCTTCCTCTTCCTCTTCCATTTCCTCTACCACGAAATCCTCCTCTGCCACGTCCTCTTCCTGTTGCTTTTTTATCTTCTTTTGAAGTAGAAGACTCCCCCTTAACCTGAAATGCTTTTTCTTCACTTTTTTCAAGTGACCTGTTCAACCTTGCTTCATGTGCTTGCAAGGAACCCATTAGTTCATCAAATGAATAAGTAGTTAAGTCCTTTGACTCTTCAATTGCCGCAACAACATGATCAAATTTCGGAGTTAAACTTCTCAAAACTTTTGCAACAATTATTTGATCATGAAGATGTTCACCATAGGATTTCATTTGACTAACAATTTCAGTCACTCGAGAAAGAAAATCTTGCACTGATTCATTGCTTTTCATAAACAAAATTTCAAACTCACGGCGAAGGGTTTGAAGTTTTACCATTATCACCCTCGATGAGCCTTGAAATTCATTTTGAAGTATCAGCCAAGCTTGTCTTGAGGTTGTCGCTGCTGCAATTCTTGAGAAGATTGTCTCATGCACAGCTTGTTGAATGAAGAACAATGCCTTTGAGTCCTTCTTTCTATTCTCCCTCAGCCTGGTTTCTTCATCTGGATCTGCATATCCATTCTCTATCAAGTCCCAAAGATCCTGAGACTTGAATAGAGTCTTCATCTTGATACTCCAAAATTCATAGGATTTGCCCGAGAAGATGGGAATAAGGGGTTGAGACATAGAATTGCCATTAAAAGCCATAATGCCCAGTTCAGATTGAAACAAGGCTCTGATACCACAAATGTTGGGGAAGGAGGAGCAAGGAAACGATAAAACAGAATACTACGATCCAATGAACGAAAACGCTTTCAATCAAGAAAACGACGTAGTATTAAACAGGAGGTAAAAGAACAAGAACACTTACAAGACTATCTCCAAATGCACAAAATTTCTTCTCTTCACACACTCTCTGCCTACTTGCTTCATTCTCTAAGGTCCTATTTATAGGACATAATAATAACTACCTCACATCACTTTCTTCATCCCACTATCTCACCCATGATTAATAACTACCCCCACTAACTCTTAAACTACCTCCACAACTCCTAAACATGAGCCACTACTCCTAAACATGTTAACTAACTATGTAACTACCTTGAATCAATTCTCAATAGAAAGCACATTCAAAGTAGCAACACAAAGGAAAGTACATTCAAAGAAATTAACAGTGGATTATAACAGAGAACGAGGAGAAATCTTTGGATCCATGAGGATAATTCATAGGTAACAGATACGATTGACATAGTAGAATGTTGAATACCAGTCTGCAAAAAGCTTATGTAAATGGTACACATACTTGAACACAAAGCCATGCATGGCAAGCAAGACAAAGTCAACTGGATCCAGTGAAGTAACTTTAGTGCAACAAAGTAAAGAAGAATCTCCAAGAATCAAGTAACCAGCAAAACTTCTTCTTCTTTGATTGTTATACATGTAGATCATCTGATTGTTGTTGGATGGAAATCAATACAGGAGAAGTTAATGAAGAAATTAAAATTCAGTGCAGTTTTCAAGGCACAGTTGAGACCTTAGATCATTACGTAAAGAATGTATTCTATAGGTACCAGGTAAGTAGGTGATAATATATATATATATATATATATATATATATATATATATATATATATATATATAGAGAGAGAGAGAGAGAGAGAGAGAGAGAGAGAGAAACTTGGCTATAGCAACTATACATATTGCTGTTAATCATAGGCAAGGATTTCAATCTCTTTGTGGCACAGACAAATCTTATTCCAAGTTGGACAAGCATATGGATGAAGGATCATTAATAAGAAACCTCATAAAGTTGAGCTTAACATAGTGGAGGTATTATGGTTCATTCTTGTAGATGAGACATTTGAGCATCTGATACTATTAAGTTTGGTTATGGGATCCAACTGGAGACCTGACGTGATAGAATGTGTTGTGTACTTACAATAGCAGACATTTGTTTTGTGTTCTTTGCTGTTGTGCCTTGAAAGTTGCTTTGAAGTATTGCCAAGCATGGTAGCCAAGGAACAGCTTGTAGAAGAGATCGAATGAAGAAGAAAAGATGAGTAGTAGAAGACGAGAGTGATGAAAGAAAAAAAAAAAAAAAAGTTTGATGGGGTCTCTTCTTCACAAGGTGGCAAAGCTAGAGTTGTGATGTGCAAAGCAGGGAGAGATTGGCTGATCCATAAACGACCAATTCCCACCAAACATATCATCCTCAATAGTTATAGTCAATCCAGCATTTATGTTGTTGTTGACACATAACCGACCATCAAGAAGAAGCTTCCCATCTCTATCAAGAAGAGTCAATTCCATGAACTAATAATATACAAAAGATCTCTCTGCTTGGCGGGCATGTTGGCATTCTGTGAAACATAATGCAGAACAGCTACATAATGAGTGCACTTTTCATGGATGGTAATTAACCATGACAAATACACCATCTGTTCTGTCAAGTTGCGATGGCAAGCATTCAAGAAAAAAAGGAAAAAGAAAAAGGAAGTCCCCATTTTGTTGTGTTCAAACATTAATTCATTTTAGAAGGGGGAGAAAACTGAGTCAACAACTAAAGCAATCCAAAATATGGCTCTGAAATCTTCTGAGATCTGAGGAGTGCATTCCGTGTTGCTTTTAGTGGGCACTGACAAAGATGTATAGGACTTTTGATAGAGGAGGAAATGGTAAGCTCCTCAGGGAAGCATCGACAAGAAGAAGAAGAAGAAGAAGATTATATACTTTGCAGAGCTGTGGCCAAGTCATCGCCCTCAACAAACAAAAAGTCTTTTGGAGTTCCTCGTCCTGGCGTCACCGTCACCATCACCATCACCATCACCGTCATCTCCTCTCTTCCTTCCTTCCGTTCCTTCTTTTCCCCTGTCTTGCTCGTTCTCAGGTCCACACCTCAAAAGGAACGAGGTGTGCGTGCATGATGAGCAGATCCGCTCAAGCTCCCACGACCGGCGACTTTGAAAGACGAAGGCTCATGTGCTCATGCTTTTTGATCGGTGCGGCTCACGAGGTTGACGCGTTCAAAACACCACCTTTCTTACTGGATGTAATTTGGAATTAACTGTTCCAAGAACAAAAGCAGCCAATCTCCAGATGATCGCCTTTTGATCCGTACGTAGCTACAAATTCTTTGTACAAGCGTTCGCGTGGACGAGCAGCTCAACGCGTGGCCTCACCATCGAACTCATCAATATCGCTGCTCTCTCGGGACTGCTAGGTCTCTCCGGGTTCATGGACCGGTGAGTCGTCGTAGCTGATGGGAACAAAGAAGACACTGAACTGGACACAACCACTAGAGATCTGAGATCAAAGAGAGAAGAGAGAGAAGCACACCCTGGGTTGGCTCCCGTGGACCAGTTCCAGGATGGCGAAAGTTGCATGCGTAACCTTCTTTCTTTTCCATCAGTGTATGTCATCAAGAATGGAGTAGATCATCATCAGACGGTCCAGAAATCTCCTGACAGATGACCCGAAGAAAGCCCTGACTTGGTTTACTCCTCCTGGCATGTGGAGCAACATAAAAAAAAAAGAGGAAAGAACAGGAAGCAGTCTGAGGTTTAATCTCTCTACATATACACAAGGAAGCCATATGGAAGAAGTGGATCAAAAGCCTGCCATCCTTCCCTTTGCGTCTCCAAAAGGCTTCAAAGAAAACTCAGGACCCCATAATTTGTCTGCTCCCCTCCCTGCTTCTTTTTTCTTCTGCGAGCTGGTTGTTTCTTGAGAGCAGCTCCTTTTGGTCGCCGGTGGTTTTGCTTGAGGATGGGGAGAGCGCCGTGCTGTGACAAGGCCAACGTGAAAAGAGGGCCGTGGTCTCCCGAGGAAGATGCAGTCCTCAGAAACCACATCGAGGAGTTCGGGAATGGCGGCAATTGGATTGCTTTGCCCAAGAAAGCAGGTCATTTTCCCTTCGATCTTCGCTAGCAGTTACTTGGTTTCATCGGACAGTTCTCTTATCTTCTTTTTCCGGAATTCTTTGATGTTATCTGTTCTCCTCTGCATCTTATATATATATATATATATATATATATATATATATATATATATATATATATATGTTCAAGATGATGAGACATCTAGTAAATGCATGTTATGAGCTTTCCTCCCAGTAACAGAGCTGAGGATCTTTGAATCTTCCTGCAGTCTCACTTCACTTGATTGTGTTGCTTGTTTCAGGTCTCAACCGCTGCGGCAAGAGCTGCCGCTTGAGATGGCTCAATTACCTCAGGCCAGACATCCAGCACGGTGGCTTCACAGAGGAGGAAGACAACATCATCTGCAGTCTTTATAGGAGACTCGGGAGCAGGTAATGAATCTCCTACACTGGTTTCAACAACTCCATTGATGTCTCCGAAGCGAGTCCCTCAGATCTCTTTGTTCAGGTGGTCTGTCATTGCTTCCCACCTGCGCGGAAGAACTGACAATGATGTGAAGAAATACTGGAACACCAAGCTTAAGAAGAAGATGATGATGACACCTACCATCATCACCTCTAATATCCCTTCACCAACTCCAGCTTCACTGCTACCTACTGTCAAGGCTGAGCATTACAACCCTAGCGACACCTCCAGACCCGTCGACCCCATCTTTGCCCTCACGCGGGACTCGCACAAGTTCTACTCGGAGCCTTCACCGTTGCCGAGAGAATGCAGAGCTAACGCCGCGACCGGGCAATTCATGTGTCCGTCTGGAGAAGTCTCGGCAACTTCATCGACATTCACGGTCGACGACGGCAGCAGCAACAGCTACGGGAATTGGTCTGCAGTCGGGGCTGGAGCAGACGACTTGTTCCTCTCGGAGCTCGACTTCGGGTATCTCGCCGACCTTCTCGGCGACGACGGAAGCCAGGCGGAGATGCCACAGGGGCTGTACCGAAGTGTCGTCTACTCGGTAGCGAAAGGGATAGTGTTGAGGAGCGATGATGATTAAATTACATGGTAGTTAATGCTTGGGTTGTCTTCCCGTTCTCCGCAGCCTTTAAATCTGTCAGCAGGTATGAAATGTCAGGACTTGGGATGCAGTCAGTATAATTGAGATCGATCTTTGGTCATGAGACAGTGTGCCATGGAAACTGTCAATGAAATGTACGTGAGTGTGGGTGCTGTCAGCAAGACTCTTGTTTCAGTGCTCAGAGGTCATGAAACTTGCATGGCCGGTCGAGAGAGAGCTGAGGCAAAAGAAATAGAATCGATGGAATCAAAATCGAATCCACGAGGGCTCGGTTTCAAAACCAGAATCAGAATCGATAGTTCCGATTAGAATCGTTGATTGTTTTTTTTTTTTCTTCTTTAATTAAAATATAATTTTTTAAAAAAATATAAATGTATTTTTAAATAATAAATAATAATAATAATTGAAAAATAATAATAATATGAAAGCGACGATCAGAATCGTAGGACCTCGGATCTTGAACTGACTTGACTGTTTCAATTTCTCAAAAATCTAAGAATCATAATTTAATCACTCTGGTTAATTGCAGTTCCATTTGAAATGAAAACTCATAAATCCATCGATTCTGCTAGAAGCTCGGTTGGTTGGTCTTTCCACGTTATTATTATGGTTTGTCTTTTGCTTATTAATTCACGCATTGGGGATTTATAGATTCTCCCTAGTGTTACGAATAAAAATATAAATAAAATATTTAATGTAATGCTTATGTTTATTAATCTTTCGTACCTTCTTTGTATAGCAAATAACGGACTTATAATAGACTTCACAACACTCATTTTATTAGTTTTTATGATCGATTTTGACTTCTAAATAAGAGTCATGTCATGTGGATACATGTAGGAACTTATGGATCATATATAAAGTATTTGCTAAAGTGATTGCTTATGGATCATATAGGAACTTAATTAATTTTTCTCTTTTTGTAGGTCATAAGAAATTATTGAAGGTTTCAGGATGACTGAATTTTGTGGACGGATATACAAAGGTACCGTACGATTTAGGTAAAAATTAATTAAGTTCGTGACAATCAACACTGTAACGATGTGGTATTTGAATACCCCAATAATTTTCTCTAAATTTACCCACATGAAATTATAATAATATTAAAATGATGATGATGATTCAAGTCATACGCTTCCACGATAAGAGATTTTAGTCTCTCTCACACACATGACAAGTTGTTTTCTTTTCTTTTTGTTTTTTAAGATGAAAAGTTAACTCGTGAAGTACCAATAGAGCCTTACCATCGAAGAATCATATATATGAATTAGAGCAAGAGGAGCCTCTATAGTGTTCGATCGATCATCCTAAATGAGTCTTCTTGTGTGGATCCAAGTCCATGTCAAGATTCTAACAATAATAATAATAATAACAATAATAATATAATTACAACAAGTCATGGTGTTCTATCTAACCACTTGGACCGGTAAAAATATATGAATGTGTTTTTGCCATTAAATTATGCATAAAATAATACTCTAATTTACAATAACATAATATTATAACAATTTAAACAATACTAGTCTTTTCTCATTTCATTTGAGAAAGGTAAACGTGGACAAACACAAGATACTAGCGGAGCAGGCAAAGTTGACAAGTTAGTGATGGAAGAATCTCCTGGTAAGGAGCTTCAATTTGCTCACACTTTCGATTCCACCGAATGAAATGCTATCGAATGCTACATTTGAATCTCCCAATCTGTTCACCAGGTTGCAATCTTATTGTCTTGTGATGCATTGATGGTTCAACAGAGCTTTTAGAGAAGTCTCAACTTTGAAGCAAATGGTAAAACACGGTGCCGTTGACAAATGAAACGATTACACGACTAAGATGTTTTGCGACAGTATAGAAACAAGTTTGAACTTATGGTGATACAAACTACAAAGCCATGTTAACTAAAAGAAAGCGTCTGGGAAGTGCAGAGATACAAGATACAGAATACTTACTTGGTGGCATTATCTTGCTGCTGGAGAAAGCCCTGCAAGGTATTCTATGTCAAATTTACTAGTCTGACTTATTCCAGTAGTTTCTGCGTCCAGGTTCTTGCTGCTCATAGATGGGAACTCCGATGTCTCACGAGCTCGCTCGAGTGTCAAGCTCTCCTTGAGATCCATCAAAACATCAGTCATTGTCGGCCTTTGGTGAGAGATTCGTGTTGTGCATTTAAATGCTATATCAGCAGTTTTCCAGATGGAATTCACATCATATAGACTCTGCAGGTTTGCATCAACAATGTCCTCGATATTCCCTGTTGCAAGTCTTTCGTGCACCCATTGAACTAAACTAGTATTCTGAGGAAGTCTTAGAATAGGAGGTTGGCCAGTGATGAGCTCCAAAAGAACCACCCCGAAGCTATAGACATCACTCTTCTCGCTGAGTTGGTAGGTGAAGTAGTACCTGAACAAGTGCAAAACCATACCAGATCAGCTTCTTGTTTCTCATAAGAAAGATATTTTGTGAAAGTAGATTCTGTACAGATCATATGGAATCTGAATGAAACAATGTAGCAGAACATTAACACGGTTCGAGAATGATAGGCATTCAACATGATGATCCGTAGATCTGGACAGACGACCAGTAATATTCAGTGGTGTAGGATTTCCACAATAACCTTGGGTATTGCTGGGCATACCAAATTGAAAAATGATTTCCAGCACTTCACTTAAGCAGCCTTACATTAATATCAATTGTCATTTTCCAGTTGCATGATATTCGAAATTGACATTGACCAACAGCTAAGACAGTGATAGAAGCAACAAAAGTGGAAGTAGGGAGTTGTAGTTTTGAAAGATGGGAACTCAAATCTCTAGGTGCATACTCTTCAATTAATATTCTCTCCTTTCTAATCCATATATGATGTAAGATGTTAATGCAGTTAAGACATGTAAATTCAGATGCATGGCCGTGGATTTCTTCTTTTGTTCCCGATTTCTGTCATGCCTTGGTGTCAAGTTTCAATGTCTAAAACTCTCGAGTTAAGGATATAGGTACCAAACGATGAAAAGGAGAAAAGGGGAACCCATGACGTACTCTGGATCAAGGTATCCTGGTGTACCAACCACAGTTGTGGATACATGACTGTCGACATCATTCTGAAAAACCTTGGACAAGCCAAAATCTGCTATCTTGGCTTCCAGACTGTCACTCAACAGGATGTTTGTGGTCTTCACATCCCTATGGATTAGTGGTGGTCTGCAACCCTTGTGCAAATATTCCAGGCCTGCACATCAATGAAAACCAAGATCGTCCAATGGGGAGAAGAACAAGAAGCCCTAGGAATGGGCTAGCAACATAAGTATTGTGTATCAGTGCCAAACCTTGTGCAGCTTCTACTGCAATCTGAAGACGCTGTCCCCAATTCAAAGCAGTGACACTGCTGGACTTACCTACTGAAGACAAATAAAACAGCCATGAATCAGTTCACTGAAAGCTCATTGATGAAACATGCACCACATGGTGTTCTCTATGCAGGATCTCTCTTCAACTTTCTATGTAATTAGGCCTTTCTTACTGATCAGGTTATGAAAAAACAAAGTTGGCATAAATTGTGGAAAATGCTGTATTTGAATGCAAAAAGCAACAGCATAGAGCTTCACCAGTATTTAAATGGACTAAATAGCAAACCATTGAGCCAGAGCTCAAGAACACCTCAGGCCAGCATTGTAACATCCAATTTGCTTATTTTTCATGAAAGCGAAATCACAGTTTTAAAGAATTAAGAAACTAAACAACTGTTGTACCTTTAGAGATCAGAGCAGCACCTATTACAGATCATTCTAGTTTCAGGTTAGATAATGAATATAGGATGCACGGTATAATACCTCTAAGATGATCCTGTAAGGTACCCATAGACATGAATTCGTAGACCAGCGCCAGATGATCTCCATCCATGCAGTAGCCAACCAGAGAAACAAGGTTCTTATGATGAATCCTTATTAAATTCTGGGCCTGTACTGAAACCAGAGTTGTTAGGAGCATAATTTAGGAAAGTGCTATCCACAACATGATAGCAGAATGATAGATATCAAAAGAACAGAGGGGTAATGAATTATATGCATCGTAATCTTAAGAAACAGAGGAGTCTGATCAATTAAGTGTAAGAAATTTTCATATTTAGACCACCAACATATTCAATGACATCACATGCACAAATGGAAATCATTGCTTCATTTTGTTATCATTTTACAATACACTCAAGGATGCAAATCAAGCTCCAATACCTAACATGCCATTAATTTATCTCCTTAAAAGAGTACTATTGCTAATCTGAAGGCATCTATTATACCACTCATCTAAGAATGGGTTAACTCATTACCTCAGCTAGAAACTCTTTAGTGCCTTGTGATGATGAATGAGAGCGCAGCTTGACTGCAACTTGAGTACCATCTTCTAAGCAACCATGGTAAACAGTACCAAATCCGCCTTTTCCAATGTCATTTTTAAAGTCATTGGTTATTTTCTCCAACTCCTCGTAAGTGAACTGTCGGTTCTCAAGTTGGAATGGGTTATCTCGATGTCCTCTTCCTAATTTCGAGATATTACCTGGTCCCACAGAGAGACTTGTTGATGAGCCTTTCAAGTATAACATGGTGCCATAGGTTGCAGGTCAAGGAGGGATCAAGTAGCTAATGCTTGTCCATTTTGTGTGAACCATTTTAGTGGCATGAATGCATAAAACAATAGTTGCTGCAAGAAAAACATACCTGTTGACTTTCTCAGTCTCCACACGAAGAATATGACCCCCAGAAGTAGTAGCAGAGCAAGTAGACAAAGAATCACAACAACTCCTGTTGAGAGCTTCTTTGATGTACGTTTTAGATCGCGATCATATCTAGCATAAGTTTTGTAATATGACATTAGTATCTGTTACAAAGTAATACATATTTTTCAACGTGATAGTTAGAAGCCTGACCAAAAGTCAATTTTTTGAACCATTGGAGAAGAATGAAGTATGGGAGGAGGAACAGAAGTAAGCATAAACTTTTACACTTATAGCCCTTTTTCTTTTATGCACTGCAAACTTATTTTTCAAATATCTTGTTTAAGAATATCAACACATTCATAGTTACTTTGTTTCAGAAGTGATTCAAACTGGATTTTCTTCCTTCGAAACAAAGTCTAACTAACTCTGCAAATAACTTTTATCTATGGGGCACAATTTTAATACCAACAAAAAATTGAGGCTACAAAGTTCATGCACTAACACAAAGATGTTTTAGTATTACTAACTGTCATTGTGAACAACTTGCAAGTTGAAGCAATAAGCACCTCGATTTTATGTTGATTTGACAATGAGGTTAGGGACCAAACCTTAATTTTATAATTTCAAGCATAATATAAATACATCAATCAAACAAATAATAAAAAAAAGGTCTGTGCTGGGTAAGTCGCTCAGCCCTCTTTCACCCAAGTCCAGGAAGGTATCCTCACAAGAGGTGAAAACCTGCAGGTTAACAGGTTCTCCTCCATTTATTGGATTAGCCCAGGGCTTTCTTCATGAACTAGCATGGAAGATTTTGTGATAGGGTAAATAATGGGCTGACCCCAACTCATCCGGGCCCATGCCAGGTCAGCGTCTGAGGCGGAGTCGCGTCCGTTCCAGCTTGGCGGCTAGGTCAGCGGCGACGTCAGCATCCGAGGTGGAGGGGTCCAGACGCTGCACCACTCGACTCCCCCCCCCCCCCCGCACCATTAATGCCACCTAGCGCACCATATCCTCACCCCATACCACTGCACCAACTAGCCAGCCGTACGACTCAACCATGCTCGAGGTGACGGCAGAGGTAAGGCCAAACGTACGGGCGACCTCCTCTCCGGTAAGTATAAAATCCCCTTTCGGTAACACCAAAGGGGGCTCTCTCGGAATCCTCAAAAGAAAAAAAAGATAACTCGCCTCCCTTTTTCGAGAAACCAACTAACTCGGGCGTCGGAGGGGTCACGTCGGACACTCCCCCACCCCCGACGAGACCTTTGCGCAGGATCCACGGTGCGGACGCTGAGCGGAGTAGGCGAGAAGATGACCGAGCTGACGCCAGGGCGCTGACTTCCGAGGGACAGTTGCAACCCGGGTCGAAGATCCAATTCCGACCGACGCGGGCGACCTTGCGTACTCGGCTCGAACCAGGTCGGGTTGACACCTCAGCACGACCCCGAAAGTTCAACAACATTTTGAAAAGTAAAAGGAGTTCAAACATAAAGAGAAACACTAGAGATTGACCAACCGAAATATCAGCACCCCTTCATTTGATTTTTGACGTAAAGAAGCAGGAATTTCTCCAGTAAGATCGTTTCCTGTCAGATTTCTGCATGAACAAACAACAATAATTGTTAAGATCATATATCTTCTTCTTTATAATGAATCCAAACTAAGATGTCGGAATTCTCACAAGACTCGAAGCAATGACAAGCTCCCTAGTTCATCAGGTATTGATCCCGTCAGATTGTTGTTAGATAAATCACTGAAAGGAAATATCATGTATGCAAGTTATTTTTTTGACCTTATATCAAAATGGAAGCAACTAAAATGAGTGAAAAAACAACAAGTAATTGACAAATTTCAATAGCATTAGCATTCTAATTAAGACTATCCGACTGGACATAATCTGCATCCCGGCTCATCATTGTGAGTAAAAGTTAGCTTGACTCATGATTGTTGAGTACAAGGGTCGCTGATCTGCCACTCTTGGAAACTATATTCTACCCATATCAAAAAAAATCATATGACCTGCTTCTGCCTTCACAGTCTGCCTTCAGATTATATACCATTTTCTTCAACAATATGACCCAGAAATTCCTGGCCTTAGCTCGCTCAGTGGGTGTATAACACAATAGGTGCCGATAGCACATAATAGGCATTTAGTTGCTGCAAGTGACTCCACCAAAATCTTCTTGTAACCTGGATTTCTATATGCTAATAATGCTTTTATATTCAAAATCAAACTATTTCCTGTTCTATGCTGTAAAGCTATGGTCTATAGTATCATACTGTATCTTGTGAATCCTCTGGAACGTTCTCTGCCAGGCAAAGAATACAAGTGTAAGACCCAAGTATCATCATATTCTATGTGTATTTCAACTATTATCCAATGCACATGATCTCTCCACTAGATTTGAGATTTGAACATCAAATTCTTCAGTTATGGATAATAAAATTTTCTATAATTCCACATCGATCACTAACATTGTATATGATATTAAATCCTGTAGATAATTGACATCCAGAGGTCAGATGTTCCATAAAATATATAAACAATGTCAATTGAGACAGGTAGAACACTAAATGAGGATTGATGTTACACCTTATATAATTTATTTGTCTGGTATGGTAATTGCTTGCGGTTAAGCCATCAGATTCAGAATTGCCACATCATGCATTTTAATAAGATCAAGGGAGTATATCCAGCTTGTTGTTGGATAATCTATTGAGCATTAGGTTAAACACTAAGGCTAGTGATAATAAAAAACAAACAATTTCCAAATTGATCAAACAAGAATTGTAAAAGAGTAAACATAGAAAAGCATAAAGCTGGTAGCACTTACAGGGACTCGATTCTTGTAAGCATCGCAAATTTAGAGGATATCGTGCCCTTTAATGCACTTGAAGACAAATTGCTGTAGAACATTTTAAGCATACTTAACAATTTTGTAAATTGATCTTCCACATCATGTAATGGTTTATTAATTTCAAGTCGAAAACTTACATGGCCACGATCCTTGTTTGGTCAGTACCAGAGCTAGTACAGTTCAAGCCTTCCCAAGCATACAGGCTTGGAGTACATGGATCTCCCATCCAGTTTCGTTTCACACTATACTGTTCCCTGATACTCTCGATGGCGTCAACTGATTCCCAAAAGCAAAAAATCATTAGATTGCAATCCCAGACATGGAGATGAGGGTAGTTCAAAGGCCTAAATGGATTCAAGGCATGTGATACTGTAGTCAGCAAGAAATTGGGGAATTAATTTGGTTCCTTTATGAAGATATGTGGGAACTTGACGTTGATCCGACCAAACCGAGATTACTCAAAAAGACTACGAAACCCTACATCCAGCGAAGAAAGGTGGAGACTACAACATACCGTCGGCGAAATAGGTCAGTTTGTTCTTGAGATGCATAGGCGTGTAGACCTCGAGCGCGTTCAGGATTGGGGGAAGGGAGGACGAGTTGGTTGAGTTGAGAGCCCACTGGTACCGAGGGCTCGGGGTCAAGGGGTGGTCATCGTTGTCACTGAAGTTCGACACGAGGTAGGGCGGAGTGTAGTCGTTGTCCAAGCTGCGGCCATTGAGGTAAATGTTGAACGCCCGCTTGGTGTTCGGTACAAGTTCCGAAAAGAGGAGGTTGGCGTAGAACTCGTTGACGGAGGCGCCCGAACCCTCGAAGTCCCAGTAGAACTCCAACTCGTTGGAATTGAGGGGGAAGGCCGCGGTCTGCATGACCGCCGACGGCGCCTCGAACTGATCATCGACGTTGTTCGTTACGGTCAAGTTGGTGGTTAGGAAGTCCAAAGATGGCTGGAAGTGGAGCCTCTCGGACCAGGAGACGAACGGTTCCCACAGCCGATCAAACCGGTCCTTGGGATACCTGCACAATGGTTGAGTCGCTCGTCATCAGTGCATTTCCTAGCCATAATATAACAACATCACCTTCCTGAACACTGCAAACAAAGTATATTCTATTCACGAACATGCATCTCTCTCTCTCTCTGTGCGTGTGTAATAGAAAGTATCCATGTTTGAAATCGGTCACCCACCTTACCACCTCATTCGTCGTGTTTCCCAAGTTGAGTCGAACGATGAGGACGAGATTTTGAGTTCTGTTTAGAAAAGTGTAGAGGGAATCCTTCAGTGGCCGCAACTCCAGAACAGATATGAAAGGGGTGCCGGAACCAGTATTTATCAGGCACACTGACACGGAATCAGCCAGAGCGATAACGATGACCTCAACGGCGTAGGCTGTGGATGCGTCCGTGACGTTCACGGTCTTACAGAAATTGACGTCGATGTGGAGGTCAAAGTGTAGCGGCTGAGCGCCACCACCGGCGCTTCGCGAGCCATCATAGTCTCCGTGCATGAAGGTTGCTCGTACGAGATACGCCTCGTTCCCTAGCACCGGCGTCAGGGTGTAGCAGTTTCGAGCCCCATCGGGGAAGCTTCTCAGGGTCTGTAGTGGTTGTGCGAACGAGTTCAAGTAATTGGCTGCGATATTGCGACTCTCTCCGGCGGCTATGTATCGGTCATCGGAGGTGTATATTATGTCCGTGCTCTCGTCCGAATAGTTGGAACCTGCATAGTTGGAGTTGGCAGTGCGTCCACAGTCGAGGCTTATGAAACCTGCATAATACAGTTTGCTTATGATAATTTAAAGGGAGAGAGAAGACAAGAAGGAGAGGGGGGTGGACGTTTCATGTTGCGCGCTTGCCTTCGGTGCTGGTCTCGCTGCCCACATGATGGGCGACGGCGGAGATGCTCAAAAGACTGAGAACAAAGAACGTAAGTGTCATCGCCGATGATCCAGAGCAGCTCATCTCCGCGCGCGATGATCCTATCCTCCTCTCGCACCGAGCTACGTCGGATGAATGGACTTATGCGGTGCTTTACGCTGCTGTCAATCTAACAAACACCTCGAGCGCTTGCAGACGGCCAAGCTGCACTGGCGAGGGTGTGGCCGGAAGGAAGGAAGAAAGAGGCTAAAGAGCCCGTTGTTGCGGCAGCACTATGTAAATCCGAGATCGAGGGAGACGAATTCAACTCACGGGTCTGACAGCATGCCAACCTAACGGGTGACTTCATCAAGCCTGCATGACAAAGAGGACTTCCATGACCGGTGCCCTGAATCATGCAGTACAACGGAAGTACCGCTCGGTAAGAGAGAGGGAGCTCCGATGGAGAGTGAGGTTGTTCCACACGTCTCAGTTCCTTTTATTTGCCATATGAATTTTCTATGTTGATTACTGTTTTTATTTTTTAATGAAACAATATATATTTCTCTTTCGAAATATATTTTTTTTTATTTTTAATTTACAATGTTGACAGTAGCAACAATGATAATTACGGAAGAAGATATTTTAATTTATAATGTTGGCAGTAGCAATAATGATAATTACAGAAGAAGATATTGGTGAGGATGGCAACAGCGATGATTGGTGACACGGTAACGATCACAATTGTAGAATACAAAGAGTGGGAGGGATAAAAATGATATAACGAATAAATTGGTGATCACAGTAATAATAGCAGTTGTAACAACTGTCACGTCTCAGATTTATAAAGTATGATAAATTATTATTTTATTATTCATAATTTATAAAAATATATAATTTAAATCTTTATCTTTACAATATTAAATATTTTATAACTAAAAAAATAATCTTTAATATTTTATGAAATATATATGAATATTAATAATTTAAATAGGAAAATGATAGATAATATATCGATTCATCATAAAACTTATGCATCATAAAAATAATAATAATTTTTTATATAATAAACAAAATAATATATCAACTACATGCATATATAATAATCAAATAACAAAGCACATCACAGCTAATGGTGCACTCTCTCAACAGTGGATGGGGAGACATACTCCACGGGATGAATTCCTCCCAACAACGGATAGAGATAACTCAAATCGCACTCCAAACAGTGGATGAAGTGGTATCCCCTTACCCGCCCAAGCGGGGATATGTTCCTCCCAACAGCAAAATGGAGGAACCATATAACCGTCACATTTGATGACCCATTAATCCCCGAAAAGAATCGTCATACCTGCCCTCGATAGAGATACATAAACATTTATAATCATTCATTTATATTTACCTATTCATTCACACATACATCTAAGAAATAATATGATCAAATATTCTAAGACATCATGCTTGACGTATGATCTGTTAGATTACACTCCTTGGTAGCTCTGCGCAGTGATGGACCCGTAACTCCTTTCATAAGTTACACTTCCAATGTGAACTATTAATGTAATCACATAAATATCATAAACTAGAAAAAACTAGAAGTTTCTAATATCTTTAGATAAAAATTTAAAGTTCATTAAATCATAAAGACATAAAACATCAATCTCTTAATAATCCTCGATCAACTGAACTCTAAATTGGAATAACTCAATTGATTTAAACTAATCTTAATTCAATTATGATCTAACTGAACCAACCTCATATCCTTATAAAATAAGTTGAATCATGCTTGGCCATATGAGTTAAGTCATACATTATCACATATGCTACATGAGTTAGGTCATACATTTATACATGGTCATATGAGCTATATCTTACATGACCATATGAGCTATATTTTACATGACCACATGGGTTGGGTCGACCCAATCTGATAGATCAACTTGGCTCAGGTCAGACCCTAATTAAACTTATCTTATCAAATTAAATTTTAATATTTTAAATTATTAAATAATAAATCAAATTCATGAATTAAAGAATTAAAATTAATGATCTTAAATTTAAAACTAATTGAATGATAAAAACTCACACATAATTTTTGGAACATATATATATCTAATTAATAAATTAAAACTATTATGTTAATTTAAAAATTAATAATTAAATTAATATTAAAATTCACTTAAGCATAAGAGACTAATATAATCAAATAATCATTCTAACATTACAAATTAATTATCATTATTTATTAATCATAAAATTTTAAAACTAAAATATTGTTACGCATCATAAAATTATAACAATCCCAATATCAAGATTTTTAAATATGAATCAAAGCTGATAAACAAATAAAAAATTTACCTTTCTTCAATTATCCTCTCCTCGGATCATCTCGAAAATCCTCTCATTGATATGAGAGTAGGATCCCCTTTATATAAGAGAAGATGAGATCTCTCCAAAATGTAAATAAATATTTAATTATTATATTTAATTTATTTTATTTAACTTTCATGCACAAAGATAAAAATATAATATTTATTTATTATGATTCACATACAAAAATAAAATATAACCATGTACTTCTTAAAAATCACATCACTCGCTAAGTAATACATTAATTAATAATTTAATTGATTGATAAAATTTTCTAACTTGTTCCCGCAATTGAAAAAATCAATCTTAATTATTTTCTTAACCATAATACACAGATAAGGAAGTTAATAATTTAAATAAAATAACACATTTATTATAATAGTTAACTAATATTTAGGAAGAAATAATCGATTATTATAATAAGATTAGCAATGATACATTAGCGGTACAATAATAAAGGCATAATAGGAATGATGTCGGTAAGAATGAAACTGCTAACTGCGCTGCAAATAGCTTCTACACTGACAATAACATTACGTGGAAAACAAAAATATGTGCATAAAGATGACGACGATAACAACAACATTGTGAAGATGATGACAACACCAATAACAATGATAGTGAGAACAACAACCACTAACGAGGTGATGATGACTTTGGATGATACCCGCCATGTATTATATATATATTATGATTATATATATACCTAAAAATTTATTATGATTATATATATATATATATATATATATATATATATATATATATATATATATATATATATATATATATATATATATATATATAATCATAATAAATTTTTAGGACATTAATAATTTTTTTTTCAGTTAACAGTTGAAAATAATAGTTTATCGCTGAAGATAAATACTAATAACATATAATTGTAAAGAATTTTCCTTCGCCTGTCTTTTATCTCTCAATGTCACTGAAATATTAGCATCTATGACTCTGTCCGAAGACTAAATAGACAATGAGAAAATTGAGGCCACACCATGAATGGACATCACATGATACATACGAAACATCAAATCACCCTTGACAAACAAAGTCTTGATAAATAAATAGCATACTTTTTTTCCCCATCAAAACATCATAAGTCAAACTCGCATAATATCATCCTACTGCCTACCAAACCATCATTTCAGCATTTAAAGTTGGAAAGTCAGCATTCCAAAGGCCAGGAAAACTGATTTTGCATCTCTCTATTTTTAATTTTTTTAATATCTTATTATATTTTATGCAAGAATGTATATGCTTGATAGCAAATGTATATATATATATATTAGATATATATATATATATATATATATATATATATATATATATATATATATATATATATATATAAGATAGCAAATGTATATGTTTGATAGTATGCAAGAATGTAGTGATTTTATTGTATAAGAGAGATATTAAAGCTTACCAATGCAAAGTCAAGAGATCATATTTAATCCTTCCGAAGAGGTTTTGGAGAGTCAGGTAAAAATGCTACAGGAGCCACTTTGTCAACATTCTCCAGAGAACACTTTGATCAAACATGGCACACCAGAGAACAGTTTGGACCCAATAAGCAGTCTCTGTGTCCTGCTTGGAAAAGTCTAATAGAGAGAGGCTGTATCAGAATGGTGGAATGAATCCCAAGCTAAACTTACATAACATGAATTGGTCCACAGAGGTAGGAGATGGATTACAAACTGTGGAAAGATATAATGCATGTAATTTCGTGTGATGTACAAGATATTGTTCTAGAAAGCAGATACCAGTCTTCAAAGATCATATTATTCGAGACACATTGAAACCGATCAAACCTCAACTTTTAGTGATCACAAACTGAAGCCATATTGACCACTCATTACCTTGCTGATGGAGTGAACCTTGGGAAATGTTCTACATCGAACGCACAGGTCTGGCTTCTTTCAGATGCAGTTTCTGTGTGTGGATTCCAGTTGCTTGTGGATGGGAACTCGGACCTGTAATAAGCACTCTCTAATGCAAAGCTCTCCTTCAGCTCCATGATGACATCGGCCATGGTCGGCCTCCTACGGGATTCATGCTCTGTGCATCGCAGTGCTACATCAGCAGCTTTCCAAACGGAATTTATATCGTACCCTCTTCTCAGCTTTGGGTCGATGACATCCTCAATGTTCCCGTTGTTAAGCTTTTGGCGTGCCCATTGAGCTAAACCAGTAGTTTGGTTACCAGCGGCAACAATAGGAGGTTGTCCTGTCATCAGCTCAAAGAGAACCACCCCAAAACTATACACGTCACTCTTTGCGCTGAGTTGGTAGGAAGAAGAGTACCTAAAGTAGAGCAAAAGCGTCGGCAAATTAGCTTCCATCTTGTTACAAATACCAAAATGCTACGAGAACTGAAATCAAACAAAGAAGAGTGTGCGTCAGAGAATTGAAGTGGCAAACCATCAACACTATGTATGTGACTGATGGTAAAGACTTCATTATGGATACAAAGTTCAAGAAAGAAAAGAGTATTCCGAATGTCTGAGCTGAAAAGATTTGTATATCAACCTCTAGTAAGCGGCTAAGTTTTCTAGCAAGGTTTGTAATACCGTATCGTACCAATTCGATAGAGGATCGGTACATTTGGTACAGCTCGGTACCTTAGTGTATCATGTGTCGGTATGCTCGACATAGCTCGATATAGATCAGTACGTATCGTATCGACAACTGAACGATACGCCGGTATGGAGTTTTTTTTATGATTCTCAAGCTGTGCAGGAAAGGAGGAAAAAGAAAAGAAAGGAGCAACCATGACTTACTCTGGATCAAGATACCCGGGGGTACCAACCACTGCTGTGGATACATGAGTATGGTTGGCATTGTCGAAAGCCCTTGACAATCCAAAATCTGCTATCTTGGCCTCTAGGCTTTCGCTCAACAGGATGTTTGTGCTCTTCACATCTCTGTGGACTAGTGGTGGTTTGCATCCCTTGTGCAAATACTCCAGTCCTGCATATTGTTGAAGCCCATGGATGTAGAACGAAGAGAACGACAAAAAGCCTTATGGACGGGTCAAGTGGATTAGTGTATGTATTAGTGCCAAACCTTGTGCAGCTTCGACTGCGATCTGAAGACGCTGTCCCCAGGTCAAAGCAGTAGAACCTGGAGTTTTACCTATTCAAGGCAATTAAATCAAACATCAGTGAAAATAGTAATGAACTAGATAGCAAATGTTTAGCCAACTTGCTTTTTATTTTGTCAATTGAAAACATTTGTGAAAAATAAACAAAACAGATTGCACCATTTATCGAAACAGGTAGTGATTCCAAATAATCCTACTTTCGGGATATAATTGGAATAAAATGCATGATTCTGAACCTATAAGATGATCTTGTAGGGTTCCCTGTGACATGAACTCATAGACAAGTGCCAGATGTTCTCCATCCATGCAGTAGCCAACCAAAGAAACAAGGTTCTTATGATGTATCTTTGCCAAGTTCTGGGCCTGCAATAAGAACCTGATTTGTTAGATGCAGCATTTAAGAAGAAGAACATGAACCCTCAACGATGTACAAACAAGAAGATAAACGTTGGAAAAAAGCAGAATTAGGATTCATAGGCTCAGTATCATAAAAAGATAACAAGGAATTTAACCAAATAACCAAGAAAATTTCTAGATTTATGACCTGCTACTGTGAGATGAGATCACCTGCATTGATCACGACATCTTCACTGGAAATCACTGTTTCAGTTTCCAGTGATTTTTACAGTATACTCAAGGATGCAAACCACGTTCTGGGTTCAACATAATGTTGATGATCTAAGAAAGCTACTACTAGTTTGAAGCCAACTACTGTATCACTAAGTTAGGTCAAACTAATTACCTCAGCTAGAAACTCTTTGGTGCCTTGGGATGATGATTCAGACCGTGTCTTGACTGCAACTCGAGTACCATCTTCTAAATAGCCTAGGAAGACAGCACCAAATCCGCCTTTGCCAAGGACATTTGTGAATTTGCTAGTTATTTTCTCCAGCTCTTTGTATGAAAATTGTCGATTCTCACGTTGAAAAGGATTGTCTGGATTGACTGTTACTGGTATGGAGAAGTTATCAATCACTAGCCTCGCATGGATATCTTGTGTTGATCCTTTAATGTGAAACACAGAAAGTGGGATTAAGTATGATCTTGCTTGGTATACCTATGTTGAAAGTGAAATGGCACAAACATAGAAACAACGGTTTGCAGCAAAAAACACTTACCTCGAAACTTTCTTACTCTCCACACAACAAATATGATGACTACAAGCAGTAGAACCACCACCACAGGAACCACACAATAAGTCACAATCATAGGTGTTCCACTCTTCTTCTTTGATCCATTTGAAGTTCCATCACTACCGAGATTAGGATTGCCTTCATAGCTAGCAATGAGTTGATATTAGAATTTAATCTATAGAAAAAATGGGAATCTGAAAATCAAAGCAGAATGCAGTCTGAGAAAGAGGTAAAAAATGTAATAACAAAATGCAGAACTCAAGTATATGTAGTTAGAGTAAGTCAGCTCATTTGTTTCTCACCTTCTTCCACAAAGATAGGGATCCCATAACAAATACTGCGGGCAATTGCATGAGACTCCCACCAATGCCAAAAAGTGAAGGTCAATGTACAACTGTACATTACCAACTTCAAAGCCATCAATTTTTTCAATCTTATTGTGGTTTGTCTATCTGATCCTCGATACAATATTCAATGTAATAGTCAGATGAATCTTACATCTTTCATCTTCAATCCTAATCCTACCCTTATACGATAGTTAGTTGATTTAACAAAATTGTTAGATATTTAAATTCTAAGTAATGACACTCTAATATACAACCCAAAATCCAACCTAGTCCATTTTTATTTTTTAATCTTTTCTGTATTGCAGAACTCCATCTTTATTTTCATGTTAAGTACACAATCTTTTACTCGGTACAAAATTAGAGTCCTCGGCATATATAGGATCTCCACCATACGAATAGTGAGTTTAAAATGCACAAATTGTACCCAAGCATACACAACCATATACCAAGAAAATGCTTGTTTAATATATGTGAAGAAAGTTCTAATGTCTTATAAGGTTAGACTCTGGTGAAGAAGATTACTAAAAAATGTAGTAGGAGTATCACAAACAATTGATGCGAACATCAAGTAAGGGGAAGGGTGAGAACCTTCAGCTTCAATTTGAAGACACTAATCCTATCTTAAACATCTGATTTTTTATTACTCAAGGCTAACCTGAATGCATCAATCAACAACAGAAATATGCACCAAGGAAGTTACTCATGCACTTCTAATGCAAGTCCAGGAACATGTCACTGTAAGGGTGGAAAACCTATATTGAATAGGTTTCTCTTAGACTTTGAAGCTTTCCTTATGGCTTAGTACAGATCAGTTCAATGTAGGAGAACATTATCAAGGATATCATTGCAACACCATAAGGTCTAGAGAGAAAACAAACCTAAATGTCAGTGCTCCTTGTTGTGATTTTTTCAGTAGAGAAGCAGGAATTGACCCATTAAGATTGTTGCCTGTCAAATTTCTGCAGAAAATGCCAAAAATTAGAGCAGCCAAGTTTTTCTATCATAATGACAGGAATGTTAGCAATCCTTACAGGACTTGGAGTGATGACAATGTTCCTAGAGCATCAGGTATTGGTCCTGTTAGGTTGTTGTAAGACAAGTCACTGAAATGGAAAGTCACATATGCAATTAGTTACTCTCTTCAGAAATATCAGAATAAAAGGAATTACAGGAAATAATCAACAACAAACTAGTTGACTATGATATTCTACCAGGACCAAAAGTTTTATGCATCCATCACCTTCATAACATGTCATTAAGGGACATTGGTGCCACTATCATTGGGTTTAGCATGTTCAACATGTCTATTGGAACATCTAGCAGTTGCAAAGAAATTAGGTAATTACTTGCTGCAGTGAAATACATCAGAAATCCTATTGTGGCAGAGCTTCTTTCTAGGAAAACCCTGTTCTAATCAGAATTGCAAACGAGACAATTGTCGGTGTATATTAGCCTATTATACCATTGTGTTTGAGTTGAGAACTTCCAAGATAATGAGATGAGAGATTTCCTTTTCATTTTGGAGACCTTCATTATGGGTATGTCAAGGCATGTTTTTAGGGAGGTCAATAATGTTGCTGGATGGCTTGCCGACTTAGGGAGATGTAATAAGTTCTACTTCGGTAGACAAAGTTCTAAAGAGTCACCTGTCTATTTTTCAACTGTAATCCCTTTGTTTTTTGTAACGCGACTCATTAAGTTTTAATAAATTTCTCTTTTCAGACAAAGAATATACTTGACAGGCATTTTTAAAAAGTAATGAATATAAAAACATCACATGATAATAGTAAAATATTTCGATTTGAGATGAACCATATACATTAAACTGCTAATTATTAATATATAATTCAATCAATAGGATGTCAACTCCACACACATGCACTAATTAAATAGCTTATTCGATGCAATAGTCGATTATAATTATGGCTCTATAGTTATGTGAAAGTTTACAATATTTGATGGTCTAGATGTCATATATCCAGCCTATTTTTGGAACATCTCTTTGATAGAACACATGAAAAATAATTATATGAAAAATAAAAAAATATTGCAACTCAATGACAGACCAAATTGCAACTCTTCAATAAATTGATGTAGCATTCATCTTCAAATTCTAGTCTCAGACCCAAAAAAAAAGGGACATCTGGAGAGCAAAGAGAAAAATAATAGAGCAACTAGCACTTACAGGTACTTGATTTCTGTGAGCTTAGCAAAAGAAGAGGAAATAACTCCAGTCAATGCACTCGAAGACAAGTTTCTGCAGAACATTTTTGTCAGTGAGAAATGATCTCCAGGACCATTATATTTTCTTTGTTTTCAAATGGAAAACTCACATTGCTATGATCCTTGATGAATTGGTTCCATAACTACAATTTAGGCCATCCCAAGGGTATTGTTTTGGAGCACATGGATCACCCATCCAACTTCTCTTCACTTGGTATAGTTCCTTGATGGCATTAATGGCATCAGCTGGTTTTTGGAAATGATCAAATACCAAACTTCAAGTCATTACAGTGTAATGGCATGACCTTTGCTTAATAAAACGATCCACAAAAGGAAATTGAAAAATGCTGAAATCATGTTCTGCAAGATATCAACAAGTTCTGAGAAAGATCAGGCTAAAAAAGGAGGAGAAAAACAAAGCAGAGGACAACTTCGGACCAAACAGGTCCAGCAATATGAGTCATTGGAAAAACAACAAACACCTTTCCTGCAATGCGCCACAGGGAACACTTAGGAGATACGTGCATGCAACACAATTTCTCATCCAACAAGGGAAGAACGTACCGTCTCCGGAAGCGGTTGCCGCCCGCGTGAGATGCATCGCCATGAAAACCTCGATGGCGTTAAGGATGGGGGGCAGGGTGGACAGGCCCGTGGAGTTGAGGGCCCAGTGGTACTCGGACGCCTGTTCCAGGGGGGCGGTGCTGTACAAATAGCCCACCGACCCGAAGGGTGGGGTGTAATTTTTCAGCAGTTCGTCGTTGAGATACACGTTGAACAGTCTCGAGGTGTTGCTGTCGAACTCGGTGAAGAACAAGTTGACGTAGAACTCGTTGTTTGGGACCTGCGCATCCGCGAAGGTCCAGTAGAACTCCATCTTCAAGCTGTTCCCTGAGGGTGTGGCCGCGGTCTGCATGACAGCCGTCGGCGGCTGGAACAGATCCTTCTCGCTGATGCTGATCGTTTCGGTGGTTGATATCTCCCTCCACGCGTCCTGAATCGTCCATGGCCGCCATATGCGATCGTAGGGATCATCGGGATATCTGTTCATCAACCGAAGCGCAAAAGAAACCAAAAATAACGTCAGTAGAAGTCAACTATTCATATGGTACTTCTTTTGAGATTGAAACGAGGATAAGATTCTATAACATCCTACAAGATTCCTTACCTCAACGCTGAACTATTTCTCGAAGGTCCGATGTTAAGGCGAAAGTTAAGAACCAGACTCTGCGAGGTGTTTGCAGAAGGATACATGACATCCACAAGCGGCCTCAGCTCCAGTGCAGACATGAAGGGAGTTCCCGAGCCCGTATCCACCAAGCACACCGACACAGAATCCGCCAAAGCAACAGCCACGGCCTCCGCCTCGTAAATGCTTGTCGGATTACTGACGTTAACCGTTTGCCAAAAGTTGACATCCATGTACAGATCGAACAGCAGCGGCTTGACGGCGTTCGCACGGTTCAGGCCGTCGTAGTTCCCGTACATGAAGGTCGCCCTCACGATATACTTCCGGTACTGCGTCACCGGCTTCAAGACGTAGCAACTCCGGGAAGCGTTGGGAAAGCTTCGCACCGTCAACAGTAGTTCGTCGAGCGAGGAAGACGCGTAGTTTGAGGCGACTTGGTAATTGATCCCCGTGTCCGTGAACTGGTCATCGGATACGTAGAGTATGTCGGTATCGCGGTGGGTGTAATTGGTATTGCTGGTAATGCCGCAGTCGATGCTTATGAAGCCTGCCAAATGATGAGATTATTATTTGATTTATGCAGCAAACTTTGATCACCGGGCCAAAAGCTTAAGCAGAGAGATGCGACATGATCTTATCATCTGCTTGCTAGCAATAATTATATGATCACAAGGAAGTCCTTGATATGATCATGTAGATATGAGGCTTCTGGAATCACAGCCTGCATAGCATCATAACCACAACACTATCGAGGAAACCATAAATTAAGGATTCAAAATGACAATGTAAACATCTTTACGAATAGCTTTAGACAAGGAGATGGATCACCTTGAATGTCCTGGCCATGAACTGTGACAACTACTGCTATCTCCAGCAGGAGAAAGAACCAAAGAGCCATCTTTGACGAGGCAAGACAGGCCGCTGTCACAGCCATCCCTCTCGTCCCCAAGCTGAGATGATCCCTCTGTCAGCTTTTTTGGTAGAGGGAGACGACTTCGTTCTTAATACTTCGTTCTGGGTCAACTCCTCCATCCCACGAAGGACAAGAAGGAAACCACGTTAAGGGAACGAAGGTATATTATACTTCGTACTTAATACTTCGTTCTTTTGGTAAGTGGTTTGATTCAAGTGGATGCATGATTAATAACATCTGCTTCCAGCTACGTATATTAGATTACTACTCATGCCGGCTTTCTTCTGTGAATACTACACCTCCACCGAGCGTATGCAAGACGTGTTCAATGAGCAAGAAATATATAGTTGGGAATTTGAGATCGTAAGATGACGGTGTTCTGGCCCGTGGTTTCTTCTCAAGAGACGTGACGTACAGCAGGATTCGTGCATCGTTGCATCCTAGTGAGCGAAGAAGACAGAGAACTCTACGAAATGACCTTCTTACCGTTCTCCGCTTGCCCAAGCAGCTTACCTACTACCTGAATCGTGAGTCGGGGCACTTGTTAAGGCTTCAAGACGGTAATGGCTGTTGTTGCAGGACAATGCACAAAACATGCACTGCAGATTCTTCCTAAGCCATTTGTGTCGATTCCAGTCATGCTTGCCACACATGATCCAATGCCTCTCCAGGAGAATGTTTAATCCTACAGGCCAGCTGTAGGATTATGAATTGTATTCTTATGTTTGAGAAGGTCCACTGTGTCCCTTTTTTTGGGGAAGTAGTAAAGGTGGGCGAAGGCGAAGGGAGAGAGAGAGAGAGAGAGAGAGATAGGAGAAAGATGATCAAGGCAGAATTCTTACGGGGCGGCGTAGAAGAGTGGATGGCCGCGGGACGACGACGGCGGGCGAGATGACCGAGAGGCGACGTGGGACGCAAATCTTTGTAGCGGACACAGGAGTCCTTTGACTTCCTTTTTTTTTTGGAGGCAATTGGATTTGGACAGAGTATTATCCATATGGATCAACCTGCACTGTACACAAAATACACCATATCGACAGGGTATATTAGCCTTCACCATGATGTCCAAACCAACATTCCGATATATATATATATATATAATTTAGCTTAGTATTTGCCGTATACTCATCAAAGTACAACATTGTAATAGATAACAGTCCCTAAGACATAAATAAATAACAGTTTAGCCTGGTATTTGCCGTATACTCATCAAAGTACAACATTGTAATAGATAACAGTCCCTAAGACATAAATAAATACCAGTTCAACCGAACGCAGAAGGACCCAGCATCCCACACAAAGAGGATAATACATAAAGCAACAAATGAGGCAACGTTCTATCTAGCAGATGGAGAGAACTCCACAAATCGTTCTATTTCCACGGCACTATTCTGGTTTGTCTCGTTGGTTTCTGCGTAGATGTTACTATTGCTCATGGTATCACGAGGACACTCCAATGCCAAGCTCTCCTTCAGCTCCGCTACGACGTCCGTCATGCTGGGTCTCTGGTGAGAGGCTTGTGTCGTGCATCTAAATGCTATATCAGCAACCTTCCACAATGAATTCACGTCGTACTCCCCCTGCAGCTTGGAATCGACAACATCCTCAATATTCCCGTTGGCAAGCCTTTCGCGCACCCGTTGAACTATATGAGCATTCTGTCTGCCTATAAGAATTGGCGGCTCAGATGTGATGAGCTCCAACAGGATCACCCCAAAGCTGTACACATCACTCTTCTCACTGAGTTGGCAGGAGATGTAATACCTGAACAAGCACCAAAGCATATCAGAATTTGTTTTCTTACTAAGAAAACAAATTGGAAGATAATTTAACACAAACAGTATAGTAAGTTGACAGGGGGACACCAATCTGTGCTCTATGTAATACAAGTATACTGCATCTTTTTAGAGCACATCACCTCAAGTCTAGCTTTAAGAAGAATCGGGCCGGCTGACTGAGGTTACTTTATCTTATTTTTTCCATAGCAAATTGCGGTATAAAGTTAAATTAAATCTCTCATTAATTCCTCTTCACCAAATAGCATGCTCTCCGAAGTCCAAAATCTAATTTGGACTCATAATCACATAAGTTCAGCCATGTGGATGACAAACATTCTTCCTGTTTTAGTGATATATATATATATATATGGGTCAAAATAAAAAGAATAATGAAACAGTTTGTTACATACTCTGGATCAAGGTATCCGGGTGTACCAACCACTGCTGTAGGCACATAAGAAACATCATTTTGGATAGCCTTGGACAGTCCAAAATCTGCAATCTTTGCCTCTAGCTGTTCACTCAAAAGAATATTTGCAGTCTTCACATCCCTATGTATTAGTGGTGGTTTGCATCCCTTGTGCAAATATTCTATACCTGCACATCATGGAAAACTGCTAATGTAAAATGATAAAGAGATACACAAACAGCTTAATATTGTGGATTGCTAATTTGCTACCAAACCTTGTGCAGCTTCAATTGCGATCTGGAGACGTTTTCCCCAACTAAAAGCATTGGCATTGCGAGTTTTACCTGTTGAAGAAGATTATTACAATAATCCTTTCATCAGTTCACTGGAAGTTTACCGAAAAAATATGTAATACAGAGTGCTTAATTCCCGTAAAAGTTCAGTTTGATGATCAAGATAGTAGTCATGCCTCTCTAGTAATCAAGGCATAAGAAATTGCTGTGCGTCAAATGTGAAAAATGCTGCATTTGATTGTGGAAAGCAGCAAGGGTGCACTAGCTTAGCAAGGTTTTTACACAGTTTCATCAGTTTCTAAAGTGGATAGAATGTCATATAATCACCGTCAGGATTTCTTCTTGAGTATAACTTTCATTTTATGTCAATTTTCCTTTTTGTTTAAGATATAAGTTTTTAAGTTGCTTTATTATGACTTACAAAGTATGAGGAGGCAACAACTCTTTCTGCCAAAGAAAAAATTGTGTCATTATGCCATATAAGAAATCTACAGATGATCTTCTATAACTGTAACCAAAGAAAACTTAAACAAGAAAATAATTAAAATGTCACCATTTCCGGCAGTCCATGTCATCATGATAATAAAACCTTCGATAACCACAGGCTGGTATTGTCAAATCAAATGATCTTACTTTTCCTCAAAGAAAAATGGATCTAAAAAATGAAATAAGCGGCCAATTTACCTTTTCTCAAACTGCAAGACGCATAAGGTTGATATGCTAACCTATAATTTGCTTATTTTTCACTCAAAAGCTGCTATGAAAATGAACCAAATAGAAATCCTATTCTTTATAGAAACATCAGGAATCTAATATGCGAAATTACAATTTCAGGATGCAAATTGAACAATGAGATGCACAACTCATAACCTCTAATATAATCTGATAGTGTTCCTTGAGACATGTACTCATAGATAAGAGCCAGATGATCTCCATCCATGCAGTAGCCAACCAAAGAAACTAGATTCTTATGATGAATCCTTATCAGGTGCTGCACCTGCAAAAAACCACCAGAATTGTTAAATGCAGATCTTAAAAGAAGCTGATCCTCAATAATGGAAAAGCAATATGCTCAATGCTGAAAACCTCCCTTGCATTAATGGGCTCTAGAAAGTCAGACAATATGACAAATAAATTATCAAGTACCAAGTTCACTGCCTGATACAAAACAAAGCATCACCTGTATTGAAGAGTATATTTCCATCGGAAAAGTGCACTATTTAATGAACATTCTAATGCATATTCGAGTATGCAGACCATTTTCTCCAGTTACAAATTAAACTAACTAATCCTTTCAAAAACATATTCCAGATAACTGAAAGACATCCTGTAAGTTTAAGATCTATAATCCATTAGGGTTGAAACAGTTACCTCAGCTAGAAACTCTTTGGTTCCCTGCGAAGATGATTGAGAGCGTGTCTTGACTGCAACTTGAGTACTATCTTCCAAATATCCATGGTACACAGTGCCAAATCCACCCTTGCCAAGAGTTCTTTCAAAGTTGTTGGTTATTCTCAACACCTCCGTGTACGTAAACTGTCGATTATCGAGTTGCAAAGGATTATCTTGATGACCCATTACAAAGTTGGAGACTCTTTCCTTCTCTGGCCGCACCGAGATATTTTCCAACCCTTTCAAATTAAACATGATAATTATAAATTGTAGGTCATATGGGAGCAATTAAGTAGCTAATGCTTGCAAATATCTGAGCTGGTATTTATTAAAGACATATATGGACAGTTATAATTTGCTGCAACAAGCACTTACCTTTTGATTTTCTCATTCGACAGAAGATAAATATAGCCACAAGAAATAGCACCACAGGAACTAGACAAATAATCACGATAATAGGTGTTGCAATCTTCTTCTTTTTTGATTCTGTGTCCGCCTTTACCTCACATGAATTTCCATCGGCGCACAAATTTTGATTGCCTTCAGTTCTACAGTAGAATTATTAATTTGGTATTAGTACTGGTTAGCAATTAGTCTATGTTTCTTCTTCAGAAAACTTAAAGTCTAAACAAATTAAACTGTTGCATTATTACTAGAGCTTGCAGTTTTAGACCGAAGGACATGTTTTAGGTGCAGTGGCATTGGAAAAAGAGAACAAGGTGAACCCCAAAACAACAAGAAAAAACACAAAAATTCGGTTATTACCATCACCACCCTTAAACCCTATATTAAAGTATCCTCATTTTTTTGCTCCAAAAAAAAAAGAACTCTATAACAGATGCCTCTATAACATCATAAGTAGGATAACAAAAGAAACAGACCTAAGTATAAGCAACCCTTGCTGCGATCTTTTTAGTAGAGAAGCAGGAATTGACCCAGTAAGATTGTTGCCTGCCAAATTCCTGTAGAAGGAAACCAAAAGTTAGCAGGTCAATTTTCTTCTTCATTGCAAATCTGAATATAAGGAGTAGCAATTCTTACAGGACTTGAAGCGACAGCAAATTTCCCAGAACATCCGGCACGGATCCTGTTAGGTTGTTATATGACAAGTCACTGACATGGAAAGTCACATACATACATTAGTCGTTACTGATTTGGAAAGTCACATACATATGTGATCACTGATTTCCACCTCAAAACGATGAAAGCAACTAAATCAAATAGAGACCAAGAGAAAATAATGCATCGCATAGTATCAATGATCCATTAAACTAACCAACTTAATATGGCACACATAAAGGCACATGATTTAGACTAGCCAACTTAATACAAGTCATGACAAATGGACAGTCATGCAACAACTAAGTATCCTCTACAGTAAAAGTTGATTATCGTAAAGATTCACATAAGTGTCAAATTTATAGCATTTCTATGTAGTACCTTCGGTCAAATTTGTCATTTTCACAGATTATTCTGGAATCACCTCTTTAATCAAACACTTCAATGAGATTTTTGCCAAATTAAAATGTAAATTAACTTCTTAACATAGAATTTCTAAGTGGTTTAAAAAATTCCTAGTCCAATTTTCTTATGCCACAACCAAATGAGAGAGCAGATCAAGAATAAACAAAGCTACCAGCACTTACAGGTACTTAATTGCTGTGAGCTTGGCAAAAGAAGAGGAAATAAGGCCAGTCAATGCACTTGCTGACAGGTTTCTGCAAAAAAATTTTGGTCTGTTAGACAGATCTTAAGAGTTAAGAGTTTTCTTATAAACATGATCTTCACATCATTGCAATTCTCTTCATCTTTCTGCTGGATACTCACACATCTGTGATCCTTGGTGAATTGAGATCATAGCTGCACTTCAAGCCACCCCAAGCATATTCTTTTGGGGAACATGGATCACCCAACCAGTTTCTCTTCAGTTGATATTGTACCCTGACGTTGGTAATGGCATCAACTGATTCCAAAATTATTAGAAACCAAGCCAAAATCACTATAGTGTAGTGACATATCATTTGTTCAATAAATTAATTGCTAAAGGTAATTTGAATAGCAGATTTGATGCAACGCAAAAGATACAAAATAATAAAAACAGGTATCAGAAGAAAAGAAACACAAGTTGATCTTAAAATAAACTTTCACATGATTATTAACATCGAGATATCAAATATCTCATGATGTTTTCGGTATGTAACAATTTTTTTTTCTTCAGGATGTACTTCTAAGTAGACTCTGTTTTCATATTATAATCATAGCCTCTAAACTAACATATTATTCCATGTATTCTGCAATGCATCCATTTCAAATACCGGATTCTGCAAAAAAAAATTCACTAAACCACATGATCTATTACTAATGATGATTGCAAATCAAACACATGATACTTATGGAATGGTAGGATCAAGTATTCTTTCATCATCTGCATCTACCTGACATCCGTTTTGTTAACCCTGTCCTGCTTTAGTAAGATCATCTCAAAACACTTATGAATACTCAAAAATTAAACTCAGCAGTGAGTATGACAAAAAAGGTAATGTTATAATATGGTATGAAGACATTTTATGAGCAATTCCCATTATTCATAATTTTCTTACAATCTGAGATTAGTGGTTCTCCTGTTAGATTAAATATGGTCCAAAGGCCTAAAATGCAATAGCTCGACTAATAAGCATTAGAGAAGTCAACCAGTGAGTGGCTGACAAATTTAAGGTTCACGAACTGGTCAGTTGATGTCAGTAATCAGAAGCCTATACAAGAAACACAAAAAGCAAAACAAAGCCAAATTTAAATCAAACAGGTTTTGAACCAAAGAAGATGAGAATTCTCTGATGATTAACTAGACACGGGAGCTTAAAACCGACACCAAAAAAGGGAACATTAAATTTTAAGATCAGTTTACCACTTGTAAATCGACGTTCATATTTCGACCCTGCTCGAGCATTTGTTCGAAGAACGAGTCGAAGAAATTATTTTGGCGAATTTGCCCTCTACTTGTGCTGACATTATGCTATGTCATGGAAATGATAATTATCATGATGTGCAGCTCAAGAAAAAGGAACTAAGAAATATCCTAACGTACCGTCGTCAGAGTCGGTCGGCGTGTTCTTGAGAAACATCGGCGTGTAGACTTCGATCGCGTTGAGGATTGGAGGAAGCGTGGACAGGCCCGTGGAGTTGAGAGCCCAATTATACCGCAGACTTGGAGTCGGGGGGGTGGTGCTGTATATGGCATCGGACATGAGGTAGGGCGGGGTGTAGTTAGCGTACCACTTCTCGCCATTGAGGTAAACGTCGAACGCCCTCCTGGTGTTCGGGAGAAGCTCCGAGAAGTGGAGGTTGGCGTAGATCTCGTTCACGGCGGCGCCCGACCCCACAAACTCCCAGGAGAATTCCAACGTGCTGGAGTTAACGGGCACTGCCGCCGTTTGCATCACAGCTGACGGAGCCTCAAATAGATCCTCGCCGTAGTTTTTTACAGTGAGGTTGGTAGATATGGAGGTCCAACCGACCGGATCAACGTTGGGCTTCCAGATGCGATCGTAGCGGTCGAACGGATATCTGTTGATCATCACCACATATATACGGTCAGCCTACTTTCTCGCAATATTATATAATATATATATATGTATATATATAATCTAAAAACTTACACTGACATACTTAATCTTTCACTGTTAACTATCTTATTATGACTATTGGATGGAACTCTAAATACCATCAATAACTATGATAAACTCATTATGATTCTAATATAATAACATATATTTTAAATTAAACTAGTTAATATTATTAATATTTAATCATGATAACTTGAGTTTTTGGATGCATATTAATTGAAATATTTTAATTCTTAAATAAAAATAAATATGTTATATCAAAATTTGTGAGAACAAATATATTATTTCTGAATGGAAATTATAAAGGGCGAATTTTTGAAAAAAAACTCCTCTTTTTATTTTTTTTCCGAAAACTGCCCACATTTTTAGAATTATCTACAACACTTTTTTTCTTTTTTTTACCTAATATCATAAATGCCCAAAGATTTTTCCTATAATTCGGTATTATAATATTTTTACGACGTTATAGTATTTTTAATAATATCTAAAAAATACTGTAATATAGTAAAAAACATTTTAAAACATAATAAAATAAAATCAAATTCTATGAGCAAAAAGAGTTTTTTTTTTTTGTTTGTTTGAAAGAAAACAGAAATATTTTCGTGATCAGCAGCTGTGATGCTTCAGCTCACCTCAACAAGTTATTCCCGGTCGGTGCGAGGTTAATTCGAATGAAGAGGACCAGATTTTGCGTGGCATTGGCGTAAGAGTAGATGGCGTTCTTGAGCGGCCGCAGCTCCAGTGCAGATATGAAAGGAGTTGCAGAGCCAGTCTTCACCAAGCAGACTGATGCGGAAGCAGCAGAAGCAACAAAAATGGCCTCTGCCCGATGAACATCGGATGCCTTGGTGATGTTGACTGTCGTCCAAACGTTGACGCCAAGGTGAAGGTCGAAGAGGAGGGGATTGCTGGGGCTCGCTCCGTTCAGGCCGTCGTAGCTCCCGTACATGAAGGAGGCTCTCACCAAGTACTTCTGCTCCGGCGTCACCGTCAGTTCGTAGCAATTCCGAGATCCATTTGGAAAGCTTCGAAGAGTCTGTAGCTGTTTCTCGGGCGAGGAGTCTGCGTAGTTGGAGGCGATGGTGTGGTTCGTCCCTGTGTCGATGAACTCCTCGTCTGATACGTATGGTATGTTGGTGGTTTCGTCGGTGTAACTAGTGTTGCTGCTGATGCCACAGTCGATACTAACGTATCCTGCAAAAGTTGATGATAGAATGAAGATTGACCACTGTGATTGGTGGTGAACATTTGCTAAGAGATTGTCGAAATCGTTTTCAAGGAGGTGTCATGAATTATATGACATTTGTGTCTCCTGCAAAGAGTAATCTAGATGCGACATGAGCCATCTATATATATGGGTGGGTATCGTTCATCTTTCCGCTCCACTTCGGATGCTAGTTGAGGGAGGCATCAAAACTCACATGAATCAAGGATCAGCTACTGCCTAAATGGATGATAAAGTCATCTGGAAACGTACATGCCATCATTTGCTAGAGAACTGCTGTGATGAATAAATAGGAAGAAACAACATCGATGTCAGATTAAGCTTCGGGAAAAGCTGGATCACCTTCGGTAGTAGGAAGCTGTGCGTGAACTATGCTCAGAGACGCGATCGCCAGCAGAAGGAAGAACCAAAAGGCCATAATGCTCCACGAGCCAACAGCACCACAATGCACGAAATCAGATGGCCGGCCATCTCCTGCCTTTGTAGAAGAGGGAGGGAGAAGCTGGCCGTGGACTTTGAGCAAGTCCTTGCTCACCACATCTCGGGATTGCTCGATTCCTTCGGACACGCTTCGGCAGAGCCGAGTAGCTTAGCATCATACACGTGTACATAAAGCGTGTGGGTTCCACCTGTAACGATTGAAGCATTGGATGCTTAAGAGCTGCAGCTGTTTCAGAGTAAAGCAGCAAGAAATGGGGTTGCTGGTCTGGCCATTCAGATGTGCTACAGGACACCGATGTCAAGGTCAACGGTGTTATGGTAGCGTCCAACGTATGGAAGTCTGAATTCATAACCGAGTAGTGGAATGATATTGTTGTGGCTGCCTTCTGACGCGGTCTTTACGCAGCAGCGATGGGAGGGGAAGACGCCGCATCTTTAGACGGATGTGATTGCGACTGCGAGGCAGGAAACTAATGAACAGAAGATGAAGAAGAAGAAGAAGCTGACTGACATCACGGAGAGCGAGTGTGTTAATGTCACTTGCAAATAACCTCCTTATAATAAAAAGGACGGGGATTCACAGATCATCATGCATTATTTGCAGATAAAAGATCGAGAGTAGGTAATGGAACTTGTTTGACCCTTTTGTTAGACATTAGTTATCTTCTTCTTCTGCAAGAGTTCATCGTCCATGCATCATGCATCCACACGAGGTGAGATTGGCCAATGCGTTCTAGCTCAGTCCTAAACTACTGCACCACAACCTAATCCTAATCGTCGATGTTAGAATTAATTTTAACAGTTTATCTCATCTCTTGTAATTAATTAGTCCCTATGTTTTCAAAAGTAATATTATGATTTATATATTTATTAAAGCAAAATATTGAAATCCCTATACATGATTAAAAAAATAATTTCACAAGGTTCAAAATTAAAAGAGAATATAGTTTTGTTGGAGCAATGAGTTCAATATTTTAATTTTGTAAGTATAGGGATCTCAATGTAAATTTTGAAAGTATAAAAATAAAAATTGAGCTGCCACCAATTATTATCTTAATTCAAATCTTAAAGGACCTCTTACCTAAATATAATCATAGTTTTTAAAATAATATAATGAGCATAAATATTTAGTACATTTTGTTGTAGAGGGAGTGAATAACTCCAAATATAAAAAAAAACTCAACGTTGCATCATCAAATAATCTAATTCAATAGTTATCAGAAGATTATAATTTTTATTGTGTGAAATTAATTATAAGATTCTTAAGTTATCATCACTTACACACAAATTCCCCTTCCCTGCCTCTCATATAAATTCTAAAAAAAATATTTTTTTTCCTTTTAATCTAATATAATATACTTTCAATACACCCAAAAGAGATGACAAGCGCCGACAATATTCATCACATATTACTCAAATATGAGATCCAAATCCTAATTTTTTAAAGTTTTTTTTCCTTCATGATTACTCCAATATAGCATTCCTTTTCCTTGTAATACACTTATTCTAGAAAAAATCCATTATTTGTCGCAACACCAATTGTTGGGATGCACATGTCCTCCGAGATCATTACTAGAGGATACATACCATCACTTGTTGGAGCTGTTGAGAATTGATTCATGATAGTTACACAGGTAGTTAACATGTTTAGGAATAGTGGCTCATGTTTAGGAATTATGGAGGTAGTTTAAGAGTTAGTGAGGGTAGTTATTAATCATGGGTGAGATAGTGGGATGAAGGAAGTAGTGTGAGGTAGTTATTATTATATCCTATAAATATAACCTTAGAGAATGAAGCAAGAGAGTAGAGAGTGTGTGCAGAGAAGAGAGTGTATGCATTTGGAGATAATCTTGTAAGTGTTCTTGTTCTTTTACCTCCTGTTTAATACTACGTCGTTTTCTTGATTGAAAGCGTTTTCGTTCATTGGATCGTAGTATTCTGTTTTATCGTTTCCTTGCTCCTCCTTCCCTAACATTTATGGTATCAGAGCCTTGTTTCAATTTGAACTGGGCATTATGGCTTTTAATAGCAATTTTATGTCTCAACCCCTTATTCCCATCTCCTCGGGCAAATCCTATGAATTTTGGAGTATCAAGATGAAGACTCTATTCAAGTCTCTTGATCTTTGGGACTTGATAGAGAATGGATATGTAGATCCAAACGAAGAAACCAGGCTGAGGGAGAATAGAAAGAAGGACTCAAAGGCATTGTTCTTCATTCAACAAGCTGTGCATGAGATAATCTTCTCAAGAATTGCAGCAGCGACAACCTCAAGACAAGCTTTGTTGATACTTCAAAATGAATTTCAAGGCTCATCGAGGGTGATCATGGTAAACTTCAAACCCTTCGCCGTGAGTTTGAAATTTTATTTATGAAAAGCAATGAATCAGTGCAAGATTTTCTTTCTCGAGTGACTGAAATTGTTAGTCAAATGAAATCATATGCTGAACATCTACATGATCAAATAATTGTTGCAAAAGTTTTGAAATGTTTAACTCTAAAATTTGATCATATTGTTGCGGCAATTGAAGAGTCAAAGGACTTATCTACTTATTTATTTGATGAACTAATGGGTTCCTTGCAAGCACATGAAGCAAGGTTGAACATGTCACTTGAAAAAAGTGAAGAAAAAGCATTTGAGGTTAAGGGGGAGTCTTCTACTTCCAAAGAAGATAAAAAATTAACAGGAAGAGGACGTGACAGAGGAGGATTTCGTGGTAGAGGAAATGGAAGAGGAAGAGGACAATATGATGGGTATGATGAAAGACAATCAAACTATGATCAGAAAAACTACAAGAGTGGAATCCAATGTCACTATTGTAAAAAGTTCGGTCATATGAAGGCAGATTGCTGGAAAAGAGAAAAGCAAGCAAGCTATGTGGAAGAAAATAAAGACAATAGTAAGTTGTTTATGACTCACTCACAAGTTAATGATATCTCAAATGACATTTGGTTTTTGGATAGTGGATGTTCTAATTATATGTCAGGCATAAGATCAATATTTAAAGATATTGATGAAACTCATAAGTTGAAAGTTAAACTTGGAGATAGCAAGCAAATCCAAGTAGAAGGAAAAGGAACAATTGAGGTGAAGACAAATTAAGGGAAGGTAAAACACCTTGATAATATTTTTTATGTTCCTAGCTTATCACATAACTTGTTGAGTGTTGAACAATTGATAGATATTGGATATTCAGTTATATTTGATGATGGTTCATGCACTATTAAAGATAAGAAATCTGGCTTCATTATAGCAAATATTTGTATGACGCAAAATAAGATGTTTCTAATTGATGTTTCAAATATTGAGAAACATGCTCTTATTGCAAATCAAAAGAATGAGACAAATTTATGACATTTGAGATATGGACACCTTAACATTAAAGGTTTAAGGTTGTTAAATAAAAAAGAAATGGTTTATGGATTGCCTAAAATTAATACACTTGATGTATGTGAAGGATATATTTATGGCAAACAAAGTAAAAAATCATTTCCTGTTGGAAAAGCATGGAGAACATCTAATTGTCTTGAATTAATTTATGCTGACTTATGTGAACCTATGAATACAAAATCATTTGGGGGAAGTCGATATTTTCTGTTATTTACTGATGATTATAGCCGCATGAGTTGGGTATATTTTCTGGAATTGAAATCTGAAGCATTTGATAACTTTCAAAAATTCAAGGCACTTGTAGAAAGACAAAGTGGTAAATGCATAAAGACACTTCGGACAGATAGATGTGGTGAATTTATGTCTAATGAGTTTAATTTCTTTTGTGAAGAAAATGATATTCATAGGGAATTGACAGCACCATATACACCGGAGCAAAATGGTGTAGCTGAACGTAAGAATCGAACTATTGTCGAAATGACAAGAAGTTTGCTTAAAGGAAAGCATCTTTCGAATCAGTTTTGGGCAGAAGCAGTTGCAACAATAGTTTATTTGTTGAATATTTCACCGACAATGGCTGTTATGAATCGAACTTCTTTTTGAAGCTTGGTATGGTATAAAGCCAACTGTAAGTCATCTAAGAATTTTTGGTTATATTGCTTATGCTTTGGTAAATTCACAAAATCATCATAAGCTTGATGAAAAATTAGAAAAATGTATCTTAATTGGATATTCTACACAATCCAAAGCATATCGATTATATAACCCTGTAAATGACAAAGTTATTATTAACAGAAATGTTGTATTTGATGAAAGGGTAAGTTGGAATTGAGAGATTAATGAAGGTGATGCACAAATTCGTGTTCCAGCAGAACTAGTTACTCCACCAAATCAAGTGACAGATCCTGCTCCAACAAGATCAACGTCAACCTCATCCGGTAGCAGTTCAAATTCAGCAAATGATTCCTCAGATGAAACCCCTCTAGGAAGGTTTAGATCACTAACAGAGATTTATGATTCAACATTTGCTTTATCTATTTCATATCCTATAAGTTTTGAAGAAGCAATTGACGAATGTCAAAAAGCAATGAAGGAAACAATCAAGTCAATTAAGAAGAATCAAACCTGGGAGCTAATGGATCAACCGAAAGAAAAGAAATATTTTGGATCGAAATGGATGTTCAAAACAAAGTATGATGCAGATGAAAATATCCAAAAGCATAAGACTTGGTTTATAGCAAATGGAGCCATAACATAAAGTATTTATGGCACAGATGAACAAGTTACATATATTCTCACCAAGTCACTTCCAGTTTATAAGCATGTTTATTTTATGTCTCAAATTAGTGTATGTAACTATGAATCAAGGGAGAGTGTTGAGAATTGATTCATGGTAGTTACATAGGTAGTTAACATATTTAGGAGTAGTGGCTCATGTTTAGGAGTTGTGGAGGTAGTTTAAGAGTTAGTGGAGGTAGTTATTAATCATGGGTGAGATAGTGGGATGAAGGAAGTGGTGTGAGGTAGTTATTATTATATCCTATAAATATGACCTTAGAGAATGAAGCAATAGAGTAGAGAGTGTGTGCATTTGGAGATAATCTTGTAAGTGTTCTTGTTCTTTTAACTCATGTTTAATACTATGTCGTTTTCTTGATTGAAAGTATTTTCATTTGTTGGATCTTAGTATTCTGTTTTATCGTAGATGATCTTTATCCCTTCGTAGAAAGGGAGTCGGTTGACAGCTGCAGCTTCTGTTGGGGAAGGAGGAGCAAGGAAACACCATCTCCACGGAGGGATAAAGATCATCGGAGACTGGTCAAGCCAGGAGATACGGTTTACACGTGGATATCTAAGACAGTCACATGCCTGCAACTCTTATCCTAGTCCTGCAAACAGTCATGTTGTCCTCGCTTTCCACAAGCCACATAGGCTTCCATGCAAGGTCGTAAGAGTAGAACTAAAACTTTGAAGGCAGCAGAGGGTAAACTACATCCTTGGCCAGAGGATCCTATGACATATGCATCCAGGGGTTGCATAGGATATGTGTAACCAAATGTATGTCTTCTTGTTCTGATGCAGAAAAGACAGGCTTATATGACCTAGAAATATTGGTTTCAGAGGAATCCTATGATGTGTTCCTTCTTTTATCTTAACTGGTGCATGAGATCCTGACAGTGCAGTAGTTCTCTTTTAGATTTGGAAGACTCACCACGTCAGGTGATGAACATGCATGGTCAACGTGGATTTCATCTGGCTGTCTCTAAAATAATCAACAAATTGTGAAGATCCACAGTCTTTTTTGAGTTGAGTGCCAATACTACTATTGATAAGTATATATATATATATATATATACTTGGAAAGAACTGGTGTTCAATGCAAACAAAGTTGGTTCCAGTTCTGATGCTACTCCATAACTGGAACTTGTCGGACAATTCACCTCACACCTCACCTATCATGCTTTCTTTCGTTGCCCCACAACAGTGCATTAGGTCAAAAAAACCACAAGCTTGAACTAGGAGAAAGTGCAGCCAGATTTATAACTCCAGCTTCACAGGATATCAACCCTTGCTTGCACACAGACATGTTTGCAACAGCTGCGGCACAACCCATCCTACCAATAGGGGGTTGGTTCTTCACCCACACTTAACGGAAGACATAGTTATGATCTGATTTGCCACAGACTTCAAAATGCAGGCATCCACCGTCCTCTGTCTTCCAGGACAAGAACACTAAAGATCGACAGTTGTGTTCTTGAAATCTACTTCAAGCATCCATTTGAATTCACCATCAATCCAGTTCCTCGAGAGAAGGAGCTGCTCCTTGGCTGGATCCAGTGAGATGTTGTGGCCATATGTTAAAAGGCACCTGAATCAGAAGTTGCCATCTAAATCAACCACCGATTAGCCTTCTGCGTGCAATTAGCGGATTTGTCGACACCACCAAGAGATTACCTGCATCTGATGTCGCTATGTGGCGAATGCTTGCTTACATGGAAAGGGGTTGCACACAGCTAATTCCAGCTGCAAGTGCTGGGTCCAGTGACAGCATCACACCAACCAATATCTCCAGCCCATCCTAATCCTCCTCCTTGTCACCTTTCCTTTTTTTGCCTCCTTTCTTTAAGCTGATCATGGGGGAGTAAGCTGATTGGTCGGCGTTCTTGAGATCTCACCTGCATGAAGCCGTAGTTCATCCTATCTCAACATGAATCCGAGTGACTCGTTGCTTGAACTCCAGATTTGCGTAGGATGAATCTGCTTTTACGTGGATAGTATAATATGATGACAGTCACTCAATCTTGTTTTATGTATAAAGACAGATCTAATGCTTCCTATAAAGATCCACCACAGCGAAGTTAATACGAGAGAGAGAGAGAGAGAGAGATGGATCCCTGCCCATTCGTTCGGCTCATCGTGGAGTCTCTTGCGTTGAAGCTACCGCCAGTGGCGAAGCCGGCAGGCCCTGGCGTCCACCCCTCCGCCACCCCATGCTTTTGCACCGTGCAACTCAAAGACTGCCCATCCTCCTCCTCCTCCTTCTCCACTCAGACCGCCCCTCTCCCTCTCGCTGTCGATCCCACGTCGACCACCAACTTGATCGAACCAGCAGCCTCCACTTCCGCCGTTTCCTCCTCTGCGGTTGTCATCAGTCTCGAGCCAGCCGCGTTGCAGAGACCGTCAGGCAGACCAGCAAGCCTGACCGTGGCGGTCTACGCGGGCCGGACGGGGAGCACGTGCGGGTTCAGCTCCGGCAGGCTGCTCGGCCGGGTCAGAGTGGCGGTGGACCTCGAGTCGAAGGCCACGCGGGCGGCGGTGATACAGAGCGGGTGGGTCAGCATGGGGAGCGGGCGGTCGGCGGCGCGGCTCCACCTGGTGGTGCGGACGGAGCCGGACCCCAGGTTCGTGTTCCAGTTCGGGAGCGAGCCGGAGTGCAGCCCGGTGGTGTACCAAATCCAAGGAGGCGGTGGGACTGGCCACGGCGGTCGCGTTCGCCAACCGGTGTTCAGTTGCCGGTTTTCCGCTGACCGTCGGCGGACCACCCGAACTACGTGAGCTTCGTAAATATTATTCGACCTATGATAATTTTATATTGATAGAAACAAAATTTTATTACATCAAATAACATCACGTATGCTCATACGTGTAAGAATGATTCGTATATCTCAACAGTTGCATCTGAAGTCATCATCTTATTTCGACCATTATTATGTTTGCCAGACCTCTCAAGTCATATGTTGGACTAAACTACTCCATATATTATCCGCAGCTCACTGCCAACCAAACACAGCCGGAGAAGATGTTGGTTTGGTTCATTGGGTGGAGAAAGAGACCACGAGAGCAGGGTGCAGCGCAAGGGGTGGACTGTAACCATTCATGACCTCTCGGGATCCCCGGTGGCTGCCGCGTCCATCGTCACACCCTTCGTCGCCTCCCCCGGTTCAGACCGTGTCTCGCGCTCCAACCCCGGCGCATGGCTCATACTCCGCGCCGTCGGCCCGTCGGCCACCAACTGGAAGCCATGGGGACGGCTCGAGGCCTGGCGCGAGAGAGGCCCCGTCGACGCCCTGGGCTACAGGTTCGAGCTCATGACCGACGCCGGACCAAACTGCGGAGTCCCCATCGTGGAGTCGTCCCTCAGCATGCGCAAAGGTGGCCACTTCTGCATCGATCCTGGCGCCGTCGGTAGGTCAGGGCCCTTCGCCGGTGGCTTCGTGATGGCAGCGACGGTGGAAGGCCAAGGCAAGGTGAGCAAGCCAACAGTTCAAGTCGGGGTGCAGCACGTATCGTGCATGGCGGACGTCGCGCTCTTTATAGCGCTGTCAGCGGCCATTGATCTCAGCGGAGACGCCTGCCAGTTGTTCTCCCACAAGCTGCGCAAGGAGCTTTCCCAAGACCAACAAGAGTACATCCCGAGTTCCTCCTCGTTCATGTGATGTGATGACTAAAGGCTTTCAGCAGTCTTTTGTTTGATCACAAGAACTGTTTCCTTGTTTTGTTGATATCACTGTTACCATTTTTTGTTTTATGAATCTTAGGAGAAATGCGAGCAGGAGCTGATGCTACCATGATTGTGCAAAACATTGGCTTTTTTTTCTACAAAGTTGCACTTCAAATGGTTCAAGCAATTATCATCAGAAAAGAATAATGGAAAGCCATAAAAACCACAGCTTTGGTGCCTTACTAGAACAAAAAAGAAGCATGACTGCAATTATTCGAGTAGGAAATATGAATCATTCAGAGTTATATATTGATGGGAAATAACCTTTAATGGATCAAGATATCAGTAATATCATCAATACAGGAAGTTGATAATTCTCAGAGTCAAATTAGGTTCCTTTAATGACGGCACAGGGAAGGAAGCATCACCATTGTCCACAGCAGAATGCTCTGTTTCTGATTTCTGGTATAGGAATCAGCATCGACAACCTCGCCATCTTCATCTCTTAGGTGCAGTGACCCGATTACGGAGTCGGGCTGAGCGCCTTAAAGAACTCTGCAGTACAAATAACATAAGAAAGAAAAATTAAGAATCTGAAGCTCCGCACACGTTCATGAGAACACAAGAAGACAACTGACCTCTTCTTCCCTAATGGTTGTTGGCCTCTGAACGATAGGACTTGTATTCATAATCGGTGAAGTCTCCGATTGATTTATTGAAAAATTAGTAGATGAAGTGTTCATCCTTGTTAACTCCCTCAGATATTGGGATAGTAGTTGTGATTCTTCAACCGGATCTGCTCCTCTTACTCTGAAACTTTGGGTCGAACCTGTTGTATGCGCAGTTCTCCCGACAATTGTGAACTCCCCAAGCAATTCCACCACCGGCGGCCGAGTACCAGTTAACTCCATTCCTTCATTGCTAGTGTGACTCAGAGGCTCATGACAAACATTTGAATCACTTACCTTCTTATCCTCTTTCCCTCTAATGGGAGATGAAGTAGGCGTAGATGCTGGCGCTGAGGTCTTCTGGTGCTTCAGAAAAGTTTTGTACAGGATAGTACTCAGCAAAGATATTGATACCAGTATCTTGAGAACATTCTTCGAGGCAAACACAAAGTTATGGTCCCATTTGCACTGGACTTCACTCTCGTCCATTTTTCGATCATCTGACGCCAAGCTTGAGAAGATTTGGGAATGAGGAAGCCACAAAGATTCATTTAGCTCTGCGCCCCGAAGGTCCACTACTTCATCTTCATCATCTGAAGAGGTGGTATCAACAAATTGAGTCTCTGAAACTTGTGAGGAGTCAGCCGGCACACGATGAGTGTCACCCAGAATCTCCTCATTCCATTCTGCTGGAAGTGAAAGACTGCATTTGTGCTGCCCAGCGAACTGGGAATCAGCAGCCTCGTCAGTCATTGCTTCACCCACAAAGTCATCTTCGGTGCCAATTCCATTCTCGACCATCGACCCTCCATCTTTCCTTGTTGCCACTTCAATTCCATGAAGCGATTTGCTTTCTTGTGGGTATCGCATTATTAGACCATCTGAATCTGACAGATTGCTGTCGTTATCTTCGTTTCCACAAGTCAATTCTCTGTGAGGCACATCCAAGCAAACCTTAGAGAGCCCCATCAAAGTCACCATCTTGTTTCCAGAAAAGGTGGTCTGATCACAGGCTCGATGGTTCCCTTCCCCATCGCTATCCCGTGCAAAGCACTCACTGAAATCTCCTTGTTCAGAATCTGAGCTCACAGAAGAAACGTAATAAGAAGAGAATAGCAAAATCCCAATGAGGACCATCTTCCATGCCAATTTAGACCACCCAGGCCTCTGATTCATCTCCTCCTCCTCCTCCTCTCCCGTGATGATATCTTCAACGTCGCTAACTTCTTTTTTCTCGCATTCTTGCAAGGATTTGGAAGGCGCCGGAAGCAAGTCTTCTGCATCAAGCTTCTCAGGATCCGAAGAAAGGCTCGAGTCGCCTCCCGATCCGTAATCTTCTTCCCTCTTCTCCCCCACGATGCGCATGAGAATCTGCCGGCGCCTGTGCTGGTTATAGCGGAGGAACTGCGGCCTCGGGCGGGTGTAATTCGTCAGCGGATCATAAGAAACAGGGTTGGAAGGACTAGAGCAGGCTTCATCTCGATCCCCACAAAGACAGAACCTCGAATAAAGATCCGAGCCCATTTGCGCTCCCAAGCGGGCGTCACCGCAGGACTCCGGTAAGGTCGCACGGTTGTTCATCTCGGACAAGATCTTCCTCTTCGCAGCCGAAGACATGGCCGTAGTCATTAAGTTCTTGGCTTCCTTCCCCACAAAAAAAGGCCTGCTGTTTTCGTCAATCTCTCCGGCGGCTTTCATTCCTTTACCGGAGCTTCTTCTTTGGAAATCTGAAACAAAAAAAGAACCTCATCAAGAAGAGCTATTGAATCTTGAAACCAAATGATAGACCAAGCTCATCAAAATAACCGAGAAAAAGACGGCAAAGGAACAAAAACGCAAATCGAAATTGATGAAAAGGGGAGATCAAAGACGATAAAATTCACCACAAGGGAAGGGCTTCGGAGACCAAGAATTTGGCGAGCGACTATTCGTAGAGAAATCCATTAATCTCGTTTATTTTTCGTCTCGGATTTCTACTTGCAGAGATGACGAGATCCGACCGTTGGTGATTTTGTAGCTTATGACCTTATTATTCAAATTTCGAATCTCTCATCCGACCGTTGGTGAGATGCGGTGTTCTGGCAGACCAATTGAAACACCAAGGACCGCGAGGCCGTGCGGCGGACACTGACAAGGCCACCAAGTTCTCTGCGGTTGACGTGGCCGCCCTCTCCAGGAAATTAATGCTCTGACTCGATCCCTATCATTATTCAGAAAAGTTTAATTGGGGTCAAATTAAATCGTTTTAGATGTTGCTTTATAATTATATTGGTGTATTAAATGATCATATCGTTATTTAGGTCTAATTCATTATTAGGACATAGAAAATACTAGATTATATAATATTATATTAGAGAGCCAGACGGGGGCGTCAATAACCGACATCGCCCTTCCGATCTCTCGATCCGGCCGCAGCCCAAATACTTAACCCGACCTCGTCCACCCAGAAACCGGAAATATCACGCGGCCCGAAACGCAGGCCATGGCATCCGTCGCTAAGAGACGGAGGATCGAGGCGAAGAAAGGGTAACGCTGCTCTCCGATCTCCCTCCCGTTGCCCTGACCTTCGGATCATTTTCCTTTGTTTAGTTTTATTTGGTGATGTACTTGTTTCACTTCACGGTGTCTCGCGAATATGAATCTGGTTCGAAATAGGATGACCTGGGGTTCTTGTTCTGCTCGTGATTACCGGGAGAGAATCGATAGTTCTTGTTGTGCTAAATAGGCATATTTGGGTAATTTTTCTGCGCAACTTTAATTACGTTATATTGGTCGCTGTTGAAGCGTGGATGAAAGATTCACTGTTAGGAGAGCGTCTCAGAGATTTCCATCGGAACGTACGATGTTTAGAACATCCGAGGGTTCACGATGGATGATAGATGTTCTATTACAACCTATTTGAGCTTGTCTAAAGGTTTCGCTCACAGGGCTCGTTCGTAAATTTCGGGAGTGTATTTTGTTATTCTTAGGATTGTGTCAATTGATTATGTGCCTGATTTCAAAAATCATCCAGAAATTATGCTGCTGTTCCAGAATGAGCTTAGATGATCCATATTAGAAGATGATAAAATCGAAATGTTGTAGCTGAATATTAATCCTATTTGAAGTATCATTCAGGTTGATGTCATTTAGAGGCATCATCTTTGGTTGCAAACAGTGTTAGTGGTGTATGTCTTTGATGAGCTTGGTCTTCTGGTTCTCTTACGGGTGTATATTGTAGACCATAATTTGGTAGTTTGCATAAAGATTAAGAGAGAACCAAGAACAATATTTAACCCAGACAACTGTAACTTTTTGTTGAGCACTATTTACTTTAAAATTGTCAGTAAGTAAACCCGTTTATTACTGTAAACTTGGCCTCTTCTAATCTAGGCTCATGTTTTAATGTTGTGTATTATTATCTAGTTTACTGTTTTTCTATTCTCTGGAGGATCTTTCACATTGATTCTAACATGCTGTTGTACAGTATTGGATGCATTTTACCTATAGTTGATTTTCCATTATATGGATAGTCAATTGTCCTGTTTAAATTTACTTTGAGAGTTTCCAATGTTTTGAGATTATTTATTTGAGTAATGATAGGAGTTGGTTGTCTCAAACCTAGATTGTAGGTGGATTTTGAGAATGTTGCGTTTTTTTGCTTACATTGGATTCCTTCTAGTCATTTGTTTTTTCCTTTTTTATGTCTTATTTTTCCTCTTCTCTGTTTTCTGCTACCTTCATTCTCTTTCTAATCCTTGCTACATATCTTTTTGAAGTTGCTAGTTAGCTTGGCTTGTAAAGATTTTGTCATCATTAGTCTCTAAGATCAAAACCCACCTTCCCCATTTGTCATTTGCGCAAAAAGAAAAGAAAAAACACTTGCTATAACCTGTCAATCTGCTATATTTTAAACAATCAATCCAATTGTGTTTTGAACTACTATGATCTTGAGCTATCTACCTCTTTGTGTTCTATTTTCCTATTACAGCTGCAACATATCAACTGTATTCAAGGCTATTTAATCCTAAAACTGATTGGTTCTAGTCCAATATTTTCTTTCATCTCTTGGCAATGGCCTGTTACCAAAACAAATACACAAGCATAGGCCTGTTACCGAAACACGTTTCCAGTGTAAACTGCGTATTTTTGTTTGTGTCCACTTGTGCCTTCTCAGTCATTTTCATTTCTACTCTTTTTTTCTTGTGCAGGAATGTGCCATCACTCGCTGTTAAAGATAATGCTGCCGCTTCTTCAACTGGTTCCCCTGTGTGTTTTTGGCACCTTGTTCTTCTTTTTTCAGTTTTATTTTCCTTCTTCTGTTCATTAATTTATAATTTTTAATTATATACAGACCCCAACGGCACCAGCCAGAGTGCAATTGCAAATTCAGCAGGCCAAGAAATTTGCAGTGACACAGGCACAACAAGAAGGATGCCTTGGAAATTATAGAAGTTTTGATTCACCATTTGGGAACTATCTTGTTCCTGTAATCCCCACTCGTGCTGATCTATTTGGGTAATTTCTAGGTGCTTGTTGTTTGTTTGGGATGGACAAATAGTTACACCTCTGATCTTTTGATGTATCTTTTTTAAAACTCTAAAGCAGATTAGTTTCTTTGATAGTTTTCTTCATTTGTTAGTTCTTTAACTCTTGAATCATAAACCCGTATCTTCTGTTTAGAGTCCTTTGATCTCTTATCGTCTATACTGGTGTATACTGTGTATAATGGTGTAAAACAAATGGTGAAATGGTTCACCATTTGCAAAAGACATGATACACAAGAGGATCTATCTAGTATTTTTTTTTTCCCCTCTATAAACTAGTATGGTCAAAATTCTTGAACAAATTAAGTGGACCCGTGCACAAGGCTCCAACATCAGACTCAGGAGACTTAATATATTTAGTCATGCAAGCAGAGAGCACATAACTTCAACCCTGTCCACTTAGGTTGCAATTGAGTAATCTTATCATGGCTCTACTGCTTGCCATTGAAACTTTTGCATTGGCTGACGCTATAAATTTTAGTTGTTTGCAAAATCTGTGTTCTAGATGTTGATCATCCTATCTTTCTTTGTCTGTGGAAAGATTAAGTGTATGTATATAATATTCATGTTATTCTGAGTGTATGGTGATTTATGCTTACAGCTATTAGCCATTCTCCATATAAACTACTGGAATTTCATCATGTATTGGTCTTTTATCATATTTTTCTGTTGTCTTACTTGGAGTGTGTGTTTGAGAATCACAGTCAAAGTTGTTCACTCAACAAAATGGTTTTGCTGCTTCATTGATGTAGTTTTTCCTTATCCCATCTCTTTGTTTTTGCTTTCTTCTATAAACAGAAGGCATCCCACTAATTATGGCATTTTACATTCATCTCGGTAAGAACACAATGGTGGGCGGGTGTGCGTGTATTTGTGTTTATGTTTGTGCTGCTCTGACCAATGAGTTATCTCTTAAGTTAGCTGCTCTAATTGCTCTTGTCAAGGTTTAGATGGTTTCATTATATCTTTTATCTCCCATTACATCTAGCAGTAAAAACCTGCTGTATGTTCAAATTTCGGTAGGCTGTTAAAATTTTGGTTCTCAAATTGATATGATAATGACAGAGTCTATCTACATTATGCTTACCAAACAAATCTGATCTCAGGTTTCACGTCCGTGAGAATAACTGGACCAGCCTGCCTCGGTCATGATTGCGTGGTTCTCGGACAGCAATGCATTTGGCCACCTCCAGATTTAGCTGCAACTTTAAGGTATAAGCATCTTCCACTACACCTTTTTGTTCTATAGATTTCAGTCCCAGTAACTGAAACGATTCAACACGTCGCACAAGTCGCATTATTTATGATTGCTAGTACTTTGGGCCCATTCAGGCTCTCGGCATGAGGTTTACAGAATGAGGTTTTTAAGATGTCCTGAGACAGTAGAACGGACTTAAAAGCAGGTAGGAACTGCTGAAGGTTCCATTTGATTCTCCATGAAAATAGCAACAGAAGGGTATTAATATGCATTCCAGTAATGATGGAAATGAAATGCTAAATAAGTAAATCAATTGAAGAAGAAAGAAAAGTCCTATTTCTCCATGGACCAATTTATCGCACTGTAGTAGTTGGTCTGTAGGGATCATCTTCTCTGAAGCTTTAAGCAAAGCCAAGATCAGATGGCCGTACGCATGATAGGTTGTCGTTTGCAAGTGTTAGTTGTATTAAGTGGATCATATCCAAAGGAATATTCATAGTAAAGCTTTGTTCTCAACCTTATTACAGTAAAAGAAATTATCAAAGGCACTCTCCATTCTGTAATTGCGTACACACTATAGATGGGAACACCAAACATCTCCCGTAGCATAACGCCTTCAAGGATCAAATGCTACGACAGAAGAAGAAGGCTATTATGTGGTAGGCAATTGCTAGGCACGCTGCCACCATGATTTGCTGAGCGAGAGAGATGGTCTTTTCTCCTTGTAGATTCGGTCGGGAGATGGCTTGATGTGTGGCGTGGTGGAATGCCATGGAGATGGAATCCTGGGGGTCTCCTTTCTTCAGAACTGGCTTCCCGATGACATGCTTGTAGAACCCACCACTGCATGCCTGATGCAATAATTCAAGTTCAGCACACGCCGAAAGTGCAGGATGCCATCTCCAGATTCCATTCAAGAAATTTTATGAACAAACAAATATTAAATGATCACCTGGATTTGATCGCCAACGGTGACGATGATGGCTGCATTCTCCGGACAAAACCGGTACCAACCTCGCTTCGAGTAGATATGGAACTCCGAAGCGCCACCAGGGAGATGCAGGCTCAAATCACAAGAGCAGCTCCAACTCCTCACCAGCATCCGCAGCAGTTCATGCTTTATCCCGGCATTATGGCTTCCATTTGGAGCATGCTTGTGGAGGCAAAGCAACGAACCATCTGCTGCTTCCTCCTCTCTTCCCGCCTTCTTACCCAACAAAACCTCTTCGACTCTGCTTGCAACCTTCTCGATCTCGCACCACAAGCCCTCCACTTTATCGCTGCAAAGGTGGGGGGCATTTACGTGCCTCGCACAGCCGTCCGATGTAGATCAAAATTAGCGCGTCAAAAAAGGCGGGAAATCAGTCGTGATATTTGATTTACCTGAAATCCTTATAACTCCGTGGCCAAATCTCCGCCAACTCTCTTCGGTCTCTCATGCCACTCCTACACCACCACAAGAACTCCTCGCCGTCCCCTTCCTCTTCCACTTCGAATCCCCACCGCCTCTCCGGGGATCTTGCCGCCTTTCTCCTTGATTCGAGCGGGATTCCGAACGCGGGGGACGCCGCGGCTCCGACCCCCGCGACGAGGCCCGGTGAGATCCCATGGTTCACTAGTTGAAAGCACCCGAAGGCTTCTGCGGCGGACTTGACAAGATCGGCGGCGCCTGACCCGGCGTCCCCAGGCGAGATCAACGGCCGGAAGTCGATCGCCGGAGGGTTCCACGCCGTTGCTTCCTGGGGGAAGATGCGATGCGGCAGGTTGAGTTTGGGTACCCGGAGGGAGTGGCTCAGGAACCCGGCGAACTCGTCGTCGCCGTCTGGGGAGTCCAGGCCATGAGGGTGCACACCGGCTACCGGAGACGGCGGCGGGGCTCGGAACTCCGGCGGAGGGAGCATGGCTTTTAGAGGAGAGGAAGCCATAGGAGGGAGACGGAAGGCGGAAATAAAAGAAAGGGGGAGGAAGGGAAAGGGAAAGCGAAAGGTGGCGGTGGGGCGGACCGATGATGATGGCATATGTTCCAGAATCGATCTGGACTGCTGGCAGAGGTAAGGAGTTCTTGAGAGCTCTTTTCCTTTCCTGCTTCACTTTAGCCTATCTTGCTTGCGGAACTTTGTCCAAATATAATTTAGACAGCATACACAACGAAAGCCTTTCTCTGAATAGTAATCGTAATAATGAAACGGAGAATATTTATCCTTTTTTTTTTTATGTCCATGGATTGATTGCTGTAGAACCTGTTGTCAAACAAGAGCACCAGATAGTCTTTTATGCATAGATAGCATCAAAGAAATTGAAAAAGATGAGGAGAACTATCAGAGAAGTACCATTGGATGTGTAAACAAACTAAGAGGACTGTTATGTGATTTGGTTTCTATACAGAGCACTGCATGTAGTAATTAGTTTGATAGATGAGAATCATTTTGAAATTTTCTAGTGATGAGAGATCTGCAGGAGAAAAATAGGAAACTTGTTGTTGGTTCACCGTCACCCTAACATCATCTTTCTGAGGCTGAAACAATGTCTGTCTGATACTTCAGCTTCATAATATTCTCTTATTTGGTGTTTGTTTTTTTCTGAATAAAAGGACAAATATTATAGATTGGTGGGAGGTACAAAACTTGTAGGCAGAGAAGCCCCCGTCAAATACATCACCCCAAGTTTGTGCATAACCCTGGATCCTACCCAAATTTGCTAGACTGTGTGCACAAATTTTTTTTTGCATTTGACCTCTGAACTCAATCACAAAATATCGTTGTACAGTGTTTTCAGGTACCTTATTTTGGTGTTGATATGACACCAAAAATAGGCATATTGATTTCTTCTGTATCTCATTCCTGCTCTTCTTTCTTCATGTATCATTCTTGTTACTAGTTTAAGATGCTCATATCCATCTTTTCTACTACAAAATGGTATAGTTTTATAGAATAGAACAGAAAAGAAGCATATATGTATATGTATATATATATATATATATGTATGTATGCTGGATGAGTCTTTTCATTTGGATCAGGCAGACAATCTGATAGACAAAATGAGGATATTTAACTATCTTACAGCAAAATGCTGGGTTAGGCATCTGCATGTCGCATGGACAATGGACATCTATCATAACTTTGGTGTTTGGTTCCATGCACGCATAAAATGCTACTGTGTTCATTTGAATATATAGACAAGAAAGAGGATCTATTTTTATATAAATGTATGGTTAAATCTGGTCTGTATCTGATTGAAGTCCTTAGCATTGTCCTTTTTTCATTGCATGCTGCTGAACTGAAAAGCTAAAGCCACTGGTTGCACTCAGAAGGTGTAAGATGTACTGAAGTAGGTTCTTTTGCTGCCTTTCAATATGCAAAATCTGAATGCTTGCATATTAGGATCCAATAAAGGGAAAGAAAACTTGATCCAGATTTCTGACAGTCGTGCACATTGCTTGTCCTGGATTCATGATTTGGTCATGTTCTTCTACCCTTTGCCTTGCTTTCATATTAAACTTATCTTCTTTACTGCCTGATTGTTTATTCTGTTTATCATATAATTACCTTTCATGTCGAAATATAATACATTGCGGGGATAGCTCAGTTGGGAGAGTGTTTAGTCTCTCTTTCACTTTATGACATTTCTAAGTCATATATATCTCTTAAAAATTAGTGATACATTGCGGGGATAGCTCAGTTGGGAGAGCGTACTGAAGATCTGAAGGTCGCGTGTTCGATCCACGCTCACCGCATTATATATATATATTTTTTCCTGCAACAGCATCTTCCCTTAATTCTTCTCGAGGTTAGTCTCTCTTCCACTCTATGACATTTCTAAGTCATATATATCTCTTAAAAATTAGTAATACATTGCGGGGATAGCTCAGTTGGGAGAGCGTTAGACTGAAGATCTGAAGGTCGCGTGTTCGATCCACGCTCACCGCATTATATATATATATTTTTTCCTGCAACAGCATCTTCCCTTAATTCTTCTTGAGGTTAGTCTCTCTTTCACTTTATGACATTTATAAGTCATATATATCTCTTAAAAATTAGTGATACATTGTGGGGATAGCTCAGTTGGGAGAGCGTCCTGAAGGTCGCGTGTTCGATCCACGCTCACCGCATTATATGATTTTTTTTTTTTTTTTCTGCAACAGCATCTTCCCTTAATTCTTCTTGAGGTTAGTCTCTCTTCCACTCTATGACATTTCTAAGTCATATATATCTCTGAAACATTAGTAATACGTTGCGGGGATAGCTCAGTTGGGAGAGCGTCAGACTGAAGATCTGAAGGTCGCGTGTTCGATCCACGCTCACCGCATCATCTTCCCTTAATTCTTCTTGAGGTTAGTCTCTCTTCCACTCTATGACATTTCTAAGTCATATATATCTCTGAAAAATTAGTAATATGTTGCGGGGATAGCTCAGTTGGGAGAGCGTCAGACGGAAGATCTGAAGGTCGCGTGTTCGATCCACGTTCACCGCATTATATGATTTTTTTTTTCTGCAACAGCATCTTCCCTTAATTCTTGAGGTTAGTCTCTATTCCACTCTATGACATTTCTAAGTCATACATACTCTCTTAAAAATTAGTAATTATTGATATGTTTTATAACATAGGACTAATGTAATCTATAATGAGTACTGAATAGTATATTACTTAAGCATTTAAACCCAATGAAATTGATGAGTCCATTAGTTTATTAAGCTTGAATTGTGACCTTTGGTATCAAAAGTCTATTGGTTGATGGAGTCAAAAAATTCATCATGACTTAGAGTCATGAATGAGCAATGACTCGTATTCACTATGCTAGGTTTTGATGTAGATTATATTGTGTCCGGACGATATCAGCAATCTCTGAAATTCTGATTAATCTCGTATCAAAAGTGGGTAAGACATAAATTGACTCATAAAGGGTTTGTGTATTATTATTAATTTTAATTGAATTATTTTTTTCTAGTGATTTAGACCAAACAAAATTGATAGATCAGCTTATCAAGCTCAGATTGTTACATAATCATAACAATATAAGAAATATTTTTTTCCTAAAATTATAATACTTTATCTTACTCTTAAATTATTATGTGATAATAGACATTTTGGGAATATATAAATGGTTTAAAAATTTAAATAATTAAAGAAAAACTTTGAAACGATTACTTTGAGAATGAACGTTAGAATAATGTAGCGTAACCCAAAATCTTGGTTGTGACATGTCTTTATTCTGGTATGGTATTAACCCATGTTGGCCTTTGTACTTGTTTTGCTACCAAATACAACAATAAACCATCGTGTTCAAACTAACTAACGGGCGATTACATAGATCTTCTCTTATAATTGAGTTATGTATAAGCAAGTTTAGACTAATGTCAAATATGAGATTAGAGAGACAGATTCATCAAGTTGATGAGAGTCTATTTTTTATTATTATCGTGTGACAAATGGTATTAGATAGGATCTAATGTGCTTGAAGGTTGTTTTAGCAGGTTAATTGCATAGCCATCAACCTCTATCAAAACCAACTTTGAAGTGCTGTTTGGTTCCGAAGTTGATGCCTTTGCTGCTTTTCCTTACTCCCCTAAATTATGCAATCAAATTTAGATTATAATTAGAGGGCGCACACTGTTTAAATTGCTTTGAATCAGTAAGAGTCGAACCAAATTATTATTATTATTTTTAATTTGATTTGATTAAAATAAGATAGTTTGAATTGGAACCAATTTGAGTTTTGATTTTGGATTCGATGCAATGTGAATAAGACATCAGCCTAATAACCTCTTTCCAGACATGACGGCATTCTCCACATGGCAAGTCACCCACCGACCACGACGTGTACTTGTATCCCACGTGCCATCACGTGCTCGACGGAACAGTAAAGGTTACCGCGTTACTCCCGCAACGAATAATTAAGTGGACAGCCAGCCATGTGACAAACTGCTCACGAAGCCTTTCCCTCTGCACCATCACCGCCACCCACCACGGATGGATTAATCCTTGCTGTCGATGTGTTCGACTTTATGCATCCAATGCACACTTTAGCATCTCGGCAGCAGCAGTGTCTGGGATCCCGAGGACGCTCCTACCAATGTAGCAATTGGTACACACGTACCTTCACTCTATGCAAGTTCGGTGAACGATGCACGATCCCGAGGTGACTGCACCTCGTAACAGCTTTCCTGCCATTGGGAAATGGAAACAACGAAAGAGGTGAGTGACCCTTTATTCTTCTTCGGGGTAACGTTCAGGTCCCGAAAGCTTCGTGGGAGCTCATTCCCATGTTATCTATAGAGAAGCCACTCCGCAATTACCATTTGTGTGATCGTATGTATGTAAAGTAAGACCTGCATTTAGAAAGAAGAAGATACATGTATGAGGTCCACTGCTATGAGTGGCAAAAGAGAACAACAACACAGAGCAAAGAGGTTGAAGGCTAAAAAAAAAAAAAAAAAGACTTGCAAGTTGTCTAATTTCTTGAATTCTTTTTGTGTGGTAAGAAATGTTTCAGAGAGTTCGAGCTACAACTCGATTTGTCCTAAAATTGATTTCTAGTAAAAGGAACCGATTAGGAAAAAAAATCGCAAGACGTTAAAGAGATGCTAAAGAGGAAAAAGCATGAAAATTAGCCTAAATCCTTCTAAATTAATTTCTTCGGTAGCTGCGATAGCTTTTCCTCCTCCTTTTTTTTTTTTTTTTTTTTTTTAATATCGCCCGTCGACACGATCGGTCCCTCCTAAGACTACGCCATTAGATGAGGTGCCGGAAGTCGGGGCCATGGATCAAGAAGTCCTCGTCGTCGGCGGCCACCGGCATGGGTCCGTCGTAGAAGGAGGCGACGGTGCCGGCGTGGAAGAGTTGTTGCTGCTGGAGCTCTTTCTGGCGGCGGAGCTCGAGCACCTTCCGGTGGGAGTTGGAGTGCTTGGAGACCACGAAGGTGGGGCTGGCGGCCGGGCGATACTCCGGCACGAGGCGGCCGGACTTATAGCGGACGCCGCAGGCGTTGCACAGCGTCTTGGGGCCCAATGGCCCCGTCCGCCACTGCGGCGTCTTGTCGGTCTGGCAGTGCAGGCACTTGCGCCCGTCCCCCGCCGCTACGGCGGTGCCTGCCGTCGGGTCCTTCTTCTTCGACGCCGGCTTCACCGCCTTCCTTCCTCCAGCGGAGGCCGCGGCGGCGCTGGCGGGCACGATGAGCTCCGACTCCGGCGATGAGGCGGCCGCCAGGGATGGGGAGACCACAAGCAGCCGGGAGGACCAGCTGCAGGGTGCGGCGCGGGAGCGCTTGCTCCGCGCCTTGCCGGGGACGACGGCCTCGGGACGGAAGGGGGCCGCGTGGTTGGCGCGGCCACCGGCGGCGTCCTGGGTGTGAGCGGAGACCTCAGCTCGGGTAGCTGCCGCGGCGGTGGTCGTAGAGGAGGAACCGGTAGTGGTGGAACTAACGCCGGAGATGGGGTGAAGTTTGTGCAGGTCTTCGCTGGAGAAGGATTCCTCCACAAAATTAGAAAGCCATTCCAACTCCGCCAGCTCGTCGTACTGCTGCATCCAAAAATGTCCCACAAAAACATTAAAAATCGATTCTTTTGAGAAGCTTTAGGCTTCCACATAATTTTCCATTTCAGGTCCAAATCTCTGTTCTCAAGTGTAACTACTAATATACTGTGAGGACGTTTCATCTCGCTTTCTTCCCTCTTCCAGTCCCAAACAAAAAAAAAAAAAAAAAGACCAAACGCAACAAGCCACTCTAATTAGGAAAAAAATAACCACTCACAGTTCCTTCTTTTTTTTCTTCTTCTTCTTTAATTTAATGAAGCTGAATGTTTTAGGAAAAAATCGAGACATTTAAAAATGGTAATTATATTGGAAAACGCAGTTCATGAATTATCTATCCTCTTTCTTTTTTGGCTGAAAAAAATCGGGAGTAATCAGCCGGAAATGAGTGGAAAAACGGGGAATACAAAATGACGGAAACCTCATGGATTTTATGGTAGTCTCCGTCGAGAGAAGGAGAGGTGGGATTACCGGCTCGCATAGGTCGCCGGAACGGCTGGCATCGGCGAGGCTCCGGCAGGCGAGGTCGTTGGACATATGCGGGTCGAGGCCGGAGAAGGAGTTGCTGTAGCTGTCCACGGCGGTCACGGTGGAGGAGTCGGTTGAGTTCCCGCCGGCGGGGAGCGTACCTCCCGTTTCGTCCTCCTCCTCGTTGGAGAAGTCGAGCAGGTCCTCCAAGGAGAACTGGTCCTCCCCACCTCCTCCGCCACAGCCGCCAGCCTTTTTCTCCGGCCCGCACTGCGGGTTCCCGCCGCGGTAGAAGCCGCCGTGGAAGTACTCAGGTGTCTCCATTGCTCCGGATCAGGGTTTATGAAAGCGAGAGAGAGAGCGAGAGACAGGGAGAAAGAGAACGGATCAGAAACCAAAAGGGGGAGCCGAAGCCAGAGAGAAAAAGGTGGAGCGGGGTACGGTGTATTCGAGGGTGACCGCCGAGATCGAAATGAGGGAGGGGGACTACTGATCCGGGCATGAAACAGAGCGAGCGACACATCGTATTTACCCGCCGATTAAAAAAAAACCTGGGATCATATTTATTTTACACCTATACCCTCCCCTCCAACCGCGTTCGTTCGTGCGTCCGAGAGACGCATCACTCGTCTTCTGACCACGAAGCTTCAAATTCTGTTAAGTCCGTTAACTGACCGTTCTGTCCTCTCGTCTCCCACCAAATAACAGATAACAAGGAAGGTCGAGGAGGGTAGTAATGAGATTTCAACAATTTTTCTCAGGACAAAAGTGGCTCAGACGTAATGATTAAAGGGAGGTTTCCGTTCCGTTAATCCGGCCGATTAATGGCAGATTTAAGGGTAAGGGATTAAGAATTAAGGAAAAAAAAATGGTAATTAAGAGTTCAATTCAACCCTCCTAAGGAATCGATCCACGGTGTTCGTGGCTGCCACTCGTGCGGTGGCGTCCAAGTTTACAGCCGGATTCCTCTGCCGCCCCACCCCCACCCTTTTCCCACTTGTAATTTCCATTCCCCCCCTCCCTCGTGATTCGCGCTTTCTTTCCTTCTTGATGTTTCTAATTTTACTCCTCATTTCATATGCTCATCCCATGATATCCACGTCATCGGCCTCGTTGGTAAAAAATAAAAAGGCTCGGGAGGAAGAGCGAGTCTACCGTTGGATTCGTTCTTCCCTAAACGTGGCACGTAGCTAGCTGCTCGTCGTCGTCGTGATGTCTTGTCGTTGAGATGTTATCACGCTTCGACAATCGTGCATTCGATCATTGGTGGAATTAACGGTCCTGATGAGACTCTTCTTTGACATTTATTAGCAGTGGGAAGCAACAGCACCGAAGTCGTAGCTTAAGTCCCACTCATACGTCGTATTGTTATTAATAATTGGACCACGTTAACCCAGTGCCGTTCTTTACGACAACACAGCGGTGGGACCGCAGGGGGGCACGTGATGAGGTGTCAGCGATCATGTGGGTCGCGCGTCGAGAGGCCTCTATTTAATGCTGGAGAATTCTATGTTGTCCGCACCCAACTGTGTTCCTCCTCCCGCGGAGGTACTCGATAGCATTCATCCTCTCCAACCCTTGTGGAATCAAGTTGTCTCAAAGGATATGTGCTGACATATCAAATAAAATAAGAATAAAAATCATATGTTATAGTAGAGGTTATAGGGTAAATAATTGGCATATCCAATCATCTCTCACACATCAGTCTTGGAGTTATGTCACTCATCTCAATCCTTTCCATACACCTCGATACCATCAAATCACATCGATACCTGACACGATATCAATCGATTTGACATTATGTCAACTGACGTGACATAATTCTCATCGACCAAGATCCCGAGACCCATCACCTGAGGCCTTGAAACCACATAAAGTCATACACCAGCTCAACAAAGGACACCGACAACATTAAGGAACCTGGTACGATTATCCCAGGCCCGTAGGTATAAAGCCACCCTTGAGAACAACTCAAGGGGGCTTGCTGTCTCTAAGACCCTCTCTTTATGCTAAACTCTTGAGATCATCTCGGTCGGGGCACTGACTTGATCGTTGGAAGGGTCATATCGACCATTTCGTGCAAGATTCCTCGACAGACCCCGAGAAGGAGGAGCCCGAAGCACGCTCCTGAGCAGATTCAATCGAGATGCGTTCCTAAATAGGCCCAACTCATCTCTCTTGAGCTTCTTAGCCTTTTCTCAATCGATGCAGACGAGCTTATTCACACGGGCGAAAGCAAACCGTATTGACTCCTAAAAAAGTCACGGCATAAAGTTCCACGATACTAAATATTATAAGTTAATGATGATAAAAGAATTCAATATCCAAATCTATTAAATTTGAATGAAATTAGTAGGTATTGTTATTTCTGTTGTAAGTTGTGGTAAATTTGCATTTAACTTGTTTTAGAACCTACAACATGAGACAAAAACCAATGTAATTTAAAGTGAATTCAATTTACTCGCAGCAAAGGGTTTGGTATGAACTTGGCCCATCCATTAGCTAATCGATTCAATTGGCAACATTACCAACATATACAATAAACGCTCTTCCTCCAAATCGTACGAATAGTACCATAATTGTCGGAACATGATTCTTATCAAGTCCCCCATCACGACAACTTCCAATAATTATTATGCCGACAAATGTAACTACGCATGTAGCTTATCTTCTATTGTACGAAAATTGCATGTTTCTTGGTTGAATAAATTAGTTTTTGATGGTGATAAGGAAAACAATGACAACTAATCCAATAGTGGACTACCACTTGGTTGATGATGTGTGTGGAAGAACCCATACCTCTCCTCTATAATCGTTAGCAAGAATATGATTCTTAGATCCCTCCCTACCTGTCTCGATCTTCGGGAGGATTGCACGAACCAATCGTAAGGTTTATTAATCCCCAACAGTGAGGTCTATCCCCTTGTTTTCTTCTTTCGCGATTGATCTATCACCACCATCAATCACGATTTCATGAAGGCTCGTTTGTCTAACCGTAGAGGGCATTAATCTTAAGTGACATGGCCTAGTTTTTCTTTCTGGATGTTTGACGCAGGGAATCATCCTCTACTTATCTCATACGGCGCCATCCCCGACAAACAATGCTCTCATAATCGTCCTTCCTTGATGTTGCCCTCAAAGAGGTGTGCTCACCAGCCCCCCACGACATAAATGATCCTCTGAATGACATAAGAGGCTCTAAGATTAGTCATCTGTCGCACTTCATCGACCTCTCAAGTATAAAATCCAACCCAAAAGCTTAAAGGGACAAAAATATCTATTATTTTTTACCTCTTAACTAATTTTATCATTGGAGTAGTTGGGTCAAGAATGTCCTCTCGATGTTGATTGCTTGTATAATGACCTCAACAAAGTTAAGGCACACCCCTCGACAATACGAAAACCAATCTCTAGCAAAGCACCTATGGATCATATCAACTGAAATCACTTACCACTCCAATCTCCTCATGTGACCTCCCGTAAACCCCTAAATGAACTTGTGCCTTTGGAATCGAATCGAGCCTTATCGGCTTCACGGTCAATGGCAACAATACGTGACCATTAAATTATCACATTTTATTAGAAACTATAACAGTAGCATTTATTATTTACAAATGTCATCCTTTCAAAATTATCTAATATCAAATCTGACTTTACTAATAACGGACATTGAGCACATAAAACAGGATCCAAATCCCATCACTTAGGTATATAACTGATAATATTTTTTAATACTATTTGATCTATTCCCTACGTTTTCATCTGGTTTGCATGGTTGGCATTCTTATTCTTATGTGATATTTTATTTTTTTAAAATATAATAAAATTTTATCACAGCAAATAGAAAATATGATGCTTACACATGAATTGGAACTTGAGACCTATCAGCTATAATAATGAATTTTTTCTGATAATATTTAATAATGAGTTTTATGGTGAGGTTGTAGTTATAAGATGAATGGTGTACACTGCAACTTGTCACCACCAATTTGTTGATAGAGTCATAAATTATCCACTTATTCTTCTCAGATCACACGATTGATAGATCAAAATTGAGTCGTAAAATTTGATCAGAATGAATAAAGAGAAAAAAAAAGAGCCAAGGTCAAGTTAAGATTTGACTCATCGAGAATGACAAAAATTATGTTTAAACTCTTAAAAATAAGATAAACATAATTAGCATGAGAAATATCTACATGTATAAGGATTGATAAACTCGAATTGTATATTAGATTTTGACCCGCAACATAAAAAAAATAAAGTGTTTGAGATGAATGACTATCATACTTGATAAATGTTAATATTGATCCGTTTGATTCAAATTCATCAATATTTTTAATTTTTTATACTCTTATACAATTTGGATGAGAATCATAAGATTCTCATAGTCTATGTTGTATTTATTCTTTGCATGCATTTAAATGAAGGTACTAACTACTACTCTTGAGCTTGCGTATCAAAATAATTTTCTCATATATGCCATGCTTTTTGTTATAATATCTTCTTTTTTCTTTATTTCAATGTATAGTGTTCTAACTAAGAAGTGTTTGTTACTGTTTTAGTCCGCACTTATAAAGTCTACAAGTGCGGTCTATTGATAATTAGGGTAGATAGAACCCATCGATGGATCCAATACATCATCAATTTCAATCAACGAAGGTTCATAATTTTAATATCTTCGAAATCATAGCTCGACTACTAACTCCATCAACATCTCTCTACTGATTTTTTTTTTTTTTATATTGTGAATCTGATGTGATAATGTGATCAATGGGAATCATTCGATGTTTAATTTAGCAATAAATAAATAAAAATCTGATTTGTAAAATTTAAAATGTGAAGAGATACTTTTTTTATAGCTGAACTCTTTGGATATTATTTTTAAAAGAAAAATATATCAATTACAAATGATATTACATTAATCGATCTTAGATGGTGCTACTTAAGCATTAACTATATGTACTCTCTTTGTCTATTGGATCACACATACGAGATCTTAATTGGTAACCTATGACTTGATTTAATTTTTATGTCTGGGTTTTAGTTAGCCAGATTAATAATCTATTCTTTAAAGTCTCGGATCTAAGATATATGAACATGATCTTAAGTATTTGGTTAAAATTTTCATAATTAAAAGTTGATCAGTTATAATTACACACAAAACGATTAGATCAACGTGATGCCTCTTCGTAAGTTTGTCTCATTTTTATTATTTTATATCATTATCTCTTAGGCGAAACTTGGAAGAGTCACACTTTGCATTTGAGCAAATAAATTTTTTTAAGATGGTACAATCTTTCATAGAAAAATTAAGATTTATAAATCGAGTTCACATTATATATATATAGCCTCTTACGTAGGTTCATACAAGATTTACCCACATTAAATTGAAATAGATGATCAAGACGATGGTTACATGAATCTTGATCGTTGCAACCAACCATCGATATAAAAAATGGACAGTAGAGATCATCCCCACTAGTCGAAGAACTATGAGGGAGGACCTCGAATGAAAATTAAGGCTTATGAAGATTTATAAATCGAGTTCACATTATACATATAACCCTTACGTAGGTTTATACAAGATTTACCTACATTAAAATGAAATAGATGATCAAGACGATGAATACATGAATCTTGATCGCTACAATCAACAATCGATCTAAAAAATAGATGGTATGGATCTTCCCCACTAGTCTAAGAATTACGAGGAAGGACCTCGAATGAAAATTAAGGTTTGTGAAGATTTATAAATCGAGTTCACATTATACATATAGCCCTTACGTAGGTTCAGACAAGATTTACCCACATTAAATTGAAATAGATGATCAAGACGATGGTTACATGAATCTTGATCGTTGCAACCAACCATCGATCTAAAAAATGGATGGTAGGGATCATCCCCACTAGTCGAAGAACTACAAGGGAGGATCTCGAATGAAAATTAAGGTTTGTGAAGATTTATAAGTCGATTTCATATTATACATATAACCCTCATGTAGGATCATACATGATTTACCCACATTAAATTGAAATAGATGAGGCGATGACTACATGAATCTTGATCGTTGCAATCAACCATTGATCTAAAAAAATGGATAGAAGGGATCATCCCCAATAGTCTAAAAACTACGAGGAAGTACCTCAAATGAAAATTAAGGTTTGTGAAGATTTATAAATCGAGTTCGCATTATACATATACTTAGGTTCATACAAGATTTATCCACATTAAATTGAAATAGATGATCAATATGATGGCTATATGAATCTTGATCGTTGTAATCAAATCATAAAATAAGATTTGTAAAGATTTATAAATCGAGTTTACATTATAGATATAGCCTTTATATAGGTTTATACCAGATTTACTTATATTAAATTGAAATAGACGATCAAGACGATGGCTACATGAATTTTTATCGCTACAACCGATCATCGATTTAAAAAATGGACAGTATAGATCATCCGTTCACATCATCGAGACCTGAGTGAAAGTTGACCGACGGTTGCGATTACTACATGCTTATGTGGCAACCATCCAGACCTTCTGAGTGAGACTTTTACACAAAGACCCCGCACGAAGGCAGAAATGACCGAGGACCATTTAGTAATTTTAATGGATATATAGTGGCTGGCTTCGGGCCGGCGAGCCGATCGATGAATCTGAAACCCTTGCAAAGTCTTCGTCGGGGTCTCGTCTTGCGTCCCTTCGCGTGCTCTCGTGCTTGATCCCGCCGTCGATGGCGGCTTCCTCCGAGACCAAAGGGGAAGGAACCCTGAGGAAGGCTTTCGGGGGCGTTCTCGGCTTCTTCATCCTCCTCCTGATCGGAGCCTTCGCCTTCTCGATCCGCCTCTTCTCCGTAAGTCCTGCTACCCTCGACCCTTCGATGACGACCTCGAAACCCTAGATCTGAAATCCAGAGTCCAGGATTGGACCGGATACATGTCTTTCTTCCTGGTTTACCGATATCTGCTGATGTAGTGACGCTTCTGTTGTTCGATTTGAACTACCAGGTTATCAAGTACGAGAGCGTGATTCACGAGTTCGATCCGTACTTCAACTACAGAGTAACTCAGGTTTGATTCCTCCGACGTTCTCCCTTCCCTTTCTCTTGCACACTACTATGACCGTTTAATTGGTACGAGTTTGTTGTAGAGCTTCTCGTAGTGAGTAGTTTATCATCTCTTCTTCTGATTTTGAGGTTTGTTTATGTTCTCGATGTATATGGTTCCAAGATAAGTTGACATATGAGACCTAAACGAAATTGTAGCTCCTGGAATCTCGAACCTTTTGTTGTAAATCATAGAATTTGATTTCCTATAATAAAATCAAGAGATCCTTCTTTTTTCATATAAAGCAACGAAACGATTTATCATTTTCTTTTTGGAAAGGCAATTGATGTTACAATCTTTTAGCATTTAGTATATGATATAGACAATTCTTTAGAATAGAAGCTTTCCTTATTTCAGATGGAGTCTTCCATAGTTTCATTCAGTACGCTTTATAGGAGTAATAATCTTGTAGTTTCAAGACATCATGATATTAGGATCTCTAGGCATTGGTACAATCACAGTCTGAAAATAAGAGTTCATAGCATCAGCCATTTTGCTCTTGGAATCGATGTCCTGAAAAGTTTCATATTGTTCTGTCAATTTGTTTCTTATCTTAAAATGTACATCTTCTGTCCCTGATGATATTACTTACCGTTTCAGTTTCTTACAAAGAATGGAATATATGATTTCTGGAACTGGTTTGATGATCGAACCTGGTACTGCATCCAAAAACATGTCTACTTCAATTGCAGAAACTCCATGTTTTATTAATGCGGGCTTGAGTTTATGTTTGCACTGTTCATTGTAGGTATCCCCTTGGTCGTGTAATTGGTGGAACTGTTTACCCTGGTTTGACACTAACAGCAGGTTCCATATGGTGGTATGTCTGTGAGATGTGTAGTGAAGAATTACATTGTTGTCAAAAGTCTCAATCAAGTAATAAAACATCTAATTGTTTTTTTTATTGCAGGCTGCTGAATAACCTGAACATTCCTCTGTCAGTGGAGACCGTCTGTGTATTCACAGCTCCAATCTTTTCAGCTAATGCATCTTGGGCTACATACCTTCTCACGAAGGTAGACATATATGTTGATCTTTGCTTTTCATGTTTGTCCAGATACCTGGTAATTGCTTTCTTTGCCATGCTTCTTACATGTTTGTTATAGGAAGTCAAGGGAACTGGAGCTGGATTAACTGCTGCAGCCCTATTGGCAATGGTAACCATGTACTCACTTGTGTATTTTATGGAAAATGAATGATGAAAATATGCATCTGGAAATAAAATTTGTTTTCCAATTGGGGGTTTTAGTAGCAACATTTTTTTTTCATATGTTTCTTTTGATCTGCTCAATTCTTTCAAGACTCAAAAAAGATCCGTTCTTTCTTCTCTACGTGCAGGTGCCCTCATACATATCAAGATCTGTGGCTGGTAGCTATGACAATGAAGCTGTTGCAATATTTGCCTTGATATTCACGTTTTATCTTTATATCAAGGTAAAATAATTAAGCAATTTGTGATAAAAAGTCAATTTTGAAATCTTATTATGTAATCTAGTTTATATTGGCTCACTTAACCAGTGTTTGGGAAATATGGTTTACTTGGAACATGAAAAAGTTTTCCTTTTTTTTGTTATGCATGATATGCTGATACTGTTAACTGTATGCAGACACTGAATACGGGATCACTATTCTATGCTACCTTAAATGCTCTGTCATACTTCTACATGGTATAACATGCTCTTCTCATTTTGCACCACATCTCCTAAGCAAATCAAATAATTCTATGTTTTCTCTTTACAGGTGTGCTCTTGGGGAGGTTATACATTCATCATTAACCTTATTCCAATGCATGTTTTACTGTGTATAGTAACTGGTCGTTACTCTCCACGGTTGTACATTGCCTATGCCCCTCTTGTAAGTATTAGCAGTTGTGTAGTTGTTTGCTATCTATTTTTCCTTATTTTTACAGTATAATACATGAAACTATTTTCCAGTAAAGAAAGATTATTCTGGTCAGTTTAAATAGTGCATATACGCAGGTAGTTTTGGGAACACTTCTAGCCTCTTTGGTGCCTGTGGTGGGTTTCAATGCAGTGATGACATCAGAGCATTTTGCATCATTTTTGGTCTGTTTTTCGATATCACTACTTTATTTCTGTAGAAAAATATTTGGTACCATGCTATGTTTACATTTCTTTCGAGACAAACCTTTGCTGTTACCTGCTCATTACAAACTCATACGTTTTATTTCTTTTCTAAGATCCCTGTCTGATGCAAAATTTGATAAAAATTGTCTGACAATTTAGTTTACATTATAATTTAATTTGCTCAAGTATGTTTCCTTGTTTTAAGACATGCCAGGAATTGCCAATTATTTCACTGATTGGACGTTGCTTCTGTCATATTGGTCATCTGCACTAATAGCTATTTATGGTCAGCTCACAATACAAACTGCCATTAAAAAATCTGTCATGTTACTATTGACTGATATGAAAAGTATTGACTTTGTGCACATCAAAGTTACATGTTTTTCAAAACATGGTTATATGCATACATTTTTTTCTTTTATATCATTACACTGGAATGCTTGTGGTATCATTTACTGATGTAAATGAATTGCTAAAAGTTTGTTCTTTTTATTTCCTAGAGACATGGAACGTATTGCTTGTAATTTGTGTTCCTTGTGCACTTTTGCTGACATTGTCTGTAATTATGCAGGTTTTTATAATAATTCATGTGGTTGCTCTTGTTTATTATATCAAAGGAATTCTCTCTCCCAAGATGTTTAAAGTGGCTGTGACACTTGTTGTGACGATTGGCATGTAAGTTTTCTCATTCTGCTGTTCACGTGTTGTTTGCAGATACACAATGGAAACATTTGATAATGTGCAGGATGATTACATGAATTATATAATCTTATCCGTATTTGATATTCATTTTCTCTGAGAAACTTCCCCTTCAGTGCTGTTTGTTGTGCAGTTTTAGCTATTCTTATAGCACTGGTGGCCTCTAGTCCTACAAAAGGTTGGAGTGGGCGTAGCTTGAGTCTTCTTGATCCGTAAGCATCTACACCTGACGTTGATTGTCACCAAGTGATTTATGGGCCTTTTAGAGTAAGTTCTGCAATGTTAAAAAAAATGCACTGCAAGACTGATAGCAACGGTTGTGAACTATGGTCATGTACATCTTTTATATTAAATGGTTCATTGATGTGATACTAATTCTGAAAGGGGTGCACAATCTTTTTTATTTCACTTTATATGATACAAGTGAACAAATAAACAGTTTGGATGGAGAAACACCCTTTAAGGACAAAATATTTTTTGACATAGTTACTGAACTAAGCATAGATACATCTTTATGCCTTTGTGGTTGGGTATGCATAATCTATTGACAGATAAAAAGCTATCCTATATTTGACATGGGAAGCATCTGAAGTAAATTAATTTAATTTTTTATTTAGATGTTAGCAGTGGATTTAGGCAGAACATATTTGGTAGTTGTGGCCATTTAATTTTCTGGCATACAACTATGCAGGTTACATACTGATGCACAATCTGCTAGTTTGACTCTAGATCCACCAAACATGTAAATAATTTCCTATTTAGCACATTTAACATGGGAATTGAGATGAAAACTGTCCCTTTGAGCTTGCCAATATGACATATTAACAATTTGGCATCCTTGGATATGGAGGTTACTTAAGTATGGTGAAGGTACATAAGCACAATTAGAGCAAAAAGCGACCTAAAAACCAATCGGATAAGCATGCTATCCTTAACATAAATGCTGAGGTATATAGTCATTAGAAACATTTGGCTAGCTATTTTCGAGTGACTGAATGATATAGCATCTTGATCCTTCTATTCTATTGATGAAACAGAACTTACGCAAGCAAGTACATACCCATCATTGCTAGTGTTAGTGAACATCAGCCGCCGACATGGCCTTCTTATTTCATGGACATCAATGTGTTGGCATTCTTGGTTCCAGCTGGTATTGTTGTAAGTTTGTTACTTTCTATATGTAACCTTCAACCTATACATGCTTGTTTCATCCTTTGTGTTAATGTGCTACGATTATTATGGTTATAATTTTTTTCTAACCTCTTCTATTTTACAAGTGGTTGGCTTGTCTAGGAATAAGGTTATAGAACACATACAGCTATAAGAATTTGATCTGCAACCATGCATGCTTTATTTTGTTGCTGCAAGTTTTAACTGTAAGATTTCTTGTATGTTTATAGAAATTCTCTGTTTTAGCAGACACTTCGTTTTTGCTTGCTTAAATCATGTGCGGATCATGTTGTTTCAGACATTGAACTTCCATGAAATATATTTTAGAACAATCGCTGTCTTCTAGTTGAACAAACCATCTCAAGAATATTCTTCTCCTATTGCATGGGCCTAGGTAGCACCTAATAAATTTCATAAGCAATAACCTGCTACCCAGTGTTTTTAAAAATGATAGGCACCAAAAGACGAGCGGGCTAAACGAGGCACTTCTGTATATCAAAATTAAAAAAAATATATGTTATGATTGATAAATATGGTCAAATAATAAAAAATGACACATCAAATTGGAATCATATAAAATACCAAATTAAACTTCTAACATTGTTTTTAATATGGTGCTAAACAATTTTAACTCATAACAGAGTAACGGGGAACACCTCGATATGGTGCAAGTTAATCGAAATGAGAGTGGACAGAGAAGAGAAGCAATCGACAATTATGGAGGAAGGTGGGGGACGGAGAAAGATGTAATGGCAAATGAATGAAGCTACAGTGGTGGACGAAGTAGCAGACGAAGTGATGGACAAGGTTGCCTATGGTGGTAGACGAAGTTGCAATGACGGATGAAGCATACAAAGGCGGCAGGCATAGGGTTTTGCTTTTGCTTTTGCTTTTGGTTTCGTTTGTTGGGTTGGGCACGAGAGTGGGGTGTTAGGGTAATTACATTAGTTGGTTCAATTGAACCAATGTACTCGTCTAATCGAACCCAGGGTCAAAGTCGGCCCGATTTGGCTTGGGCGCTCACTCGAGGTGCTCGGTGCTTGGGCTTAGGCGAGCGCTTGAGCTGTGCTTCATTGAAAGTTGAAACGCCTCACCCCGAGGTGTTGCAAGGTGCTTGGGTCTCGCCTCACCTCGCCCAAGTGCCTTTTGAAAATATTGTTTCTACCCCACTTAATTGCTTCATTGCTACTTTCTTGTCTATTTACAGTTTTCAATTTGTTTTGGTGTTTCGTGCTTTTGACAACAACAGGTAGGTGTTTTTTTTTTCTTGTTTGAGACATTTAATTCCTATGGCCGATAATTTAGTAGAACCAGAGTTTACAAGTTGAGTAGATCATCCCAAATAATGTTTTTCTCCTACCACATGTTCCAAGTAGCACCTAGCAAATTCCATCAGCATTAACTGCAAATATGCTTTAGTGCTTCATTACTAGTATCTTTATTTGTCTAGTTTTCAGACTCAGAGTATTGCTTGCATAATTTTTATTTATTTATCATGTCAGATTGAATATTAATTCTACACAAATATTGACAAGGAAGTATTTCAATATGTAATGCAGGCATGTTTTTTGCCTTTGTCTGATGCTAGCTCGTTTATGGTTCTGTATATAACAACATCAGTGTACTTTTCTGGTGTCATGGTAAGTGTCAAATTGTGGAGTTGATCAACATCACTAACAAAAAAATTATCACCCTCATTGTTTGCTATATGTTGGCAGGTGCGTCTTATGCTTGTACTAGCTCCAGCTGCATGCATTATGTCTGGGATTGCACTTTCTGAAGCCTTTGATGTCTTCACACGGTCAATAAAACTTCAGTTGCCCAAATTATTTGAAAGTCCTTCTGGTGTATGTGACTGTGGACTTGGTTCAGTCAGTTATTCATTAACTTTTTTAAGAAAGCCTAAACTTGATGGATTTTGTTTTGAGTAGCCCTTAATGCCTTTTGTTCTGATATGAATTTCAAGTCAGGGGATATTGATTCCACTCAAGATGAAGTTGTAAAGGTGGATAACAAGTCCGCAACTGATAAATCTGAAACTGCTCCAAAAGAAAGACCATCAAAGAAGAATAGGAAAAAGGAAAGGGAAATTGTGGAAACGACTATTAAAAAGCCTCTAAATGCAAAAAGACTTCTGGTACTGCCTCTCGAGGCATCGTCAGTCGCCATTCTTCTGCTGATCATATTTGGTGCTTTTTATGTGGTATGCAAATTCTTGATTTCAGATATTTGCTAAAGTTAGCACTGGTGTCCTAGATCATGATATTGTTTCAATGGTTCTATTTTTGTCAATAGTAAAATGTAGAGATCTATTAATTAGTTTGCAAGGTTAGATCATTCATGGGCTCTTGGCACCATGAATTTGATAGGTCATGTCACTTCATCAAGGACCTACTTTACATTTATTGATGATAACCAGATATCTGTGACATTCTTGACTTGGTCGAAGTATTAGACCAACCTGTTCCAGCCACTATGAGTAAAAGCAAGGAAAATTTACCGAGTTAATGGACAATATGGTTAAGATATATTGTTTCTGCAATTCATGTATGCCATATAGCAATGTGGATATAGGTTTGTATTGAGGGTTTTTTTAGGGCATGCTTTAAAGGTTTTATTATTATTTGTTGCAGGTTCATTGTGTATGGGCAGCAGCAGAAGCTTATTCTGCCCCATCAATTGTTCTAACATCTCATTCCCATGATGGATTACATGTTTTTGATGATTTTCGTGAAGCCTATGCATGGTTGAGGCATAATACTGATGTAGATGATAAGGTTATCCCTCCTTATTCCCTTCTTTTTTGTCTGTTCTGCATGTTAATATATCTTTTTGCTCAATTCTGTAATTTTCCAATAAAATTAATTTGGTAATTATGCAATTTTCCAATAAAATTAATTTGGTAATTCTGTAATTTTCCAATAAAATTAATTTGGTTGTTGAGTGAACAAAAAATTATGTTAGATGTACTTATGTAACTTATAGTTCTTAGATGTTTTTCTTGACAGTGGATATGAAGAAAGACGGGATAGATGAAATTATGAATTATGAATTATGTATATCTTTGTTTTAGTGCTGCGTTGTTACAATTTTTGCATAACTGAGAGACCAAAAGGACTGGAGAGCCTTGTTTTTTAGATAACTGAAAATTGTGTTGCATATCTTTGATGATGAATACCAGCTGAATGATTATGTTTGAACTTATAGTTTCTTTCTGATGAATGAACCATATATTTTGTGTGAATTTGATCTCTAGTACTGTCAGTAGGCGTTGCAGCAACTAATCTGGATTTGATGTTATTGTTGCTGCAGCAGTTAATTTGGGTCTGATGTTGTTGTCTTACAATGACCCACTCAATCATTTGAACCTCACACGTGCTTAAGCATGTGAATGAAGAAAAAGCTTTTTGATGGATCATTCATATCTGATATTTCTTACAATGACCCACTCAATCATTTGAACCTCACACATGCTTAAGCATGTGAATGAAGAAAAAGCTTTTTGATGGATCATTCATATCTGATATTTCGTGTTATATGCTGGAACTGATGACAGTGTACTCTTTTGTGATTTTTTAGTTTTTGTTTCTTTTTAGAGAGAGATCAAACATGATAAGAATATACCAAGTAAGGAATATAATAAACTCACTTTATTGCAAGATGTAGGAGACTAGGTTTTTAATATTGATTCTGATAGATTTCGGTCGCTGATCTAGCTGGTATGGTACCAAGACACCAGATGGTAGGCTGACTTCTACTGGCCTGGTATCACTATAAAAATTATATAAGATTAAATATTAATTGGCACTGACTTATATGGTCCAATATTGTTCCATGGATGAATCAATAAATACCAGTTGATATGTACCAATCTAACCAGTATTTAAAACCTTGGAAACGATGTTTTCCAAGGTCTCAATTCTGGTATTGGAACAGGCTGTCATCAGTAGTTGAATTGGTCACCTTTCATCATTCTAGATTGTACAAAAGCAAAACTGTAGCCTTTTAAACACGACTTCTAGAAATTTAGGAAGGTTGTTTGCTGAATATTGTCTTCAGGAAAAGTAACCATAAGTCAACCTTGAAGGCAAAACATACCTAATGCATTATATTATTGTGGGTGCTTTAGTGAAGGGACATATAATCACTTTGCGTTGGTCTTATGATATAGCGTAACGTGCATGTTCTTGCTTTGGTTGTGAAACTAAATATGGAAATCCTAAAGTGATTCTCATGATTGGTTCTCTTTGGTTATTTATTGTATTAGTCTGGTATGTAGCAGAGAGTCAAGCAAAGGCACTTCAATATGTTCAACAGTAGAAGTTGAATATCCTTGTCTACAAGATACGAAGAGTGCATATATTTCAGATATCCCAATGAATGCCTTGTGTGAATCAAGTTTTTTAAAAGGATAATGTTCTGCAGGTTGCCTCTTGGTGGGACTACGGTTACCAAACAACCGCAATGGCAAATCGTACTGTCATTGTTGATAATAACACCTGGAATAACACTCATATTGCAACTGTTGGCACTGCTATGTCTTCTCCAGAAAAGCCGGCATGGGAGATATTCAACTCCCTCGATGTCAAATATGTTCTGGTCGTCTTTGGAGGTTGCCATTTTAATCTGTGATCTCCTTAAGACTTTATTTGGATACTTGGATTCTGTAACTTTAAATTTTCTTGCAATGGCTAGGTCTTGTTGGCTACCCAAGTGATGATATTAACAAGTTCCTTTGGATGGTTCGAATTGGAGGAGGTGTGTTTCCACATATCAGGGAGCCTGACTACCTTGTGAGTTCTGTATTTGTTTTTCTTTTATTGAAGGGTATCATGTTGCAATCATTAGTTTGTCATTTTTCAAATGATTGATTTGATGGCAACACTTTTTGAATTTTATAGATTTTCATTAAATCACTGGCAGATGGAACTATATCTGCTGCAACAAAGCTATGCTAAACAAGATATATAATTGCATTAATTTTATCTGGGTGGTTGACTAGTGCGAAATATACAAAGTTATGCTGCATCTTCTTGCATTGTATACTATATAAATCTCAATATTTTGAAGAGCACCATTAACTGTCTGTTATAACCAACAGTAAGAGAAAATTTTCTTTCTTTTATTAGATGTCTTTATATAAGTCTGAATGCTCTACTTTTGATATTCCTGTTCTAAAAAAAAGAGGGATGGCCAATATCGAATCGATGCACACGCTACTCCAACTATGTTGAACTGCCTTATGTACAAGCTGTCTTATTACAGGTTTGCAAATCATTCTATTCAGCGACCTGATAAATAGTTATAGTTAAAAGTAATGCTCCTCCCTTCTGTCTGTCTTTGCTTGTTTCCAGGTTTGTAGAAACAGATGGTAAAGGCTTTGATAGAGTCAGGAGGACAGAAATAGGGAAGAAACATTTCAAACTAACCCATTTTGAGGAGGTAATATCTTTTTTGTTTTGTTTCCTTTGCTAGATTGCAGACTATCATCCATAAATGAATGTAGCTCTTCCGATTGGAGAAGCACTGCTTTGTTTTTCACAAGATTGACAATATCTGATGTTAAGAAAACAAGTTCAGGATTTTTCAACGACTGAATCTGCGACCTGTCAAATTCTGCATATATCAGAGAGTACATTTTGGCATGAGCCTTATTTGCTTTTGTGTTTGATCCAGGTGTTCACTACACATCATTGGATGGTTCGTATTTACAAATTGAAATCCCCAAAGAATAGGATCCGGGGAAAATCGAAGAAATCTAAATCAGTATGTGGAACTGGAGACAAGTGCTTGGAATTTAGTTCCTGTTACTCATTTCTAACGTGGTCAATCTCTCTTTTGCAGAATTCCAAAACAGGTCCAAGCAATTCCAAGAGGCACAGTAACTTAAGGAAGAACCCCTGGTAGTGATCTGAATAAAGCAAAATGGCCTTCCAGTATAGTGTAGCTGGCTCATGAACTATTGGTTAAGAGTGAGTTGCAGCTAATGACAATTCTGTCTTGGCTGAGCACTAAATGCAAGATTATGATCAGGCGTCCCTATTATATCTTTTATTATTTTGCCGTGCATCATCTAGGGGAGACATGAGATTTTTGATAGCATACCTACCAAGACCTTTTTAGATTTAGTTATTTGACATGTGATAGTGATTCATCTGTGTAACCCTCGGGTCATTTGGCTTAATGGATGATGCCGACGCCAGAGAAGATAGCAGAAATAACCATGCTTGCTGAATCTTAATTGGCAACCTGATATCGATTTCCTTGGGTGAAATAACCATGTTTCTAACTCTGGGAGTTCGGTAGTTTCACTGACAATAAGTCGATGTACCATCGTAGGCTTTGACGAGGATGAATTTTTCATCATCTACTAATAATGTTTTAACTGATCCGCCTATCATATTTGCATAAGATAATTGACAATATATACCTTATCATATGATTTCTATGGAAAGCATAACATATACAAAATAAATAGGTAAAATTCTATATTGAAATAATTCAAAATAATTTTATACATATATAGAAAACATAGTAAATTGATAGACCTTCCACATAATATGTTATTGTAATATATATTTACACTTTTATATTACACGTTATAATGTCTACATACATGTATATTCGTATTTTTTAGTTTTTGTACATGTTTTATACAATAAGTTATTGGCTTGCGGTAGACTTGACAATCATAGTTTGGTTAGGTTTCGTTGTTGGTTTCAGCTTGTAAATGAGATGATAGGATTTTAGCATTCTGGGGTTCTACCATGAGAGTTATGTCATATGGACACTTATGAGGATTTTAGTCTGTAATGAACCTTGATTCTTTGTGTGCAACCATTCAGTGCTTGTAAAGTTCATGGTTATAATTTATATTTGCTATATAAAGTATTTACTAAAGTGGTTGCTTATGGTTTCTTTGGGAAATAATTTTTCTAATCTGTTTTTTCTTTTGTAGGTTTTAAAGGACCTTACGAGATTTCAATGAGACTATCCTTTACGGAGGGTCATGGTACAGTACGACTTAGGAAAAATCAGTTAAGTTCGTGACAACATATCATAATATATACGTGCACTCCCAGACCGCATATCATAATACATCATAATATATAAATTCACATTTAGCTTATAAGTAGTTAATAATGATCATATTCATCGAAACATACTTTCCAAATTACTTTATAAATATAATAAATTTAAAGTATGCTAGAGTGATGTACCTATCAAATTGGAAGCATAGGCTCATGAGGTACGTTAATTAATAACCCTATCTCTTAAATTATTGATTTATAATAATTCATTAAAATAATTCATAATTTTTTTTGATAAAATCTCTCATAAAATAGATAATAATTAGCCTAAAAATTTATCTAGATTTTACTATCAAATTTTGTAACAATTCACTATATAAACAAATGAACTAGTTAGCATCAATCAAATTATTGTATAATTCTACGAAGAAATTTTACTTACCAAAATTTTACTAGAAAGTACATACCAAAATTTAGCTTAAAACTAAATCATTTATAGGCTAAACTATCCTCTTAATTTAACTACCAACACCTATTTTGTTTTACTATGACTAGGTTAGGACTATGTGACTAGGTTAGGACCATATCTCACATAACCCTAAGGCTTTTAAAATATATCAAAAGGCTAAAGCCTAATCATATACATAAGGGGGTTAATTTAACATGAATTGAACACATTAGAAAATAGAGGATTATGAGTACCTCATGTTGAGATGAAGTTGAGAAAAGAAAATGACTAAAGGAGAGAAAGGATCATCGGTTATCAAGTTCGGAAAAAGGATGAAGCCAAAATTAAGATAGTGGAGCTTGAGAGGTTGCCTTAAGGTCTAGGGTTCAATCATATTAGCCCTCATTTCAAGTTTTTATTTATTTTTCTTATTTTAATAATCTAATTTAATGATACAACAACTTTGATTAAGTTTTTGATTTGACCAAAGATAATATTTTTGATATAAAATTATCCTTTAATCTCGCTTATGCATTTCAACATTTAGTATAACAATTTTCTTTAATTTGTATTCTAATTTAAATTTTTATTACTCATGTTAGAGATTGGACGTTGGGTTAGAGGAGTTGTCGATGTGCTTAAAGATAGACTTCATACCATGAGTTTGGGTATCGGGCTAGAAGAATCAGACATTGTGCCAAGATCGAATGTTGCAGGAGTCAACATATTAATAGATCAAGCAAAACGTCGAAGGAGAGAACGATGCATCGAAGGTTCGGATGAAGTATCAGATAAACCAATGACATGCCAGATAACATAGGATTCTTATTTTGTAATCGTTATATCTTGATCATTGCAGTTTAGGTCTTAATTGAGTTAGTTTTCGGGTGTAACCATGCTAACTCAATTAAAGACTCATTGGGCCTCAATCGAGGCTGATTTAGGCTCATTGGGAGGCTCATTCAGTGACCCAAAATTGGGTTAAATGGTGGCATCACCAAATCTGGTGGTGGTACCGCTCAGACATAATCTCCTAAACTATGTCAAGCGGTGGTACCACCCGTACCTGAAAAACCTAAAAAATTTAAATTTTGGGTCTATTTTTGAAGCCACCTAGAGCCTATAAATATCTCACTTATTCTTGCTCGAGTAAGCAAAAAATAAGAACGAAAACTTATGCTTTATAGAGTGAAAACCCTGCTAGAAAGTTGAGTTTCTCATTCTTAAGCTTATAAGTTGTTCTAATGGAGTGTGTCAGGGAATTATTATAAAAGAGGGGTGTAAAGGTTCAATCGTAAATCTATAAAAAGGAGAAATAGTTAAAAATGGTCTTTGATATTCGTTCATTCTAAAAGAAGATCGATAGTGAAAGTCAATAGCCTCAAGTGAAGAGGAATTAGGAGTGGACGTAGGTAATTATGACCAAACAACTATAGATCCGATGTGCTCTTTTTTTTTTTTCTTTTATGCTTTTAATTCTTATTGCTTATTGATTTAGTAACTCAATACTTTTACTCATATTCCAAATTTAATGTATTTTCAAAACGGGTTTTATCGAATGATTTTTTTGAATCGATGTAATTTTTTTTAATTACTAATTTACCCCCACCCCTCCCCCTCTTAGTGTTGATATGATTATAATAATTGGTATCAAAGCCAAGTTTATCTTAGTTGGTTTAACACCCGAGAGAGATTAAATGGTTTTTACCGACAATCAAGAAGGTTATTCTATCACTAATCCTCTTATGTTCAATAGGACAGACTACATGTATTGGAAAATACATATGAGGATTCTTTTTATTCTATGGACTTTGATTTATGGAGTATCATCGAACGTGGCTTTCAAAAATCCTCCAAACCAATGAATGAATTGAATAATTTAGAGAAAAAATATTTTATTTAAATGCGAAAGCGTTGAATGCTATATTTTACGCTTTAGACAAGAAAATAAATTTAATCATATTTTTATATGCAAAACTGCACATAATATTTGATGCACACTCGAAGTTACATATGAAGGCACAAATAGAGTTAAAGAATATAAGATTAATCTCTTACTACATAGTTCTGAGTTATTTTAAATGAAGCTAAGTGAAATCATTGGTGTCATGTACACCTGTTTTACAAATGTTGTCAATGGTTTGAAATCACTTAGCAAAAGTTTTACTAATCTTGAACTTGTTAATAAAATTCTAAGATCTCATACGAGAATTTGGGATCCAAAAGTAACTACAAGAAAACGACTTAAACTATTTTTTGCTTGAAGAACTTATCGGGTCATCAATGACCTATTAAATGACATATATGACACATGACGAATATGAGAACAACCTTCTAAAGAACAAAAATGATATGACACTTAGAATAAAAGAAGGTCACTTGAGCGAAAGCTCAAGTGAAGATGATGACTTTAAACTCCTCACAATAAAATTTAAAAAGTTTATAAAATAAGAATCTAAGAATAAAATAAACTTAAAAAAGAATATAATAGCTTGCTATGAATGCAAAAGGCTAGAGTACTTTAAAAGTGAATGTCTACAATTGAATATGAAGCTACCAAAGAAAAAAAAAATACTCAATGTGACCTGGGACGAGTCAAGTGCATTCGAAGACTCCTAATAACTCACTAATGGCTCACAACGACGAGGTATGTGACTCAATCAAAACCTGTTTACCTTACAATGAATTAGTCGATGCATTTCATGATTTATTTAATAAAAAAAATAGTAATAAATATAAATTATTAAAAAAAAGTAAAGGATCGTGCCTCTCTCTAGTAAATTAAAAAATTAAAAAAATGAGCATGATAATTGCATGTTAACATCTTGCACTAAATATAAAGAATTAGAGTCATTTAAAAAAATATTATTACAATAAATATTATAAAATTAAAATAGATAATAAATTATTAAATATAATTATTACCAAATAAGGGTAGTGTTGGGAATTGGCCTATTGAGTAGAAATACTCAACGAAAGTCAACTACATTTATTAAAGGACCCATATTACATGTTACCCCTAAAATTAAATATAATTTTTTGATAGATATGGTCATTATGTTTATAATTATTTATTTAAAAATTATAGCTCACATAAATTAATTTAGATTCCTAAAGGAACCATAAATGACTTGAAGCCAAAAGCTAATATAGATAAATTTGACCATGAAGGATCCAAAGTTAAATGAGTAGTTAAAACAAATCTATCATTCTTATAAGAATATCTTCAAATAAAAACTAGGAGTAAAAGATAATATCTTGATTGTTGATGCTCAAGGCTTATGATCGGAGATCCTACACACTTCACAAGACTCACTAGCAGAAATTATAATAATAAAGGAAAGATCATTGAAATTAGAATTATTAGTAAAATTTTTGATTGAAGATATTTTATTGGTTTATAGTTATACTATTGATCTTAATGATTTTTGTGATGAAACTTAATTTTTGGTTTTGAAACGATGATATATGGATTTGACATAAAAGGCTATAGCATGCTTGTTCACATAAAGTGAAATTAAGAAGGGGAATGTATTTTTCTTGAAAATTTCTCTTTCCCTAAAGCTTATCATGTTCTTCAATAAGAGACCATTAGTTATTGATAAATCTATTTTTGAATATCTTAAACTAATAAAATGAAATTGATGATGATTTTAAATTTTATAATTTGATTTCTTTCTCCAAAGTAACTTTGATATATATACTTCCAAAGAATCCTTATCCAAAGCATATAAATGAACATCCTAAGGAGCAAATCATTTAAGATACAACAAAAGGTGTTCAAACTCAATCTTCATCTAAAAATATTTGTTCAAATGCATAAATCAAGAACTTTAATTTTTGTATGATTGTTTCATTTTATTAAAAAGAATATTTATCCACATTAATCATGATCTTTCACTTGATACTTAAGATTTACCATTATTCTCTTATGTTTCTTTTTGACATTTACTAAAGAATAGAATTATCCAAATGAATCATGAATTTTCTTTTAATTTCTCGGAGTTATAACTTGAATTATACTTAAGATATCTTATTATTTGTTCTCGTATTATACTAAATAGGACACTTATCAAAATGAGTCTTGATCTTTAGATATTCACGATTTGATCATTTATGATCTTTGATATCTTTCATGTCATGATTTTCATATGACCCCCTTGTATTCATGAAATGTATACCCCATCACCAAATTGATTTTTCATGATATCTTTCATATGATAGCATTAATATAAATTCTTTCTTATTTTGATAATTACAAAGAATGAGAAAAAAAAGTGTTATATTGCTGATCTCAAGATTATCTCAAGATTATCTCAAGAGAAGCAAAAACTTACAAACTTGCACATCTCAAGAGAAGCAAAAATTGCTAACTTGTATATCTCAAAAAATTGCTAGCTTGTATATTTCAAAAACTTGCTAGTTGTACTTTTCTTTTTTTTGTTGATGATAAAGGGGGATAAGTTATGATGATGATTTAAAATTTGAATCATGCATGGCATGATGTACTTTGATATTTTAAAATTATGATGATTTGAAATTATGCATACAATACTCATGATTTTATGATATATGGTATAATGTGAAAGTCATTGTTCCAACTTGAATTTAAAGGTTATCAAACTTTTTGAATTGGAGTTTGTTTTATTTTGATATGGTATATAGATAGAGAGGTTTAGTTAAAACTCTATCAATTGGTTATCATCATAAAAAAAGGTGAGATTGTTGAATCTCGAACTTTGATAATGAAATTAATTAATAAAATTATGATATAATGAGCGTTTAAGTGACGCAGGACTAACTTCGATCTTAAAAAGGTAAATCGATCAAAGGAGGTGAATCATACATTGGATTAGAGTAAATCATGTCAGATATTAGACGTCGGGCCGAAGGAGTGGTTGATGTGCCGAAAAATAAATTTCGTACCGTGAGTTCGAGCATAGAGCTAGAAGAATTGGACATTGTGCCAAAATCAGATGTTATGGGAGTCAACATGCCGATGGATCGGACAATATGTTGAAGGAGAGAAAGATTCAACAAAGGTTTGGACGAAGCGTTTGATGAACCAATGACATGCCAAACAACATAGGATCCTTGTTTTCTAATTTTTACGTCTTGATCATTATAGTTTAGGTCTTAATTAAGTTAGTTTTTGGGTGTAACCATGCTAACTCAATTAAGGGTCATTGGGCCTTAATTGTGGTTGATTATGGCCTTTTAGGAGGCTCATTCAGTGACCCAAAGTTGGGTCAGGTGGTGGCACCATCAGACCTGGCGGTGATACCATCCAGACACAGTCTCCCAAATTGTGTCAAGTAGTGGTACCAACAGCATTAAATACTACAGGCGATAGTATTGTTCAATGCAGGCGATGGTACCGCTCGTATCTTGGAAACCAAAAAAATTAAATTTTAGCTCTATTTTTGAAGTCATTTGGGGCTTATAAATACCCCACTCATTATTGCTTGAGTATGCAAAAAAAGAGAATGAAAACTGCTTTGTAAAGTGAAAACCCTATTAGAAAGTTTAGTTTCCTCCTCCTTAAGCTTATAGATTGTTCTAAGGGAGTGTACGAGGGAATCCTTGTAAAAGTGGGGTGTTAATGTTCTCTCCTAAGCTTATTAAAAGAATAAAGAGTTATAAAGGGTGTTTGATCTTCGTCCATTTGAAAAGAAGATCAGTAGTGAAAGCTAGTAGCCTCGAGTGAAGAGGAATCAGGAGTGGATGTAGGCCATGACGACTTAACTACTATAAATATAGTGTGCTCTTTTTTTTTGTAACTTTTCATTCTAATTGCTTACTGATTTAGTAGCTCACGACTTTTACTTACATTCTAAGTTTAACATATTTTCGGAACGGGTTTGATCAAACGATTTTTTGAGGTGTCGCCTCGGTTTGGTTCAACCCATGTGCGTAGGAATGTCCATGCAACCCCCACTAGACGAATATGAGTGGAGTGTTTACTCAAAAGGGAGCTTCCCTAGTGGTCCGAGGTCTGTCGGCTCGTGAATCCCTAGATCCGACTCCCGCGTCCTATACCAAGGCCTCTATCGGGCGATGTGGGTGCCTCGACTTGGCCCCTCCGATGATTAAATTAGCGAAGCGAAGTGAGGTATTGGTGTATTGATTGTGTGGATTCCAATCTCCTCTCTACAATTTACCTGAGTGCTTTTTATACTACCTGCGGAGAGAAGAGTTAGTACGAGGTTGTTTAATGCGTACGGGTGCCAGTTCAGAGCTGTACGCTATCGTGCTCCTCGAGTGAGGAGCATACCGTCGATTTGTCTGCTAATGTCAACCTGAGGTCCTCGAGCGATGAACCGAGGTGGTGCTCCTTCTTAGGCCTGGGTCTGAGCAGAGTCGGATGTGTCTACTCGACTTTTGGAAGGTGATGTAGAAGTCCATGTTGGGCAAGCCAAAATATGACCTATTAGACGTAATTTTTCGAAAGTACTAATTCACACACCCACACTACACCCTTAAGATTCAATCATCAATTTTAGTCACTATATGCATGTTTATTATTATAACCTAATCGAATATTAAAGTTCACTAACATACTTTTGGCTTGGTGCACTATAGTTAACTCTAAGATGAATGATTATGTATGCTCAACCAATATTGTATAGAACATTGATAATGATTTTTTTTAGAAAGTATACACTTAAATCTTAAAAGGTATAAACAGGAGCATGTCATTTATCATATTTATGAAGCATAGACTTTAAAAATCATAAAGTAAGGATAATATATACATATTATTTATGCATCTATTGGCATGCTACTTGTATTTAAATGTCTGAGACTCAAGCACTATAATCCTCTTCTCCTAATAAAAAAAATTGTTCTCAAAATTTCTTAACTGAATAGCTCAAGATATTTCTCTCACAACTCTTCATGGGTTTTCACATGCACCCTTCTCTACCCAATCACTTAAGTGGGGTATTAGAATCCTTACCTGAAAAATAGGGTCTATAGTGAGTAATCACCTAGTAAGTATAAGTCGTTATAGTTTTATTCAGGTTAACATATATCATGTCATGTATACCATATTTTAAAATCATCATCATAAGATAATTAATAATAAATACCTTTTTAGCAAGCAAAAATAAAACGATAAAATTCTACATTGAAATAATTCAGAATGCTTATATGTAAATGTAGAAACATATCAAATTCATACACTTCTACACCCTATACCATAACATATACGTGCGCGCTTATATCGTATGTCATCGTAATATATAAATGGAATCCCACTGCATACGTCATAATATATGTATATGTACACTCGCACATTGCACGTTATAATACCTACATACTATTATATCATAATAATATATATGTACACTCTCACATCGTATATCATAATGTATATATATATATATATATATATACACTCCCAAACCACACATCATAATACATGCATTCATATTTAACTTATAACTAGCTCATAACGATCATATTCTTCAAAACATGCTTTCCAAAGTACCTTATACATATGATAATTTATATGACCACTATTTTATAGTGAATTAAGCTTATACTTACCAATTGAACTTAAGAATGAAGAGGCCAAGGATTACGTTCATTAATGATCCAGTGTACTAGAGAGTGATACACCTATTAAATTGGGATCATAGGATCATGCGATACGTTATTTAAGAACCATATCACTTGAATTATCGATTTATAATAATTCATTACAAGGATCCATAAAAAGAATTTGATCAAATATCTTTTGCAATAAACTATACTTCACTTGAAAATTTATCTAGATTTCACTATCAAATATTCTAACAAGTCACTCTATAATCAAATGAACTAGCTAGCATCAATAAAACAATCACATAATTATAGGAAGAAATTTTACTCTACTATTTTAGTTGACCAAATAATCTTAAATTATCACAAAAATTTATTAAAAAACTAAAGAATGTATAAAACTAGGAACACACCAAAAATTTAGCTTAAAAATGAATTATTTGAAGACTATACTACTCTCCTAACTCAACTACCAACACCTATTTTGGTATATTGAAACTGGGTTGAGACTTTAGAAACTTGTAAATCTCGTATCTTAGTGTACAAATATGGTTTTACTCAATTTTAGATCTCACAAAAATCTTAAGAAAACCTTTTAAAATATATCAAAAGGGTAGGGCATATCTCTTAGTGAGTTAATTCAATTCAGACAAAACCCCTGCTTAGAAAATAAAAGATTTTGAGTGCCTCATATTAGAACCATAATAATTTTATGTACTAATCTAAAATTAACGTCATATGACCCTAGAACCATAAGAGAATCATCCAAAATATATTAAAAAATTATATATAAATATAAATATTAGGTTACTCAAAAGTAGCTAAAAGATTAGCCTATAATTTGTAAAAGTGAAATCTTAGGTATAGCGAGAAAAGAATTAGCTTTTCTTAACCTTAATCTTTCTTAAAGCTGGGTTTCATAGTCTCTCTGACTGAGAGAACTTGAAAGAATAGCAGAAGAAAAAGAGAAAGATTCATGGGTTATTAGGTTGGTATAGAGCATGAGGCAAAAATTAATGTTAAGGTACTTAAGAGGTTGCTGCGAGGTCTAGCTTTCAATTACATTAGGCCTATAATTTTAATATTATAAGAACTTCAATTGAATTTAATTTGGTTTGGATAAAGATGATATTTTTTATCTAAACTTATCCCTCAGTCACACTTACGCATCTCTTTGATTTACATCCTTATATATTTTTTTTATTACTAAATCCATGTCTAAATAACTTATTATCCTCCAGGTTTACATCAGGTTTAAAACAGACCGAAGTGTATCCCTTTAAATAATTGGCTGTATGGCGATAGATGAAGAGACGTGACGTTCTAGCATATATATGGAAAGATTTAGGGGTAGAATGGAAATTCTGCAAAGTATTGCGTACCCTAGATACTTTGGCCGCATTGCTGCGAAGGAGGTGGACTGCGACGCAGATGGACTTATATCAGCATCAAGGCGTGACTTGAATCGTGGCTTGAAGTTGAGTTGGTGACGCTGATTTCAATATGTTGATAATAATAGAACCTGTGAAGCGCCGAAGTGGTTTTTGCACGTCGCCGGCACAATCGTGATTCCGTTTCTCGAAACCGACCTTGTTTTATTCTCTTCTTGTAATAATTCTTGTCCCCTCGTAATTGCAGTGGCCGATGCCATTGACTTGTTTTTAGGTAAATCAACCTGGATAAAGAAAGAAAGAAAAAAAAAAAAAGTTACATCTCAAAGTAAGGAATATATTTAATCAAAGGTCTGTCATTTCGAAATCACCCTCAAATTTACAAAGAAACACAATACTAATTTAAGGAATAGTGACGGAAGGGAATCCACTAATTTCGATTCCAACCTGATCCCACCACCTATTTTGATCCTTATATCATTTTTTGTAACGATACGTTCAACTATTTAAGAAAAAAATTAATGTGTTGTTTAAATGTTCAAAGATCTGGATCAATGGTTATGATCGTCGTATTTAATTGTGTTGTTCACTTCCAAATGTTATAAGACTAACTTATTAAATGATCAAACTACACCAACCTTCGGTCACTCCATCAAATAGTAATTCAATTCAGATCCAATTCATTTTTATCTGGCATCAGGTAATCTAGTTTATATTATATTTGAATAAATTTGATTAGTCTATAAATATTTTACATATATACTAAGTTAACACATGATCTATTCAAGATGACAAAAAACAGAAAATAGAAAAAAATTGATTGAAGATTAAAAATATCAATGAGATATTAAAGATTTATTTTTATAAATTAAAAGTCTGTCAATAAAGAAGTATCAGAATGAAAAATTATTCTTCAAATCAAATCAAAAATATTTTTATATTATTTTTCATGTAAACGGGTCTACAGAAGGGGATAGAATATTATAATACACCATCAGAAATGAACTGGTAAATTAAGTTGATGCAATAATACAATCATCAGAAAGGCAACTATCAAACGCAAGGTAAGATTATCTAATCAAAGTATATAATACTCGTTGTCTATGATGTGATGAGATTCAATTAGTAGTTAGCTCAAACAGTAATACATTTTTTTATAAGCAAAACCTTAATGTTCCAAAGGAGCCACTAGTAATATGACGCAAGGACAAGCCTCCATTGCCAACCAATAAATTCTCAATGCTACTTATTTTTGAATAGGTTATTTACAACAATAACAAAAAAAACAAAACAAAAATGAATTGATACTGTCAATCCCTCACAAAAATAATAGAGCACCATACTCCATGGTAGGTCCTCTACAAGACATTCATCCCGATTCTGCAGACCCTGAAATTGATGCCCTAGAGGGGCCCATGCAAGAGGACAAAAACAAAACTTGCAGTTGGAATTGTTACCTGTTTCCGGTGGCGCCAGCAGTCCTAGGATGATGGCGCCTTGAACCTGGTCTCTTGTCCCTCCCACGCCTCATGGAGATCTTCCCCGGTAGCTTCCTTGATGGAGGAGCTCTGGTGAGCCTGTCATTAACCAATGCAGGAGGTGGTGGACGGACTAGGGCTGCGAGTGATTTCCGTTGTTCCAACAAGTCTCTGTGGTACGCCTGCATGACAGAAACTACATGATCAAGAAAAGAATCCAAGTTTGAGAGGTCCGACGAAACATCCCATTGAGGAGTGAATGACTCCACACCACAGATACAGAAACCACTTAAAGCAGAGGGCTACAGAAGAACTTTGTGATTTATTCCCAACTAAAAGGATGGTTGCCGGCAGTGCCAGAACAACTGTGCTTTGCCCATCTATTCCGGTAGACACGAATGGCGTCATGTAAAGGCAATCCATGCTTCTACCTCTCGTGTTTTCATTTTATAATATAGTGGATACCCTTATAATGCATATTGAATGAAGGACATGGTTAAGAGTTGGAAGTACCTGAACGACAAAGTTGCGTCTTTCACAGTCCATAAACATGTTGATTGTCCAATTCACCCGAGACATTATCTTATCCCTTACAGTGCTGAAACTGATTTGATCCCTAGAAGTAAAGCGGTCCACTTCATTGAACCATAGACAGGTGAACAGATTGGTAATAGGTATGTGCTCTTTTATGATCACACATCCCTCAGGTACATCTGTAATTTGCAATCAACATCACAAACTTTTAGGACATGCGGTTCTGGAGATAAACCTACATTATCTTCCTATAAAAAGAAAATAGAGAAATCTATAGTATAAAGGTTCCAACACTCACCACTTGTAATAGGAAGCTTAGATGAAGAATAAGGTGTCAGACCCTCTTTCTTATAAAACTTGATTTGATAATCTATAGATGAATTGTCATACTTTCCAGCAGCTTTGTTAGCCTCTGCTTCCTCGAAAACATCAAAGCGCCTGTAGTGCCTGGAGATTGCAAAAGTGTAGTTCTTCCGCCACAAGAATCTGAAAATCAGTGAGTCTCCTTTTGGTTTATACATAAGATATCCAAATTCCAATCAGACAGTTTATTGAATAGCGTTTCGAACATCACACTTGAAATAAGCTAATAGGCAACTCAAACAAATTAAAAAACAAGTATTCTTTTTGTTTAACTCTTCAGCAAACACTTCCAATCAATCACTTTCTCAACAAGAAAAGTTCAAGAATAATTACAAGAACAACAAAACCGTAGGTTCCAACTATTTGGGGTTGGATGATTAATGCAATAAAAATTATTTAATCACAATAATAACAGATGAGCCATATGGATGAAAAGAGAGACCAATCATTTTTTGAGGACAAAGGAACATGGGTGACATCATAATCAATGCCGCATCATGAAGGTCAGCATACTTCTTGGTCAACAAATGAAAAAGATTCTGGCATAACATCATTCTCATGCCACTAGTGGCAAAAGAAAAAAAGTACAGAAATGCTATAAGCGCTAAAATTCAAGCATCCATGTACAAACCCTTCAATGATCTTGCTATATGCATGATTTATAATATTTTAGATTGTTACAAAAGGTAATTGTTATTTCATATGCAATAAATGCTTCAAACTAGTATCACAGTTGATTGATCATTAACCTCTGCTCTAGCATCTAGTTTAGGTACTGTTAAATATACAACAATTTTTTTTGCCTAAATTTAGATGTTTGTAGTTCCATAACCAATAGAACATAAACGGATAGCCCAGTGTATGAGGCTCCTACCAATGCAGCATCTAGACCAATGTGTGTATCCTTATGCCTGCAAGTAAAAAGGTTATTTTCATGGTTCTAACACAAAGATTGCAAGGAAGTAACAACCTCATCATAACGACAAGCTCGCCTACCTAATAAATGCATGCAAAAATATGCAACTTACAGTTAGATATTACATTGTTTTAGATATGTAACTGCACAAAACTATTGATGTGGGATGATTTGATGTTCATTAGGTACAGTTCTATTAAGCATAAACTAAAGTTACATCACCATTAGTTATGACATACCATTTTGTAGAAACTCATGTTAGTTGACCACCACCATTAACTAGAACATACCATTTCAGCTCGTAGAAACTAGTGTTTAATTGACCTTTTCTACGAAAATGAAAAAAAAACATAGGGATCATAATAGTTAGGGCCTCCAATTGAAGGCTCAAATCAAGCAATTCCTTTTATGTATGAAAAAAAAATAGTGAACATATTCCTTGCTAGACTCCTAATGAAGTCATACATACATAATTTAAGATGCACCAGTGCTTTGGTCGCTATTAAAGCACAGTCCAATATGCAGAAAACATCTCCATGGTTATGTCAGATGGATTACATCAATGTGATGTATTTAAACCTACTTGATATACAATAATGTTATTCACACAGGCTAAGAAAAAGATAAGAAGCAAGCCCTTAAATGAACTATACCTCTCAAGAACTTGATAGGGATCCACAACAAGCTCAAGTTTTCCATCAATCCAAAGAGAAAACCTGGCATTTGGGAATAGTCTATGGAGCAAAAGTTTTGGAACCTGCTAAAGTTAACGAGTCAGGAACTATCTATAACATGTCTCGAGCATTGCACAAACAGAAGACCTTTTAGAATACTCGCAGTATAAATCAAGATTGCAATTAAACCAGGTGTTCATGACTTAAAGCAACTCATCACCTCAACCAATTGTTAATAACAAACAAACAGTTTTCTAATTAAAGAAAATGACATAAGAAAAAGCATCATTATGTGTCAATTCTAGTCAAACTTATTTATAGAATCATCTTATCAGATGACTGTTTAAATCTTATTTTATTTTAGTGCATTGTCTAAATTAGCTCTGCAGTCCAAAACTAGAAATAGAAAGACCATGAAACAGGTGTTAAAGATGCAATCAGAAAAGTGTGATTATTGTCAAATAAATTAAAAATAAGATCAGATAAATGCTAAAATAAAGACTTTTTAATACTGGCTAAAGTTACTATTTATTTGAATTAAACACGAAATCTGGTACTCCAAAATACGTTCACACCTTTACACACTGATAAAGTTACTTTTGTACACACCATCCGTCGATCTTAAGTACACACCGATAAAAATAAAAAAAAATGAACAAATAAAAGAACATTTGTATCCCTTGATCTACCTAAGGCTCAACTAATTGAAGATGGCTATCCAGGAGCCTTAGAGCTGCAGAATTCCTTTGAGTAGTAGCCAACTGCCAGTGTCTTAGTGTGTGCCCCAATTACTTAAGAGTCACCTGTGTCTGAGACAGCTGCTTCAAGTCATCATCTCTTTAAGTTTTTCTTTTAGCTTTCATGTTGAATTGTTGATCTATAGTCTCCAAGCCATATAGCTTCTCTTTCTTGTTACTTCTCAGTCATTACTGCCAATGAAATTGCTTATAACAGATTGATAAAGTGATACTTCTGGACTCCAAAACGTTCAGATCCCCAAGCGTCACAATCACTTGGACTATTACAAGGCAACACCTTGGACTATTACTATTACAAGTGCTTGAGCTTCCTATTTTCTTCTTGGTCAATAAATGATCCCTAAAAGAGCTAGTTAGCTTACCAATTATATAGTGGAAAGTAGACATCAGTAGAAAAAGATATTTTCAACATATTGAGATGTTTATCCAGTAAAGGAAATTCCACAATGAGGATCGGTCCTAACTCATAATCCTGTGTGGTAGAATATAGGCAATTCAAGTAAATTATATATTTTTGAGTAGGATGTAATTTTGTTTCTCTTAAAAATATTTTAACAACATCCTGAAAGGTTTCAGAAACTTTAATCAATATATCAACAGAATTTGGCTGATCTACTTGTTGGTGAAAACAGTCTGACCATATTATCTTCAAGTGTTAGATGATGCTAGATGAAAGTTGAAGCAACCAATGGTGGTCTGAGAGTGAAACATACCTTCCCGTTGCGTCTTGCATCTACATAAGGAAGGTTTCGAACTACCACAATTTTCCATAGACCAACTCTTTTGGTATCATCTAGACCACTAGAGTTCTTCATATATGCTTCAGTTTGTTCATCGACAAACATATAAAAGCATGCATTCCTCTTTGCATATTCACTAATATTCTTTGGTTGTTGCATTATATCATAATTTCCTGATCAACAAAAAAAGCATAAGTGAATTAATCAAAATGGGAAAGGAGAAGCAATGATGAAAGGGTAAAAACACTGACAAAAACAACATGAGAAGTAGTGCATTTATACCAAAAATAGCAGAAGCTACAACAACATCATCACATCCTTCCATTTCAAGAAGATCAGTGTCATTTATATCAAATCCAGTTCCTTGACCAGGTTTCTTTCCTTTGGCAAATCTGACGAAGAATAGTTTAATGGGCTTAGATAAATACAGCAGTTAAAAGGCCACTTCATTTACATAAGCACATCCATAGACAAAAGCAAAGGAAGATCCAATTAAAAAGTTTTGGACCACAAAATTTCTGAAATAGTTACTTTTATCCAAATGAGAAATATGGACTGGCAAGAAAAGTGAATCATACCCACAGTGCACCATCATCGATTCTTTTATATTGAAAGATTCATTCCTCTGCAGCAGAGATGGATATCCCCCAAAGACAGAGCCGCTAATTGACTCATTAGCAATCAAGTTATCTTCTGAAAAATAACTTAAATTCTTAAGAACAGGTGACGCTGAGGGTGAAGGTGGCATAAGAAGTGCAGCCTGCTCTACAGGCACGTAACAGACATGACATGCTACAAAAGAGAGAAAGGAGAGAGTTGGAAGAATAGTTAGTTTAAGAATGAACTGAAAATACAAAATCTTGTTGTCTGAATAGTCAAGAGCTCAAGACTTACGACGTGGACCAATGCGCCTCTTATCAGCTGGTGGAGGAGGAGAAGAGAAACTATCACAAGGATGTAGTTTAGGAGGAAAAATGGGGACAGAAATATGGGTTACTTTATGAGTAGTTGCAGACTCCTGGTGTGAATCTGTAGTTATACCAACTTTATTTTTTTTTGCAGGAATGAATGGAGGTCTAAAATTATTCAATGGTGGGATACTGGCATCTACAAAATTCTGGACCTGATCTGCGAAAGCCATGCGAGTGTCGGGGTTCGCTGATGCATCATCACCTGGGGTAGCAACTGAAGAAATCATCACATGCTATGATAATAGATAACAGATGTATAGTAATGTGCACAAAAACATTGAACACTTAAATTAAAAAAAAACAACAATATTACACTGGCAGAATATCCATCTGCACTCTAACGGGTATATCTTAAGGCCAGTATTGTTATTGATGGCAGTTTGTGTTAAGATGACAAATAATGAGATCCAAGTAGCAGCAAGCCATGTCGAGTAACACAAGTTCAAGATTCGCTTGTATGATGATTATTCTACAGCCATTGCTTGACACACACAGCTATAATCATAACCAACAACCTATTACAGGATCAGATACAATTGGTTCAGTAACTACATAACAGATTTCCCATACAGATTGCACCAAACTAATGCTATCACTGTCTTTGTGAAAAAGAAATGTTAAATAAGACTGGTATCAGCCATTTATTACAGTGTTTGATCATCAAACAATTGGCACATAAATCTACAGTCGCTAGTTTCAGTTATTATCATCCTCTATAGCACACATAGGGGACGAGGACTGCTAGAAACATGCAGGAGACCAGAATGGTTATGCCACGAAAACAGAGATCTTGAGATGACTCCAGACACGTAAAAGTATGACCAGTCAATCAATTACTAGACATAAGGCATGACTGAAACATCAAAACCTAATTCTCCACCAGCAACTTGCATACAAAAAGAGAAAAAGGAAGGGAAGACAGGCCAAACCTTTACTGACGACAGTAATGAAAGACAGTACTGCAGCTGAAGCGACGAGCAAGAGCAACATCCTGACCTTCCTTCTCCCGGCAAAGTTGCAGATCCTCGGCAAGATCCTCTCCCTTTCTCTTGGTCCGGAAAGGGATATTTTCGAAGGTTTGCGTAATAAGTAGGGCGGCGATTGAGTCGACAAAACGGCACCGCTGTGTTGCTGCACTGATCCATAACTCCCTGATCGTAGACCCAATGACGCTCCGGTCATTGTCCCTCCCAACCCGCTGGCGGTCCTCTCATCTCCCTTCTCCTTCACATAACCCACTCATCCGGCCTATAAAGAATCCACAAAAGAATGAATTCGAGATCTGTAAATCCCCGCTCCCCTGCAATTGACAAACCCAAAATCCACCAAAACCTACAAGATCTACTTGATTTACACAAAAATCCCAGAGCTCACGCTCGAATCTAGAACGCAGAAAGATTTTATTTCAAGAGAGATCAAATTTCTTACAGATCGATCTTCCTCGTCATCGACCAGGGCTTCGTAAATGATAGAGCGAATTGGAAGAAATCAAGGAAGACGATCCGCAGGGGCGGTGGGTATCAGGGTTTCCGCTGCGGGATCTCCGATCGAAACCCTGATGTCCGTCTTCGAGCGCCGGGCTCGAAGTGGTTAATAATATGCGAGAAGGAAAACGGGGTAGGAGCCGAGAACGGATTAATTATTAATTATGCCAACTAATTGGGTTCCAAGAAGAAATCATCGGATTACAAGCAAATTTTCCATCCAAACTAGTACTTTAGCTACCCATTGAAAAATCACTCGATCGTCTACCTGACGAGCCCAACACTCGTGGCGTGGGTCCCTCGTGTGCCCTACACTAATGTGCAACGAGATAAGCAACAGTGTACGGAAACTATTGCTCTTCGACCGACCTTTGTTTCGACGTGAGGCCAGGGGTTCCCCGTTTCCATCACCGCGTTCACCGTTACGGCAATCCGTTACGGCAAGTGGCTGCAAGATAATCCGTTACGGCCTGGAGCTTTTGTCCGGCTGACGCTTCTATGACGAAGGGAACCGTTGGCATAGCCTCTATCACCGTTCAACTTGCCTAACGATACGTGTAAACACGAATATCGGGCACGATGGACGGTGATCGTGGCCTTCGTCTGCAAGCGCCCGCCTCTTCTGATCCCGGGGGTTTGAGATCTGTCACAAAGACGTCCGTTGGTTTCAAAGATAACATGACAGGGTCTAACTCAATTCATTTACTTTTCTTCTTTTATTTGACGATTTTATAAGAAAATAAAAGGAAAAAAAGGCAACAATTAAAGAAGAGATCAATGCGACAGAGTGAATCAGATCATATGCTATTAAATTCTTGCCTTACCAAGAAACGTGAATTGCCCGATTAGTCATTGTATTCGGATATGAATTAACTGTACCAATTTAATTTGATGGGTGAAGATGAGTAATTGGTCTGATGTGAAAGATCTAATTTTAAATTCCAAAGATATAAGAATTGTTTATATTAGTAATATGATTAGAAAGACGAATTGGATATACCGAGTGATTGGTCAAAAGATGGAGTCATCTTGACATGTTCGGATTGGGATCCCATCTTAGGTTGAAAAATGAAGTTAACGAAGAGCAAGATATATATATATATATATATATATATATATATATATATGGCTTTGAATTATATAAATATCTTCCCATTGAAGTAATATTTTTGGCTCTTTGCTTTGCTACCTCTATCAATTGTGTATTTGTCCGGTCGTTACCTACAACGGTGACGAGATCACAGGATGTACGAAGTGGGATGCATACACTGGCATTGACTGGCTATAGAGGATGATAGGTCTTTGCTTTTAATCTGCGAATGTAGCCTGTGAAAGGAACAGAGCACCAGTCTCTGCTTGTTTTTTCTTAAGAGCTGTGGTCTGACCATTGGAGCTTATCAATGTAAACTGAAGCCCTCCTCTTTTGACCGGTGAGTGATGACAATCTCCATAGGGCATTGGGCGTAAACGGTCTCCTGTAGCTTTTTCTCGGTACACTATTTAGAGGACGTCTGCTGCTGTTGTGTTCTCTCTCTCTCTCTCTCTCTCTCTCTCTCTCTCTCTCTCTGTGGCTCTCTTTCGGCGTAATAGAATAGTGAAGGCTGACGCGGAATGCGGTCAGACCAAACCACACGACTGAAGGACTTATAATTGCGTGAGAACACAAAGTCAAAGTTTGCATTGGTTGCGTCAGTAGAGACGACAAGGAGCATGACAGACGGATGCAAGAGTTAGGTACAATCCGACACAAGTTACCTGTGATATCTGCGGACCATCAAACCTCATTCTAGTTCCTCTTGAGGAGAATATAATATCCAGGCCTCGCATGGTTGCAACTTTTAATTTGCATATGTCAGGTACATAATCTATGTGTTGTGTCGTAGGATTAGATGCATATACAAGAATAGACGCATGAATTCTCTTTATAGTCTAATCGGAGGCTAAACTCTTGTGCGAAACAATTTATTCGCTTTCTGCTAATATATTCAAAGAAATAGAATATGAAGAATCGGAAAGAACCAAAGAAAGTGATAAAATTACATAAATACAACATGACAAATTTAATTTAATTTTTTTTACAGAAATGGCAGCAAGCGCAACTACAAGGTCAAGTTGGCTTTCACCAAAACAAATCTATGGAAATTTCGAATAAAATACACCCTTTAAAGAAAGAAAACTCCATTTGAAAGTTTCCTATGGTTCATATATATATATATATATATATATAAAGGCAAATGGAGAATTTTAGCGGCCCTCCAAGCTGACGTCGGATCGGGAGAGCGATGTCGAACAGGAGAGCGAGTGCCGCAGCTCCTCGAACGTGAGATGGCGGTGTTGCTGCCGTTGGGTCCCTGCGGAGGCCCACGCCTTGTCGGATCCCATCGCCGGCCTCAATCTGGCGTCCAGCAGCAAGGACGTCGAGTCGTCCCCGCCGTCAGCCGCCTCGTCCTCGCCGACTTCCAACATCCGCACCACCTGCCTCATGGTGGGCCGCGCCGCCGCAGCGTCGCGCGTGCACGCCAACCCCACCGCCACCACCCGCGCCGCCTCCCCCTCGTCGTACCCCTCCGACGCCCTCGCCCTCCCGTCCACCACAGCCGCCTCCCCGCCCGTCGCGGCGGCCTCCCTCGCCCAGGCCACCAGAGGCGGAAGCCCCGCCTCCGCTGCCCGCCGCCAGCTCGCCACCTCCAGCGCGAGCACTCCGAAGGCGTACACGTCCGTCGCCGTTGTCGCCCGGCCGGTCCGCACCACCTCCGGCGCCAGGTAACCCGCCGAACCCACCACCCGGGTGGTTCCCAGCGCCCGCCCCCGCTGGTGGGGCCGCGCCAGGCCGAAGTCCCCTAAACGCCCGGCCATCGCCCCGTCCAGCATCACGTTACTCGCCTTGATGTCGCGGTGGAGCACAACCGCCTCGCCCCAACCCTCGTGCAGGTACAGCGCCGCCGCCGCCACATCCCGGAGGATCCTCACACTCGATCCCCAATCCAGCGGCTGTCCGGCGCCGAAGATCCATTGGTCCAGGCTCCCGTTCTCCATGTAGTCGTACACCAGGATCATCGCGTCGCTGCCACCAGCAGCCGCCGTTCGTCGTGCCCGGCACCATCCGCGGAGGCCGACCAGGTTCCGGTGCTTCAGCCGGCCGAGGGTCGAGACCTCCGCTGCGAATTGCTTCGCCTCCTCCTCGTTGGTCTGAGAGAAGAGCTTCACGGCCACCTGTGCGCCGCCGAGAAGTCCTTTGTAGACCCTCCCATTGCCGCCGCGGCCGATTAGGTTGCTGTCGGAGAAACTCTCCGTTGCGGTGACGATCTCCTGGTAAGCAATTCGATGCGGCCAATACTCGGATTCCCAGTCCTCGATCGCCTCCTCGCATACCTCTTCCGTGCTTCGTTTCCTAGTTCTCCTACGACGGATCGCCATCCATATCCCCAAGACCGAGATCAGAACGACGGTCGCAGCCACGGAGAGGCCGATAACGAGGCGCCTTCTCGAATTAGCATCGGATTTGGTCGCCGGCGGGATGAAATTGGGGAGATCGGCGGTGATTAGGCCATCTGCGGCGGAGACGTTGGAGTTGCTAAAGCTCCAGCCGAGGACGCGGTGGTGCTCCACCAGCCGCCCGGTGGAAGCGCAGAACCCGACGTACATCTTGTCGAGGAAGAGGTCGGAGAGGTCGATCTCAATGGAGAGGAGGGGGCGGCGCGGCTTCCGACCGAACGAGACTGGGGCCATCGTGACATTGAGCCGGCCGCCTGCGTAATCGACCCAAGCCTGGTAGTTGGTCCCGTCGTTCAGGGTGAGTCCGACGAAGGAGGCAGCGGCACCGCCCTCGTCGTTGGGCCAGTAACCGGCCGGGGCGGCGGCGACGGAGGTAAGGGAGTTGCGGTCGACGCCGACGTGGTTGGCGTTGATGTCGTGGAACTCCTCGTTCTGGAAGACGTCGAACTCGACGGCGAGTACGCGGGAGGAGGGGTCGCCGTCGGTGGAGAGGTTGAAGAGGCCGAGGTGCTGGGAAGACGTGGCGCCGAGGGTGCCGGGGGCTGGGGCGAAGAGGAAGGCGATGCCGTGACCAGGGAGAACCTGGGGCACGGGGGCGATGGAGAAGAGGAAGGAGGTGGCGAAGGGAAGCGCCTCGGAGGAGTTGGGAGACTTGGTGGGGACGGGGGAGGGTAGAAGGGCGCGGCCGAGGGAGAAGGTGTCGTCGGCGGTGAGGGAGAGGTAGCGGCGGCGGTGGCGATGTTGGGCGGGGACGTCGGCGGAGGAGGGGAAGTGCTCGAGGGTGGCGTTGGCGTAGAGGTCGAGGTCGGAGGCATCGAAACCATTGAAGAGGAGATCGATGGCGGAGGAGGGGGGGAAGTGGAAGACGAGGACGAGGAGGGGGCCGACGAGAAGTAGGGGCGTTGTTGGTTTGGCTTTCCTGCGCCTCCTCGACATGATCGCAGAGTGAGGTGAGCTGGAAGGAGTGAACTCTGACAAGCTCAAGATATGCTCCTCCTCCTCCTCCTCCTCCTCCTCTATTTCATCACCAGCGCGGTGGTCAAATTGACCACTGAGAAGGTCGTAGTGTTTGTGGAACGCATAACATGTCGATTTCGCCCTCGGAGGCTGACACTTGTTCCAGGTTTAATTATAGGACCGGTATACGAAGAAGAGTCGAGGCGTTCGGTGGCTGCGGATCCATCCCTTACCAGGTACGACCGTACTCTTCTTCATCTTCTTCTTCCTTACATTACGCTGCGGTTAATATAAACTTGATTGAACACCCACTTTGATCCATTATGATGGATTAGAAAGCATGAGTAAATAGTAATTACTTGGTCAAAGATCCGGTGAGGTGAGCCTTCCCAGTTCATCGGTTCTAAAGTTTCCATATCTCAGTTTTCCATATGCCAAACTCGATCAGGTCATGGAGGAAATCTCAACGTTCAAAGGTAAGGATGTCAGCAGCATTTATTAATTCCCCTCCCTAAAAAAAAAAAAAAAAGACATTCTTTATTTAATACAATTTATACTGAAAAGTCTCCGTGGACACCAACTTTTTTTATGTGATCTATCTATCACACAAGTGGAACATGACATTGTCAGCGGGCACGCGGGCCTTTGCCGAAGTCGACGGCCCATGGTAGTTGGGTCCAAGCTGATGTTTTGGGCCTAATTGCAGAGGACCGTCGGAAGATTAATTTCAACTCCGTTGCAAGAGGCATTAACATGTGATGCCCAGCATACGCTACAAAAACATTTTGTCCTTTTGTTGGTCCCACGGAATATCCAAACATCACATGCCTCCACTGAGTTGGAGTCAACACTTGACGTCGTCGCTGGTATTGTTTTCTAAAAAGCTCATTCGAGCTACTTTATTAATGTAAACGTGCCCATTTAGATGATCACCCGCTGTTATATTATATATATATTTTTTTTTTTTGTTAAACAAATGACAATTTGTGCTCAAAGCGAAGTCACTGGGAAGGTATGGGTCACCCAACCTTTCTCATGCGACAAAGCCATGGGCTCCACGTAGGAACCTTATCGTCCACGTTGAACGTGGATGCTGCTACAGTAACACGGTCCGCCTACCCATTGACGTGTTGGTGATGACATAAGGCATCTCGGTGTTGTGGCTTCGATCTGCGCCACGTAGACGCCAATTCGCAGAGTCCATTTCAGATGTTCTCCGAGTTGAGTGAGTCACGAGTTGCCAAGTTTTTGCTATTCCACCCACAGCCTCTTGCTCTCCTCCTTCCAAACGAAACAGCAGGAAGAGCAGCATCTCTCACTCTCTCTCTCTTTCTCTCTTCTCCTGGGACGTAGTTTCGATCCCAAATCTTGTACTGTGCTTATCCACCGCCAAACCCATGGGCAAAGCAATGATTCCTCCTTATCTCTCTTACTCTCTCGCTCTCTCTCAGACATGGTGCAACCATGGGGGGTTTCTCCTCCAGCTACTGCCCATGATATATAATTGGATGCCGACACCAGACAGATGTGGGACGGATCCACCATGTTCCACGAGAAGAACCCTCCCTCATGGGATTGGTGGTGGTGGTGGTGGTGGTGGAAGTGGCTCTTGGTCACTGGCACCAGCCCCACCATGACAATGTTGCCTTTTCAACAGGAAAAAAAGGAGAATAGAATAGTAGAATAGACCCGGAGTAGTTTCAATCAATAGTCTACAGTACTCTGAAATGAACCAAGAGCATATATTTATAATGATTAAAAGACAGAATATAGATATTTTAAAATAATAAAAAATCTATCACATCTAAATAAATCTCATCCTTATCTAAACTGATCTCATCACATCTTAACTATTTAGATTATTTCCAACATACTCCTTTAATTCAAGTAGTTATAATTTAAAATTATTTTCAAGTAATTTTTTTTTCTCTTCAAAATTTTTGTGAAAATGTCGATAAGCTCATCTTCGTTGTTGCTGCGGTTGTCTTATGTTTTTTCTCGATCCACACGTTTTTGAGAACTTTTGACCTAAAATATTTTATCGTTTCTCTTGATGATATGATGGAGACTCTGTATTTGTAGGATTGAATCCCTTTGTATGCGGAAGCTTCATTTTTCTTTTCTTTCTCTTGGCTTTCTTCACATCATCAGAAACTTCTACCAACTCTGTATGTGTACTTTCATTGTTGTCCTTTGAATTTAGAGCTTCACCCCTTTTCTGTATATGTGTGTCATCAACATTATAACCTGCATCATCTGAGACAGTTTGCATAGATCCACAGAATTTTAAATGATCATAACTATTTTTCCATAATGTTGATTCTTCGGTAGGAGTAGCGAAGTCCAAAAATGATAAGACAAACATTTTATTTTTTGTCATCCTTGCTGTTACTATCAATTTACCAATTTTCTTATCATAAATAAGACATTTTTCTTCATCAAAAATAACATAATATCTTTTTCTCATTAGTTGTCATATACTAATGAGATTTTGTTTTAAATCAGGAATAAATAACACATCATCAATAATTTTTTTACCAGCCTTTGTGTTTATAGCAACGGTTCCTTTTCCTCTTACTTGAGCCTTTTTACCATTTCCCATCTGCACAGTAAATCTGACCGAATCATCAAGTTTCTGAAACATACTTTTATCCCCTGTCATATGATCACTACATCCACTATCCAAAAACCAAACAGATCTAGAATATTTTTCATCAGATGCTATAAAACAAATATTTTCTTCATCTCTTTTGTTATTATTTTTTTTCTCATGATAGTTTGTTTGATTTTTGTTCCAACAATCTTTTTCAAAATGTCAATATTTTCCACAATAAGAACATAGAGGAACATTTGAGTTTTTATTTTTGTACCAATAATCTTTTTCAAAATGTTCATATTTTCTACAATAAGAACATACAGGAACATTTGAGTTTTTATTTTTGTACCAACAATTCTTTTCAATATGCCCTATTTTTTTGCAACAAAAACATTTACGAGTTTCTTTGTTACTTTCATTTGGTCGGCCCCATCCTTTGTCCTTTTGATCTCTCCCTTGAGATCTATTTTCTGAATTCTTTTTTTTATCTTTCTTCTGATCAATCTTCATTTGAAGAACATGTTCTAAAGTTTCATCTGAAGATCTGTTCACTTTTTGTTCATGAACTAAAAGAGATCTCATTAATTCATCAATAGATAATGTACTTGTATCTTTAGCTTCTTCTATAACAGTAGAGATCATATCAAATTTTGAACATAAACTTCGTAAAAAAATTTCTACTACAGTTTGATCTTTTAGATTTTCACCATAAGATCTCATTTGATTCACAATAGAAGAAACTTTTGAGAAGAAATCAGCAACAGATTCTGAATCTTTCATCATAAGTGTTTCAAATTTACGACGAAGATTTTGAAACTTTGAAATTTTTACCTTCTCTGTGCCTCCAAACACATTTTTTAGTATATTCCAAGCTTCTGTTGATGTTGATGCCATCATGATTCGGGGAAATAATGAATCATCTATTGCTTGTTGTAGCATATAGAGGGCTTTTACATCTCTTTGCATATTTTCATTCATCTGATGCATTTGATCCTTAGTAGTCTTAGGATCCTGCAGATCATACTCAACAAAACCATTTTCTACCAACTTCCACAATCCTTGTGAAATAAGGAGAGTTTTCATTTTAATAGCCCAAAACTGATTATCACCTTTGAGGATAGGAAAAGTTGATTAGGAACACTTACTGTAAGACCTGCCATCTTCTCTTTTTTCTTTTTCTTTTTTCTGGATCTACTAGTCTTTCCTTCTTTTTGACCGGTGTACTCCTTTTGATTTTTTCTGAACCAGTCTCTGATACCACTGTTGGCTTTTCTGCAGAACTTCAAGGAAAATGAGAAGAGAATAGTAGAAGACACCGGGAGTACTTTCAATCAACAGTCTGTAATGAACCAAAAGTACCTATTTATAATGATTAAAAGACAGAATATAAATATTTTAAAATAATAAAAAATCTATCACATCTAAATAAATCTCATCCTTATCCAAACTGATCTCAATCCTTATCCATAGTGATCGGATCTTTAACTAGTTGGATTATTTCCAACAAACAACCCCTTCGAGACATGGAGGATGACAACTCTCAATTGCATTCTCTGCTCTTTTTCTTCTCTGATCTCAACCCCATCATCGAGTATGACAACCCCTCGGAGACATCCACCAATAGTTCTGCCTCATGATTCAATTTTGTTCTCTAGCGTTGGTTTGTTTGTTGCTGGCAGATATGCTGCTTGTGATAACAGTGATGAAGTGACTCTACACACATTCTGATCAGGTCATCAACTTGTCCGCATCATCCTCCAAAATATCTGTATATATATATATATATATATATATATATATATATCAACATAAAAAATGAAAACGAAATTTCTCAAAAATTTTCAAAGAAATAAAATTTAAAAATAAAGCCAAACATGAAGTAGAAACTTATGTCGAAACATTGATTCTTGTTTGATTCAAAAAATCACAAGATTTTTAATCTCCCTATCCAATGAGACAATTATTGCAATAGTCTTTGATTTTCTAAATATACATGTAAACCCAACATAGGGTTTGTAGTGATCATTAATGATATTTAATTTGGAAGGTCAAAATTACAGAAACGTGAACTATTCGAGCAAACCTTCCCTGTTTGGTTCAAAATCAACGAATTCAACATGGAAAGTGAGGTGGTATGGTTGAACATTACAGGATGATGGTGAAGTAATTATGTTTATATTTAAATTACCTGATAAACTGAATCTATATACCTCCATTTTGAAAATATTCCTAATCTGTGCAATTAATAGCTGTTTCCAGTGAGTAAATAAGCATACCATGTGTGTACGAATACCGGGTAGTGAGTTGACCCCGTCACCGCCTGCGGCGCGGAGGCGGAGCACTCAACGAGAAGACGTTGTTCGGGTGCTCTGCGTCGCGGTTTTGCGATCCTTAGTGTCTCGTCCTTATCCCATCCCCGAGTCGAGCGCGAATGGAATACTCCGATGTACTCGGGGATACAGTTCGCCTGTCCATTCGAGCCACCAAACAGATATGGTTGCGATTTCGATGGTTACTGAAGTGGGACCCAGTCAAAGGGGTAGGTATTCATCACTCTGGCTGGTAGTTTTGTCGCAACGGGGTGGCTTCGCCCATAGGGCCTAACTGTGAGTGAGAGAGAGAGAGAGAGAGAGAGAGAGAGAGAGAGGAAGAAGAGATAAGAAGGTCCGAGTTGGTCAATAATTAAGGCAGAGACGCCGGTGCCTGACGTGGATCCGCGCTGTGTTCAACCCCCCTCACCTAAATCCAAACGGGCCCGCCGGACCTGTGCACCCAATCGTTGTCCGCCTCGTGGGCGGCCAAGCTGTCCCCACCTTTCCCGCTCGCGGCGGCCCGTTCATCCACGTCGTCGCTGTGGGCTCCTCCCCCGTCGACGATTCGCCTCGTATTTAAGGTGGGCCGTCGACGCCATCGGATAGCATAGCTGTTCCAAAAGGGGCAAAAGCTCGGCGGGGGTAAGGGTGTGAATGAGCACGGAGGCCATGGATGGTCGAATGAGCCTGTTTGACACGGTGTTCAGTTTTTTGGAGGAAGGAGGAAGAGTCGGTGGTGGGGGTGGGAGCCGGGAAGGGGGCTGTCATGATAGTGATGATGGCTTAGACAGCGGCGACGACGAGGAGGGGACGAGCGACAGCGCCGCGGAGAAGAAGGTCTTCTGGGAGTCGCAGCAACAGCTTCTTCGGGTAAGTAATTGCGACCGTAATTTTGGCTATTCCTTTCACGCATGTAAAATATTTGACTTGAAAAGATTTGTTGATGTATTCCAAAGATTGGTTTTTGGTGTCACCATTTACGAAAGGCATACGTTTTGTATCCGCAACATAGATGTCGAAAGAAATATTAGTCGATGATGATTTTGCAACGAGTTAATCACGCCTTGTTTTCTGTCCTGATCGGATTGTGGATACAGGAAGCGCTATCTCGGACGAGCTCCACCGAGGCCAAGTTACTGCAACGCACAAAGGATGCCGTGACCAAGATGCAAGCCGAGGGTGTCATCTGCACTTGCTCGAATAGCTTGGCAAAGGAGTGCCGCAACTGCGCGCTAGCCTACATCACACGACATCTTCACCAGCTGGGCTACAACAGCGCCTTGTGCAAGTCCAAATGGACGAGGTCGCCGGACATCCCTTCGGGTAAAAAGCTGGACATCCTTCGACCACGTTGCGCCCGTTGTCCTCACTCACGTCTCTTTCCATCAAGTTGCAGAATATCTTCTCGAGTTAATCACCTCCCAAGTCTGATGTTGCTCTGTTCGTTCGATGTTTACAGGCGAACACAGCTACGTCGACGTAGTGATGGAAACGAAGAGCGGCAAGAAAGGTCCCGTCAGGCTGGTCATCGAGTTAAACTTCCGGGCGGAGTTTGAGATGGCAAGAGGCAGCCAGGAGTACAACCGCCTGGTGAGCTGCCTGCCGGAGGTCTTCGTGGGCAAGTCGGAGAAGATGCGGGGTGTTCTCAAGGTCGTATGCGCGGCGGCGAAGAAGTGCATGAAGGAGAACAAGATGCACATGGCGCCGTGGCGGAAGCACAAGTACATGCAGTCCAAGTGGCTGGGCACGCCGGAGAGGGCAGGCCCGGGGGTGATGTCCTTCCCGCCAACGGTGTCGGAGCGGCAGCCCAAGCGCAAGGCCTCCATGTTGACGTTCGACTTGCACCTCACCGCCGTTAGAGTGGTGTGACCGCCAAATTTAGGGGTGGGTGTTTCTGAGCTTGAGCCGTGCACCTCCGCTTCAGTTTTGCAATGCCCGCTTGAGTACAGCGCATCGATCGTGGAGCTATCAGTACATAGAGGAGCGAATCTGTGATGAGAGGCTACCCATACTATTAAGTATTATATATATATATATATATATATTCCCTTGTGATGTGTTATTGTACGATGTGAGCTCCCTTGTGGACCATTGAAATCGATCGAGCTTGGAAAATTTTCTAAAAGAATTGGCATCTGAATTCTGATTGTTTTGTTGTTGCGTTGATCATTTATTTTCTCCTCCTATCTCTACATTTTGTTGATCAATTTTGTTATGGAATTCATGAATCATGGAGATGTTTTGCTCACATTTCAATCGTAATTAAATAGCCGAGCAGGCATGGAGTTGAGTAGAGAGAATAACTCTGATATGGATGGAGGGCCCAAACGAGGGTTGTGAGTGAAGGAACAATTAGAGATACGGATGGAAGAAGAAGAGTTTTGAGTTCTATTGTTGGCGAAAATGGCTAATTATACAGTGTGTGAATGTTACACCTCGGTAAAAGCTTGATGATTTATATGGATGATTTCGTGACCATATATTGTTTGCAGAAATCGGGTCATGAGTCTAATTTATTGAAGTAAGTTGTCATAATTTATAAACTTTGTAACTTGAAGAGGCATATGAACGAACACCTTTTGGAACACCACACAAAAGAAGCCACTAGTCGAATGATGTCTAACAAATCATATAACCCATGGAATGTTGGTTCCGTGCATGAATATATTAAGAGAGGAAATAGTAAATTCTTCGATATCGTCTCCAAATTTTTTTATTTATTTTAATTGATCCTTCGGCTCACTGAATTTTCCTTTTTCTATGTCCCTTCCTCTTTTGTCCTTTTGTTCATCTTTTTTTTTTTCTTTCTCCTCTTACTTCCTCATCTCTTTATCTATAAGATCGAGTGAAAGAGAGAGAGAGAAAAAAAATCAAATCGAACCAGTCCAATTTTATTTGATCTGATTGACTCTTTCAGATTAACACAAAAACTGGGAAAAATTTGTAAGATCAAAAGCATATTTGTTCAGTTATAAAATGAGGGGGCACCCTTAGGTAAATTATGAGGAAGGGATTCCATCTAATACAAACCAATTAGTAATGAATTTTGTGGATAAATTATCCTAAATTCTTCTAATAAAAAGTAAGTAAAGGAATGAAGTTGTAGCTCAATATAATAATATCCATATCCATAATTATTAAGAAGATTTTGGATATTATAATGGATGGGTATCATTACTCTCATGTAAGATAAATTACATATATATATATATATATATGTATATAATTCCATAAATTCCCCGGTCGGCCCAGATGTTGAGGAACTCTTGACGTGTGCATGTGGATATCATGGCCGACGCCACAAGCTTGAGCGGAAAACGAAGCATTTGGAGAATGAGAGGGAGTCAGAAACCAAATGATCTTACTTACGAATCCGTCAAAAAAACTAGCAACTTACAAGCAGTAATCACCACATCACCATCGACCGACAAATCCAATGCATCACCGAGCAAATCAATTCAAAACCTTGTCCTACATAATCTCAGGATCGATAGACAGCAGTGTTAATACCGTCACAACGTCATCTCGTCTCCAGGAATCCGGTCATCTGCAAAATGGAGTTCCTGACCCGACTTAGATCCCTTCCTTTAAGGGTCCTGCCTTTGCCGACGCGCACCGAGAACGCGATCGTATCCGCCGGCCGCCGAGCGATGATGACATGCGGTGGGATCCTACCGACGTCGTCCTCCCTATCACTAGTGTCATCGTTGTTGGAGCTACGACGACGGCCGGCGTACGCAGACTTCGAGGGGATCTCAATGGGGTCGGATGCCTTCCGTCGATCTCCATCCGCCGAGCTCCGCGTCTCGGTGATGGCTTCCTCCTTCTGCTCATGTTCCGGCCACAAGACGTCAGCCTCCTGCAACTCTTCTTCCATCATCATCATCTCTCGCCGATACACCAAGGCCATGAAGAAGCAGCCACGGGAGATTTATGGAGGTTTAAAGGTGGGGTTGGAGACATTGGGCGACTTCATGAACACACTTCCTACTCAGGATGGTGTCATCGCTCGCCATAACCCGTGTTAAGATCGTCAAGTCAACCTCCACTGAGCTGCTGCCATGTGTGATCCCAGAAAGAGCTTTGAATACTTTGACGAGAATGTTGTTTGCTATCCCGTCAAGGAAGAACATGCAATTTTCTTTTTTGATGATACACTTTTGTTATTATGTTGACAAATGCAGTGATGATATTTACATGACTTGCAATTATTGCATGGAATCGCCTAAACTCAGAAGATAATAGAGAAATCATCACTCCATCCCCAAGTAAAACAGTCTTCGAGTCATCTTACCAATATCATGCATACATACATACCTTTCGAAATATCAATCAATACATGTAGTCAATCCTTCACAAGACTGGATTATATTAGTAGTGAAGTTGAATCTATTTTGATCCTGTGCCAAGAAATAATCTAATGGATCGATTGACAAGGTCATTAATTGGTAGGTTCCTTGATCATATCCTTCTGCATATGCCGGTCAAACCATCCAAAGCCAGGAAAATGAAACTATGTACTGCATATCCTACGTATAAAGTTTGGACACGGAAGAATACGAGGATGAGAATACGATCGGATACGTAAGATAATTAAAGGTTTGGAATGACAGGTGGGATCGAAAAGGATAGCACTTCGTTGACCGGAACACTTGTCACTCTCGTCTGGTGGTTTTACGCCCATCGGAATCTGCATGCTGACAAAACGGTGAAAAGAAATCAATGGAAAAAGCAGCAGGAATGGATGTTGTTTTTACGCTTCAGTTTGCTGTTCTTCTTCTCCACCAGCTGTTTCAAGATAACACGGTGAAGTCAACCCACCCGTACGACCACATCATATATATATGTATATATTCATCTGCTATTCTTCTAGTTTGGTCTGATTCAGTCGAAGTCAACCCGTTTGTTTGTGCGTTTGGATCTTCATCTTCCACCAGATGCAGATTTTTGTTATGTTACTTGATCGATGCTTCAACTACGCGTTCTTTTATGTCATTTGCAGGAAGTAAACTTGTCGTTTAGGTCAAGTTTCCTACCTCAGTAGACTCTTCTCAGCCCCTCTTTGATGAATTATATATAAATAGAATCTCTATCGCAAACGTACATGCAGTGACTCTTTAATTATTGGGCATGCATGCCATGACGGCTTTGAGATGCTGTAGAACTACTCCACTGGTGTCCCCAAGTCAAGTCTCCATCTTCCTGATAAGAACAAGCAAGGAGACAATTGCACATTGGGGAAGAGCAGAAGCAACCCTCAAAAGACGTGTCTTCTTGTACCAGATTCTTCATCAGGATGCATAGCAAAGAAGGAAAACCCTTGGGACTTCCAAATCATAGTTGAGCTCGAAAACAAGAAGGGGGGTTCGACAAATTGTGTTCGTTCCACCGGATACCACGTTTTGTCATACTAACCAAAGGTTACACCCATATCAGTGCCAACTCGATGCCATCTTAGGCACCTAATCAGTTCTCCTTGTCTTATTATTGCGAGTCATGCTAGTGGTAACCTTAACCTCTAACGGGTTAATGGACCTCCCTATCACCAAGTAGTGCTCGATCATCTCATGCAATGAATGATCACCAAAAATCCATTATAAAAAGCCTTAGGCACGTTTTACGAGTCTGAACTGTTACCATACATAACATTTGCTGACTAAAACATTTTTTTCGAACATACCCTCCATGCAGTAGTAGTTTTCCATATGTACGTATGAATGGTTAGGTTAGTTCAGGATGATGAACTTATCCTGTGCTCATTTGAACAGCTATCTGTATCAGATGATACAGTGTAATAATAATGGCATCCTGCTTGATTGGATATGAGATTTTGCTTTCTTTACTGTCATTTTTTTTTTTGCTTCCTTTATGCGGTGGGCAAAACGATAAGAGTCGCGAGAACGCCGGCAGTGATACTTGCAGATTTGGATGTCTTAGTCTGATAACACCTCCCAACCTTATTAACCTTCTTTGGGACAAGCTGCAGTGATATCCAATTTTAGTGCCCTTCTTCTCTTTTCGTGGAAAATGAAGTTTTGGCATCAAGCGACAGGTAGAACAAATCTCTGGTAAATCATTTGATGCAAGAGTTAGGAGTCTATAATGAGTTTTACAGACCTTCCCCATCTTGGAACTCTAGTTTGCAAGCAAAATTTACTGCTCATTTGAATCTTAAAGCTTCTTCCTCTTAAAATTTGTGGATTGAATTGCAACGTCAGGAACATATGTTAATCATCTCAGTCAGGAGACTTGGAGATTTGAGCTGCAAATTCCACTAAGCAGAAAGGAAAAAGAAAAAATTAAAAGGATGCAAATTTCTCGAGGAAAAACGTATGGAGGAAAATGTAGAACAAAGCAAAAGTTGGTCCATTGATGTCTTCAATCTGTTTCAGGTTACAGTAGATTGCAGCAGCACACACCACGCTTCAGCTGTACATTACAAGAGACTGAATCGAAGCTCCTCCCCGCTGCGTTGGTTCTGGTTTCGTCCCGCAGTGCCGCCGCTGCAATTTCATCCTCATCCCTCGAGGAAGCCGGTCATCCGGAGCACGAAGTTCCGGACGTGGCTCAGATCCCGGCCCTTGAGCGTCCTCCCCTGCCCAGTGCACAGCGAGAAGGCCGCCTCCGTCCTACCGCGGGACGCCAGGACATGCGGCGGCACCAGCTCCGTCTCCCGCTCCTCGTTGCCTCCGTGCCCGCCGCCGCACTCGTCGACCACTGGCTGTCCCCGGGCCCTCGGGATCGCCACCGGCGCGGACGTCGTCCAAGTCCGAGCTCGCGACGAGCTGCTGCACGCTTTATGCGGGTCGCACGGCCGCCGCTCGTGGCCGTCCGGCCACATCACATCCGACTCACTCAACTCCTCCATAAATCACGTACCTTCAGCTTATTGTCCCATCGTTGGGGCTGGGGTTCTTTATAGAAGGGAAGACCATGTGTTCCTCTTGGTTTGGATGGCCGCAGCAGACGCTCGATACCTTCTTCTCCAACTTAATACGGCAAACGATGTCTAAGGAACCGTGGGGTTTACCAGTCGAAGGAAGAGGCGACGCGTACGTTAACGCAAACACTGGCTTGGCTTCAAGGTAAAGCGTCGCGACACCGAGGCAAGAAAAATGGAGGGACGGTAGCGACAGGAGAAGAAGATTGATGTTACCAGTGAACGAAGGCCACAGTCCGGTAGAAGGGCTTCAATGCAGAGCTTTTGAGGATGAGCTGTGAACCGGATGGAGTTGAGCTGGCACGAGGCCGATCGACAAATATTTATGGTCGGAATACCTGTGCATTATGGATGAACAGATGAGTGAGTCCACGATGATGCTGTTAATTATTATTGGACGTGACTTTATTCTTTGTTTGAGACATGGCCACGTTGATGGACGGTGGAGGCCAGGCTATGCATCAGTATTCGTCACGCCAACAACACACACGAGGCGGAGGCGCTGCCACGAACAATGTTTCAGCCTGCCGATGGGGGATCTGATAGAATAAATAGTATGGTAGAAATTGATATCTTGATTTTTTTTTAAATATTCTTATAATTTAGGATTCGAGGATTATTTATAGATATAAATGATTAATTTGATTGAATCTGTTGCTTAGTTTTCATTTCCTCTCTCCCCTTATCCCTTCCCACGGGTCGACCATAGATGCCTCCTCTGTTCCGTTCCACAGTAGCCCTCGGAGCTGTTTCACAATGTCGACGTCAGGAGCGTTCCCCCTTTTCCCACTACCGCCTCTCCTCCTCGGATGCCTCCTTCGACGCACTCCCAAAGCTACAGCAGGGGCTTGCTCTCGGACCCTCCTCGACGCAGGAGCAGATCACTGCTCCCAATCGCTACTCCTGGAGCCGAAGCAGGAGCCGGAGCCCTCCCCGATCGCTGCGATCTACCCTTCGCGACATGCGCAATAGATTGGATCAGTCCTCCGATGATGCTGATCCGATCTGCTGCCTCCGGTGATCGTTCCCCTCTCCGTTGCTGATCTGATCAGTCTCCGACAATCTATGGTAGATCGTTTCCCTCTTCGGCAATCTGATCTGGTCAGTCCTTCATCCTTTCCCTCCAAACATATGTAATTTGCACCGGGAGACTAGGGAGGAAACTCTAGCCTTGACCCGCCTGCCCACCGCTAACCATCATCGCCGAAACACCACCACCGCAACCAGGCAATTGTCGACGATGTCGCCATCTCCGTCGGTTGCAGCCCAAACACCACTACCGAGATCCCTATTATTCAACGGTGACTCCTTGCTGATCTGCTGCCTCGTCGCTGCATCGATGATTCTTCCTCCTCCCTAGATCAACAACATCAACCATCACAGCAACACAAGCACTGCTTCCTCGTGACTACCTTCCGTCGGCTTTTCCAGTGGCATCATATTTTCCTGTGACCCACTGCAAGAGTGCGGAGACCACTGGGGACATCGCACAAAGCGCCATCTTTGACGTGACAAACCTTGCATCATTTGTTACTGTCCACTGCTCTGGCATGCCATCTCCCCCAACTGCCCAACTATCATATCTTCTTCCTCTTTGATGCTCTAATGATTATTTCCTCTTTGATGCTCTAATGATTATTTCCTCGCTTAGGCAATAATATTTGCTCTATTAATACAGTAACTTTAATTCCCTTCCAGTTTTTTAAAAATGACAACTATACATTTTGACTAACTTAGTTAATCATTTTTTTTTAGATATAATATGTTAGGCTATGTCATACTCTCAATTATCCATCCGAAAATATTCAAGTATCAAGAGAATCAACCCTAATAGTAAACCTTAATCATAAATTGTGATGTTTCAACCCTAATATTAAATCTTAATCATAAATTATGATTACGTCAACATCATCTCATTTTATAAGTCATTCAAGCCTCGTTTACTACCTGTATGGCATCACTAGTTTTTTCATGTAATACTATGACAAAAGCATGATCCAAATTATAAGTCATCTTCACGAATTGCTCTTGCATTTGCATGCTAGGTACTTTATCTATCTTGATGATAATAATCTATGAGGAAAGTACTCTTGATTATTATATGCAAAATTTAAATATTATTATAGATAATTTAGCTTTAAGAGAATATCCCTTGAGTAATTAAGAAGTTATTGTTCATACCCTCGATAACCTACGAGATGACTATAAAGAATAGGCAATAACAATTTGGACATGTGACTCATTGGTATCATTTAAAAAACTATATGATAATTAATCAGATCATGAAACATATATGAAATATAAAGAGAGGAATATAGGATCAACTATCAAAGCAAGAACTTAGTAAATGGCTTAACAAGATATTTGTTGGACATATAGATAACATATAGAACATTATCCTTTGTTACGTTATCATCCCTCCAACCATGGAGGTAATTATAGTCCAAACAACTCAGAAAATAATTTTAACTATAACTACCAACAGTTTTGACATCCCAACAATAACAATCATTATAAATTCATCTGTCAACTCTATAATAAAATTGACACACAGCAAAAGTTTATCGATCTTGACCCAAGCCAATTGTCACACTCAACTAATCTGAAGTAAACATCATGACCACTTCGATTGTTCAACCAAGCAATTGAATTATTGATTATGGTGCTTCTCATCATATCACCTCTAATTTGAAAAAATTATCTATCCATAACAACTATGGAGACAATGAAGATGTTATCGTTTGTGATGATAACAAAATCTATATTACTCACATTCATTCCGCAACACTTAATTCACACAAATACTTTCGCACTTGATGGTGTTTTATATGCACCTCATATCAGAAGGAATCTCATATCTATTTCTTAATTTTATAAATAAAATAACACACATATTAAATTCTTTCTTGACTCAAAATATATTAGCACAAGGTTATATTTGGTTTTAGGCCAAAATAAAAATAACATCTAAGAATGACCGTCAGCTTTACAAATAACCTAACCAATCACTTTTTGTTTAGTTGTTGCACAAATAGATGTATAGCATCGGTGCCTTGGTCATTCGTCATCCTTAATTTAACAATAGTTAATTTCTCGTTACTCACTTCCAACCTCCAAATCAAGTAGAGTAACTTATTATAATGTTTGCCTTAGTAATAAAAGTCATAGACTATTTATTAGAATATTTTCCATATCAAACTCCAAATCACTTGAAATTACTTACATTGATGTCTAGGGCCGGCCCCCAACTACTTCCTTTGGTAATTTCAGATTTTATATTATTTTCATAAATTAATTCATAAAATATATGTCATAATATCATCTAAAACGTAAATGTAAAGTCACTAAGATCTTTACTCATTTAAGAATGATGGTCAATTTTTCTTAATTTACCATTAAAATTATTTACTCATCTTAAAATGTTCAAGGCTCATCTTCGTTCTTCATCAAATCTTATGTTATAACCTCGAAAAGTTTGCTTCAGTCCCTAAATGAACCTGAGCAACCTACACACCTTATTTGGACTTTCCTTGGATACGAATCCCTCAGGCTATATCATATGCATCTTCTCCTCGAGGTTGCTATCGAGGAACGTGATTTTCACATTCATCTATTAGATTTCGTAGTGTGCTATAATGATCAAGAAAATTTTATGGATTTCAACATGGCTATGGATGAGAAGGTTCTGTTATAGTTAACTCTTAGCTTTTGACGGCACCATTTGACCATCAACCTTGTCTTATAGGTCTCTACCTTTACACTTACTCTGATCTTATTCTTGAATATTCATTTGCAGCTGATGGGTACGATACCCTTAGGTGTAATCCATTTCAGAATTTATGATTCCTACCACTTCTCAAAGCCTATACTCATAATAGCCTCCTCATAGGTTTGAGGATCAATATCATGAGTATCATCTCTATTGATATATCCCACATATCTCTCAGAAGGATGATACACTCTTCGTGATCTATGTAAAATTGGAACATGTGTACTAGGTACCTGAACAAACTAAACTTCTATAGTGGTGCTTTAGCTTGATTCCAACCTCGCTTAACTCTATAATGCTTTCACTATTTTCACCAAGAATGTACTTCTTCTCAAGGAACATTGTCCTCTTGGCAATAAATACCTTTTAGTCCTCGGGATGTAGAAATAATACCCACAAGTTTCCTTGAGGTATATCACGAAATTGCACCACTTCATCCTTTATTCTAACTTATCGAGGTTGTATATTCTAATGTCGGTAGGACAACCCCAAATCTTAACAACTTTAAGATTAAACTTCTTTTTTTTTATATCTCGTATGGTATAAACACTATCGACTTAGATATAAGTTTATTTAGAAGCTAAGCTACGGTCTTTAAGGCATATCCCTAAAATGAGACGGGTAGGTCGACGAAACTCATCATGAACCACACTATATCTAGCAATGTTCGATTTCTCCTTTCTAACACTATATAGAGGCATCTATTGAGAAAGAATCTCATGGTACATGAGGAAATGGGTAAACTCTATGCTCAAATAATCTCCTCCTCAATTCGACCAAAGAGTCTTAATACTCTTTCTAATATGGTTCTCTATTTTATTCTTGTATTCCATGAATTTCTCGAATGCTTCAGACTTATATTTCATCAAGCACACATATTCATACATAGAGAAATTATTAGTGAAAGTAATGAAGCAGGAGTAACTACCTATTGCCTAAATTGATATAAGACTACACACATCGCTATGTATGAGTTTTAATAACTTCGTAGCTTTCTCTCTCTAGTTCCACTAAATGAAGAATTGGTTAACTTACCATAAAGGCAAGGTTGCAAGTTGCATATGACTCATAGTCATATGGATCTAGGTATCCATCATTCATTAACTTTTGAATCCTTCCCTTATAGATATGACATTTCCTATAATATCATAGGTATGCATCATTTATCTCATCTTATTTCCTTTTGAACACACTTATATTCATGATGTGTAAAGCCATATCTAGCAATACTAAACTTTTATGTAACATTCCTCTAATGATCATAATATCATCCAAAAATAATGAATAACTATTGTTCTTGAAAACTAATTTATATTTACAAACTATTAAACATAAAATAAAAATAATATTTTTGATAAAAGAAGAAACATAATAATATGTATTTAATATAATGGTAGCTCCACCAAGAAAATGTATGATGATCTCGTCAATAATAATTGTAGCAACTCTTATTTCATTGCTCTTGTGGTTCATCTCGTCTCTCGCTAATCTCTTAGGCATTACCAGAACCTGCAATGAATTACAAATATGATAAGTACTTAAAGTATCTAATATGCATGTGCTATCATAAGAATATGATAAATAAAGACTAATCATGAATGTACCCGTAGCTTCTCTAAACTTCTGTTTCGACTTCTATACAAGATACTCTGTAGTTTCTATTCCAATGCTTATCTTTGTCATAGTGGAAGCACTGGCCTTTGACCTTTATCGGATCTTTCTTAGCAATCTTTATCTTACCCAATTTACTGTTGCCTCTCTTAAGTGACTTATCAGTTTTCTTTTTTTTATCTCATCAATATAGAGAATTAATTTCTCTTTCTTGATGGTACTCTTGGTCTTAGTAATCACTAGCTTGTTCATGTTAAAATTCATGATAAATTAAAAAAAAGGTTTGGGAGGGACTAAAGTGTGTTATTGATCTCGGATTTTGATAATAAAATCAATTGATAGGTTATTGATCTAACATGTATGTTAGAGATGATTGATGCATGATTAACTATGATATAGAGAAAATTATAATTAGAGGTTTGGTCCAAGTCAAGTCTAGGCATCCAACTAGAGTTATGATAATATTGTTGGGAACTTGCCTGGAGTGCGTTGAGAGCTCGCCGAGGGTATTGGAAGCTTGCCGGGGGTTTGCCATGAACTTGTCAGGATGACGCAAGGGAGTTCATCGGAAGAAGACTGAGATACTCGTCGAAAGATTGTCAGGGGTAGTTGAAAATCTTGCCGAGAGTTGGGAAGGTCTTGAATTGGATTTATTGACTATGATGATTATAATTAATTAAGTCATAGTTAGCATCGATTAAGGTTGAGTCATACTTGAGTTAGATTTGGAAGGATCCAAATTAACTTAAGTTGATCAGGAAATTCGTCAACTGAAGGTACAAGACGGGATTAAAGGTCAATCACAAAGAACTAATTGTTAAAGGTCAATCAATCACAAACCAAATTTTACCATCAGCAACAGCAGATTACAGATTAAAATCAATCACATCATACAACTAAAATGGACTTTATACCTGTCATTTGGCCTCTGCATGCAGTGCAGAAGATCATACTACTAACAACGGGAAATCACAGCAACCACTAAATATAAATAAACTAAAAGGCATATCCATCTATCTATATCTTGACGCGAACACAAGAATCATCAATATCCTAATTTGATGGATTTCATGTCAAAATGCTTATTAGATGATCAAATCTTGATAACCAAGAAGAGCCCTAAAACAGGCGTGCATTAGGGTAGCGTTGGAGACGGCATATTTAACCCCAGCTTTAAAGAAAATTAGTATGCACAATGCCAGTAATATTACTCTCAGCAAAAGCATTTTGCTTTACCTGCGGTCACCTGATCGAGACTTGAGTTGAAGAACAAGCCATCAATAGAAACTTCCAGTAAAAGTTCGAGAACCTGTAATTGGAACTGTACCATAAAACCTGTAATCTATTCCTGCAATCTTGCGAGAAATTAATTGGAACTGTACCAGAACTAATACCGCATGTAAATGGTAACGATGAACGAGTAGGTCCAGTAGCATCACCACCATCCGCGCTTCCATCAGGTTTCAGTATTTGCTTTGCACCTGCACTCAATTTAGCCTGTGACAATGCCTACCTAGTTCATCATTTTTCTCCATTCACTATTGGAAAACCCGAACCGTATTGCTCACCATTCTCAAAAGCAGGGAATTCCGAAGGCTCCGTGCAATATGGTAAGCATCCGAGCAGCTGTTCTCTCCTTGGAGCGTTTGCCTTCTGCTGCACTGCACTGCGAGGTTTCTTGACGGCTCCCATGATTTTATCGTCTTCGATTGGAGCCCTTTTGTAAGTGCTGCTGTTACAATTCACATCTTCCAGATAATGAAACACTAAAAAAAAAAAAAAAAAAAGATAATGAAACATAGATTGGGTCCGATTCTCGTACTTGGTCATGCCGACTGTTGAAGTTAATCGGCTTTTGGCTTGATGATGCGGAATGAAGGAGGAACGAAGGGAAGTCAAGGAACTATAGGCGTGAGAAGGACTCTTACTATAAGCAGGATGAGTGATATCCGAGGTGGAAAACATGGATGGCTGTATCATCACCGGTTGTTCTCCGTCCAGCAGCCACTGCGGGAGGCAAGATGAGTGCTGAATTGATGGTAATGGTCCGATGAATTCCATGGATTTTGGGCTGGACAATCGTGGTTGAGAAGCTGATGACATGTTGCCGGAGAGCATCTGGTTGTGTCTCTGATGGGCAGAGTTCAGCAGAAAGTGGCGACCAATGTTCTGAGAATGGGTTGACACCGGTAAAACTGGCCGTCCGAAACCAAGACAAAACCTGGTTCCTGAATCCACTGCGGATTTGGGTGAATGGTTCAGCAATCTGTGAGATGTTGAATAGCTGGTGCCGTGATATGTGAGGGTTGACATATGGCCATTTCTTGATGTCCGCAGTGATTGATGACCAAGGAAAGTATGATCATATCGCTTGTCACCTGCAGGGAAATGATATGGATCTGATGGCAGGTCTTGCATCCGTCCTATAAAGTCTCTTGAGATCCCAGTCATCGGATGTGTGACACACTCCTTTTGTTGCCGTCTCTCCAAAAGAGCTTTGTCAACCACTACTCTGGATGGGCTGCGTCGAGAGATCATTTCCTTGTCAGTCCATTGCGTTACATGGTCTGTGCATTTGCCCTCTTCACTGCTTCTACCAACTGTGACATTCTTACCCATCAGCCGCATTGTTGATGGAACGCCGCATTCTTCTGCGTGCGAGCTTTCGCACATACCACAAGAGAGGCTCACAGGGTTTTGTCCGTGATGGAGAGGTTGATCTTTATCTCTCGATGATTCATGGCTGGGAACATCCATCCTCTCGGAGCAATGCAACCGGAGATAACCCGGCCCACCTTTCGTTGGCTTTCTTGCAGGATAGAAGTGATCGGAATGCCATCTTCTCTGATCCTTCCGACCTACCATTGTGCAGCAAAACTTGCCTCTCATGTTTACGTGGTCAGAATGACTCTTGGATCTGGTGAGATTTTGCTGCCTAAAGATCTCGGTGGAACCAAACTTTGCATCTGAATGAAACTTGTTGAGTTCTTGGGAACTAAGAGGCGAACCAATCGAATCCTCGGTTGCGCACATACCTTTGCACTTGCGCATGGGATCCAACATTGATCTTGACGTCTCTGGACATTCATTGATCATTCTATCCGAGGGAGAGATATCGCAGACAGGTTGTAAAGCTGGAATCTGGATGAATCTATCCTGCTTGAGGGCCACCGGGCGATCTAGTTCCCTCTCATTGGCGCTCGCTGGTAAGCAGGACAAAGAAGGCTGAGACATAGGAATCCCTGTCATGTTCAGTGAACTTTCTGATTCCAGTTTTGGAGCAGATGTCATGGAAGCATGCATAACTTCTCTAGTATCCAACATCCCGTGAAAGTTTCCGTCTGACTGAAATCTGGATCTCTCTTCCGGACAAGAATTCCTGATGGATGGACTGCTATTACTGTACTGGCGAGACGAAGAACCTGAGTAACCAATGTTCAGACCTTTAGAGATTCGCATTGCAGGATTGAAGTCGATAGTTTCTTTCAAGGAGGTCTTGGCTCTTGGCGTAATGTGATGATCAGAGGTAGCATGAACACCACCACCCTCGATCAACTGCGCCTTCCCTTCAGCAGTAGGTGGAAGTTGATCACCTCTGCTTAGATCAGATAGCGATGATGCAGCCAAAGCATCTGAGAACCTTATACAAAGGTTAAGCAACTGAGGCAGCTTCATATGAGAAAAAGTCTCGTTATGCCCATCGTTGCCACAGAAGGTGACAAGCTTTTCCAATGCACAGCAAGGCTTGAAAGGTTGACCATCTTGTGTATCTCCGTTCATACTTGTCCACTTCATGGAAGAAGTTTCTCTTGGACTTCTGAGAATGCCTTTGTCTGGAAGAATCTCTGTCACCTCCTGGTTTCTGGCTATCAGATTAGAACCATGGAATGGTTTGTTTTCTTTGTTCTGCAAACTTGATGTCGCTGCCTTTCTCTTTTGCCCACCGAGACAATGCCTGGAAGCTTTCTTTAATTCCTTTTCGGTTGTCGCGTCTTCAAGTAACTGACAAATAGCAACCAAAAAAGATAATTTGAACTCATGGTTTTCCGTTGCAGCACATTTGCAATATCAAGTGCTGCAGCGAAGAAGAACAAAACCAGTAAACTGATGATAAATAAAGAACATTTACAATATGCAAGTGATAAATAAGAAAAGAAGAACGATGGTAATTATGAAAAAGAGTAAAAACAAGCAAAAAAGAGAATGAGGGGAGATGACAGAGGAGAAAGAATGATAGAGAGAGGTTGTTAATTTTTTTTTCCTTTTCCAAAAAGATATATAAAGGTGTTTTGGACAATATGGATCAAATATGAGACAACTAATAAATCTGACTGGCCAAGTTAGTCCAAGATTAATAATTACGCTAAGTGTACAAAATCTGTCAGGTTTCTTTTGTTTGCTATCATAATATTGGCAAAATATTATGTACTTGAGGATCAATGACTTCAGAATTCTGAGCTAAAACCCACACACTGTAATTTACTATTTGGCATTATATTTGACAATCCTGAATTCCAAAATCGATTACGTTATTTCAGTAGCTATATGAGAAGTTTGGATCCTCATGTGTTAATCATAATTTTTTAAATAAAAATGTCTTTTTTTCTAAGAAACTAATTATGAAGCTTATTATGACATCCTCTATAGGTTTTCAACCTGAGACATGGTATAATATCTTTTGGGATTTAACACTAGTGTAGGATCTAAAAGTGTTTTCTTTTTGAGATTATTATTTTAGAGTACCGTAGACATTTGTAAGACCAACAATGTTTTATAAATTTAAATATTAAATAATTATATATATATATAGTTTATGTTATCAACAATATTGAGATGAATGTGCAAAACTACTAGAAAAGATTAAAATAAATAAATATTTTTATTCGTGAACAAATATATATCATAAGATAAGAAAAAATTATTTAGGATGATACGAAGATATGCTGAATGTACTAATTAGAAGAGGTGTAAAGACCTAAGAAGATTTTAATGAAAACTATAAATAAATATTTAGGTACTCTTAATATAACTAACTATATGACTTTTTTTCACATATCTCAATCGAAGACTCGCTTAGTCAACTTCAAATAGTTAGAACCTATGTTTTGTTATTATATTATAGAGTATTATATTATATTATATATATATAATAGTTTGTTTATTGAATAGGCAACAATGATCACAAAATTAAAGTAATGGGCAAACAATCAATGTGAGTCCGGAATGATATATATCTGAGTCTCAATTTGAATGATATATATCTGAGTCTAGTTATCCAACTTAAGTTTTTGGATTGAAATAATATCTGATTCAATATACATTAATCCTGACTAATTTAACTCAAAAATTTTGAACCGTTCTTAGTCGATACCTAAAAAAGGGAAGGGCGATTTCATTTGGTTAATGCCTTCGGGTGTTGTTTATATAGACTTAATCCGATGATGCAGTACGACGAAAAGTTGCAAATCCTCCTACATTTATCTCTTTTTCTTTTTTTTTGGTCGGAAGGGGAAGAGAAAAAGTAGACGCATTTTTGTACCAAAAGAGTAGAATTGTGTGTACCTTTTGCTGAGAGCCGATCACAAGCTTGAGCACCTGCCGCTGCGTCTTCGGCTTCTTACTTCCGGATCTGATCCAACATTGCTTGCCTATATATCTTTTCTTCTTCTTCTTATTCTTCTTCCAGCTCTTGTTGCTAACGTGATCCCTCAGCGTATCGTCGGCTCCTTGTCCTCGTCCCCTCTTCTGTTCTCCGTCTTCCGCATCCACTCCGTGGCCAACATTTCCACCACATCCGTTCGTTTCCTCCTCGATGCGCTCCATCGGCGGCGCAACGGCGAAGAGCTCCGCCACCGATCGTTTCTTGGGAGCCCTTAGCTTCACCTTTGCCCTGGATCTGTCTCGCTCGAGAGCCGGGCATCCACCGGTCGCGGCCAAGCGGACCGCCTGCAGCTCGTCGAACCACCAGCGGTACTTCCGGAACGGGATCGGAGGCAGCGATCGCTCCCCTCCTCCGCTGGTGCCCAACGGCCAGCACTTTTCCATGTCGATACTCCTCATCGTAGCCGCATACTCCCTTCGATCACAAGAGCAGAACATCGTACGACGAGATCAGATGCAAAGATGGAGGAGGAGAAGCGAAAAAAGCTCAGGCATCCATTACCGGATCGAGAAGCCCTCCAACGCGACTGCCATGGATTCACTTGCGAGGAGTAAAATGAGAGAGAGAAAGGAAGAATCTTATAGTTGTCGCGGAAGCGAAGAGAAGACAAGAGGGGAGAGAGAGAGAGAGAGAGAGAGAGAGAGAGAGATAACAGCAAGCGGTTCGCTTTTGCCACCTCGCTATCGCTTTCTATTTTCCCGCTCATTCCGAGCTTCTTCTACAGAAAGCGTGTATGTATATCGAGTCGAGTTTACTTGGGAGAATTAGAAACGAGACCGGCATGAATAGGTGTAGCGACAACCTCTGTTATCTGTGTTGTTTTTTCCCCATGTAACGTACCCCGCAAAGGATTGCATCGACGTCCATGGGACCTGCTAGTTGGGCTGAGGGGCCCCGCGTCATGGCATGACAGCGGTACGGCTCCCTCTGGTGTCTTGACCGAGAGATCAAACACAGACAGCAGTCCTCTCGTTGGTCGTCGGCCGTGATTCCCGGTGGGGGCCTATGCTGCTTTCATGTCGCAAGGAACGTACCATCCATCGCTTGTGGAATCCCGTGATGATGGATGGATGGGAATAGGTTGGACTAGGGTGGATCCAACGGTGACGATGAGGTTTAGAATACGTGGCACCCCGTTGGATCTCGGGCACGTGATTGGGCAGCAGACGTGGTACGATGAGACGAGGTGGGCGTGGACTACGGAGTCTCGGAAGTCGGGAACTCGGAATCATGCGAATTTGAATCCAACTGGTCGCACGTCACGTATGTAGCGAATTGATGTACGAACGATGTCAGGTTTCAATGACCAGAATGTAGGAATTCACCACCACACATGACACAGCAAAATAGACCGGTGCGATTTCGAGTTACTCGCTGCATTTGCCGTGCTCGAACGGCGACACGAACGAAGGAGTGCAGTGACATCACATTGGTTCGCAGAGCTAAATCGGCTAAAGATTACAACGAAACAGACGCTTTAGGATTTAGAAAAAAACGATGCCCGTTCATAATGTTATTTCAATTCAGACACTTGCGGAGAATTGAGCTGAACAATGGTTGGAAGCCACTATTGTAATGCCCGAACTACTTGGTGGGCTACAGCAGTTTGAAGACACTATTGGTTGAAAAATAACATCACTTTATTTTGTGTTTAAATGGCTAAAATAATTCTATGTCATCGATATGACTACTTCACTATCAAAACGATGGTGACATGATTTTAGTAAAGCAATCAACTGTCCAAATATTATAACAATCGGAACTTATTTTTTGTTCAGTTATCTCAAAGCGTCTACATGCATTTCGGCCAAAATGTTCACCAATGTCAACTGTTTCCCATAGATATTTTTATCAACAAAGCAAGCCTTAAACAAGAGGAATCACCAAGTTATGAGTGCATCCTATCAATTAAAACCACACCTCGGTATCTTACTCATGTTGTCTTCTTCATCTCTTAGTGAGGGAGTCAGCTACCGAAGATTTCTTGATGAGGGTGATGACCGGCTGCTGCTAGGGTTTGAGTTGTCTTTCTTCCAAATGGCTTCAAAATTATAGAAAACTTTCAAAGGTCTCACCTGGTCAGAAAAAAGAAATCACAGCAAAGTGACAACCACTTTTTGGGTCAAGGCTTGCCATAAGAGTACAAGGGTGCAGCTGCTGGAAGTCTAAGAAAGCAGACAATAGCCAGAAGTCCACAATTTACATGCACAAGATTCATGTTTAACAGTCGACAAAATGACATGCATTCACAAACTCCTCACTATTAATAATATCCTAGCCCTTAGATTACTAACCATGATAGTTTCCAAGGTTCCATGCACTTGGATGTTTCATTGCAGGTTCTTAATTGAATGTAACTTTTGTCTTCTTGAGTGGCTTAAAAGACCTTCAGAAAGTCATAGTTGTACTTTTTTTAATTCCAGAAGTTTGCATATTATTCCAAGTGCAGATCAGTTTTTGTTTGCCAAAAAGGAGAATGATCAGTAGCAACACAAAGGCGAGAGAAAATGACAATCGTATGGTACACCATGAAAATGGATCAAGAATCAAAATATGCACAGAAAAAGTTATCAAGTTAAATGTGGGGAAAAGTCAGAAAAGTCTAATCTATTATAGAGCATGAGAAATATACCTTCCAACGCTGCTTTTGAGCAATTTGGTTCTGTATAATTAACAACTGGTCAATTATATTTTTAAAAGTTGGTCTTTTGGCAGGGTCCTCGCTCCAGCACTCCTCAATCAACCTATAAAGAACCAGGAATTCAGATGTGTGATCAATGTGTTACAATCAAAACAGATTTCTACACAAAAGAAAAGACAGATTACTATTACAGATAACAACAGGAGATAATTCATGGCTCAAGCTTATCACCAGTAAGAAGACCATAATCTATCGCTCAGAGTGAACTGAGCTATTGTAATAAATCAATACAAATTCCTGGAAGAAATAAGAGTGAAATAAAGAGGACTGGTATGCATATTGCATAGTAAAAGAAAATATCTGAACCTTTAGGGATAAGTTACTTATCCGGAATTTCAAGGAAAGATAAATAGTGCCAAGAGATAAGGAGAAAAAAGAGCTCCAAACAGAGTGGAATACCAAATCAAGTGTTGACTAACTTTCATAAATGCTTTGTGGTTACTTCATCTATATTTCTATAGCTTTGCTCTAGGGACAAAACTGTAGTTATATCATCAGATTTGCTAACTGGTTTTGGTAGCCAATCTCCCAGTTTAACCTCTTCTCTGTCCCTTTGTACTGTTGCAATATTAAACGGTGCCTTGGTATTTGCTCATTGGACTTTGGCCACTAAAATCACCTTTTCTTGCAAAATTATGTGTGTGCCAATTAAAAGAAAATGAATAGATCATAATTTTCACTTGTTTATGTGTTTTCATGGATCAACTGGAATAATAAATACCACAAGTGCATGATGTTTCTAAACAACCCTTGTTTGGTTTTGTTCAACATCACCTAGAATCTCTAGCAGTATATTAACTAAACTAATCAATGAAAATTTACACGTCACTTTAGCTTCCCTTAATATGCCCACAATTCAATGGCGAACAAACATCAATGTGGTCTACCCCAACTAAAGCAACAACTAGAGTACACTGCTGACCAGACAAAATGACCATATTATAGCACATAAAAATCCTAGCATCAAAGACAGCAGAATACATACTCTTTCAGTCCATGAGGATACTTCTTCCGATGAGCTGTAAATGGAGGCCTCTCTTTAGATGCATATGCTTTGGGAACTTCATCATCTTGTTTTTTATTAAAAGGCAGGCATCCTTCAATCATCTGAAATAAAAAACTGATATAAGTTGAACTCTTGACTGAACCACAATTTAACTTGGCAGTGAAATTGACCTGGAACATGGAGGAGCTCAAGGTTGGCCTCCAGTGTGAGAGCACAAATGTGTGATAGGCATGTGAGATCAAGGTTCGCCATCTCGTACCGTACCAACGTATCGATCAGCTGTCGGTATGGTACGTACCGAGCTGTATCAAGCTGTAAGCATACCGACACATGGTACAGTAAGATACCGAGCTATTCCGAACATACCAATCCTCTATCGGACCAGTATGTATCGAGCGGTACGATACGATATTGCAAACCTTGTATGAGATAGAATTTATTTTAGATAAGATAGAATTTATTTTAGATAAGACAAAAACAATCGAATCAAAAATTGAATTTTATTTGAGCTTTAAGAAAGAGAGCACGTAGAGAAGAATAATCTTCGTCATCAGCCAAACCAAAACTGCCATTCTATTTTGGTTTATATGTCAATTTTTGTGATTAGTGACTCTTTTTCGATGAACTTCTAAAATAATCACAATAGTTCATGGGGATCATAGTATCATTTGATTGTTAATTAGGCATTCTAGAGTTCGCAAATATAGTAAATAGTCACAATAATCATAACCCATGAGAAATTACAACAAAACAGTAATTTTGAGCACAAGATGCATGACTGACATGAGATAAATAGAGAATGCCATACATGACACACTTTAAACCAGCAAATTATGAAACTCGAAATTCGCATATCAAGACTACCAATAAACTAAATAAGATCGATCAAAGAACAACACCTACATGCCAATCATATGAAACAAATACTGGGAAAAAATTTACAATAGTTCAATAGAAAAGCAAAGAAAAATTACCTCTTTTAGAATCAAAGAAAAAGAAAAAACATCTACTTTTGTGTCATATTCTTCATTGCGAAAGACTTCTGGGGCCATATATCTGCCTGGTCACAGAAAAGCAAAGCATATTACAGAAGCTACATGTGTATATGAAAAGCATAGTATTAAGTAGTGTTTGACTAGAAAATTCAGCCATGAAGAAGTTATTTCAGGAGCTTTGCACAACCACAATCATCATTCAGAGAAAAAAATCCAAGCGGTAAAAAAATAAAAAAATGAATATATTTAGAGAACTCTGTAAAATGTTTGAGACTTGCCTGGAGAAAACTTCCTATATAAGTACTAAGAAACATGAATGTAGGCTTTTTTTATACATATAATATGCATAAGTAGGCAAGAAGGAGAAAATTTAGTTAGAAGACAAACAGAATATCATCATTATTCTCAACTTCATGATTGTTTTGAACTTAATTATCAATAGTTACAGAATAATATCAGGAAAGTCAAGCAGACGTCTCTTATGAAAGATGACAGGTAAGATAAATAAGAGCAGGAGGATGATGAGAAGAGCTAAAATTATAAGAGAAGAGAATATGAAAAAGGAGAATAAAAATCAGATATTCAAAATGATTTAAGGTAGCTTTCAAAATAAAATAAGTCTAAAAATGTTTACACCTCAAATCTTATATACATATATATAAAGGAGATCTAGGTGAATTGTTATCAAAATCTTGGGCTCCTATTTCTATTAGTCCCTCAAATCTTTTTGGTTTTGCATATAAGTCCCGTAATTTTTGTTACAACTTGTATATATTAGTCCTATGGCAAAAATTGATAGAATATTCCAGTTAAATCGCATTAACCATGTTAGATCATTAGCAATAGCATACTAGATAACATCTAGTATTCTGAGAAACCATGTTAGATAACATCTCTATTCTGAAGAAAAAATTATTCATTTCCCATGTAAAGCAAGCATATCTACCCTCACTTTATTCCACAAATTCATTTCTGCCAAGTGAAGAACTAACCCCAGTTGAAAGAAGTGAAGAGGGATTAATGTTTGCAACTGAAATGATTATAGGCTTTCAGATAAACAAAATCAAGGGATTTATATGCAAAATTATATCCTTAATAGAAAATAAAAGCTCTGATATCCTTACTAGAAAATGTTATATTGAAAGGTGGAGAGAAGATGAACAAGGTACAAATTTATTCAACCATATTAAATAGTTCAAAAGCAAATAGTAGAACCTAACTTCAAGTAAACTTTTATAAATCAAAGGAATTAAAGTGAAGATAGAATTGCTACACTTACATGCAGTGTCTAGAGAAGTCAATGGCCTAACCTCTCTTATAGTTTTTGCCATTCTTAACATCTTACTAATACCAAAGTCTGCAACTTTCAGGTGTCCAGAATCATCAAGCAGAATATTTCTGTTATCATACAACAAGAAAAGAATGTTTAACCATTGAAGCCATCAAGGTGATGACAACATAAACACACAAAGATCAATTCAGATGGGTATAGTCAAAAAGAAAAATAAGTCTGATCACTCACGAAGGCTCAAGATCACGGTGAATGATGGCTTCAGGTTTGTGCTCATGCAAGTAATTCATTCCTCTGGCAAAATTTGCTTAGTTAAAGATTAGTTTATGCTCAAACAAATGAAGTATATTAATTTCTAAACAAGAATAATAGTTTAGCATTATTGACTCTCATCTTTAAATTGTTCAACCAACCTAGCAATATCAAGTGCGAATTTGACTGCCAATCTTGGTTTTAAAGGTCCCTTTATATTCAAAAAGGCACGCAGATCACCCTGCATATGCAAAATAACAAAATAACACAGAGACCATCTTGAGAGAGTAAGAAGAAAATGTTCACTATTTGTATGAGAATGTCAACCATTCAATCAATATAAAAGGTGGGTTGGGTAGAAAGCAATGCCAATCCTAACCACAGCACTTCCCCATAAAGATAATATATAAAGTACATGGCATGGGATGGCATGATAAACATGTAGTCATAGGATGCCATAGTGCCAGTCGTGTCAGCCACATGCCCAAGATTAATATGTGGGTTTTGGCTGAGCAAGGCATGTTACACAGTGCCAATAACCCATAAAGCACAGGCACAGCCATGTGATAAATTGTATAGATATTTGCTTAGAGTTTAAGTCCATAATCACCCTCTTTTTTGTTCTTGCTTCCAGACCATAAAGCTAGGTTCCTATCAGACCAAGTGACAAGCATGTCGATTAAGCGACATGGAGTTCAACGGAATCATTTTATTCTATTCTCTAAAACAACTTACAAAGAATAAATACCGGAAAGGATAAATAATGAACATTATAAAAGTAAGCTAAACCCAAATTGTTTTACATGATAGATAGTTTTAGATGTCAAGCAGGGCAGTCTGACTAGGATATAACCTTTGGCAAATATTCTGTGACAATCATCATAGGACTACTTTGAGTAACAGCACCCAAGAACTGGACTACATTTGGATGTCTAATTTTCTGAAGCAAGGCAAGTTCATCCATAAATGCACTCCTGAAAAAAACAGAATGAGGTTCTAAGTGATAAATCATTTACTAGTAAGAAAGGTGCACATACACACTAAGAAAACATTATAATTTGAGCAAACATATAATTCTGTAGATAATATAGGACCAACCCACACTTTATCTTCATCGGTCATTACATCTTCACCAAACATTTTAACAGCAACTTCAATTCCACGCCAAGTAGCTAATAGAAATGTCCCCTGAAAAGAAATCAATAATAGGGGGGGGTAAACAAACTCACAAGTATCATATTAGTAATTACCATTTACCAGAACTGCCAAAGCAGTTAATGTAAATATTTTAACAGCGATACCCAAGTACATAAAACCAAGGAAAGGCTTGCTCGAAGCTAACTCCAGGCATTATTCCTGTGTAGCATGGAAGTATTTTATTCATGAAAGCCATGCCACATCCCCCTCTCCACATGTTGACCACATGCTGCCAATCATGAGTAGCATGTGGTCATCGCCACATGTTGGGAGAGGAGTGCACAATTCAATAACCAATAGAAGCCAGTCACTTCATTTGGCAATCAAACATGGCATCTTTCCCCCTGTTCGATACCAATTTTGGCTGGCAGCCGGCCCCAGTAGGTCAGACATTGGTCATGGAAGTTTGCAACGGATGTGGCTGATGTGGTGAAACAGCTTTGTCAACAGAGATGTGGGGTGATCAGCCTTCGCCTGATTGGAGGACACTGGAGATGCATAAGGGGTTGGGGTTGGTTGCTGCATCACATGTATAGCATCAAACATCAAGCAACTTTGAAGCATATCCCATCATCACCAGAACAAAGCACAAATTTTAATATATCCAATGTTAGCAAAGGTAAGAAAAGAAAAACAACTCTGATCGAGCAACAATGAGAATTGTGATGATGCTAATACCCGAACAAACAATGGTTGGTCACACTATCAAATGGATTACAAAGCCAATACACCGAATTCACCTAAGGTGGTCTTGCACTTAGGTGGATACATTGAAGAAATCCCTGGTGCTATATTACCAAATTGAATGATCTTCTGCCTGTTCCTCAGCTTCAAGTGATTGCATAGCAGACTCCCTAAAGGAATACCTACAGCCCATATGCAAATGTGCTTACTTCAAGAGAAGCCAATGAAGCCTATAATCTCAGGTGATTGCATAGCAAACTCCTTACAGATATACCTTTATCCATATGGGGTTTGGGTTTGATGATCCATCGACTTGATACCACCTTTGGGATGAAAATTTTGACGGAAGAGAGAACTATCATAGAAAGACCAAGCATAAAACCGAAAAAAAGCAACCTTTATTATTTGAAAGGCTAAAAAGCTATCTACAAAACTTAAAATAATGAAATTAAAAGCCTGATAGAAAACTTATGAATGCTTAAGAACGTAGGTTGTCTTTGGACAGCACATAGGTGCTCTCGGCAAACTGTGTATCGCTGTCAGTTTTCGGTCTCCTCTCTTGCTTCTGGAACCTCCTCCTGAGGTTTGGACAGAAAACAGCAAGCTTGGGGACTTCTCACAGTAGCTGGATGAAGCTATGAGGTGGAGCTTTGGCTGCTGAAATTTGAGGAAGAAGGCTGTGGCTGGAGGTTGGGCTGCAGCTACGTAGACCCCTTCCTTTCTCTCTTCTCCTCTCTTCTCTTCTCTTCTCTCTTCTAAGGCTAAAAGCTAGGGCTGGCTGGGCTTTGCTAGGGACTACTTTTTTATAGCCTTTAGATGAAGGAACACCCTTTGTTTTATAGGGAGAGAGATACCCTAAGTCCTTAAGATTTAAAGACTTTCCTTGTGGGGCACAACAACTAGGATTTTCCTTGTAGAACTTTCCTTGTAATGCATACACAGCTACTACTTTCCTTGTAGGGCTGCCACACCCCCCTTGCTTGATGATTGCCCCTTTTGGTTGAGGGCTGCTCTAATTCACGTCCTATTAGGGCTGCTGAAATCTGAGCTTTGCTTAGCCAAATAGGGTTGAATGGCGTTATGATCGTCCCTAATGAAGCCAATGAAGCCTATAACGATCACGAAAGACTTTCTATGATACTGATGACCCTCTAATTGTGCATTATGCAGCTTCCCCACCACCACCAACCATATAACAATAACATTATTTATATCAATCGTGCACTATATGCAGCACCTAATCTCAAGTAGAACGAAGAATAGGCTGACACTATAGTCTCAGCAGCAATAAAATACTGATCATGCAGCTTTGTTAAACAGTTACAACAATGCATCAGCCTTGCTCACACAATATTGGCTTTCAGTGGTAACATGACAAGTTGGCTCTTCCAGGAATAGCAATTCTTTAAATGCACATCTACTCCTCTAAATTCCAAGGTTGATTAGCCTTTTTTTCACTTGGAGAATGCCACTGTTTTTAGTGGTACAACCAGTACCAAAAGCAACATGCTTAGCAAACATATATGAAAAAAAAAATTCTATAGCCAGAAATGTTGACACATGCTTTCCAGAAGAAGTCTGAAAGAGTCAGCAAGATGCTTCTGAAGTTTTCTCAACAAATGTTGATCAGATAGTTCATCAGTAACCAAAAGATCACCTGGGCACTGAATTCTCAACAAAAATGGCTTGCATCAGTAGCCTTAGTCGATAATTATAGTAGAGTAGGGAGAATTTTTGCAAGGATTAACAACGTGCTTCCAAAGTCTTCCCAAAATATGCCACCTAGATAGTTCATCAGCAGCCTAAAAGTTTGTCTAGGCACTTAGGTCTTAATAATGAAAACTGTTTAATCACTTGCTGTTTGTGATGAGACCAGATTTACAAAAAAATATCTTTATGTTAGGACCCTAGCTAAGTACGGGTCCATCAATTCATGATTAAATCGAGTCGAGTCATGCTAGTCTGTCCAGTCGAAGTCAGTTATGAGTCGGGTGAGCCCAATCGAGTCAGTTATGAGTTGGCTGGAGTTGATTTTTATTTTCGGTTAGGATGGAGTCAATTATTATTTTCAGTTAGGAGTTTATCAATTAGTTAAGAGACGAAGTTTAGCGGAACTCTTAGCAGAGCCCTATAAAAAGACTGTAAACTCTTTATGAGAATCAATCAAGGAAGAAGACTTAGTTTTAGCCAAAAGGCAAAACCCTAGGAGGCAGATCCCCTCGAAGTGATCTAGGAGGCCTGATCCCCTCGAAGAGATCGTTTATCCCCTTTTTCTACCCTCTTACTCCATGATAGAACCCTAGGGTTCTATCATTTGGTATCAGAGCAGTGTTCCTCGGCACCTTCGCTACCATCGTTCATTATCCACACCATCATCGTCATCACCATTGCATATGTCACCTTGCTGCAATCATCTTTGTTGTAGCCAAAAAAAAAAAAGGAAAAGAGAGAGAGAGAGAGAGAGGAAAAAAAAAAGAGAGAAAGGAAGAAGGGCCACAGCTGCACGCCTTCTTCCTCCCCTACTACTGCTGTCGGCCACCATCTCCCTCTCCAGCCCTCGGCCATCGCCCTGCCGCCGCTACTAACCGCTGCCCGGCCGCGTCGACGACGCCCCCAGTAGCTCGCCTCCCCTGCGGCAGCCCTCGTCAGACCCCGTTGCCCCCTTCTTCTTCCCGACCGTGCGACCGAAGGCTGCAGCCAGCCGCAACACCTGTTGCCATCACCCTCTGCTCCCTCCTTGCTCCTCAACCGGTTGCCGCAGCAACCGCTGCCCCTCTCCGTCGGCAACCTCTGTTCCTCCCTGCCACTGCCGCCGCATCTACCCAAAGGAGGATTGTCGTCGGCCGCCTCTGTTCCTCCTCTCCTCATCTGTCGTCGGCCAGCCTTCGGCAGCGCACTACCCTTGCCACCGCCGGTCGTCGCTATCCCTCACCCGCTTGCTGCCGCAGCCGCCTCTGCCATCTCTCTTCCTGCCCTTTCTTCCCTATCGCCGCCTCCTTGCTGCCGTTGTCGCTGCATCCCCTGCGTCCCTTCTCTCAGTCGTGCCTTCCTTCCCCTGCATCTCCACCACCGCAGTTGCCAACTGCCGGATCCAGTGCTGCCCAACCTCTTCCCCGTAGCCAAACTCTCCTCTGTAGTAGCCGCTGCCCTCAACCCGCAACACTCTCACCTCATGCAACAACAAAAACAGGGCAGCAACCTCTCTTCCTCGTGATTTCTTCTTCCTGCCTCAAAATAGTGCCCCCCGCCTACCAATCTCCTCGGCCATCCTTCATCTACACACCAACATCAAGAACTTGTCATCGTCACTAGTCCCGCAACCGCAACCAGGATTTTGAAGATTACAGATCTACACTTCTACGCAATGGCGATCAATAACTCATTGAAAGCAAGATTTGATGCTTTCGAAGCCCGTATAAAGAATAGACTACAAAAACTCTTCAGCGAATTCAAAAGAAGTTTATCAGAGAACCCCAACAAATCTCAACATGCTGAAAGTTTCAATCCCAAAGGGAACAGATCTGAAAAATATGATCAAGGGCAAGACAAGGAGTTTCCTAGATGGGAGGATGAAGACCCAATCGGTTGGATCTCACGTGTTGAAAAGTTTTTTTGTTTTCACAGGATTCTGGAGGAATCCATGATGAAGATAGCTTCCACACAACTCGAAGGTGATGCGATCCAGTGGTATGATTTATACAAGACCTATCATAGAGTCCCTTCGCGAGGACAGTTCAAGAGAGAGCTCTTGAGTCGCTTTGGACCGTCGGAGTACAAGAGCATTAATGGACAGCTCGCTAAAATCCGTCAGACTTCTACAATACAGGAGTACCAGAGCATATTTAAGTACCTACCGAACCAAACCCGAAATTGGTCCGAGATACAATTGGTGAAAAAAATTATTGAGGGACTTAATCCCGAGATTCGATGCAAAGTTAAAGCTTGCCATCCTCGCACCATGATAGCAGCCATATCATTCGCCAACGTGCATGAAGGAAAAATCAATATGGACACTCGTTGGAACAGAAGCTTCAATAAACAGGAAAAATCAATAAAGAAATACTTCAAAGTGGTCAACATAGAAGAGCCAGTTCTGATGGTCGAGCCAACTAAAGAGGAATCAAAAACTGACTATGTGGAGTCCAATAATGAAGGCTGTGACAAACTTCTGACAATTGAACCAGCTAAGGAGGAATCGAAAATTGACAATGTGGAGTCTGATCACAAAGGTTGTGCCAAATTCGAAGACAAGATTGCTAATGGGTGAATTCTAATTTGTGATAACAGGTGCTCAAAGGTAAAACAACTACTTGTCGATTTCTTTTTGATGCCCCAGGAAGACTTCAAAGTGGTGATCCTTAAAAGAAGACATGGTACTACCACTAGCCATTGGATGAAAAGGGTTCTCCAGAAGACTACAATGACAACTGCACGAGAAGATCAAACTGTTGCTTACACTAAGTGGAGATTCTACTTAATCGATCAAAGAGTCGTGATGCGTGACAAATATTGAAGTGCTCTCGAAATCTGATACTGCTCAGCCTTGAGGGCAAGGTTGATTTGAAGTGGGCGGGTCTGTTAGGACCCTAACTAAGTCGGGTCCATCCATTCATGATTAAATCGAGTCGAGTCATGTTAGTCTGTCCAGTCGAAGTCAGTTATAAGTTGGTTGGAGTTGGTTTTTATTTTCGGTTAGGATGGACTCAATTATTATTTTTAGTTAGGAGTTTATCAGTTGGTTAAGAGACGAAGTTTAGCGGAACTCTTAGCAGAGCCCTATAAAAAGGCTGTAAACTCTTTATGAGAATCAATCAAGGAAGAAGTCTTAGTTTTAGCCAAAAGGCAAAACCCTAGGAGGCAAATCCCCTCGAAGTGATCTAAGAGGCCCGATCCCCTCGAAGAGATCATTTATCCCCCTTTTCTACCCTCTTACTCCACGATAGAACCCTAGGGTTCTATCACTTTACTAGCAGGAGCACCTTACAGACATTAAGACTGAAGGTGGATTGATCTCATCCTCACTTCTTGTGACTGGATTAGCAAACTATTTTAAAATTGTGGTGGATTAAAATCAAATCAGTCTCTTCAACTTATCCAGTCGTAACCAGAACTTTGGCAATATCTGAACCACAAAGCATCAGAGAGGGACAATGTTTCTGTGACGACAAAAGGTGGACAACAAGCCACAAACACAAGCTAGTTACTTTGATCATCTTAGCCGAGGAAGATGCTGAAGAAGAGTGTCTCAGCTTGGAACTGGCTACACCACCAAAAGTATGTATAGTTTTCCTACAGAACTTGACTGGGATAGCTCTAATTATGCAGGCCATGAGATTTACAAATTCTGTTTATGGCTATTTTGTCTCCACCATGGTCAACACTGGTTAAACCAACAACTTTATTAGCTTGATAGGTCTATATTTGGTGGTTTGTATATGAGATCCCCACCAAAGATCAATTAGAAATCGTATAAAGATGAGAATTATGTACACAATCAGATGCAATCAAAGTGTCTGCTGATGCCACAATGGAAGCAAAAGAAGAGTGATCTCCACAAAAAGTTATATCAGAATGCAAGTAATGTTATGTCTCTTAAGATAAATAGAACCAATGAAATTAATGAAACATTGGATGTCACAGAAATTTAGTGTGAGGAAATTTTATTTTTTATTCTGGCATTTATAGCAAGGACATCTAGTGAAAGGCTACAGTGGGGAGAGGAGAACAAGGAAACCTTTATGTATTGACTGGAGATGAGAACCAACATTATGACCTAGAGGTATGCTAAGACATGTCTCTCGGTAGAACTGAATGGAGAAAGAAAATCAATGCAGCCAAGATTTAGTACGGATTTGAGTACAATGGCATTGTTGGTATTTATAGAAAAACCAGCTTATCCTTGGTTATAAATTTCTTAAGTTAATCAAGACATTGTAACATTGTAACATGACTAACAGATAGAAGAAGTCTGATTCAAGAAAGAAGCCTAAAGTTGAGACCAAATTTTAGTTGTTAAAGCAGATTAAGATTAAATTGTGTGGCTATGAAGAGAGACTGAGAGACCAAAATAGAAAGTAGAACTATATATTATATCAGGAAGAGTTGTATTTGCTGATGAAGATGAATAGGCACCTTAGTAATGAAAACACTGTTGGTGAAATCGAGTTCTTTGGGTTCAATCTCATATTCTGGTACTTCTCGAGCAATCTTAGCATGCGTGGGGGCAACCTACACAATACACAGAAGAAACAATTGTCATCTCGATAGTTTAGTATGGGAAAGTATGTCATCAACCCATGACGCAATTGACATGCATGACATACTGGAAGCTTAGCACCATGCTGCTCCAGAATCCTGATCACTTCATGGTTACTGTAATGCATGGCATCTGCAAGGGGCTGTCAGTGAAGCAATAGTGAGAAATATCTAAATCAAAGGAATATGAGTTGCTCCTAAGTTTCTATGGTGATAAAGCCAATTGGTTTTTGTAGAATATCCATTGCTTAGCTTAATTCACATGCTTCTTCATCTTTTCAGTTCTCACATGAATTTAATAGGCTAAAATATCATCATTTTGAAGAAAATTTTAAAATATATAGGCCAAGGTGAGGCTCAAATATGCACCTTAAGGAAAATAATGGCACTCAATGAAACATGCGTAAAAATATGGCAAGTTTTTTCTCTTACATTAGCAAAGAAAATACTAGATAGGAATTAGTGACCTGAACAAACACTAAAAATTGAGATAAAATAACACCTAAAAAGCCCTTCCACTGAAACTAAGATAAAGCAATGAACCAGAAAGCTAGAAAACAATAGCAATAATCAATAAACTTGAAACTCGAGCAATGCTAGCATTAGTTTTCTATTCATCCAACAATTAACTTCGCTAAAAAAAAAAAAATCCAAGATCTTATCAATATCTAGCCAATTGTACACAGGAAACATAAGAACAGCGGGGCCTCACCGTACTGCTCCACTGATCTTGGGGATCGACTTTAGCGCCCCTACGGATCAGCAGCTCGACGACGTCCGCAAAACCCTGGCAGGCGGCGACGTGGAGCGCGGTTCGGCCATCGATGTCGCTGAAGTTGACGTCGACACCGGAGTCCAAGATCTCCTGGATTCCGTCCAGGTCGCCCTCGCTGGCAAGGTACATGAGGCGGATGTCGGAGCCAATCTCGGCGGGGACGTGAGATCCGTCGAGGACCTCCGATCGCAGGGACTCGTCGCGATCATCCCGGGGGGCGAGCGAGGACTGCCTGCCGAGGGTGAACCGCCCCGTGGACTTGGACTCCATTGCTGGACTCGGGGAGATGTGGGAGGAGGAGGATGTCGGAATCGGATCACTAGGGTTTGACTCGATGCTTGAAACCCCTGTTTCGGGATTCGACTTAAACTCAGCACCTGGATTCTTGGAGCCGCTCTGGGCGCAGACAATGGGCGGAAGACGGCTTTGTGTTGGAGTTGGTAATAATGGGACGGTGGTGGTGTCTGAAGTCCCATTTTTATTTTTATTCTTGTTTCACAGTGCATTGGGTGTTGGAATCGGATGTCAGCTTCTGCCAGATCAAATGAAACGCAGGGGGTCTTCGTCGAGGCAGCGGGCAGGGTTAGGACGCATCCTCGTCCGCCACGACCCGGGGACCAACCGTCTGATTCGTTGGCACAACCCCTAGGAATCAGACCGTCACAAAATAGTCTTCACGAATACGTAAACAAAGTTAAAGAGTATTTACAAGTAGATTTATGAGTTATAACAAAAGTTCAAAGCCATCTTTATTTAGATCCTGCCTTTTTTAGTTCTTTAACTAACGAAATTTCAAAAATGTTAAAAGGTACAGAACGAACAAAAAATTCAATGCCACACCCCATAAATTATAATAATGAGCATACATGACTATTATAGTGCATGAACATATATTTCAATGATGTCCGATACAAAGCGTAAAGAATAAAATCTTGCATGCAACGATAACCGGAACAGTATGCCCAAACCAAACCGCCTAACCCGGTTATGTCTAAGGCCCTCAACCGGGCTGACACTTGTTTCGCTAGTTCATCGTCGAGCGCAAAGTAGTGGGCCTAAACTTCAAAAACACAGCAGCTCTCAGCTTAGAGCTCTGTGACTCGAGATCAATGCGGCATTATGGAGAGCAACTCACCGGTGTTAACTTCTTTACGATGGGAGGGGAGGCAATGCTTTCTTAGGCTCTCTTTCGTTATTTACTAAACATGCTATCTCCCTTACCCCCTTTCTTCCGTCCCTCAACTTCATCTTTATACACAAATGCAGCAGCAGCCCATGCTTGAGATATACCTTCTACTTGCAATGCAGCTCCATGTGCTGCCCTGAAACGAGAGTGGCTTTCCTGTACCATTGCAATTATAATGATGTCATTTCAAAGTTTATGAGTAATAATAATATGCAAGATTATGCGAATGAAAAGATCAAAAGTACTTTTACATGGTTAATGGTCTGTAGTAGGCCGGCCTGATATCTGAACATAGCTATGCCATTAAAAATTAACTCCAAGCTTAGCTACGAGAACATTGTGCATCATCTAATCTCACAACAAAGATACAAAACACTAATAATCAAATTATCACATTGGAACACCCTTCAATCTCACAACAAAGGCACCAAACACTTATAACGAAATTATGTTAAAAAGCCTTCAGATGCAGCATAAAAATTGGCATCAGAATAAAAATGAGCACATAAATCAAAAAAGCCATCACATAACATAACCAACTCTTGTCTAGAAGGCTTATGGTGAAGGGAGTGGAAAGCTTCCGAAGACATCTCCAACTAAAATTAAACCTGTGCAAATCGAGAAAACCTTAGTGAACAAAAATAGAAAAGGAAACGAATGATAAACACAAATATTTTTTTTATGTCCCCATGAAAATTTGCCATCGGGAGGGTAGAACTGGAGATTATCTCTTTGCAACTTGCAATGTCAGGTTGTGCTGAAAGCCCTTGCGCAATTGTCCAACTTCATCGGCAAAATCTTACACTCGAAACTACAAGGATATCATGAGCACTATGGGAATTGTTAGTCATGGTAACTCTCAGAATAATAAGCAAAAAGCCATAAGAGGCATGCACCAACTGCAAGTGCACATTCAATTTTGTATAACATAATTGTAAATACAATTTTTGTGTGCAATTTCAACTGAGATCTTGATAGATTTCAGAACCATGAGCAGAGGCTAAGAAACATGTCATAAGCACAATGGCTAGATTTCTAAGTCAATATTAGCTACCTGTAGAGTATGTCCAATATGCAACCTCTCCTAGGTAGGATCTTTGCAGAAGCTTTAGAAAGGCTCACTTGTGCCATGTTAATCCATATAGCATAGATAGAAGAGGAAAAGAAAGACTCCAGATGAGAGACAAAAGGGTTCACACTAGCCTCATTCCCTAATTAAAATACTAAAACAATAATAGTCAAATTATGTTAAAAAGCCCCACAATGAGGTGCAAAACGTGGCATTAAAATATAAATGGGCATAAAAATTAGAAAAAGATTCACATATTAAGACCAATTCTCGTCATCACTCTAAAGTAAAAGCTTTTGGTAAATCGAGAATGGAAGCTTTCGGAGGCATCTCCAAATTCAACCTATGTGAATCCAAGCGAACACCAAAAGAAAAGGAAAATAAATTTAAAAAACAGGATTTTCAATGTCCCAATAATAACTGCCATCAGGAGGGAAGATCTTGAGATTTTTCTCATTGCAACTTGCAATGTCAAGCTGCGCTCAAAGCCCTTGCGCAATTTCCCAACATCATCAGCAAAATCTCACACTCGAAACTACAAGGATATCATGAGCACTATGGGAATTGTTAGTCATAGTAACTCAGAATAATAAGCAAAAGCCGTAAGAGCCATGCGCCAACTGCAAGTGCACATTCAATTTTATATAACATAATTGTAAATACAATTTTTGTGTGCAATTTCAACTGAGATCTTGATAGATTTCAGAACCATGAGCAGAGGCTGAGAAACATGTCATAAGCACAATGGCTAGATTTCTAAGTCAATATTAGCTACCTGTAGAGAATATCCAATATGCAACCTCTACTAAACAGAAAATTTAGAAAGGCTCGCTTGTGCCATGTAATCCATATAGCATAGATAGAAGAGGAAAAGAAAGCCTCCAGATGAGAGACAAAAGGGTTCACACTAGCCTCATTCCCCAGTTCAAATACTAAAACAATAATAGTCAAATTATGTTAAAAAGCCCCAAAATGAGGTGCAAAACTTGGCATCAAAATATAAATGGGCATAAAAATTAGAACAAGCTTCACATATTAAGACCAATTCTCGTCATCACTCTAAAGTAAAAGCTTTTGGTAAATCGAGAATGGAAGCTTTCGAAGGCATCTCCAAATTCAACCTATGTGAATCCAAGCGAACACCAAAAGAAAAGGAAAATAAATTTAAAAAACAATATTTTCAATGTCCCAATAATAACTGCCATCAGGAGGGAAGATCTTGAGATTTTTCTCATTGCAACTTGCAACATCAAGCTGCGTTCAAAGCCCTTGCGCAATTTCCCAACATCATCAGCAAAATCTTTCACTCGAAACTACAAGGATATCATGAGAACTATGGGAATTGTTAGTCATGGTAACTCTCAGAATAATAAGCAAAAGCCGTAAGAGGCATGCGCCAACTGCAAGTGCACATTCAATTTTATATAACATAATTGTAAATACAATTTTTGTGTGCAATTTCAACTGAAATCTTGATAGATTTCAGAACCATGAGCAGAGGCTGAGAAACATGTCATAAGCACAATGGCTAGATTTCTAAGTCAATATTAGCTACCTGTAGAGAATATCTAATATGCAATCTCTACTAAACATGATATTTAGAAAGGCTCACTTGTGCCATGTAATCCATATAGCATTACATAGAAGAGGAAAAGAAAGCCTCCAGATGAGAGACAAAAGGGTTCACACTAGCCTCATTCCCCAATTAAAATACTAAAACAATAATAGTCAAATTATGTTAAAAAGCCTCAAAATGAGGTGCAAAAATTGGCATCAAAATATAAATAGCATAAAAATTAGAAAAAGCTTCACATATTAAGACCAATTCGCATCATCTCTTTAAAGTAAAAGCTTTTGGTAAATCAAGAATGGAAGCTTTCGAAGGCATCTCCAAATTCAACCTATGTGAATCCAAGCGAACACCAAAAGAAAAGAAAAATAAAATAAAAAAACAATATTTTCAATGTCCCAATAATAACTGCCATCAGGAGGGAAGATCTTGAGATTTTTCTCATTGCAACTTGCAACGTCAAGCTGCATTCAAAGCCCTTGCGCAATTTCCCAACATCATCTGGCAAGTGCACATTGAATTTTATGTATGTCCAACGGTAAGAATAATGATCACAAGTTTTATGTGCAAGAATAAATGAGATATTGATAGATATCAGAACCATGACGAAAGGATCTTCCATGTGATGATTCGAAGGTTCTTATGCACACTGACTGATCAACAGGTTATAAGCACATCGACAACATCAGAGGTGCATTACAAAACCGAAATTAAAATAAGAACAAAATATTACAAAGAAGAAGCCTACTAAAGAAAGGATTAGGACTAAGAAATACAAACCAGAGAGAGAGAGAGAGAGGCACCGTCGGAAGGGGGAGGCGCACCGCGGATCTAGGGTCGTAGCGTCGCGCAGGGTTTGGTGGGCGATAGGGTTTTAAGGACCGAACCCAAATGAGGATGTTGGGTTCGGATCTGATTGATCTGGTTCAGACGGTCGCCTGAACTGCCCAGCGATCAGAAAAGGTGCGCACCTGGACCGCGTCAAGTTGAAGAAGACGTCCGCCCGAACGCATATCGAGGAGATCGGGCCTCGCCTCATCTCCGTTCATCTTTTATGAGAAAATATTTTGGATCAATCACATACAACTTTATTTAAAATAACACAAAAAATGGCACCAAATTACGACCCAAAAAAAAAGACCAATTGCTACTTGTTTCTAGAATCTTTCTTGATAAAATGATTACATGAATTCTCTATTTCTCACCTGCCCCATTATCTTCATCCTCAGCAGATCTTCTGCACCATTTTGCGTCAGGGTTCCTGCTCGCGTCCTCCAAACAAAACCATGGATGCAGATCATCCTGCTGATTCCAAGACCACCGGCGCAAAATTAAACTCAAGAAAAACAAAAACATTGCACCAAACTGAACCCGACGGGATGGGGGAAACTGCGCGTACTAGCGAGAGGCGACACGAAGGAATGCGCACCGAAGAGCTGCGGGGGAGGTTAGGGTTTCAGCGTTCGTCGGCCAACCAATCAAGCCTTTTATGGGTCCAGTGTCAGTTACGGCCCACATAGATTTCGGCCCGTTTAAGATTCAATGGATTCCTCCAACCCAACTCTCTTATCGTCCATTTAATCTTGTAAGCTATATATATATATATATATATATGAGGAAGACGAATGTCCTCCTTTGATCCATTGAAATTTCTAGGAATGATGTTTTAGTTTCTAGGATCAGTTGTATCATGAAATTTTAAGGCTAGTTTTCATATTCGAATTCATATAAAAACATCTTATACATTGTTAGTATAACTAAAAAGATAAAAATTATAAAATTATCTTTAGAAAATTAATGGGCATATGTGTTTTCTTTTTGTTATAATTGAGAGATCGATGTAGCAAACAAATACAGATTAATACATATATAGATGAATTGTTCTCTTATTGGTAGAAATCTCGTAGATATAAATGGATTGATGAATTGGATGTGAGTTCAAAGTTATGTGATGAGCCTTGAAGGTAGGTAACTTCTTGGAATATCACATGGCTTAGATTGCTGTGTTCTAAAAGAAACATAAAAGAAAGGAAAATTGCATTATAGTAAAGAGGAAGAGAGAGAGAGAGTTGGTAAAGGGGAGTCAAATTAGTTGATTAGACAAGTTAAAAAAGGTACAACACAGATCTTTACTTACAACACAGAGCCACAGACAGTCTGAAAAGGGTGCTTGGAAAGAGATTAGAAGTACCAGAAGACAGAGAGTCAAACTGCTGTTAGTACAAAACAATGTCAGTGATACAGAAAGCAGTCTCCAGCTGAATTGGAGAAATTTCTCTGCTCCTTTTTATCCTTATCTGTTGCCCATTACAGATTGATGCCTATCTACTTGGAGTTTAGCTGATGAGAATGAGCTGATCTACCACTAAGTGGTTTTCTGAATCCAGGCAAAGTATATTCACTACAACAAAACTTTATTTGTAGTCAAGGTTTTTATTTATATATTTTTATATTTTATCTATAGCAAATTTTATTTTTGTGATTGAAAATCATGACAATGCATGCCATCATAAATATATAATTATGATTTTTATAATCATATGTAAAGATCTATATGTTACTGTGATGATTCAATCACAATAATAGATATTTTTTCTCAACAAATAAAAATCAAATTAACAGTTCATTATCATTATGGTTCCATAATTACAGAAGTATATATTTTTATTCTATGAAAAAAATCATAGTAATAATTTAATTATTATCATGATTATTCAATTATATTAATATATATATTATCCTACAAGAGACATAGTTTAAATATTACTATAATTATTTAACTACAATAATTAATATTTTTTATCTTGAAAATAACATCCACAATAATAACTCACATATTTTTACTATCATTCAATTACATAAATATATACATTTGTCCAACCAATAAAGGACAATCTGAAGGAAATGGTCCTATGCCATAACATCACACATATCCTGATGTCTCTTGTCCTAATACTTAAAAGATAATATTTTCACATAATGGAATATCAGTGGCAGGAAATTTAGGATGTTGTGCTTTAAGATTCTTCATTAGTTCGTACGATACAAATAAATATATTTATTAATAAAAAATAAGTTTATAAAATTAATAAAAACAATAGTAGTAATAAAAAGATAAAGTAGTATATACAATTACTATTATTGTATCCTTATCCACTAGCATTTTATCATTTTTTTTCTTTCATGACTAATAATAAAAATACCATCTCTAGTTAACTTCTTCTATGTCTTGGCTCCCTAACAAAACATAAAAGATAATATTATTAGTAAATATAAATATACATTAAATGTTATGAAAGATTTACTTACCTTTTCATCAATCAACCTAGCATAATTTTTCATCCCTAAAGTATGTGGTATTTTTTTATTTTGACCTGTTGACTTTATTTCTCTGCCTAAGATCTTGATTATTTGTTTTGAATATCAATATAAAAATATAATACAAAGGTTAATATATATATATATATATATATATATATATATATATATATATATATATATATATATATATATATATATATATATAATGATATTGAAATCTTTGATTGAAATAAATTCAAAATAAAAGTATATACTTGTCCTTCCATAGAGTTCTAGTAAGTAACAAGACTGACCCCATTGATCTCTATTGACTCTATCAGGAATATTTTTCAAATGATATGACATGGACTTTGAGCTATCATTGAAGGTATGAACTCACACATTTTGCTATCAAGTTTAAATCTAATATTATATTTCTTTGGTTTGAATCTTGATCATTCACAATATATTTGAATCTGAAATCAAAAGAAAAAAATGACACCGCCGTTTATCAATTCAATTGTTGACTTATATATAGTTAGTGTAATCAATGGAGAAGACTAAGCGTGTGCGCCCAACCAGAAGATGTATTAAAAAATATACAAACAAATTTGAGCTTCATGGTTGAGAAATGATATTCTCAAGGGGATGACTTTGAAATGACTACTTAAGGTAATAATTATATATCTATTAATTGTTTCATTTTATTAATATCGTTTTATTTCTTGCAAGTTAAACTGTATCTTTATATTGTCTTTTGTTTTATCATCAACATTAACAATGTTCCAAGCACATTATCACTTTTTTTTTTCAATATGCATTACATCAAGATTATCACGTAATGTATGATACTTAGCAAAATAATATATCTTTTTTTTAGTCTAAGATTCTTTATCATCATTTTTTTCACTCGGGTGGGTCTAAATGATCAAATGATGGAACTTGAGTTTATTTTAATTCTTGTTTCCCATAAAAAAATCTAGTTGCAAAATGGATATTGGTACGACTTACGAGATATTGTAACCTTCGAAAATATTTCCTAGCTTTTCGGTACTAGATTGGCACTCCACAACGAAGAGCTGGACGGGTCGACCCATGCCATCAGGAACATACAGATCGATCGCTTGAAGCATCAGTGGCCATTAACGATCCACATACGATCGAATTATCGTGTCAGGTATAAACATCGATCCCTTAGTCATCACAAGGGATCGAGCCTTGAACACCACAAAAGTTATGTACTAACTTAAACATTAAAGGGTCAAGTCAGGAATCCCTTTCCCAACATCAACTATTTATGCAAAACCATGGTGTGGATGAAGTTGATTAAGCTTTACCTTGGGTCGGTAATGAGAGAGAGAGAGCAATAAAAACCTAGGATACGACCTCTCGACCTAACCTCACTCCCTTAGTATCCTCTCTCTAAGGATCCAATGGATGACATTGCGCTCTCGAGATAAAACCTACTCATACCAACTCTTAGGCCACAACATAAATTTTACAATATTTTTGACGCTATAAGGAGGGCCCCTAAGCCCTTGGCTCCGTAACGAGTAGAATACTAATAAGGTCATTTTATTTTCATATTAATTGATGAGTAGATGAACTAAGAGCTCATAAGCCTCCTAGGTTTATCTTATCGTTTAGAGGTGTATTTGGGCTCACAAGTCCGTTAAATTTTTCTTAGCTTCAAACGTATGTTTTGGGACTCACAAGCTCCGAAAAAGTAAAACAGACATGTCCCAATCCAAAGCGAATAATTTATTATGAGCCTATGAATCACAAAAATGATGACAACTAAGTGAATTATCAATACTAATTTACTTCTAATATTCTGCTCATTACCATATTGCAGGAAAATCATTTATGGTTCATAATAATGCCACATGTATTTTAAATATATTTTTACTTAATGCATCGTGTTTTAAATATTGATACGATTCTCTCATCAGTCTTTCAACTTATCAGTGAGGCATCAAAGATACATCAATATTATTTCTAGTCAAATGGTTTTGGTGTATGCATGGATAAAATCAAATAAGTTTGCTTTATACAAATTGTTGGAGGTAAATTATCTGGGACTAAAACATCGAGCCATCTGCTCTATGTTGTGCTCATTGTATAAAATGGATTGAAATCATAAGATGATAATCCAAGCTATGTATTACGTGAATCAAAAAGTAAAGTACGAATATTGGGATTTAAAATGTCTCCTAATCGTAGATTGTAGAATCCACGTTGTTTCAGAAGGTCATCTTTCTTACGACCTTCATTACTGTTAGTGTATCTTAGACCATGGCTGATGAGTCGACACAGTTTGCTTCCATCATGTGCGTAAGTTCATCCACGCTGGTTGGAAAATAATAGAAGCTCAAAGGAGGTCTGATGGGTCCGTTGGGAAGCGCATCTTGGGTCGAAGAGCTAAGATCCCTCATTGAGTCTAAAGCCTCTACTCGGCCTACATGCACTAAGACCTCTTCAGGTTGGGGACTCCCGAGATGATCCATTCGACGATCAAATCAGTGCCCCGACCTGAAAGTGTCCGAAGTGATAGTGTCCTTGGTTCGAGAGAGAGAGAGAGAGATAGAAATAGAGTTCCATAGAGAGAGAGAGTGAGCCCAAAGCCCCTCTTTTTTCTGTTTCAAAGAGGGGTTTTTATACTCGTCGGTCGGTTATCGTTCGTACACCCGTTGTTACCACTATCGACGTAGTGGAGTTAGGTAGGCGTATGACATTATCGTCTATCGAGACATCGTACGTCCGATCGACATGGGGTGATGACGTGTATGTCATTCTTCATTTATGGGTGTTCTAACTCGGTTGTTGTCGTAGTAGCTCAGTTAACACTATGTTATCTTGGTCGATTATTGTGCCAACTCGGTCGGTGTCATTCCCCTATCACTCTCGTGACCTGCTTAGCTGGAGAGAGCTTTGGTGAGCTGGGCCGACCTACGACTAGCCCTATTAATTATGTTATCTCATATCAAAAGTTATCTTGGAAGATGTGAACAATCTTTGGAGCCCAACAATTAACGAAAAATGGCATAATACTTTGACATGTTTTTCCTTCTATTTATTGGTAGAATTGTTACTTGTCTATCTATCATTAAATTTTCATCTAAATGTATCATATTTGTAGCATATATCATCATTGATTTTATTTTTCTAACATAGTATACAATCATTAAGGCATGTATAATTTTTTTTATACTCAAGACCTAATTCTCTAAGTAGCTTTTTATTTTCATAAGATGACCTTAGAATCCAACTCTAGATGTTAATGTAAGATTCAATATTTTAAATAAGGCATTAAATAATTTAATACTTTATCCTTGAAAACGCTTTATATGAAAAAATATAATAAAACATTATTAAAATATCAGCAATTTGGATTATAATTCTTTACTTACGTCTCGCATATGACCTTTATTTTTTTACGAATATGCATCATGTTCTTATGCTTGCTTCGATTAAAAACTCTTATAGTTATTTGATTTTAATTTAAGCCTCCAACATGAATGTTCATCCTCGAGCTTCTAAGAAATAAATTGTAGGTGCAGTAGGTCAGGGGGAGGAAGCAGCGCAGGAAGGGGAGGTGGGGCGCCGCGCTGGCGGGCGAAGGAAGGGGGAGATAGGGTGCGGGAAGGGTGGCAGGAAGGTTCTTACCGGCGGCGACAGGGGGAGGAAGTCGCGATTCTTCTTACTGGCGGGCGGCGGATTATTATGTGTTTAGCTGCGGTTAAAAAAAGTGCAAGTAATATCCTATCAATTTATTTATGAAATATAATTTTGACAAAACTATTAATTTAATATATAACACCTCAAATTTAAAAATTACATAATAAAAAATGGTGATATGTTTTGATCCTAGTAATAATAAAATTAGTGATAATAAGAAGGATATTACTAACTAATATCAATAATCATAATATTCTTATCAAAAGTTAAATAAAAATTTATGATAATTTCATGATTAATATATAAATTTAAAATCATTAGCAGTGATGATCTTTAAATAATATATTATTTTCATCACTAAAAGTTTCTTTAAGCGAATTCTTCGAAAAGCTTCTAATATTTTTTTAAAAATTTATAGAGCATCCTTAACTGTATGAAAATATCAGTTTACCCTTCTTTTCATTGAATTTGTCATCGCTCTTTGTCATTGAATTTGTCATTACTCTTTGTCATCGCTCGTAATCCTCATGCAATAGTCAATGTTATGTAGAGGCCACGAGTGTCGCATCTATATATTGATTCGTCCCCCTCTAATATATCGTTTTCATTGATAATAAATATAAGTATATATTATAAAAAAATTATGATTAATAAATAAGTTTTTAATATTTATTAATGGTTCTGAGTGATGAAGTGTCTATCGATGGCTGCAGATGCTGAAACATCCATAATAGGATGAAAAAAATTTCTCTCTATTGTTGTGCTAATATTAAGATATGAAAATATGGAGAGAAAATAAAAGAAAAGATATTACTTTTCACATAATTTTTCCAACTATCCTTCAAGAACTACAGTCTTTGATTCATTGCTATTAGACATTTATAATTGTGATTCTTTAAGAACGATGGTCTTTGATTCAACTATTACTATGACTTATAAGAACTGCGGTTAAAACGATAGTTACAAAACCCGTTGATACTAGATATCTATAACTGCGATTACATGTTCTTATTCGCAGCATTAGATATTTTTGGTGTAGTGATTACTTATATATTTCTCCTGTCTTGATTTCGTCCATCATAGTTTGACATTGCAACCTATAATTTTCTTAATCCGTACAAATCATAGGTTCTAGTTTTGTGATAGCTATCGACACTGTTCATCGCCAGTCTTCTAGGGTCCCTTTGAGGTGACAAGGGCGTCAGAGAAGCTGGCGATTCTTTTACTCCGAAGCCGAACAGTAATGCAGTCCATGTAATCAATACCTCGATGATCTGCAGCATCTTGGCGGGGCTGATGCAGCAGCTCATGCTCATAGAGACCGCACCTGTGAGCCGAGTTATAGCTTAGAGTTGCAGTGCAGCTTCATGAAGAGTGGCTTTTACTGTACCATCTCGATTGCACAGATGTGCTTTCAAAGCTCATGACCGATAATAATGATGTGCGAGCTTATGCACACGAAGAAGGTAGAGAGAGAGAGAGAGAGAGAGAGAGAGAGAGAGAGAGGAATAAAAGTGAGAAATGGCGGACAGTGTTTGCCTTCGTCGAGGAGAAATTTAGATGCCATCATATCATTCTCGAATATTATGAGCATTACACTTGAAGTCAGATTGGAAGAGTTATCATCATCTTTTGAACTTTGCAGATCGGATAACTCCGGCTTGTGACTCTGAATGGAATGGAATTCCATTCCAGTTCATATCCAAAGAGAGCAAAGAGTTAAACCAAGAGTGTCGGCAGTCAACCGCGGCTGTACAACGAGCCAGCACATTCACTGCACTGTGAGTGCGTCTGGCAGAAGAAGATGGAGAGAGGAGTTAGGCTCTCATCGTCTTCTTGCTGGCGCACCGTGAGATATGCTGCGAAATCCTATAATGGTCGGGGCAGGGGTTTCCGTTGTTTGATTCGAGGAGGCAAGTCTCAGATTAATCCTTCACGTACGACCCACTGTTCCGAGCACAGGGAAGCAGCTGCGGCTCCCTGCGCCTTCGTCGATGCGGCAGCTTCACAATTCTGATACCTTCTCAGGCCCAGCTTCGTGCAGTCACATCCACCGCTAGTGGCAGAGTCTAAAGCTCTGTTCTCTTTCTCCGATGGACCACTTTCGACTTTGTTAAGAGCGTTCGTCTCCAGTGCAAGCATGCAGCCAAAGCTACGGGACGCCATTATCTCCTTGATGTAAAGCTGTCGCGCCTAAAAGAAAGAAGAAGGTTAGCAAAACGTTAACTTGGTGGTGATGGGTCGTCTCAGCCCGGCCTGCACGAGCGATGAAACCGCAGTCCACGACCCAAAGAATCTCCTTTTTTCGATCTTTGTTGACCCCCACATGGTCTGACAATTCACACACAGCATGCGGACCCCACCAACCCATCCTATCAGTCGCATCAAACCCGCACATCACACAGCCTTTTAGCTTCTTCTTCCTCTCACCGGCTATGGAGTTATATCATTCTCACCCCCCCGCCTGCTCCATGGGAATCCATCCCGGCACGGTGAGTCAAAGACTTTCTCTCCATCTCCACTCGAGCTTCCCACTTCTCCAGCTGCCACAATGTCTCCCCTCCCACTGCTGTCCCTGCTCCCGCTTCTGCTCTTCTTTCCTCCATGCACCTCTGCGTCCGCCGCCGTCCAGGGGCCCAACCGGAGCGCCAACGACCCTGTGCTGCAGACCATGACAATGGACCCGCTCGAGAGGGACACCCTGTTCATCGTGATGGAGACCATGTCCTCTGACAGGGAGTGGAGGTCCTCCAACCCTGACCCGTGCGTGCCAGGCTCCTCATGGCCCGGGATCGAATGCAAGCCAGGCTCGGACAACCTGCTCCATGTCACAAGGCTGGACTTCGGTGCTGCGCCCAACCCAGGCTGCAGGAGGAATGCCACCTTCCCCTCTGAGGTCTTTCGTCTCCCTTGCCTCCAATCCATCTTCTTCTTCGACTGTTTCAAGGGTGCTGAGACCAACCTCTCCCTTCCACCCCCGGCTGATGACAAAGCGACAGCATATGCCTCTCTGCAACAGCTGAGTCTGAAATCAAACCCATCCCTCGTCGGTGCTATTCCATCCCACATCTCCTCTCTCGCATCCCTTCAAGTCCTCACACTCTCACAGAACCAACTCGGTGGTGCAATTCCTGCCAGCATCTCCGAGCTCACCTCCCTCGTCCATCTCGATCTCAGCTACAACACCCTCACAGGCAGCATTCCAAGCCATATAGGCAGACTGAAGGGCCTTATAGGACTTGACATGAGCTATAATTACCTAAGTGGAACCATCCCGCCGTCCATTGGACAGTTAGGCCTTCTTCAGAAGCTTGATCTAAGCTCCAATTCACTGGTCGGAAGCATTCCTGAGAACCTAGGGAGCCTCAGCTTCCTTGTTTTCTTGGCTCTCAGCGACAACAAGCTCAGTGGAGATTTCCCACAAGGCATAGACAAGCTCCAAGACCTCCAGTACTTCATAATGGACGACAACCCAATGTTCGTGACCCTGCCATCGCAGCTCGGCCTGCTAGCTTCGCTTCAAGAGCTTCGTCTCGCCAATTCAGGTTACACAGGTCCCATACCAGGGAGCTTTGCTTGGCTAACTAATCTCACCACTCTCTCCCTGGAGAAGAACAGGCTCACAGGTGGGATTCCAGCTGGTTTGAGTGCCCTTGGGAAGTTGTACCACCTCAACTTGAGTAGGAATCTATTGAGCGGAATCGTTCCCTTCGATGTCGGCTTTCTCGATAGGCTTGGAAATAACCTGGACTTGAGGGGGAACTCAGGCCTTTGCTACAATGGGTCTGAGAGCCTTGGGAGCGTTGGTGCCGCTGTCGTTGCATGTGGAGATAACATGGATAACTCTTCTTCCATGCCGAAGCCATTGGACGAGTTAGGTGGAGCTCCATTTCTGCTCTGTGTCTTCTACTATCGACTTATGTGTCTTTTAGTTTTCTGGATGTGGTGACATTCTATACTCTCAAGGAAGTCGATTGCTCTGTATACTTTTCAACTGCCGCTTCTTCTTTTTCTTCTGTTACTTAGTGGCAATTTGATCTTCTTCGTATCTATCGATACTCGAATGTTACAGTATTGATGGACTGCTCGTTCTTTAGCGGAGACAAGCCTCTGGTAAAGCTCTCTCTCTCTCTCTCTCTGTAGCCCGTAATCGTTTCATCCTTTTTAGCAGAGGCGTCATCATGAGATGTGGCAGCACTCACAGATGATTTAAGCGTTGACGGTCGGATGACTTGGCATGGCAATCTCTGACCGATTTCCTCACTTCAATTTACGATCTACTTACTACTAATGTGTTTTTCTGCAACAACTGTGGCCTTCGCTGCTTTAAATTAGTTTTTCGACATCTTAATTCAGCTAAAAGCCAAAAAGAACTTTGTGCAAGCATGGAGGAACAATTAAAAAGCAAAAACACTTTCTGATCTTTTGGAGTTGTCGTAACGCCAGGTAGGAGATCGATCGATCTGAAGAGACGAGCTACTGAGGTAGAATTTACGCCGTGTCTCTTTGCGCCAGTTGCTCACCATCACTCGAAAGATGTTGAAGGTACATCGATCCAGCCTTAGATCACACCATTCTTGTACAAGGCTGGGAAAAGGTTGGACCCCTGCCAACACCAAGATATCTACGGCTACGATCTGAGAATGTGTAGGTTCTGTCTCATCTTTTCCAAACATGCCGCAGAGTAGTCTAAATGCAAATGCTACTTCGACGCCTCGTCTTTGATGTCTCCGACTCCGTGCATGTGTTCTTGTCTTGTATATATTCAATGAGGCCAGTAAAGAAGACAGCACAAACTCTATACAACACGGAAAGGAAGAGCTCGATGTCTTCGTTCCAGTACACCTTTGGGAAGCAGAGGCCCTGACTCCTCGCTTTAATATTACTTCTGAAACGTATGGGTGCGGAGAAGAAGTGTCAACGCAGCAGGCGCGCCTGCACCAGCAGAGCAGCAGGCGAACACTGCACGCCTTATTCCATGAGGGAGAATGACTTCAGAATGGATCAAATGCACGAGCAGACGCCTGCAATCTGGTACTGATGAGACTGTAGAACCACAATTACGACTGCCATGCGTCTCCGAAGTATATATAATGAGATGACAAGGCAAAGCTTGCTCCTGTTTTGCAATACATTAACCGAGTGCAGCCTCTGTGTGTAACATCTCTCTCGGCAAGTTGAAAGTCTAAAACCAAGCTTCCATACCAGTAAAAATGGAGTTGTTACACTCTCATTGTAGTGACAGCACTGTTACTGTCCATGACTGAGCAAGAGGCAAGCGTTGTGGATTTCCCCCCTTCCCTCTCCCTTGTTTATTACCACATTACATCACATGACACGAACCGTGCATCTGTAAAGGAAAGGATATGTTGACCGGGAGTGTTTCAGAGCACGGTGGTGTGTATAAAAAGAGGGAGATGGGGACGATGGAGGTGGGAATAGCTCCCGTGGTGATGCGGCAGAACTGGTACCTCCTCCCGAGCCCCGCGAGCCATGGCTCGGGGCTACTGCGCCTTCGCTCACTTAATCATTGTTGGAGATGGAGGAGAAAGATGAGAATACATAAATAGAAGAAACACAACACTTATATGATGATCATAATTATAAATTCTAAAAGTAACTATCTAATTCCACTATCTCTGGCCACTATCCTCATTATTTTTAAATCATAGGTCACTTCATTATTTAGATCATGCTCATAACTATCTACAACATGATAATTATCTAGATAATTATCAATAATCAATTCTTAAATATTTTCCCTTTATTCATAATTACATATATCGATTTAAAATATAAAATAGACATGTTTATGAACCGAAAGTAAATTAGTGAGAATATATGTAACTTATTCATTTATACTATAATACTTTATTGCTATACCTCCACTTGCTACAAGATCTCAGATGAAATAATAGTATATTTCTATATGTTTCATTCTTTCATGAAATGTTGGATTCTTTGTCATTATAATTATGACTTTATTGTCACAAAATATTTCAGTTGATTTTTTTTATTCTTGATGAAGATCTTCAAAAAGTCTTCTGAGCCATATTGCTTGATAATTTGTTAATGTTGCAGCTATATATTTTGCTTCCGATATCGATAATGTAATTGTTGCTTGCTTCTTTGAACTTCAAAATATAACTCCTGATCCGAGATTAAAAATATTACCTGAAATACTCTTTTTATTATTCATAACTCCTGTCCAATCACTATCAGTAAAACCAAAAAATTTACATTTAAGATTATGAGAATACCAAATACCATAATCTATAGTTCCAACAATATAATGTAAAATTCTTTTAGCAGCTCCGAGATAATATTTGCTTGGGCTATGCATAAACCTGGATACTATAACCTACAAAGAAGATAATATCTGGTCGAGTATGAGTTAGATATATCAAACCTCCAACCAAACTTTTATATTATCTTGCATTTGTCAAACATCTATCATTTTCGAGCTTCAATTTCTCATTTACATTCATGGGTATTATTGTAGTTTTATAATTAATCATGTTAGATTTGTTAAGTGTTAAGTACATCCATTGAATAATTTCTTTGTGAAATAAAAATATTATCTGATCCTTACTTCACCTCCAATGACATTTAAAACTTATTAATTATGTATTTTTTAAATTATACCATAAAAGAGTTAGACAAACTCATATAAATAATATCATCAACATAAAGATAAATCATAATAATATTATATTCACCTTCTTTCTTTAGATAAAGATCAGGTTTATTATCGCTCATTTTAAATATATTTTGATGAAAATAACAATCAATTTTACTAAATCAAGTTCTTAGAGCTTGTATAAGCCCATAAAGGATTTTATTTAGCTTATACACATTTTCTTCATATCTTTTAATTAAAAAAACCTTTGGGTTGAGTAACAAAAATCTCTTCTTATAAATATTAATTTGAAAACGTAGACTTCATATCAAATTAATAAATACGTCAACTCAAATAAGTAGCTAAAACTGAGAAAATTCTCACAGTTTCAAATTTAGCAACTAGAAAAAAATATTATTAAAATTAATATATTATTGCTGTGAATATCCTTTTGCTACAAGTCGAGTCTAATACTTTTCGATAATTCCATCTATATTATACTTTGTTTTTAACACTTATTTTAATCTAGTAGCTTTTTTTTCTTTTGGTATATCCATTAACTCTTAGGTTTCATTATTCTCAATTTACCTAATTTTCTCTTTCGTTGTCTTTCACCATTCATCTTTCTCAACTACTTCTTTAAAGTTTAAGGGATCTGAAATAAACAAAACAAATGTTGAGTCATAAATTTCTGATAGTGATCTGAATTTTTCTTGAGGGGTTTCATTTGAGGAATCATTTGATGAATTTGAACTACTATTGGGTGATGTTGACGATGAAGTTGTTGGAGTATGATCCGTCACTTGATTTTGTGAAGTCATTAGTTCTGTTTGAGTATAAATTTATGTTTTACCTTCATTGATTTCTCAATTTCAACTTACCCTTTCAACGAGCACAATATTTATGTTAATAATAACCTAGCTACTAATATGTTTATATAATTGATATACTTTGGATTGTAAGGAATAACTAATTAAGATATATTTTTTAAATTTTTCATCAAGCTTATGATGATTTTGTAAATTTATTGAAGCATAAGTAATATAATAAAAAATTCTTATATGGCTTACACTTTAACTTATAATATATCAAGTCTCCAAATGAGTTTGATTTATAATAGCCTTTGTCGGTGAAATATTCAATAAATAAACAGCTGTTATAAAAATACTTCTACCCAAAATTGAGTTGGAAGATACTTTAGTTTAATCAAACTTATTGTCATTTCAACTACAATTTGATTCTTACTTTCGGCTACATTATTTTGCTCCGGTGTGAATACCAATCTTTCATAAAAAATAAACTCATTATATAAAAATTCACCATGTCGATATGTCTGAAATGTCTTTATGCATCTACTAATTTACTTTTCTATAAGTGTCTTGACATTTTAAAAATTATTAAATATTTTATATTTTAGTTTCAAAAAATATACCTAGTTCATGCAGTTATAATCATCTAGTAAACAATAGAATATAGCGATTTTTACCAAATAATTTTGTATTCATAGGTCCACATAAGTTTAGCATGAATTAATTCAAGATAATTAGATATTCTTCAAGCTTTTCCAACAGAAAACGATTTATTATATTATTTATCATATAATGTATCCTTCAGATACAGTGTATTTGGGCAACCAAAAAACTATTTTTTTATTTAATAATCTTAAACCCTTAATGTTAAGATGTCAATATCTTAAATGTCACAAATTAGACAAATTCTTTTGAGTTGCAACAAAAGCATGTTTCTCAATACTTGAAATATCAAGTGAAAACATCTTGTTTTGCGTCATACAAACATTTACTATAATCAAACCAGATTTTTTATCTTTAATAGTACATGAACCATTATAAAATATAACTGAATATCCACTATCTATCAAGATATTTTACCTTCCCTTGACTTATCTTAACCTTAATTGTTTCTTTCCCTTCTACTTAGATTTGCTTATTATCTCTAAGTCTAACTTTCAACTTTTGAGTTTTATTTATATATCTAAATATTGATTTAATGTCTGACATATAATTAGAATATCCACTATACAAAACTTAAATATCATTTGAAATATCATTAACTTATGAATGAGTTATAAATAACTTACTATTATCTTCATTTTTCCTTATTTTTCTTTTTTTTAATAATTTACCTTTATACAATCAAACTTTTTTACAATATTGACTTTGAATTTTACTTTTGTAGCTTTTATTTATTAGTCTGATTACATTTATTTATCATGCTCATTAAAGGGTCATCTTCCTCTTCTTCTTCTATTTTCTCTACCATGCATTCCTTATCTGTTATATACTCTTTCTATTGATTTTTTATCTTCTTTTGAAGTAGAAGGCTCTCGTTTAACCAAAAATATTTTTTCTTAACTTTTCTCAATCGACGTATTTAATCTTATTCATGTGCTTGTAAGAAACTCATTAGTTGATCAAATAAAAAAGTAGATAAATCTTTTGACTCCTCTATTATAACAAAATATGATCAAATTTTAAAGTTAAATTTTTTAAAACTTTTATAACAATTATATGATCATAAAGATGTTTATTATAAGATTTCATTTGACTAACAATTTGAGTCACTTGATAAAGAAAATTATCATTTTTCATAAACAAAATTTTAAACTCATGAATAAAAGTTTCAAGTTTTTATTGTAATTACCTTCGATGAGTCTTGAAATTTCTTGAAGTATCAACCAAGCTTTCTTTGAGGTTGTCATTACTACAATTCTTGATAAGATTATCTTATGTACAGCTTGTTGAATGAAGAAAAATATATTTGAGTTATTATTTCTATTCTCCCTCAGTTTAATTTCTTTATCTGGATCTGTATATTCATTCTCTATTAAGCCTCAAAGATCTTAAGACTTGAATAGAGTTTAATCTTGATACTCTAAAATTCATAGCAATTACCCAAAAAAATTAGAATAAAGGGTTGAAACATATAATTATCAATGGAAGACATAATGTCAATTTAGATTGAAACACAACTCTACAATTGTTGAGGATGGAGGAGTAAAAAAACTATAAAAATAAAATAGTAAGATATAATTAAATAATAATACTTTTAATTAAGAAAATATATATCAATTAATATATATTCTCCAAACTCATACACTATTTCCTCCATACTATTTATAGAATATAATATTAACTACATCATCCTACTATCTATTAAATAGTATAGCAACTACTCTACAACTCCTAAATTATAAATTATTATTAAAAACATACTCATAACTATTGATATAGATTATCAATTCTCAACAAATTTGCTATTATTCACTCGCACAACACGTATATTTTAGTTATATATATATATATATATATATATATATATATATATATATATATATATATATATATATATATATATTATCCACTCCCCCGTGCGCACGGGGGAGTGGCGTGCGTTAACGAACGCCACCTTGAGCTGTAGACTCGGATCGACAACGCCCCAAACGCGTGCGTTACCGTGCCTTATCTCCGGGATCGCTTCCTCTCTCTTCCCATATCACCATCGCGTCTCCTCCTTCCTTCCCATGCTGTTACCTTTTTCTTCTTTCTTTTTTTCCTTTTTCCTTTTCTTTTTCTTCCCTTCCCTCAAAAAGCGAAATTTCGGCAGGTAATCTTCCCGAGATCACCACACATCATCCACTCCTATTTGCGTATCTTTCTTTGTATCTTTTCCTCCCTTCCTTGTACGTCTACAGTAGCCGAAAAGAAGTGGGTGGAGCAAAGGTTCTCCCTATATCGTCCATCTCCTCGTCGTCTTCTTCTTCCATCCGTCGAGGTATGAATTCCTACCCATCCTCCAAGAAACTGTCGTTTATTATATTGGCATTGAAAGGAGCAGGGAGAGGGGTGGGGGGCATTGGAACGAACGGTTACTGATCCGATCTGTTGGGCCGGCCCGGCAGCGAGCGTGAGCGGGCGGGCGGACGGGCCAAGATGATGTCCAGATCGTACACCAACCTCCTCGACCTCGCGTCGGGGAACTTCTCGGCGCTCAGCCTCGGCGGCCGGTCGCGGCGGATGTCGCGCACCATGACGGTCCCCGGCTCGCTCGCCGGGCTCGACGAGGACGACGACCGCGCTATCAGTGTTTCCTCCGACGTGCCCTCCTCCATCGCCCAGGACCGCGTCATCATCGTCGCTAATCAGCTTCCTGTCCGCGCCCGCCGTCGTCCCGACGGCCACGGCTGGTCCTTCGCCTGGGACGATGACTCTCTCCTCCTCCAGCTTAAGGGCGGCCTCCCGGACGACATGGAGGTCCTCTACGTCGGCTCCCTCCGCGTGCACGTCGACTCCCGAGAGCAGGACGAGGTCGCACAGGCCCTCCTCGAGCGGTTCCGGTGCGTGCCGGCCTTTCTCCCCGCCGACGTCAACGAGCGGTTCTACCACGGCTTCTGCAAGCAGGCGCTGTGGCCTCTCTTCCACTACATGCTCCCATTTTCCTCCTCCGAGCACCGCGCAGGCGGCCGCTTCGACCGCGCCCTCTGGGAGTCTTACGTCCTAGCCAACAAACTCTTCTCACAGCGGATCATCGAGGTGATCAACCCCGAGGACGACTACATCTGGATCCACGACTACCACCTTATGGCCCTCCCCACCTTCCTCCGCCGCCGCTTCAACCGCCTCCGCATGGGCTTCTTCCTCCACAGCCCCTTCCCCTCCTCGGAGATCTACCGCACTCTCCCCGTCCGCGAGCAGATCCTCAAGGCCCTTCTCAACTGCGACCTCATCGGCTTCCACACCTTCGACTACGCACGCCACTTCCTCTCGTGCTGCAGCCGCATGCTCGGCCTAGAGTATCAGTCCAAGCGGGGCTACATCGGCCTAGACTACTTCGGCCGCACCGTCGGCATCAAGATCATGCCCGTCGGCATCCACATGGGCCAGCTGCAGTCCGTCCTCCGCCTGCCCGATAAGGAGCAGCGGGTCGAGGAGCTCCGGCGGCAGTTCGAGGACAAGACCGTGCTTCTGGGGGTCGACGACATGGATATATTCAAGGGCATTAATCTGAAGTTGCTCGCGTTCGAGCATATGCTGAAGTTGCATCCCGAGTGGCAAGGGCGGGCGGTCCTGGTCCAGATCGCCAACCCCGCACGCGGCCGAGGGAAGGACATCGAGAGCATACAGGAGGAGATAGTGCAGAGCTGCGAGAGGATTAACAAGGCTTTCGGGAATACCGGATACAGTCCGGTTGTCTTCATCGACCGCCCTGTACCCCTCGTCGAGAGGATCGCGTTCTACACCATTGCCGAGTGCGTGGTGGTCACGGCGGTCCGGGATGGCATGAACCTCACTCCCTACGAGTACATTGCCTGCAGGCAGGGCATCTCTGGTGCTGATTCGGATTCCATGGCAGAGTGCCCAAGGAAGAGCATGCTTGTGGTCTCCGAGTTCATCGGGTGCTCCCCGTCTCTGAGCGGTGCCATTCGCGTCAACCCGTGGAACTTCGAGACCACCGGCGAGGCGATGAACGAGGCCATCGCGCTTTCCGACTCGGAGAAGCAGCTGCGGCACGATAAGCACTACAAGTATGTCAGCACCCACGACGTCAGCTTCTGGTCCAAGAGCTTTCTGCATGATTTGGAGAGGACCTGCAAGGATCACTTCAGGAGGAGATGCTGGGGGATCGGTCTGGGGTTTGGATTCAGGGTGGTGGCTCTCGATCCCAATTTCAGGAAGCTCAATGTGGATGGCATCGTGTCCGCCTACGAGAAGGCAAAGAGTAGAGCAATATTTGTGGACTACGACGGCACGTTGGTCCCTCAGACATCCATCAACAAGCAACCCAGCTCAGAGATTATAAGGATCATCGATGCACTCTGTGTCGATAAAAAGAACGTAATCTTCGTTGTCAGTGGAAGAGGGCGGGACAGCTTGGGCAAATGGTTCTCTCCGTGCAAAAAGCTTGGGATTGCAGCTGAGCATGGCTTCTTCATGAGGTTTGCTGTTCTTCTTCTTCTTCTAGCGTGCTTGTTTTCCTGTTCTAGTTCCAATTTCGTATGCTACGCAGGCCAGAACATTTGAGTCGCAGGTTCCTCACCAATTTAGATGTCAGGCTCAAAAGAACCGCCTCATGCATGGGGCTCGTCCCAATGCACTGGAGGATCCGAGGAGGGTGGCTTTACCTCTGTTACAATAAAAGAGAATAAATTTACTTCAGAGATGTTACCCTTGGGACTCCAAACAATACGGTGATGATATGTACTAAAATATGGTTAATGAGAGATATGATTGGGTGAAATGTTGAAGCAAACTGGACTAAAGAAATTGTCGTTGTGTATCTGATGTGATCGATGATGGAGAATGTGGACGTGCAGTGGTTGTTGTTACCTTCTTCTCTGCATCTCTTGGCTGCAACACTTGCTGCTGCTTCTGTGACCATTACTTTTGGATTTGATTGCAGATGGACTAGAGACACCGAATGGGAAGCCTGTAGCCAGAGCACAGACTTCGGGTGGATGCAAATGGCCGAGCCAGTGATGAAACTATACACGGAAGCCACGGATGGATCATATATGGAGACCAAAGAAAGTGCTTTGGTGTGGCACCATCAAGACGCTGACCCTGGCTTCGGATCTGCTCAGGCTAAGGAAATGCTCGACCATCTCGAGAGTGTGTTGGCGAACGAACCAGTCTTGGCGAAGAGTGGTCAGTTCATCGTCGAAGTGAAACCTCAGGTAAGCAGCATCGACTCCCCAGTTCTTCTTTGTCAAATTCAACTATAGCCTTCCGTGAGCAATGCACTCCTTGAGTACATGGTGGTGACCCAACAGTTGTATCTCATTTCCACGAGCATAATCTGGTTGCAGAGACACCACACCGTAGGGCACTTATTGATGATGCACCTTCTGTTGCATTTCCATATGTAGGGTGTCAGTAAAGGCTTGGTGGCAGAGAAGATCTTGTCGTCGATGATGGAGGACGGGAGACAAGCGGACTTTGTGTTGTGCATCGGGGATGACAGGTCGGACGAGGACATGTTCGAAGGCATTGCCGGCATCATGACAAGGAACCTGGTCGCCCCCCACACATCCTTGTTTGCTTGCACGGTGGGGCAGAAGCCAAGCAAGGCCAAGTATTATCTGGATGACACCACCGACGTGGTAAGCATGCTCGGAGCACTCGCTGAATCCTCTGGACCATCCTCCTTCCCCGAGGAGATCTCCGGACCACCCACGCTCACCGAGAACAGAACTGAAACATCACAATGACTATTCCATCAGCTCTCTTCTTTCTTGGAGAACCAACAGGATTAATCCAGATTGGTTGCCTTTGTTCAGATGGGTGGTAGCTTCGTTAGCATTCACGTCCGCAAACTGAGCTGAAGACACCGAATGCTACTGGTGGTAGAACAGCTTTCGAGCCTTCCTAATTGTTTCCATTTTAACTCTAAATGGAAGCTCTGTTCTTCGATCCGAGTAGAACCAGTAATGAAGTAGATCTCACTATCGATATGATTTCTTCTGCCATTTTGAAACTCTTGCGTTGCAGGGTATCTTTTTAGATGCAGCTAAGTTTTAGCAATAACACAAGTGTTTGATGTTATTATTTTTGGTTCATTGTTTGCGTCTCTGCACACGGTTCTCTGCTTGCTTAACCAGATCCAAGAACGAAGAAGCAAGGACTGCTACCGAAGGACATGGATAAACAACAACGACGTGCATTGCCATGCAGATGGGCACCACAAGAAAATAGAGAACCATCCGAGATAAGCATATCGTTCTTGCTGTGCTTGTGGTTTTTGGCCTGTTAATAAAAATAAAAATATTAAGTTTTGAATAAGGTAGTAATTGATGTCGAGTAGTTTGATGAGACTTCGGATGTATGCCTACTTGTGTTGATTGAGACCCATCCTCCTTGCCAACTATGTGTTGAGTTATGAATACTATTAATATTTCCCCTATCATTTAGTATGATATTTGTTAGAGCCAAATCTGGTGCCTGCCCAGTGGATACGGTCTGGCCCCGTTGCCGCTGAGCGAGCACTGCTGGTTCGGGCCCTTGTGCGTTAGTTCGCCCGTGGTCGTCTCGGGACGGAGTCGGTGCTCAGCTAGATGGATGGATCCCCTGTACCTCGTCACGGGGGTTGGTTGCTGGAGTGGTGGAGCGCAGGTCAAGAGGAGGCTCCACAGGTCAAGTCGGGCGTCAGTTTCTGCAAGGAGGTTGGGTCGGGTAAGTTCCCGACGTGATCCCTCCGATGATTAAGTTAGTTTTTGTGGTTGATTTCCCATCCTCCTGCCCCGTAGAGGTGCATGAGCTTATATAGTGAGTGTTGTAGGTCATTCGTACCTAGCAACCTTATTGCCCTCATGGCTTACCATGCCATCGTACCCTTCCACCACGCCCGCCGTCCTTGCGGCAAGACATGCGTCTGCGGGTAAGGGTGTCAACCTTACCTGTGTCAGGTCGGCTGTCAGGTCGGTCGTACGACCGTTGGCGCCCCCATCCTTGCGTCCGACCAGCTTCCCGCGTCGGGTCGGCCACGTCGGCGGGCCAGTTGTCCGAGGGCCCGTCGACGTGGCGGCCATGTCACCATTTGCCATATCATTCTTCCCCCCAGGAAGACCTTCTCGAGGTGCCCGATGAGGGTGCTGAAGATAAGGTCTTGTGCTTAACTGTTGGCCCGTGGTGGTTCTGGACTAGTCCCGAGTGGGAGCTCAGGGACTTATCAGACCAAGCAGGAGCTCAGGAACTTGAATGGTGCAGGGGCTGATCCGACCGAGCATGAACTCGGGAATTTGAATGGCGCGGGAGTTGATCCGACCGAGCGTGAGCTCGGGAATTTGAATGGTGCCGGAGCTGATCTGACCAAGCAGGAGCTCGGGAATTTGAATGGCGCAGGAGCTGATCCGACCGAGCGTGAGCTCGGGAATTTGAATGGTGCCGGAGCTGATCCGACCGAGCAGGAGCTCGGGAATTTGAATGGCGCAGGAGCTGATCTGACCGAGCATGAGCTCGGGAATTTGAATGGCTCGGGATTTGATCCGACCGAGCGTGAGCTCGGGAATTCGAATTTAGGATTTTGCCGAGGGGGTGAACTCGGGCACAAATCCTAGGATTTGGCCAAGAAGGTGAGCTCGGGCACACATCCTGGGGATTTGTCCGAGAGGGTGAACTCGGGCACAGATCCTGGGATTTGGCCGAGAAGGTGAGCTCGGGCACAAATCTTGGGGATTTGGCCGAGAGAGTGAACTCGGGCACAAATCCTGGGATTTGGCCGAGAGGGTGAACTCTGGCACAGATCCTGGGATTTGGCCGAGAAGGTGAACTCAGGCACAAATCTTGGGGATTTGGCCGAGAGGGTGAACTCGGGCACAAATCCTGGGGATTTGGCCGAGAAGGTGAGCTCGGGCACAAATCCTGGAGATTTGTCCGAGAGGGTGAGCTCGGGCACAAAATCTGGGGATTTGGTCAAGAGGGTGAACTCGGGTACAAATCGTGGAGATTTGACCGAGAGAGTGAACTCGGGCACAAATCCTGGGGATTTGGCCGAGAGGGTGAACTCGGGCACAAATCCTGAGATTTGGTCGAGAAGGTGAGCTCGGCACAAATCCTGGAGATTTGTCCGAGAGGGTGAGCTCGGGCACAATCTGGGGATTTGGCCGAAAGGGTGAACTCGGGTACAAATCCTGAGGATTTGTCCGAGAAGGTGAGCTCAGGTGCCTTCGCCCTTATCTTATGAACCCTCTTATTTATTTATTTATTGTTACTGTTATGTTATATATATATATATATAATATTATTATTATTATTTTATTTTATTTTTTTATTTTGGTCCTCAACTTAGGGTTTCGGTCGGAGTAATGACGCATTTAATGCGCTGGGTGGCTTTTGGGGTGGCGGCACTCCGTCTTGCCTCGGGAAGCTGGAACGACTCCCTTGGGCACTATAAGTTCGATGTGGCCGGACTGAGACCTCACTTGTTCATTTGGCCCCTTCCCTGCTTCTACCTCGGACCTTCCTAACCACCCATCGCCCCTTCAGTCGGTAGTTCTTTTTGAACAGGTCGGGATGACCTCCTCGGACTCCTCGAGTAGTGTCAGGGTCATTTCTTCCCCGGGGTCGGGGGAGACGAGTCGGTGTGATCCCGAGGTCGGTTCCTCGGGAGCGTCTTCCGGGCCCCCGTCGCCTGTCGACGCGAGGATTTTGAGGGATCTAGAGGTCATGAAGTCAGATCATGACTTAGATACGATGGTGACCGAATACGGGTTGGACGTTCCGCAGCCCGGGCAGCGCCCCTATAGTTTAGATGTTCCCGGCATGTGCATCTCGGTGGATGCTCTAGAGGCCGGTCTCCGGTTTCCTCTACATCCACTCATCGAAGAATGCCTGAGGTGGTGGAGGATCTCTCCCAGCCAGGTAGCGCACAACTCGTGGCGCAACCTTATTGTCTTTTTGGGCGAATGCCGAGGGGCCGATATTATCCCGACTCGGGACTTGTTCATGGCGTGTTTTCGCCTCTACAAGAGTCGGGGTAATTATTACCTCACCGTCCGGGTCGGTTTTCGAGTCAGTGGGGCACCTTCCAATAACAAAGGTTAGAAGTCCCGCTATCTCTATGTTAGTGGTCTGGTTTTGGGGTTTAGGCTCGACTGGTTGGCACACCCGATTGGCAACGCCCCCCGTACTTATCCGAGGAGGAAACCGTCCTGGTCGATCGACTGAAGGGGATTCTTTCCTCTTCACGTGCGATCAAGGAGATGGTCGAGCTTTTGCTAGTCGAGGCGGGCCTCAGCCCGGCCTCTAGGGGTACTATTATTTTACTCTACTTTAGCCTTTCTAACTGCTCACTAACCTGTTGGTCGGGATGCAGATCGGATGGACCTCGGGGAGCTCCACGGGATGCCCAAGGTGGCAGGCGGCAAAGCCCCTCCGACCCGCCCCACCGCCCGGGAGGTCGGTGCTTCTCCTGTGAGGGAAGTCCCGAAGGCTTCATCGAAGAGGCCGGTCGTCACGCCGACCGAGCAGGCCGAGGATGCGACGAGGTGCCACAAGAAGGTCAATGTGCTGACAAGGAGGCACAAATCTCGTCTCGACGAGGGGGAGTCTCACTCCCGATCCAAGGGCAAGGAGCCAGCGGCGCCGTTGGAGGAGTCCGAGGCACCCATCGGGTCCGCGGAGGGGCGCTTCACCGGCCCACGAGCGTCCAAGGTCAATGAAGGACCTTTTTAAAACAAACGTGCATAAGGGCGACGCAGGTTACTATGTCTTGCTAATGTCTGACATTAAGGGTTGAAGAAGATGAAGGCCAGATGGAAGGGGCTGAAGAACTTGACGAAAGTTTGGAATAACTCGTCGGCAGCGGAGGAGTTCGAGAGGGGACTTCTCCACCCCCAACTAGCGCGGGAGCTCTATACGCTCCCCTCAGAAGTCCTGATGGCCCGAGCCGCAAAGGAGATGGTCCTGGTAAGCTTCCCGACCCATGCCTTGGTAGCTCAGGTTTTCCCTTTGCCGAGCTTCTAATAGTTGCTTTTTCGTGCAGAGCCAACACTTCTAAATGACGCTCTTTGACCGAGTCCATGACTCGGGTCGGCTGATCACATTCATGGACTACCGGATCAAGCAGCTACAAGAAGAGCTTAACGCTCTAAAATCCAACGGGGGTCCGGAGGCGGTCGCCAAGGCCGAGGAGCGTGCATCCGAGCTGCGAGAGGAGCTCGAGAAGACAAAGAGGGAGAGGGGCGAGGAGCTCTTAAGGCGCGAGGCCTCGAAAAAGGAATTGTATGAGGTTCGGAGCCACCTGGGCGATGCCCAACGGTTGCTGAAGGAAGCGCGAGTTAGGGCTCGGAAGATGGAAGACGAGCTACTGCAGGCCGTGAAGGACCTGGAGAGCGCCCGAGCCGAGCTGCCTAGGCAATCGATCGTCCAGTACAAGGAGTCTCTCGACTTCAAAGAAGGCCTGAAGAGAATGGGTCGGGTGACGTACGAGTATGGGTATCAGGTGGCGTTAGCCCGCTTCCACGCCCGACATCCAGACACCGAAGTTGAAGAAGACCCGTTCACCATCCATCCCGAGGACGACCTGGTGCCGATGAAGAGGCAGCATGCCTTTGACGACTCGATCCCACCTGAGCCCTGACTTGTAATTTTCCTTTTCAATTTGTAATCCGGGTCAGGAAAAGCCTCATTTTGTTCCTGACAAATTTTCTTTTTCAAATTATAATCCGGGTCAGGAAAAGCCTTATTTTGTTCTTGACATCTTTTGTACTCACTTTTAATCAATACAAGTCTGGTCGTTTCACTGATATATTATGCGTAAAACTTTCGCAAGTTTGTGATGTGCTAAGTTCTCGGCAACACTTGCCCCTCCATTGTTGCCAACGTATAAGTCCCGTCTCGGATAACGTCGACGACTCGGTAAGGGCCCTCCCAGTTCGGGGCCAGCTTGCCGCGAGACTGAGTTGGGTCACTAACCTCAGTTTTCCAAAGCACCAGGTCACCCATCTCAACATACCGATGGCGTACCCGACAATTGTACAGCTTAGTGACGGCCCTTTTATAGGCTAATGCTCGGAGATGGCCGTCGGCTCGCTTTTCCTCCAGTAGGTCGAGGTTCTCACGGAGCTGTTGGTTGGACTCCTCGTCGTGTTGGGTCTGGACTCGGAGAGTCGGGAAAACCACCTTGGGAGGTAGCATGACTTCGGTCCCGAAAGCCAAGCTGTAGGGGGACTCACCCGTCGGGGTTTTCGGAGTCATCCGCGACGCCCAAAGAATACTCGGGAGTTCCTCTACCCAGGAGGTCATGGCGCTGGAGATCCTTTTCTTCAGCCCTTCAAGGATGGCTCGGTTCATCACCTCAGCTAACCCATTGGCTTGGGGTGGGCAACCGAGCTAAACTTCAGCTGGAAACGATAGTTTTGACAAAACGTCTTGAACTTCATGTTGTTGAACTACGTGCCGTTGTCTGTGATAATGACCCTTGGGAGGCTGAACCTGGTTATGATGTTCTTCCACACGAATCCTTCGACTTGCTTCTCGGTGATGGAAGCCAATGGCTCGGCCTCGAGCCATTTGGTGAAATAGTCAACTCCGACTATTAAGAACCTTCTTTCTCCCGAGGCCGGGGGGAAGGGGCCGAGGAGGTCCATTCCCCACTAGGCGAAGGGCCAGGCGCAGTCGACAGTTGTGAGCGGTACCATCGGTTGATGTTGGAACCGGGCGTGCTTCTGGCATGGCTCGTAGCTCCGGACATATAAGTCTGAGCATCCTTTCGTAGGGTGGGCCAGTAATAGCCTTGCTTGAGGACCTTGTGCGCCAAGGTGCGGGCGCCGACATGGTCCCCACATATTCCTTCATGGACCTTGGCTAGGGTAGTGCGCGCCTCGATCGGGTTCAGACAGCAAAGTAGGGGTCGGCTAAAACCTTGTCGATAGAGGCGGCCATCGATGATACAGTACCACGACTCCATCCTTCTGATTCTTCGGGCAACCGATTTGTCCTCGGGGAGGGTTTCTGCTTGCTTGAAGCGAAGGATTTCATTGATCCAGCTTCCGTCTTCCTCATCAACAGCCAGTACTGTCGAACTGACGGAGGGCCCGATAGTTCTCACCATTCTTCCGAATGGCGTCTTGGTCACGCAGGAGGAGGCTAGCCTGGTGAAGGCGTCTGCCTACGCGTTCTCGTTGCGAGGTACCTTGGTGATGGTGCATCTCTGAAACCTACCCATCATCTGTCGCGCCTCGGCTATGTACTTGATCATTGTTGCTTCTCGGGTCTCGAACTCTCCATTGACTTGGCTTGCGACGAGCTGGGAATCGATGAATATTTCAATATCCTCCGCTCGCAGCTCGGCTGCGACCCTCAGATTGAACATGAGCGCCTCATATTCTGCTTCGTTGTTCGTGGCTTTGAACCCTAACCGCAGCGCATGTTCGTAGGTGTGGTCGGAAGGGTCCTTGAGCACCAAGCTGATGCCTCCTCTCTCCGAGTTGGCGGAGCCATCGATATGTAGTCCATCCGTGGTTCGGGTTCGTCGGGATTTTCGGGGGTGTGAGTTCCAAGAGGAAATCCGCGAGCACTTGGCCTTTGATCGCCTTTCTCGACTCGTATTCGATATCGAACTCTCCTAACTCTACGGACCACTTGAGCATCTGACCTGCAACGTCAAACTTTGAGAGGATCTGACGTAAGGGTTGGTCGGTTATCACCTTGATAGGATGCGTCTGGAAGTACGATCTTTGTTTCCTGGACGCCAGGATCAGTGCCAAGGCTAGTCTCTCTATGGGGGGATAACAGAACTCAGGTCCCGCCAGGACATGACTGGTGTAGTAGATCAGCTTTTCCCCAGCTTTATTGAGTGTCACCAAGACCGAGCTAACCGCCAGGTCGGTTGCTGCGAGGTACAAGCCGAGAGGCTCCTCGTCCTTTACCGATGTAAGCTGTGGTAGGCTTTTGATGTGGCTCTTTAGTTAGCGGAATGCTTCTTCGCATTCGGGGGTCCACTTGAAGTCCTTTGCCGATATTAGCGCTCGGAAGAAGATAGAGCTCTTGTCCCCGACTCGGGAGATAAAGCGGCTCAGGGCCGCTAATCTCCTTGTAAGTTGTTAGACCTCTTTTATAGTCCTGGGGGGCTGCATTTCCTGTATCGCCTTTATCTTGTCAGGATTGATGTCTATCCCCTGCTGACGCACTATGAAGCCGAGGAACTTCCCGGATGTGATACTGAAGGTATATTTTGCCGGGTTGAGACGCATCTTATATCTTCTTAGCGTGCAGAACGTTTTCGCTAGGTCGGAGAGGTGGGTCTCGGTCTGTCGGCTTTTGACTATCATGTCATCTACGTAAATCTCTATGTTCCTTCCGACCTGGTCCTTGAACATGCAATTTACCAGTCGCTGGTAAGTTGCGCCAGCATTTTTCAGCCCGAACGACATAACCTTATAACAGTAGGTGCCATTATGAGTAATGAAGGCTGTGTTTTTTTTGTCTTTCGGGGCTATCCGTATTTGGTTGTACCCCGAGAAGGCATCCATGAAGGAGAGCAGTTGATGTCCCGACGTGGCATCCAGTAGTTGGTCGATGCGGGGAAGCGGGTAGTAGTCCTTCGGGCAAGCCCGATTGAGATTGGTGTAATCAACGCACATCCGTCATTTTCCATTAGCTTTCTTGACAAGTACAATGTTGGATAGCCAAGTCGGGTACTTTACTTCCTCGACAAGCTTCGTGTCCAACAGACGAGCGATCTCATCTTCTATAGCCTTCTGCCGGTCTGGAGCAAACTTGCGCGGACGTTGCTTCACGGGTCGGGCGTCGGGGGAGATGTTCAGGTAATGCTAGGTGATCTCCGGGTCGACCCCTGGCATATCATTCGGGGACCATGCAAAGACATCATCGTTCTTCCGTAGGAATTCTATCTGTTGAACTTGCTGGCTCTCCGTGAGTCCCAACCCGACCTTCACCAGCTTATCCGGGCGGCTCGGATCAAGTGGCAGTTCCAAGATTTTTTCCGCCGAGTGGGAGTCTCGGGCGCTATCCTCCGGGTCTTGAGGCATTATACCGACCGGTTGAGTCCTCGGCTTCTTGGACAACGTCGTTGCGGTTAAGTAGCACTGCCTGGATTCTCTTGGGTCGCTTCTGACCTCGCCAACCCCTGCTCGGGTCGGGAACTTCAAGATCCAGTGGTAGGTGGAAACGACCGCCCTGAGCCAGTTGAGGGTCGGGCGCCCGATGATGGCGTTGTATGCCGAAGGGAGCTTGACCACCATAAACGACACCGTCAGAGTCTTCGACTTTGGTTCTCCCCCGAACGTGATCGGATCGTGGTTACCCCTAAGGGAGAGACGGAATCCCCGGTGAACCCTGTCAAGGTAGATGTTAGAGCGGTGAGATCCCGGTCGGCTAACCCCAATCTTTGAAAGGCATCGAAATATAAAATGTCGTTCGAACTTCCCGTGTCGATCATAACCCTCTTGACGTAGGCGTTGGCCATGCGGATTGAGATCACTAGCACATCATTGTGGGATGGGTGCTCCTCGCCTCCCGACTAAACGTAACGTCAAGGTCTTCATCATGCAGCGGCCTCTTCACGACCTTGGATCGCGCATAGGTTTTTCGCGCCGAGGAGCTGTTGCCGCCTGAGGTCGGCCCGCCGAAGATGACGTCGATTTGCTTCTCGACCGAGCCTTAAGGTCGGGGAGACGAGTCTCGGGGGGGCCGGCCGTCAGGGAGAGAGGATTATTCGCGGACATATCGCCGTAGGTGGCTGTGCCGGATAAGGTCTTCAATTTGGTGCTGCAGGTCACGACATTCCTCGGTGTCCTGTCCGTATTCCCTGTGAAAGCGGCATTACATTCTTTTGTCGCGCCGCTCGGGGTGCGACTTCATCGGACTTGGGGCCTTCAAGAGCCCCCTTTCCCGTATTTGAAAGAAGATTTCTGTTCGGGTTGAATTGAGGGGGAAGGGGGGGGGGGGGGGGGGGGGGGGTCTGACTGGCAACAAGCCCGACCTGTCTTCCCTCCTCTTGGGTGGTGGCGCGGGATGTCCACGGGACTGTTCCCCCCGGGGGGCGCTTTGTCTCTTCCCGCTTGCCGGCTATTAGTGTCTCGGCCGACATGTACTGGTGTGCCCGTTGCAGCATCTCGGGTAGAGTCACCGGTGGTCGCTCGATCAGCGACCAGAAGAACCTTGACGGTCTCAGCCCCGTCAAGAACGCTTGGATGGCTAGGGATGGATGGAGGTCAGGGATTCCCTGGACTTGCGATGTGAACCGTCCCACAAACTGGGAGAGGGGCTCGTCGCTCCCTTGGGCCATTCCCAGGATGGAGGCCATGGTTGGCTGTCAGGTCGGCCGTACGACCGCTGGGGTGTCGACCTGACCTGTGTCAGGTCGGTTGTACGACCGCTGGCGCCCCCATCCTTGCGTCCGACCAGCTTCCTGCGTCGGGTCGGCTACGTCGACGGGCCAATTGTCCGTGGGCCCGCCGACGTGGCGGCCATGTCACCATTTGCCATATTAATATTGAATGTTTTATCATAAAATTATATAAATAAAAAAGAGAAATTTACATGTATTATTTGAATTTAATATTTTTGTTTATCTCTTAGTTTAGGTAAAATAGATTATGATAACATTCTTCGATTTTATTATTTTTTGTATATATACTTCACAAAATCTAACGCTTACGACATATTCTTATCGTTATGACTATTATATGATAAGGAAATTAGAATATAGCTAATATAATTATAAATTATTAAATTATATTTTATTGGTATTAACAGCACTATTTCTTAACATCTTAATATTTAGAAGGAATATTTGTGATATATTAAATATTTAAAATGGCAAATACTCTGTTTTCAAGCTTCATAAGAATGAACATGTAAGTAGGTTAATAAGCAAGTAAAGTCATCTCTACGTAGCTATCATCTTATTTTTTAGATTTTTAAATTTTATATTAAAATTTTTGTAGTTATAAAAGTGAAATATTTAACTGAATTTATCATAATATTGTCGGTCGACGAAAAATACATTACGTGACAACATATGCAAGAACGATAGAAAAATGATAAATCAAAAGAACGATAGAAAAATGATAAATCAAAAATTAATTTCAATATCTCAATTATGTTTTCTTTTGTTATATCCTAATTAAAATTTTTTAGTTGACTATTGTGACAATGGCAAATGACAGCACTACCAGGTCGTTGGGTGGCTATTATGGTGGTGGTAGGTGAGAACGATGGGGTGATCGATCTTTCAAATGTGGATCCGAACATCAGCGATTAAGGCGAGGGTAGGGACTACCACGACGATGATGGTTTGATCACGGTGATGGTGGATATCGAGGATGTTCTTGGAGACAGATGAGGTGGAGTCCTGGAGGTGGAGCTTGAGGGACTTCTATGACTTTTTGCAGGGGGCGGGGGAGAGGATGAGGATGATGCCCACGTCGATACAGATGCAGAGCAGCATCAACTCAAATGCAGAGCATCAACAACTTTTACTCTACATTGCGATGCATTTGCATCAATGCCGATGTAGATGCAGAGTGATGAAATAGGGAAAAAGGATGAGCGCTGCTCTGCATCTGCATCGATACCAACGTAGGTGTAGAGCAATGCGGAGCACAAGCCATAAATGTAGAGCAAAGTGGCACAACTCTAGATAGATGTAGAGTAGAGCTGTATGATTTTACATTTTCATTGACGCGATAATTGTCCTCGTCATCTTCCTCCTATCTTTTTGCCTCACCTTTTGTCGTCACTCTCCCTCATCTTCCTCCTCCTCTCGTAAAAAGCCACAAAAATTTCTCGATTTCATCTCTAGGACTCTACCCAATTGATCTCCAAGGATATCCCCAAGATCCACCAACACCATCATCAAAATATTTTCGTTGTCGTGCTTCTGCCTTGCCTCGATCACTAATGTTCAAATCCATGTCGGCAAGAACAACAACCACATTGTTCTTGTCGACCACTATCATAACATCTACCCGTAACTTTCAGTCACATCGTCGTCTGTCACCACTAAAACAATCGACTAATGAATTTTAAGTAAGGTATAACAAAAAAAAATATAATTAAGATATTAAAATTATCATTTGTCTATCATTTTTATGTCACCTTATATATGTCATATCTCTAAAATTATATTAGGATAAATAAAATTAAATATTTTTTATAATTATAAAAAAAATATATTTTTTAAGGATCAAAATGCAAACGATGCGAAATGAGATAACATGTAATTAGCCCCATTCTTTTGCCGTCACGTTGTATCGCACGCGGCTTTTGACCTCAAGGCCGAAGCTTCGCCACCGCCCCCTTCTCTTCGCATCTCGAGATCCTTGACGGAGCCCGAGGCGCCGACCACGACGATCTACGCTCCTCCTGTCCCATTTACGACTCAGGAGAAGGTCCCGATGCGCTGATTTCCACCCTCTCTCTCCCCGATCGCAATCGACTGGATTTTGGTTCGCATCAGGATGGGCTGCGCTGGATCCACTCCCACCAAAGGAGAAGGTGAATTCCGATCCACCCTATCTTTTTTCGGTCCATCGGAATATATTCTTTCCTCTTTCGCATGAACTTGAATCCTGTAGTTGTCTTGATCGTCAAATCGTTGCTGCGTTCTGTTGAATCGCCAATGACGATGGATGATGTTCATCTCTTCGTGAGTGGCGTCGTTCTGTTATCGCTGCTGTTAGATCGATAGATTCTCATCACAGGAGGGGAATTTTGATAAGGGGTTTCTAAAATGCATCCAGAATAGACATGCATGGGCTTCGTGTATCTCTTATATTCCTACTCTTTCATGAATATTTCCTTTGCAATTGTTTCTGGTGCATCTAGTGTTTTGCCTGTTCAGTTCTCATGCTGATTAGTTAGAGTGCATTAGTTGCATCTTAGACGGTAAGTCTTTTATTGGGTAGACGTCCATATAATGTTGGAGTCTCAGATATTTAGTTCATCTATGCATGAATGTATTGCTATTCAAACCTTTATCATTCATACAGTCACAAAGTAGTAATGAAAGAGGTACTCTGCTATCCCTCCTCCACATATGGAAAGTTGGCTGGTGAGCTGAATGAAGGGCATAGCTCTATTTTTAATTATGGGGAGTCAGGAGAAAAATATGACCCCGTTTATGTTGACTTGCTAAATAGGAGTAGTCACGCTCATCCACAAATACGACTTTCTAAATTTTTTGGAAGGGCTGCCTGGATCAGAAAAGTAAATCATAAACGAACTCATATAATAAAAACCATGCCTCAATTTTGCTGCTAGTATCCAATTTTTTCAGATGATACCTCGTCTTTGTGAGCGTCTGGTTTGGTGCCAAACATGAACTTCTATCTGACATGGATGATTTGACATAGTGTATTGTGATGTAGAAGTTATTTGTAGATTTGAGTTTTTTCAGGTAAAGGGACTTTGTCAATGATGCTTATGGAATAAATTAGAAAGAGTACATGCACTATTTTATTTTGAATATCTTTAATTAGGCTTTATCATTTTAATCCTGGTTGTGCATTGGTAGACTGACACAAGGCGGGGTGGACTTAAAAGTGATTGTTTTAAGCATGCATTTTCTCCGTGCTTATTTATGCCGAACCTCTGTGGTAGTCACTCTTTCACATTGGTACTTGACTCCTTTCACATAGATGCATAGTGCTCATCTTGTTTAATTTATGACAGTTATTGCACGTTCATCCTAGTCGAAGCATTATTAATCATATTATTTTGAGCAATAAATGAAAACATTTTAGTCAGTTGAATTTTTAGAATGTATTGCATTAGTTTCTAATTTGAATCATTTATGTAACTTGTTTTGTGCTTTTCAAAGAAATAATATGACCTATTTCTAAATGATGTATTTGAGGTCTAATTGTACCAGACAGAGTGACATATTTTTTGTGTTTCAGATGTCTTGACCTTATAGTACAATGGATAAATGTACTCTGAATTTTATTGCCTGTAGATTCATCCCTCATAACTAACTCATGGGCTTTGCTTTAAGATTGTGCTTTTACTGGATACTAATTAGGTTGTTCCTTATTCTTCAGAATGTTCTGTATGCTGCATTAAGTATACCAAAGATTCTGTTTGAGAATGTTGGAATTTTTCTTGCGAGTGATGTTAACGTATAAGCTATGCAAGGATTTTTATATAATACTTCTTAACTTTAACTCTCCATTTTGTTTTTGTTTTAACTTGCTGCTAACATTTGTACTTGGCCGTCAGCCTGAATGAGTCTGTTCATGAACTAATCTGCTTTAATGATCGCAGAGAATACTAAGAAACTCCGTAAACCAAAGCCCTGGAAGCATAATCAGCCAATAACCCGCACACATCTCAAGCAGATGCGTGATGAATTCTGGGACACTGCTCCTCACTATGGCGGCCAAAAAGGTGCTCATTTCTACTGAGAAATAGCTACAGCTGTTTGCTTTATTTAACTGCAGTGATTTCATTCTCACATGACCTTTCAATCAGAAACCTTTACCGCTATTGTTGTATTTCAAGTCTTTCTAGAAGTAATTGAAAAAGCATGAACTGAACTTTAGATGGTAAATGTCATGGCAAAGTAGGAGGCTTCCTTTTATTATTTCAAACTGTATTCTACATTCCAATACCAGAAATTATTGGACCAGTTTTGATCCCAAGCATAATGGATATTGATCTATGTTTTATAAACAAATTTTGTGCAATTTTAATTTTTCTAAATGACATGTTAGGTTTTAGCTTGGAATAACACATTTGCAAAAGTAAAACTTGGTTTTTCTTTGGAACAACACGTTTGCAAAAGTAAAACTTCTCCAAGTTAATGGAGGCTCATCAACATATTACATATATGAGAATCTCTATAAGACAAGTTTTGCTAATGAGTTTCTGTTCAACGTTACAAATTTTGAAATAAATTGTTTCGTGAAAATTTGACTGTATAAGTTATGTTTGCATGCATTTTAATTGGTGTTTAAGAAATCTGGTTTCTTTTTGAAACTTAAGTGTCTGGATTGTTATAGGGCAGGTTTCTTGCACCGCTACTAAAAATTTCCATCATGATCATAATTTGAACACATGGAACTTAAACAAAATTCTAAGTATATTTGTTCTAAGTCCAGACACCACATTCTACATGTAGCAAATGATTGATTTATTTCTTGGTTGATGGTATTATGTTTGTTTCCATTAAAAACATTTTATTTAAGAAGGTTCCAGCCAGTTTAAGATTTTATGAAGCACTGTTGTTAAGGAGAGACTTGCAGTCTTGCCATGCTATGGTGCTTCCAGTGTATTGTAAAAAGATTATAAACCTCCAGAAATATTATTTACAATGAATAATTTGTCCTGTCTACTATCAGTTCCAATGGAGAGGTTTTTTTCGGTTGATTGGTTTGCTTCATTATTTTTATAGGAATTGCCTTATCTGCTTTAGCAGCTTTCTCACCACTCTTGCAGATTTTTAGAAAAGCCATATCTAGTAGGAAATTGAGCTTATAATTTTTAGCATAAAAATTTGTATAGTCAAAATATGACATATTTCTTCGGTAAAATGTATTTATCTTCTGTCCACTGACCTAAAGAGCTTTGACAGGCAATAAAATTAAAAAAAAATGCTCCCTGAAAGAGTAAATCTCTGAAAATTTGTGGAATTTTGTAGATTACATTGCTAATTATTGAATATTAGGAGAGAGTCTAAAAGTTTTGTCGTTCTTAACTTAATACCAAATTTAGCTATATATTCTTATAGTGCAGATAAAGAATAACACACTTTAAGGAAAAAAAAACTTTGTCAAAATTTCAAACCAATTGAAAGGCGGTTTCACTTGGTAGTTTGTTCTGTGAAATAATGAAGTGAAAATAAGTCTCATCGAGAGTCTTTACTCACTTGTTTTAAATGGGGACCTTTCTTGAACTGAAGTAATTTACAACATAGAAAATTCAAACTATTGTTTTCTTTGATAAAGAGAACAATAAAATTGGTAGAAGTTTCATACAGATTAGCATCATATATTTGCCAAGTAATTTTCCTATCTAGGTGATACCTGCTTGGTACTGCTCACCTTGCTACACTCTTTTATCATTTCATCACTATAACAGGTTATTGGTTATCTGCTTGATTGATATCAAATCCTTAAATGGATTGGATACAGCGCAACAATAACAACTACATGTTGAATGGTCGCATAATTAATGAAAAACATGTATATGACACATTTGTAATTCTTACTATTAGTATCAAGCACCACAAATTCCAAACAATTCATCTTACCCTGGCAGAGATATGGGATGCACTCCGAGCTGCAGCGGAAGCTGATCTAGACCTTGCACAAGCTATAGTGGACAGTGCAGGCATAATTATTTCAAATGCTGACATGACTCTCTGTTATGATGAAAGAGGTGAGAACAATCTTTTGTCATGTTTGTCTGATACACACTTTGATTATTGCATGTGCAAAATTCTTCCTCTATTGCAGGTGCAAAATATGAACTACCAAAGTATGTTTTGAGCGAGCCTACAAATTTGGTTCGAGATAGCTGACCAAAAAGCCATGTCCTCAAGCATGAACCGTACATCAACGTAGACCATGTAAATGACTTTTCTTCCCTTCCCTGTCGACTCCAGTTTGTGATTTCAGTAAAAGAAGAGTTCCAATAATTCACTTGTCAAGCTTCCTCACAAAGTTGCAAGAGTAGCATTATGTAATGGTTAAGTTGATCTTTAGTCATTGTCATCATGTATTTAACTATATGGTTGAACTGGGGAGGGGTGGAAGTTTTCACGTTCAGTAAATGACAAATCAAAGAAATACCTTTACTGATTCACATCATGCAGGTTACTAAGCAAATGCGAACTCCTGTAATTACTTTCTGCTGCTTTGAATGCATTCCTACATGATCGTGACACCAAAGGCATCCCACCGGAAGTTTCAATAGATTAAAAATGTGAACTCTTCTTGATCTTAGCAGCCAGATGATGTCACCACATGGGATAGAACTTGAGTGAACAGGACAGTGGATATAGCTTTATGGCTTTTCATTTTAGCCCTACTTTTTGGTTGGACCAATTCATCTTGATCTCTCCGTAGGTATGTAATAAGTGTATGAAATCTTTTTCCGCTGTGACCATTGTCTAACCTTATGGATCTGATCTGATCAAGCACCATAGTAATTGCTTTTTGTTTCTTGGCATGAGCTTAGGCTAGTGGTTTCATATCTAATGGAGTATTACTATACCCACAGCTATTGCCCACGCCAGGAGTTAGTCAGGTACCCGTAAGATGGTAGAAGTTATCTGCCTCGGATACACACCACCAAGTAGAGACTACAGATGGATTTCTTGGTAAACATCAAAACATAAACTCACATCATGTCGCTCGCTCGTGCGGGAGCGTCTTCTAGCGGGAAGAAGCTGCGCGGGCGTAGTTGACCCAACCGAAGGCCTCTTCCATGGCCCGGATGAGCGTGACGAGGTCCAAAGGCAACTCCTCGTCATCCAAATCCCTCGCGTTGTGGGGGGCAGAGTTGCTATTGGCGCCCCCGTCGCTTCTTCGGACCGGTGCGCCCTCCTTCCTCTGGCAGAGCACAAACCTGCACACCGGGCACTTCCCCTGGCTCTTCACCCACGGCACCAAGCAGTCGTTGTGGAACATGTGGTTGCATGGCGTCACCAGGACTTGGTCGTTCGGCACGAACGCCTCCAAGCATATGGTGCAGTCCTTTCCGTCTTCCTCCTCCGCGTCGTCGGCGCCGGTGTCGGTCCTCCTGCTGAAGAGGCCGCGCTTCCACGCCCTCCGCGGGGGGTAGGGAGGGCTGTACACCTGCTTCCTGAGCTTGCCCATGGCCTTCTTGAACTCCTCGGCCTTCAGGCCCTCGTCTTCCGGCTCCGCCGCCTGGCCGAGGTGCCACTCGCCCCTGATCCGCGGCGGCGAATCCCTGATGAACTGCGTCAGCCTGGGGTTCACCCTGTCATCGGGGGATCCACTGAGGGCCAGGATTCGTACCGGAGAATGAGGCTGCGAAGGGAAGCTGATGAAAGAACTCATGAAGTCAAAGTAAGTGGTCATGATAACAACCATACATGAGACAAAAGTTTACCGTGTCAGGCCGAAAGGCCCCGTCCTCACTCTTTCCTCGAACAATCTCCATGGATTGTACAGGTCTTCTTCCTGAGGAGAAAGAAGAATAAGCAAGCAAAGGTGTAGATGTTGAGATTCTAACATCCATGGCAAAAACAAGGCATACCGGCCGTCGGAACAGGGTATGACGAACGCTAGGCCGCCGGATCGGACGCCGGTCGTGTTCCGGCGACTGCGAAGATCCATGCTCGTTACCATTCCTCCAACCCCGTGGGTATATCAAGGTATTGGTGTTGGAACTCATGCTTCAGCTGCTGTTGGAGCCCAATTCGCTCCCTATGAGGAAGTGAATGCTAACTTGTCTGGTTTTCTATGCTCACAAAATTATTCTCTGTAGAGGAATCTGCTTTTTCCTACCTTTGCTTGAAGAATCGTGGCGATGATGGATGCTCTGCAAAAGCTTTAGTGACAGCATAAAGCAAAGCAGGAAAAGAACGAATATTCCCTTTTCTCAACCCTGCACACGTTTGGCTCAGATGGAAGTCGATGCAATCCTCGACTTAATCCTCTTGAGTCGACCTGATTGGTACACTACTACTGAGATGATCTTACCAGTTTTATGTCGATAAGAGGAGATCTATTCCTCGTCTGTGATGGACGTCATGGATGCAGGTAAAAGGACGATAGGCGTGGAGTCCTCCCATTGGTTTCAACTCTCTGTTTCGTGTCTTAAGCTGTTTCTAGTTTGTGCGTCAATCCGCAGCTCGAGACACGAAACACGACTTCCGTCTCCCTGTCTACCCGAGTCTCGGATCCGCGAACGGCAGGAAGCAGAAGCGCATGGGGCCCGCAGCTGATGAGCCACTAAGAAGCATCCTTAACTAAACCGGTGTCTGAGTCGAGACAGGTGAGCCTTGAACGCGTAGTCTCCTTCGCGGCCCGGGTCGCACCAAAGTTCCCCTAACCCTCTCCGCCGTTTCTCCGTCCGTCTCTCTCGCGCCGTCGAAAAAGAAGGGTGAAACTTCTGTGCCACCACGCCGACACCCATCCCTCCCCTCGATCCGTGCCATCTTCATCGCCCCAACCCACACCGAAACCCCCTCTTCCCCCACCGCTGACGAACCACCTACCACTCGCTTCGAATCAAATCTACAGCTCCGTCGAGATAAATATCAAGGTGACAGAAAAGTTTCCGATCGTTCCTGGATCTACTTCTTGAATCGATTTTTTGATTCGATCGAGGGTGGGCCTCCCAAGATCTGGGTCTGCGTTGATGCTCGAGTTCTAGTCTCAACCATCTGTGTAACGATGGAAGAGAAGAGTAGAGAAGAAGAGGCAGTTGCAGCAGCAGACGCCGAAGTGAAAGCCGTCGAGGTCGGTAAAGAAGAGGACCATCATAAGCCAGTGATGCGCAGGGACCCTTCGTTCTCACGGTGGTGCGACGCGAACGGGATCTTGCGATCAAATGCTGCGGCCGATGATGCTTCCCCGGGGACCAGCTCGGCGGCCGAAGAATCCGAAGAGTTCGAACTGCCGTTGCTCCATCAGGGCAGGTCCCAGGAAGCGGACGCGGAGGCCGAGGACCAGATGAGATCCCAAAGTTTTCGCCAGAGAAGCATGTGCTCGGGCACCGCGAATGGCGATGCGACGAAATACGCTCCTCTGGACATCGAGAACGGTGTGCACGCCAGCGATTCAATAGCGAAGCTCCAGTCGTTGGTGCAGTCCAAAGAGAGCCCCATCTCTGCCGTGATCGTGCTCAAAACTCTGTTCTATATACTGGTCTGGTACACCTTCAGCACCTGCTTGACAGTGTGAGTTCCTAATTCGACGTGAACGTTTACTTAACTTACTCTTGATTGTGGATCTAAAATTTAAAGTTTGAGATTATCCTTTTTCTTATTCATGTTGCTGTGATGCTTTTAGGTACAATAAGACATTGTTAGGGGATCACTTGGGTAAATTTCCAGCTCCATTGCTGATGAATACAGTTCATTTTTCCATGCAAGCCATTTTATCCAATGCCATTGTGTATATTCAGTCTCGGATTTCTGAAAGCAACAGGAATACTATGTCATGGAAGGATTACTTCATCAGAGGTAGACATTTTGCCATTGTCTCTTTTCTCTGAAGAGAAATATGAAAACAGTGGTAGACCAATGATTTTGCATCCTAAAATTCTTGTTGTGTAGCATTAAAATCAATCGAATGAATTCTGTTATCATCCTTTAGATGTTTGCTGTAGGATAGTGATCTCTGTTCAGGTTTCTAAGGGGTGATCCTTTAGAAGGACATTGAGGTCCTGGATGATGCCATATTGCATAGATTGAAAAATAAAAATTGATGTGCAGTGTTGAAGGTACACATCTGAAGCCTATTGCAAAATCTTATTTTGAGTTGGATCTTTCAAGATGTAAATCAACATATACAACAACCACAACAGGCATTGATGTCCCAACTAATGGAAGTGGGCTATGTGAATATTTGTCCGCTGTTGAGCAATGTTCAAGGCAAATGATATCAGAATATGCAACAAGAAATATCCTGCACGTCTTGGAATATATGATATTTTGAATTTTCACTGGTTAATGGGATGTATTGGTTATAGAGTTGGAAATGAAAGAAATGAAAGATACTTTGGTAACATAATTACCAGTTATGAATAATGTGTCCATGTTTGTCATAGTATATCAAATGGTTGGCTTAATATTAACAGATATCATCTATTTTAAGTTGACTTCTTTTTTCTCCCCTGCAATCTGCACTTTTCTACACTTTTTAAATGCTAGTGGTTTGTGTGGATCACATTCTGCAGTTATCCCGACAGCTATTGCAACTGCATTGGATGTAAATCTGAGCAATGAGTCTCTTGTTTTCATATCTGTCACTTTTGCAACAATGGTACGTCTCTCTACCGAGTTAAGTGAATTAGTTGAATCGCCATTTCTTTGCATTTGGTTGATTACAGTGAATATAACTTTATTTTCTGAATATAGATTTTTTTGGTACTCTCCTTTGCAGTGTAAATCTGCCTCCCCAATATTTCTCCTTGTGTTTGCTTTTGTATTTAGGTGAGTGTTGACATCACCAACTTTTTTTTTTCTGATATTACAAATGCTACTGTCTTTTCTTTTTATTACTATTTAATTCTTTCTTTTACATTTGTAGGTTGGAGACTCCCAGTTTTAAGTTGTTAGGCATTATACTTATTATTTCTGCTGGTGTTCTGTTAACAGGTAGATTGTTCCATCAACCACTTCTGGCAAATTTTAATTAAATGTATAGTTTTTCAATGGAACTTTTAGAATGATGTCATACGTGTTTCATACTCTACCAGTTGGGGTGTATGACTACAATATTGCCATTGTATATCAGGGGCACAAGAAATTTGTGAACTCCATTGGAATTTCAGATCTTCTAGATATATGTGGCCTATCAAGCTCAATAATCAGTCCTAGTTATCCCATATGTCCAGTGAAAGAAAAGTTTGAGACTATGTCCATATCACAGATAATTAGAGCTAGTGATTAGAGAGACAATTATTGTCTTAGCACACAACTTTACCAAGGAATGCAATTTTCTGTGGATACATGCTGGATGCTACATAGGAGTTCAGGCATAGACTGGGATATGGATTTGCCCTTTTTGAGTGGTTCAGGTGCAGTGTAGAGCTTACTGCCCAGTAAGCCCTGTGGTGCCACCCAATTCACGTTTGTTTTTTAACCCCTTTTTCTGTTTAGGGCTAGCCTTGCACCCCACACCACTCCCCTCATTGCTCTTTACCTGTTGAAGGGCCTACCCAATGAATCTAATCATAAGATTATGTTTTCCTTCTTTTTCCCTTATAACTAGAGAAAATATATATCATTTTGTCACAGTATTAAAAAAGTTGTTGAAGTGTATGTTTGAAGACTAAATAAATGGAATTCAGAACTAGTTTAGCAATCAGTCAGTTTATTTGGTTAACATTTTGTGGCTGAGTTTGTTTTTTACTTTTTTCCTGCATGGAGTCTTATTGCATTATCTATGATCTAGGATACCATTCTTTTGGAGATTATCTCAACCAAGGTTTGCAATTTCGACATTTACCGCTCGGTACGGGTGGTACATACCGGTCCGCCAGGTTGCCAGTACGCGGACCGCTCGCTATCGGGCGGTTCTGCCAAAAATCGATCGTCGGCGGTCGATTTCGGTCGTCAGCGGTCGATTGAAGGGAGAAATCGACCGTCGGCGGTCGATTGAGCAAGAAAAAGGGAAGAAGAAGAAGAAGAGGAAAAAGAAGAAAAAAAAAGAAAAGAGGAGAAAAAGAATACCTATCACCCGCGCGCGGTCCTCGCCCGTGCGTCGTCGCCCGCTGGTCGCTGGCACTTTTTCTCCCGCGCGGGGAGAAAGATTGAGGCGACGTCGCCCTTTTTTCTCTTTTTTTAATAATATTTTAATATTATATTATATCATATTATATTATAAAATATTTATATTATATTTTAATATATCGGGCGGTATCAGTACTGTACCAGTACCGAGATGAACTCGGTACACCAGTATGGACCGGTAAGTCAAACCTTGGTCTCAACTCTCAAGTATCTGAGTATTTTATGCTACCTGTTATCTTTCTTAAATTTGTTAGGTGTATTCTCTCTGATGGAGTATCTTGTAAACTCTGACACCTAGACCAGTGGCATGTCTACACTGCATTTCCGCATACTTTACTCTTAAACATATCTACTATTTTTGTTTAATGTTGCAGCACTATTATCTTGACCAGTAACAATTCACCTGTCTTTTCAGTTGCCAAAGAGACCGAGTTTGAATTCTGGGGCTTTCTTTTTGTTATGCTCTCAGCTGTAATGTCTGGTTTCCGCTGGTGCATGACTCAAATTCTGCTGCAGGTTGGCTGTCAAAGCTGCTTTGTACACTTTAATATTTGTTTTATGTAATATCTGGATCTAAAGTTTTATTGCTTTTCTCTGTGCATTGGCTTCAAACATAATGCTGAAGAAAGAGGCCTATGGTAAGCAGCATATCAAATTATTGTGATCAGCCATTTTGTTTTTACGTGAAAGTGGGTCGTATGGGTTTGCTGTTGCAAGGAAAAGCTATCTGTTTAATGACTTTTATGTTCACCATGACACATTTAATTACACAGCTGCAACAGACTGCAAAGCTTGCTATATGATTTAAGCCTTATAGAAGACCACATGAGACCTGCATTTTTTCCCTTTTTTGTGGTGCAGGTTTAAAGAATCCGATTGCTCTGATGAGCTATGTGACACCAGTAATGGCACTAATGACTGCAGTCCTCTCTCTGTTATTGGATCCATGGCAGAAGTTCAAGGGAAACAATTACTTTAATAGTTCAAAACACATAATGCAAAGCTGCTTACTTATGCTACTCGGCGGAGCATTGGCATTTTTTATGGTAAGAATTACATACCAAGTATGCTGTAAAAATAAGTTTGTTGAACTTGATGAGCGTAGACCAATATTTCTGATGTCATCAAACAATGCTGCTTGTCAATGTATAAGCATTCTTCAACACTGAATAAGCAAGCTACCATCTTTGTCATGCAGGTTTTAACTGAATATATTCTCGTGTCAGCAACCAGTGCAGTAACAGTTACAGTAGCTGGTATTGTGAAGGAGGCTCTGACAATTATGGTATGACATAGTTTTATCTTGACACCTTTGACATGTCTTATGTTATCTCTGAGGTGCATTTTGAAGCTATTTTAATTATCATTGATAGATCAGGAATCCTGAAGCATTCTACTTTGTATTGAAATGCTAGATGGTTTATTTATTTATTCATTGTTATTATTATTGTTGTTGTTATTATAAGGGCTCCTGTCTTCTACAAGTAAAATTAACTCCGTAACATTGATGAGCTTTAAACTGCAGATGTGTTTCTGTTATTATTCACTTATCATTCTTAGACATATGTACCATGTATTTCTTGAGTACTTGGTGAAAGTCGCATTATCAGGTAGTTGCAATCTATAGCTAAACCGTACTATATGATTGACTGAAAACATTTATTTAATTATGTATAGATAGTAAAATATTACGTTAGATTTAACCATCATTTTCATTGCATATTGGCTTATACATTGTTGAAGTTGTAGAAAAATGTGTTATTGTGTAATATATTTCTGACTTGTGCAACATTTCATGTTTATCAGGTTGCAGTATTTTACTTCCACGATCAATTTACATGGTTAAAAGGATTGGGACTTTTTACAATTATGGTTGGGGTCGGTTTGTTTAATTGGTACAAGTAAGTCTTTACATTGTATGTCTTAACCACTTCTGGTTTATGTTATCATGCGGTTTATGTGCTTTTGTATATTGGTAAATGGCGCTCGGTTCTCCTATTGCTTCAGTCTGCTATTATCGTAAAACATCATAAATAGTTAATTTTACTTGTGCTAAATGAAGGCCATGTCAAAACAAATATGTTGAGTTTTTTCTCTAACTTGTTCCAGATTCTCTGACAAGATTTGACACCTTGGTTTATATAAAGAAGTTTGTTACTGATGGAGAATTTGAATTTGTGTTTAATTGAGATCCAAATGTGATACATATTAAATGCATTTTAATTTTAAAGTTGATGACATTTGCTCATTCTATTAGCAAGTTGATGGGCATACAATTGTGCTCACAAGGACAATATCCATTTGAAAAGGAATTTATCGTTCATGGATTAGGTAGGATACTTGCTTAATGAAATCCTTTCACTTAAAATACTAGTCAAAAACATCAGTACAGCATTCTCACGTACAACATTGTTTTTTGTCGTATGTTGTCTACTTGCCATTGAGATATTATAAGCTCAAAGTGGACTATTATTTTTAAGACTAGTGAGAACATGATTACAGTAAGCCAGTTTATACAGTCTCATAGGTTATGCTTAATTTTTGTTTGCAATATGATGTGCAGATATCACAAACTGATAAAAGGTCAGCAAACTGAAAATGAGGGAACATGTTCTAGATCAATAGATAGAGCTGCAAAATATGTCATTCTTGATGATATGGAGCTGCAAGATGCTTGAGTATCCATCGTTGTGGGCAACAACATTGGTAATGAATTGGTAAGATCTGTTAATAATTTTACATGGCCACTCACCCTATCCATCTTTGTTAGTTGGTTTCTCCATTTTCTTCTACTATTATTAAATTCTATTTTCAGAAATTTGAACATTATGCATTAGGTGTAGAATGTCGTATTTTTCTATTCACCAAATGTTGTCACATTATTGGTGAATACTTGTACATCTGTTCATTTCTAGTTGTTAAATTGGTTTTTCACGCTTTGATTATGATGTGTATGGTTTACTATCAGTAACCTTAAGAAGTAACAAAAACATAGTGTTAGAAATTATGTATTTCGTCAAATGTTATAACCATATTAAGAGATAAACTGCTGCTGATACTCCATCTTTAATATATATAATATAATTTTTTAATATATAAAAATATATAGTACATTGTTAACACTAAGTTAACAGTACACTGTTAAAAATAAGTTAACAGTATAGACGAGTAGAGATGAGGCAAGGCGTTGACCAAGAGCGAAAGCTGCTTACTGAGAGCAGCAACAACAGAGAGCAGTAGAAACGAGGCGACAAGCTGACCTGATCGAGAGCGAGAGGAGCGGCAGTAGCGACGGCAGTGAAGACCAGCGATTGTAGTGACGACGACGAAGAGAAGCGACAACAGCGACGATGGCGAAGAGTAGCGACAGCAGCTGCAGCGAATGAGGCAGCAACAGCAGCGGTGAGATGTCGGCGACGTAATCCCGATTCGAGATGAGAAGATTAGTGTTGACTCATGAAATATATATTGCTGCGTTAGTTAGTTCGATTGAACCAACTAATGCGAACGAAGTCGCCTGGTTTAACCCGGGCGCTTGGGGCCTGGGCTCGGGCGAGCGCCCAGGCAGCGCCTCTTGAAGCGCGCTACCTCGAGTTTGAGTGAGGCGTTCGAGCCTCGCCTTGCCTCGCTCGAGCGCTTAGGCGAGCGTCTGAGCGTCTTTTTAAATCACTGCTTTTAGGATAACCCTACAAACAAATGAGCTGAGAGAATTATGGAGCTTAAATGGCCCTGAGAGATTAACTTGGAAACTGCAATGCTCATTTTGCATGTTGTACTACCACATGGCATATGAAACCATAATTTAAGAGAATGTACAGTACCCTTAAATTGTCATCAGAATATGGTATTTTTCCAAAATTTATTCTCTATACAAGCACTTGAAAATTAGCAACATGTTCTTCGACAATTTTTTTTGTATGGTGCTGTAGTTCAGTTTTCTCTTTAGTCACTCAAGTAGAATTTTCTCCATTTGCTAACACAGTACATCTCTTGAGAAGTAAGTTGGTCATTTTTAAGTGAAAATTTTCAATAGTTTTCACTAAGTTTAAGCATTGTTTTTAAAAGGCGTCTGAGCACTCGCCTAGACGCTTAGGCGAGGCACGAGGCCCGAATTCCTCGCATAGGGTCTAGGTGATGTGCTTCACTGAAGCGTGGCTTGGGTGCTCGCTTGAGCCCAGGTGTCAAGCGCCTTGGGTGATCGCTCAATTGAATCCAAGTCAAATCAAACTTGAGTTGAACCAGCTTTTATACTCTAGTTCAATTCGAGTTGAACCAGCTTTTATACTCTAGTTCAATTCAATAGTAGTGATCTAAATTGGCACTCGGTGCTTGAGCGAGGCCCAAGTGCCTAGTGTGTGGACTAGGTGGCACGCTTCAATGAGGCACTGCCTGGGCGCTCACCCGAACCTTGATGTTGGGTGCTTTCGGCAAGCACCCAATTTAAATAAGCGAACCGAACCAGACTTAAACCAAAATTTTAAGTCTGGTTCGGTTCAATAACGTAGTTTCTTACCCTCAAAAGCCACCCTTCATGCTCGTGCGACCCTAAGCCAACCCTATTTCTGCTTCTGCTTCTGCCTCTGCCAAAGATGCAGTGGACTGAGCCTTCCTCTCGTCGACAGACGAGTCTGACGACCTAGCAAGAGCTCTTAGCTTCCTTCCACCGTCTCTTCGTGTGCAATTCCTTCCACTGTCGAGGGAGAGGACTGCAGCTTCCTCTGCCACTGATAGATGCTCTCTGGAGCTTTTCTCGTTACCATTGTTGTTGTCCGCAGCTTCAGTCATTGTCGCTGTTGCTGTTTGCAGCATCTGTTGCTGCTTTCTGCAGCTTTTGTTGCTATCGTCGCTTCTGTCCATAGCTTCCACTACTGTCACTATAGTTGTTCGTGGCATTGTCGTATCTGTCCTAAACTAATCCTTCGTCGCTGTTGCTGCCAGCTTCTCACCGCTGCCTTCTCATTATTGTTGCTGTCACTTTTTGTCGGTTTTTATTCCCCTCTGCTACTATTAGCAGTTCTTTTCTCCCCCTCTAACTACTATTAATAGTAAGTAATATACTATTAATAGTATATTATTAATTTAATATCATATTTTTATTTAAATAATTATTTTTTATTTATATTTTATATTTTTATATATTTTAATATTTTAGAGCATCTCGCTTCGCTCAGGTGCGCCTTAGACGTTTGGGACTTTGGCGCCTGGCGCTTTTTATATCACTGTTCAATAGTGACTTAGTTGGTTCAATCCAACAGTAAACATCGAAATTCCCCACACCACATTGTTGTTATGGTCCGAAGGTTCCTTTGTCACCATCACTCTATCTTTCCCTATCTTCCAATGTCGGTGACTCCTCTTTTCCCCCCCTACTATGCGTTATTATAGCTACTGTTAACAGTGGATTGTTAATCCTCAGAACTGATAATTAAAACTACTGTTATCATATTTTTAATAATTTATATTATATTTTCTAATATAATTTAAAAATATATTATATTTTTTATATTTTAATATTCTAGAGCATCTTGCTTCGCTGTAGCATGCCGGATGTTTTGGGATCTTGACGTCTAGTATTTTTAAAAACACTAGTTTTAAGAAGCAAAGAAGTTATCATATTGAAAATAGATTAGATTTTTGAAGGAACCAACCTGCCCCCGTCTAGCATATAAAAAATTTCTACTAAAGGTGCTGGCAATGTTCAAGTAATGAGAGGCCTTATAACGTGCGTGTAGTGCCATATATTTTGTCGGTAGCAGTACACCAGTCAGAAGTGGGCTGATACCTGCCTATTGGATTGCTGGACAATAAAGCAGACAAAGTAGCTTCAGTTCTAACAGGTTTCTTTTTATTTTTCTGTTTTGGATGCCATTTGAAACTTATTTTGCAGGTACATGGAGCCTTCAAAATGCTTCTTCTGAGGTGTGGTGAGTTGGCATGCGTAGAGTTCAGACGATGGATTAAGTTCATGAATGCAAAATTGTAGGATATGTATGTCAAGTGTGAGACACTCACTCTACCGGCGCATGCGTCTTCCTGGAAAGTGGTTAATCTATGGCAGGGAGCTCACGTAATTAGAACTTACCGCATTCTTATCCCTCGGAGCAGAAAGTTGCTTTGGCTTCAGTGCTATCTGAAGATGTTTTATTTGTTGATTTAATTAAATATTTATTTGTTCCCCTATACTTCTCTCCTCTTTGCTAGCCAACAATGTTCAAAGATGTAAATGATTAGTACATTTTCCAAGTCATAAAAGAACATCTACATATTCCATGTACCATTGACCAACATAATGCTTACTGGTACGATTCCGTGTTCTGTTGGTTATTTTAGAACATAAGCTCGTTTATTGCTTTTGGTGATCATAGAGAATATAATGACAATCAATCCTATTTTATTAGGGCCGTCTTAATGTGAAAAATGAAAGCCTAGTCACCCCCTATAGGATAGTGATATGAGTTAGTTACAGTTTGTTATTGACTCCTGTGAATGATAATAGTGATATGGAGGTCATTGTTAGATGATTCGTCGGGCTCGAGGAGTCGGTACTATATGGGGGAGGGGAGAGCCTCCTAACGAGATTCTTTCGATGGTTAAGTTAGCGTTGTGAATGAGAGCGTCTCTGACACCTCTTTTGGGCGTTGGAGTTTTCTTCTCTGTCTTACCAGAGTGGAGTTAGAATACTCAGGACTTAACCCCGAGGTGGCTTTTTATATCTGTTCATCGACGGTCGATCGTACCTTTACCATCAATGTTTGCAGTGTATTTTGTTGGGATATTTAATGCCGCGGTTGCTTGTCAATGGTTGTCCGTACCACAAACGGGCATGTCGCGTGCGATCCTTGCCTTGTCTTTGTACGACCTCTCCTGGTCCTTAAGACCTGATGGCGACTGCACAATGTCTGATGATGCCGTGCGTTGGGTTTCTGCCCCTGCTGCGGCACGTTACCCGCGTGCGATAGGTCGGCCATCCCTGTGCCAAGTCAGTCGTCCCTGCTCCAGGTTGACTCTCTCCCGACCACGGGGTGGTCCATTATTTCCCATATCATTCTCTCCTCCACCTCGAAGGGGACTCTAGGTCGACCATCATCCTTTCGTCGTCCGGGGGCATGGCCGATGGTGAGTGGGCAATGGGTCGACGAATCTATCGACGACCAGCACGTTTGCTGCTATAGGGGTGGCCGTCACCACGGCCGAGAAGCATCCTGGCACCGATGTGGGGGCCAGCCTAAGGAAGCGTAGCAGGAGGGTGGCTCCCGAGGAACCTGCGAACACCTTCGGGAGCACCACTGAGGCTCCTGCCGAGAAGGGAAGGGAGTAGATCGGTAAGGAGGAGCCAGCAAAGGTCGAGGAAGTCCCTAAGCGAGGATACTCCATCAGAGATCTGTGTGAGGTGGAGGACCGAGCGGGGGTGGACAGATACTTCGCCTCCATCATGACGCGATTGAAAATCGATGAAGGCGAAGACCGACTGACACCGAGGTGGTCGTCGATCTCTGGGTTGACCCGGGTGTGGACCATGGAAAACTTGCGGGCCGAGCTGGAGTCCCTTAAGAATTAGTGGAAGGGCCTCGAGCAGGAGGTTGACATCCTGCGCTCCAGCTTGGACGGGGCCCGAGACGATCGGGACCGCCTAGATATGCCATCGCTGACTGAGCCAATGACCTTTGTTAAGGCTGAGCTGAAGGTCGAGGGGCCGAAAGCGGTGGCCTCCTACAAGGCATCTCGAGGGTTTGAGTCGAGCCTTGAGAAGATGGGGAAGATCAGCTACGAGTTCGGGTACCAGATGGCGCTCAAACTGCTGCGGGCCAAGTACCCAGAGGCCGAGGTTGAGTAGGACCCATTTACTGAGGATGGCAATGTGAAGATGGATCTCTGTCATCCTTTCGACGATAACACTCCCTCGGAGAAGTAGCTGATCCTGTAGGGGTTTTCTTTTTATATGTCGGGCGCTGAAGCCTGTTTTGCATTGGTCTCCCGACCATCTTTGTAGTTTTTTGCTCATCAATCAAACTGCTTTTTTTGGATATCTTGCTTCATTCTATGAATTGCCCTAAGGTGCTTCGAATCTTCAGTTCGTCACCTAGACATAGAATTTTCTCAAATTTGATACATGCCAGGTCCGAGGGAGGACTTCCCCATCAATCGCCGCTAGGGTGTAAGTCTCATCTCGGATAACTCGGACGACGCGGTAAGGCCCCTCCCATCTCAGGGCAAGTTTTCCACGGGAGTGCTCGAGATCGTTGACCTCGGCTTTCCTGAGGACCCAATTACCCATGCCAATCGATCAGGGTCGAGCCCTCCGATTGAAGAGTCGAGCCACTGCCCTCTGGTAGTGCTCTTGGACAGACTGCCAATTGGTTGCTCTTGGACGGACTCGGGGACCATTAGTTGCGAGGCGAAGTCGACAATTACTTAAGCCTTGATCGCCCTTCTCGGAGCATACACTAAGTCGAACTCGCTAAGCTCCATCGACCATTTAAGCATCGGCCCTGTAATGTCGAACATAGAAAAGATTTGACATCGCGGTTGATCGGTGATTACCTTAATGGTGTGGGCCTGAAAGTACGATCGTAGCTTTCTGGCTGCAAGGACTAGGGCGAGCGTGAGCTTCTCAATCGGGGGGTATTGCTCGTTGGGGACCTACAGGAGTAGTAGACAGGCCGCTGGTTGTTTCTGTCAAGCTTAACCAGGACCGAGCTGATGACCCGCTCTGAAGTGGCGAGGTATAGTTTGAGCTGGTCACCTGGGCTGACCGAGGACATTCGAGGCAGGACCGCGAGGTGGGTCTTCAGCTCTTGGAAGGCTTGCTCGCACTCGAGGCCCCAACTTAAGTCTTTGTTCTATTTTAACGCATGTAGGATGGGGTAACTTATGTTGCTAGCCTGAGATATGAACTGCCCGATTGTGACCAACCTTCCGACGAGGCGCTAAACCTCCTTGACGGTCTGGGGCGGTTTAATATCGATGATGACTCGTATCTTCTCGGGGTTTACGTCTATCCCTCGCTGGTGAATGATGAAGCCGAGGAATTTCCCTAATGCCACACTAAAGACGCACTTAGCAGGGTTGATCTTCATCCCGAACATCCTAAGGGTCCGGAACGTCACAGCGAGATCCGTGAGGTGTGCTTGTGCCTGCTTACTTTTAACGATCATATCATCAACGTAGGCCTCCATGTTTCGGCTGAGCTAATCCTTGAATAGCTGGTTGACCATTCTCTGGTAGGTAACCTAGCGTTCTTTAGTCTGAACGACATTAATTTTTAGCAGTAGGTGCCATGATGTGTAATGAATGTTGTCTTCTCCTGATCCTGATGGGCCATTCGGATCTGGTTGTATCCTGAGAATGCGTCAATGAAGGAAAGAGGTTCGTACCCCGAGTTTGAGTCCACCAACTTATCAATTCTTGGCAGGGGGTAGCAGTCATTCGGGTAAGCCCGATTAAGATTTGTGTAGTCAACACACATGCGTCAGCTTCCATTAGTTTTTTTCATGAGAATTACATTGGATAACCAAGTCAGGTATCTAACTTCTGCTATGAACCCAGCCTCTAACAACTGATCTATTTACTCTTCAATGGCCTTTTGTTGGTCGAAGACAAATTTCCTCGGCCTCTGTTGTATCGGGCGAGCTTCCAGGGTGGTGCTAAACTGGTTTTAGGCTATTTTCGAACGGATGTCTGGCATGTCGCTTGGTGACCAGGAAAAGACATCCGCGTTGCGCTTGAGGAAGTCTATGAGCTAGACCCGTCGGACCTTGAGGAGGGCCGACCCGACCTGGACCGTCGTCTTCTCCGGATGGTCTCTTTCCAAAGGCACCTCCAGTATCAGCTCAGTGGGATCGGGTCAAATGTTTGGCCTGTTGGACTCCCGAGGGTCAGGAACTAGAGTTTTCGTCCTGCCTTTTTTGGGGATGGTCACTGTCGCCAGGTAGCACTATCTTGACTACCACGGGTCGCTCTTGACCTCCCCGACCCCAACATTGGTCGGGAACTTAATGCTATGATGGTACGTTGAGACGATTGCTCTTAACTTGTTGAGGGTAGATCGATCGATGATCATGTCGTAGGCTGAGGGGAGCTCGACCACCATGAAAGAAATCACGAGGGTCTTGGTTCTTAGCTCCTCGTCGAAAGTCATAGGGAGGGTTGTGATGCCTACAGGGGTTATCGCATCCATGGTGAATCCTATCAAAGTTGAAGTCATAAGGGTAAGATCTTTGTTAGTCATACCGAGCTTCTGAAAGGCGTCAAAGTAGAGTATGTCAGCAGAGCTCCCTGTATCTATCATGATGCGCTTGACATGTGCGTTCGCAATGCGAGCTGAGATCACTAGGGCATCGTCGTGACCCGGATATTCGTTCTCGAACCTGGAGGTGATCTTAGGGTCACGCTGCACTCTGGGTCTCTTCTAAACTTTTGCTCAGGAGTAAACTTTCCTTGCCGAAGAGCTATCTCCACCTATGGTCAGACCGCCTACAATGACGTATATTTGTCTCTCTATAGGGCCTTTTGGGCGGAGTGATGGTTCGCATGGTTTTCTCACGAATCGGTGGACGCGACGGATAAGGTCGTAGCAATCCTCAGTGTCATGATCGTAGTCGTGGTGGAAGCGATAGTAGCGCCCGTGGTTGCGTTCCTCGGCTCAACTCCTCATCAGGTTGGGGGCTTTGAGGAGTCCTTTCTCTCGGATCTGGAGGAAGATCTTAGTCCGAGTGGAGTTGAGTGTTGGGGAGCTGGGGGATGACCTGCTCGGCTCTTTCCATCCTCTTCGTTGGGAGCCCGGGCAATGAGCCCCAAGAAGATTTAGCCTGCGGTCGCTTCTGGTCTTCGCGCTTTTCTACCACTAAAGCCTTGGCGGTGACATATTGGTTGGCGCTTTGCAGTATTTCTGGTATAGTCATCGGGGGTCGCTCCACGAGCGACCAAAAAGGCAAGAAGGTATGATCCTGATCATTAATGCTTGGATCACCGGTGACGAGTGTGCGTTAGGAATGACCCTAATTTCTTTTGTAAAGCGGGCGAGGTATGGGTCGAGGGGCTCATCTTCGTTCTGCCTCATCCTGATGAGAGACGCGATGGTTGGCTTTGGCCTGGCGCTAGCGACGAAGTTGGCCTCGAACTCCCTCGCGAGCTAGTCGAAAGAGTTGATCGAGACGAGTGGCAGACGATTGTACCACCCTCGAGCAATCCCGCGCAAAATCGTCGGGAAGGCTCGGCACATTATGGCATCCAACATGTCGTACAAGGCTATATGTGCTCTGAATGCGGCAACATGCTCCATTGGGTCGGAGCCTCTATCATATGCTTCCAGCATCGGGAGCCAAAAGTACTGTGATGAGCCTATCTTGGATCTCAGGGATAAAGGGAGAGCCGCTTGGGGGGCTCTCTCTATGCTCGTTCTTTGTCTTAATGACTTTCTGAACGTCATCTATTCTCTGGTTTACCATGCGTAGCTGCACCCTTAAGGAGTCGAGGGAGTCTAAGGAGAGGGTGTCGGTGTCGGGCACGCTACGGGCCGAGGCGCTGGGTGTGGATGTTGGTTGCCTCACCACATCTCCTATAGGAGTGTGGTTAGGTTCCGTTTGGAGCCGAGGGGGTTCTTCAGGAGGTTGCATTGCCAAAGTTGACTTTCTAACGACGGTGTTGTCCCTGTCAGAGCCGGGGGAGCTGCTAAGGGCAACCAGTTCAGCGGTTGGGCGAGCTGCGAGATGTAAGGAATGATTGCTTAGAGCATTCCTGCTATGGCTTGAACTTGGTTGGTGATCCCCTGGAAAGCCTCGGGAGTCACCGCAGGGCCCCCGAGGTTTAACGAGGGCGGAGTTAGCCCGAGGTCATTGAATAGACGCCATAATCGTCCCGGAGTATGGGGAGATGGGTCCCTATCTCTGAATAAGGGGAGTGGAGGCGGGTGTTGAGGGGCTATCCCCAGAGTCTATTGCGTCACGGAAGGGACGTCTTCCCCTAGGTTGCCGGGTGCTGAGCGTTCCTGCGATATTAGATCCACCTTCTAGCACAAAAAATGTTGATGGATGATTCGTCGAGCTTGAGGAGTCAACATGGCGTGGTTCGGACTGCATGCGTAGAACCAACTCAGCGAGGCACGGAGCTCGGGGACGATCGAAGAAGATCGTTCGGCTCGGGACATCACGGTGGCCTCCCAATGAGGTCCCTCCAATGGCTAAGTTAGCGCTGTAAATGAGAGTGTCCCTGACACCTCTTTCCGGCGTCGAAGCTTTCTTCTCTGTCTTACCAGAGTGGAGTTAGAATTCTCCCTTTTTCCCCGCCACTCAGGACTTTTCCCCAAGGTGACTTTTATACCTGTTCACCAACGATCGATCGTACCTTTACCATCAATGATTGCAATGTCCTCTGCTGGGATATTTACTGTCACAGTCGTTTGCCAGTGGCTATCCGTAAACCACAGACAGGCATGTCACGTGCAATCCTTGCCTTATCACTGTATGACCTCTCTTGGTCCCCAAGACCTAATGGAGACTGCACGATGCCTGATGATGTCATGCGTTGGGTTTTTGCCCCTGCTGTGGTGCGTCACCCGCACGCGGTAGGTCGGCCATCTCCGCGCCAGGTCAACCGTCCCTGCTCCAGGTCGGCTCTGTCTCAGCCACGCCGACTAGCCTACGGGATGGTCTATTATTTCCCCTATCATAAGTAGTTACAGTTTTGTTGACTCCTATGAACGACAATCCACAGGAGGTAATTTGGGTTGATCCTATCGATCTCTAAGGACATCGATCTATTAAGGGCTATCCTCACTCGATCAACCCCTATGGACAAAATGTCAAGGAGATGGTGTTATGATTGTTACAAGCTTGTCACCCCTATGGGCGGAACACTAGATTGAAGGCATTATGATCGTTATAAGCCATTCTCGATCGAGATGGAAGGTGTTACGATCATTACTGATGATTTCCTCGACCATACAAGTATAAAAGTCGATCCCTGACAATAGCCCACAGGTTGAATCTCTCTGAAAATAACTCATTTACACTACAAACCACCCCCCATCGACCCCCCCTCCCGGGGCCAATTCGTTGAGATAAACAAGATGAGTTATAGTTATTTTTTTTTAGTAATTCCCTAACGTCTTCTGAAAATGATTGATTGGATTCCAATACAATAAGGAAAACTTATGTTCATCAGAAGATACTCCTTCGTATAGAGCTGAAATAAAGATGACTAAGCTTATCTTTATTGGGTAATGAAGTATCTTGTTTAACAGATTAATTATACTTTGACTTGTAATTTAAATGACAAACATAGCACTCTGAGCTTAATCAATTAATATCTAGAAATTTATTTAACAAGACTATTATAAATCAAATAATTATTCTAATATCATAAATTAATTATCATTATTTATTAATCATCAAATTTTAAAAGTAAGATATTATTATATATTATAAAATTATGACAATCTTAATATCAAATATTTCGAAATATGAATCAAAAACTGAACAGAAAAGAAAAATAAGATACTATCTCTTCTTGGGAGAGAAATTCTTACTCATTCGACTATATGAGGAATGGAGAAGGAAAAACTCTTTTATATAGCAGACGATGAGATCTTTAGAAAGGTAAACAATAATTTAAATTTTATTTTTATTTTCCTTTCAGTCTACTTTCACACATAGATAAAAATATAATATTTATTTCCCATGATTTATGCATGAAAAATAAAATTTAAACTATTTACTTTTTAAGAATCCCATCACTTGTTAAAAAATAAATCAATTTATAATTTAATTGATTGATAAAATTCCTAACTTGTTCATATGATTAAGGAAATTAATCTTAATCATTTTCTTAATTATACTATACAAACAAAAAAAAATTAACAATTTAAATATAAAAATATATTATTTATGATAATTTCAATTTTATATTAAGTAAGAAATACACCCGCCCTTCTTCGCCCATCTCGTCGCCTGCATTGATGCTGGCTACCAATGGCATCACTCTCAACTTCAAGAAACTTGGTCCCTACACCAATGGCACATCAACTACAAGCTGAAGTGTCCTCATCAACCCTGTCGCCACAGTCTGTCATCAGAGTCATTCAGCAATATTAAAATTTGAAGCAGTTCAATCTACGTGTACTCAATTTGGCCAAATTCCTGCATCTCCCTGTGGAATTTCAAGCAGCATATGCAACATTGGAGGGATTGGGTCAAGATTCACACAGCAATGTCCTGATGGTTGGCATATGACAAATGATTACATCAGTATTAAGATCCAACCAACCCGGGTGGTAACAAATGGTGGACATTAAAAGCACTACAAATAAAATATCTTCTAAGAATTGCTGATATCTATGTTCAGAATTTGCAGTGAAAAAGAATATTGATTAGCTAACTTTTGATTCCTTCTACAGATATTTGTGAGGCAACAATTTTAGTGGGTCAATTCCTGCTTCTCTACCTGTTGCATACGTTTGATATGCAAACTATTCCTCCTCTTTGCAGCACCGGAGATGGAAGAGGATGTCCTCCAACTTATCGACCGCTTCTCTAAAGCGGACACCCTCATCCCAAAGTCCTCTTTTTTTTTGCACTTTCTCCGGGGTTTCTCGCTGCAAAAGTAATAATAAACTAAATATAAATTTATAAAAAAAAAGTATTAGACAAGCTTATATGTGTTACACTGACTTTACCACACCATCAATCTTGTCGATTTGTGCAAAATAATTGTTTGATTCTCATCCGGCACTCTTAGATTTCTTCTTCAGGATGTTCTGAGTACATGTCAATTTCATTTATTAGTAGTAGCTTTTCATTCATGTCCAATTCTTGATTTAGCCACATTAACAAATTATTTTTGTTATTTAAAAAAAAAAGGACATTTGATCAATATCCGTTTCTCACTTCCAATATTAATAACATTCAGATTGTTTAGGTTCGAAGTTATACTATAACAATAAATTCATATTTCTCAAGGATAAACTATATAGATCTCCTATCGTTATTGAGATATACGTAGAGAGTCATATTCTTGATGAAGTTTAAAATATCTAAATATTTATTTATGGACTCTGATTTTTTAGATCTTCCTTATCAGTCTCCTTTCGTTGTATTCAAGTCATATGTTTCCGGAGAAGATATGGAGGCTGCCCTAAGGAGGCCAGGGGCTCGATTCCTGGAATACCTTCTCGATGTGGGGGTCTAACTCCTATAAAGAAGATATGCATATGGATCTCTCTCTACGACCTTTGCCTTGGCCCCTTTCTTTGAATCCACTGCTCTGACTTCCCACAGACGTATCCCTAAATTAAGGATCACAAGCATTTACACAGGCGAGATCCTTACTTTCCGGCGAGAAAGTCAGAAGAGCGGGCAATGACGGAACACTGATCTTAATGTATACGCCTTCTGCAGTTCCACTGTACAAACACTCGCATAGAATGATCGAAGTCGCTATTAGCACATGGAATCGTATTAGGATAAGGATGAATGCTGTTCTCGATTGGTGCGGGGATCCACTTTTTAGCGAGGTAATGGCCAAATCAAGGGAGACAGAGCCTCCTGATCGAGATCGGGTCCAGCCCTAGAAGAGAAGATCAAAATGCACTTCAAAGCTAGTAGCCCTTGGGAGATAGAGAGACAGCAACAGAGGCAAAGACGCTCGGAAAGATTACTAGTGACGAATCAGAAATACAATCTTCAACTAGAAGATGAAAAGGAGAAGGGTTTGCCGGCGACTACCAGGGAAAGAAGCAAAGAAACGTCAAAGGACCATGAAATCACTCCGATCGCACGAGAGATTAAGAGCAGCATAATATCCAGAGAAATCCTTCCTCAAATAAAATTCCAGAAAAGAAATGAAAGGGAAGTGCTTACCGGAGAAGAAGCGCGATGGGATCGGCTACCGCTGCTCCTTGCTCTGGTTGAGGCGGTCGCAGTGGTTGAGCGAGAGGAGAGTGACGTTTCAACGGAGACGAAACGACAAGAGAATACTTATCCTCGAAAGCGATGGCGGTCAGTATATAGGTAGATTACTTCACGTACTCATCGGCCCTTACCCAAAAGAAATGGCTGTCTCGTGGCGACTGTTGATAGGTTCGAAACTTAGGGTCCATGTTCTGCTGGAGTGTATATATATATATATATGAAATTTGAATCGAATGATCTGGTGGAGCTAACATTAGACTAAGAATGATGCTCGTATAGCCACCAACGGTGCACCAATTGAAATCCTTGTCTCATGAACTATATCCTTGGGTGGGCCCACGGCCCACGCCATTCAAGTCGAGATGGTGACACCATCTTAGCTTCAGCCAACCGCTGACGCGATAGATCCAATATTTTCCAAGGAAATCGTTTTGTATGTCCCAATCGAGCAACAGCCTCACAGACGGAAATGAGATGATTGAGACAGTGATGTTTATCTAACCCCTCTCACACGATGTCTTTTGCTTTAGAATGGTCGTGTCCTTTATCTTCTCCTTTAAGCTACGTTCCACTGTTTAATAATACCACATGGCTTCCCTGGTTCACATAAAATTATAAGGTGCAGCTCTGCCGGCTTTCCTCCGTAACATCTTTCGTATGTGAGATTTGGAGTCGATGATATGCTTTGACGATATCATGAATGATTGGGGAACCAGAGAGCCAGAGATAAATGAAAGCCGGACAAACCTGCACTTCCTCGACTATAAATGGAAGAGGCATTGATTCAAACAGATGGTATCCTCTCCGAACACATGCTGCGGTGGACGGAATGGAAAGCAACGAAAGCAATCATAGTAACTCATCCATTCAACGTGAGAACAAAACTGTCTCCCTGGTAAAAGGCTACCCAACACATGGAATTGTGGCCCCTGCTTGGAGATTGATGTCTCATTTGTCGCCTCGTTGTGGTCCATCCAACCGGCGAATTAGGTGTGCCGGGTGACGCACGCACAGAGATGGTGTGCCGACACGCGCGACGACGATGGAGTCCGGCGATGAGCACGAGGAGGAGGAGGGGGGAGGGTGGAAGAAGGGATCTTGAATTGCTTCTCTCTTCTTCTTGGCGAAAAATTTCCACACGTGAAAACGATGTCACGGAGATCTATTATTATTGATGAAGCCATCGATGAGAGGGAGGAGGAAGAAAATATCGGGAAGAAGGCAGTTTTGAGACGTCGACTACCGAGAAAGATTAGCCAATCGTACGGTGCACGGGGCTCCCCTCGATCGGATCGACGGCCGGCCTGGCGGCCAAGGGATGTGGTGGGGTGGGGCTCACTCACCCCGTGGTCCCCACCCACGAGGCGGACGCCAGGCCCCGGCGGAGCACCACCGAGTACTCGGGCAGCTCCCCCAGGCCCGCGAACAGCGAGTCCTCCTCTTCCACCACACGGCCGCCGGCATCCCGCTCCTCGGGCAGCGCGGCCGCGGCCTGGGCCCCGGAGAAGAAGACCGAACCGTAGAGCAGCTCGCAGGAGCCGGCCGCGGACGGGGAGGTCGAGGACGTCGAGCACACGTCGGCGAACCACTGGAAATCGCTGCCGGGGGCGTCGACCAAGAGCGCCGGTTCCTCCTCCGCGATCAGGTCGGAGAATTTCTCGTCGCGCTCCGCGGACTCCGGCGGGCTGGACTGGTTCTGCGGCGGCGGCCGGTCCTCGACAGTCTGCTGCATCGCGGCTGCTGCGTGCTTGTGGTGGTGGTTCTTGGGGAGGGGCCATGGATGGTTGTGATCGAAGGAGTAGGTAACGACGATCGCATCCGGGTCGAGTCTGCTCCGCTCCACCTGCTTCCTCGCCGGGCACCCCTTGGAGCTGCTGCACCTGTAGTAACCCCTGCACGTCCCATAAAGAAGACCCATAGCTTAAACACCAGTTGGCTTTCACGTTGATCTCGATCTCCACCGTGCTTCTACAGATAAATCGAGGAAGAGCACACGCACGTACCTGGGATAAGGTGAGCCCTTGATAGGCTTCTGCCCGTACTTCCGCCATGCCCACGAATCAGCCGGCGGAGCCCCCTCACCGGTGCCCTTCGCGTCGTTGATCCGAACCGTCACTACCCGCTTTTCCACCGCCCGCCGGCTGCTCATCCATGAACCCGATTAATCAGTAAATCCAGAGAGAGAGAGAGAGAGCACGATATGGGAGGACAAGAAGATCCACCTTCTCTTCGGAGAGGGAGCTGAAGAGGAGGAAGGAGCCAAAGAGCGAACAGGTTTGGCGCCATCGCCGGATCCACCTGACCAGAGGCTCCTATCGTTGGCGTCGGACGCGATCCTGGCCTCCTCGGGCTCGCACGTCTCGAGCTCGTCGCTGCAGCTCCCGTTCATCACAACCAGAAGAGAAGCTTCCCGCAGTGACGACTTCCCTCCGCTGCCGAATCAGGACACCCGCTCACTCCATCAAACAGTAATTTCCGTACGCTATTAGCAGCAACGAAAGAGCTTTTTTGTCAGGAAACAAGATGGAGGAAGAAGAAGAGAGATGGAGAGAGAAGGTGGTGGTTGCTGTTGGTGGGGTTGCCAATGGGGACAGACGAGTGCAGTTCAAATACTCATCGTTCTCCTCCACCCATCGTATAAAAATACTCGAAGGCCTTGTCGTTTGCGCCAGACGTTGCCTACGAGTTGCTCTCCATGACTCTGAGATAGAGCGAGCTTGCGAGAGAGAGAGAGATGTGGAGGCAAGTAACTCCAACTAAACTATTGAAAGGGGCGAGAGCGACTCCTCCTCAGCCGTGTTGCAGTGCACATCCTAATGCAAATATATTATTCGCGGCAGCCCCTTTTGTTATTGGCAAAACGAGGTGAGATCCATAACCTCCCCCCTCTCCTATTCATCTCCTCTTCGATTTCCTTCGTCATTAATTATCATCTCTTCCCTCACCCGCTCCTTTCAACTGGAGAGATGCTCTGCATCTGTTCGCCATGAACTGGATAGCGAGGGACCCAAAGAATCCACTGTCCATAGCTAGCTTGGCCATGAGCGACACAGTAAAAGATACGGTTTAAGCTGCCTTTTACTATTGTGTGGGGGGAATCCAACGACTTGTGCACACCATCCTGCAGACCGCAGCTTCCTCGTCTCGTCACAGAGATGAGCTTTCATCTTTCTTCACCCACATCGATGGTGGAGTCCCTTCCACCTCGACGTTTCGTCTCACATGGATCCAACCGCTGAATGCGGCAAGTTTCAACAGCTCGAACGGAGGTGCTGTCCAATAACTCGATGGGTTCGATTATATTATGGTCATATCCGCACTGGAAGTCAGCGTGGGGTTATGGCGTCACAGCTTGCTCTACACTGTGCCCATTAACTTCTCTCCTATTATATACTTGGAAGCTTCTTCGCTGACTCGTTGCAACTGGGCTTCTATAATATGTCGTTCATTTCGTCGAACACCTTATGCAACCAGCGTGTCATTTATTCCCTCTGTGAGGCCTTGATTGGGGGAGTGGATCATCGTGACCATGTGATGTAGTAATCTTTGAATGGAAACAGTAAAATTAAAAGACAAAAAAGATGATAATTTCGCTTATTCTCGACTTATGACTTTTCTTGAACGGACGTCATCTTCCACCGTCTTGAAGTAAGCCAACGCAGGTTTCACTTGTCGTGATGGTAGAACGCCGTCCTGCTGCAGTTGGAACAAGTCTGGAATATAAAGTGCATGTCAAATCAATCAACGTTACCTGTCATTTCTTATCCAGAGAAATCTACTGTTGCAAGATAATAATCCAAGAGAGGTTGTTGACGTAAATATTAGTCAATGCAGATGTTTGACTTTTCAAAATAACAGATCCAATACATGAAGAATAGTAGAAGAAATCGTTAGCATCGCAAAAGATTGGGCTCATCGTTTATCAAATAATTGCTTTTGTTTTCATAACTCAAAACTTGCAAATTTCAATGCCATTTCTTGCATCACTAATACGAAAAGTGTACATGATTAGATCAACAAATCCAATGAACAGTTGCCAGGAACTATTTCTTGCATCAGTAAAACGAAAAGAATTAAAAATTCGAGATCCTTGTGTTCAAATTTGCATAGCCCGAGGATGCATTCCACCAATTAGAGATCTAAAAAGCAAAAACTTTGAGGAAGACAAAGTTATACAGATGCTGTAATGTTTTTGTTGCTATGCTTGGTATCTGCAAAGGTTCTCGACACCCATATAGTCATTATCCTCAATTTTCTCGATCATGTTGAGGATGCCAACTCCACCTGCAATGAAAAATTTTGGGTGCATTAACGCATGAGAAGATGCCGGCAGATAACAGGCACTAAAACCACTGTTAGATGAGTAATAGCTAAATGAAACCATAACTTGCATGCTCACTCGTGTTCAAGATATTTGTTGGTAAAAACAAAAGATATCAAGTTTACCGAACAAGGTAGCATTGACAAAAGAATCATTGATTTACCTAACGAGATCGCACTGATAAAGATCATTGAGGCCAATATGAAGATGATGAGAGATGCCCTCCCGATTAACATGACCAACCTCCTTACTACATGTTGCCCAACAAAGGCAGCAACTGTAGCCACAAAGATGAAGTAGACAGCTGCCAGAACAAAAGCAATTAGTCAGTCAACATATTTACGGATTTCACAATTGTAAAACAAGATCAGAAGTTCTTGTTGGATCAAATATGTTTCATCTAACTAAATATTGGATTCAACAATTCATTAAGCATGAAGCTTTGATTTTCTTTTTCTTTTTATTTCATTGGTAAAGCACAATGGCAAGTTGTGGTACCTACCGTATGGGACTGGAAAACGGTTTAAAAGGTAATACTCTACAACAGACATCGACGATGAGAATGTCATTGCGAAAGTTGCAGTTGCACTTGAAACCTGCAGAAGGCTTTCAAGGTTAGACTCCATCGAGAAATTCAAAAACAACACTGATTATGTAGACAGAAATAGATGCATGGAGTATCAGAATGTCTACATAAAACAACATGCTGCCACTTTCAATCAACCTCAACAACTAAATTTATAATTATGACTACCCTTAAGTCTTATCCAGCTCATCCTCCCAGCTTGACTTCTTAGAAATTATTAAATGGTTTTATCATCATGTCCTTCTCATGCCATCCAACAGATCTTCCTACAAATTGTGAACCAGAAACCATCATTCAATCATTAATCAGGGTTTGTTTTCAATGCGTCCATCACAAGATTATTTCCGTAAATATCTCTGAAGAAAAAGAAAAAGTATAAGAAAAACAAAAGATACAATGTTGTAATCCTTATACAATCGTTCTCTTCTAATCCCAGTATCTAATTTTCACTACTTTTCCCAACTTTGACATTTCTATTTGGCCCTCTGCAGTTAATAAATGAGTGTTGGCAGTGAAGTTTATAATCACCAGCCCGAAATTTACTTTTCTATTTCAGATGGGAACCATTCAGGCAAGACATATAAATTCTTAAACAACTGAAAATGGCTAACATAGTTGACTGCATTCATTTTAACCATCAACCATGACTTCACTTTTTGCTTTGAATTTCACTTGTCTATTCACCTTGAACACAATTAACTTGTTATATTACAAATGCCATCATCTATACATGACTTATATTAATGTTCATACTCCAAGTTGTTGTCTTGGAAGCTCCGACATATGTCATCTTATAACAAACAACCTTGGTTGCAGCATCCACTCTTGGATGCATTTTATTGATTGGAAGTCGTCATGCATCTTCAAGAATTACCATAGCTTCATCCCTAAGTATAAGGAATGACAATTCCCAGTCTCTCTCTTTTTCTTAAGAAATTTACAAATTTTGTTTTCCTTGAGTTAGATATTTCATCCGATTGCATTATATTTCAAAATATGTTTTTTTCTTGTTGATACATGAATTTAGTCCCTAAATTTTTAAGGCTGGTACTATATCCTCAACGTTAAAAAAAAAAAAAACCACACCTTTGGCTCCTTATCCCCATGGTTTACATTTTTCTATGTATTTAACGGTCTGGTTCTTGATAAGATTTGCACATTAGTTATTCCAGTTCAACCCAAGGATTTAGATCTTGGTCCAAAACCAACTTAGATAATCTCCACACCAGTGTAGTACAGGTGTACAGGGCAGTGTACCAATCTATACAGCCCAATAACATCTGGAAAATATAATAAGGAATTAACACCGATTATCGTCCATTATCATTTTCAGACCAGTATCAGAAACCACAGTTTCACCAGTTTACCATGACTATCTCCAAGAGTATAATAGATGCAATGAGCTAGTTACGTAACAAAATAAGAAACACCTACTTACATGTCATGGTATTCTTTGACAACAGATTCAGACGAACACACCAAAAAATGTGAAGAAAAGGTTTGCTCAAATGTAACTAAGAGAGAAATAACACATTTTGCATGATCAATCTCGTTAGAGAACATCAAGAATGGCATAAATTGCAACTTCATGTTTCTTTTGTATCAGTGAAACATGAAGCAAATCTCAGGAATTAATAACCATTTCTAGAACAGGAAAGAGTGATATAAGTCACCTGAGGAGGTATGCCAAGTTCCAAAAACAGTGGACCCAAAATAAAGCCTCCTCCTAGACCAAGCAGCCCACCTACTATACCCGCAATTATACCAGACAAACAAAAGACAAATAACTGACTGACTTTCCAATTTGTCCCTTCATCACCCCTGGATGCAATTACTCTCTCTCCTTTGTATAAACTAATTGCTTCATGCAGAGTCACTGCAACTGAGACAGGAATCTGCACACAAAAGGCCTAATTATTACTTTAAACTCTGGAAACACATCAAAATGCTTAAAAAACAAAAACAAATCATCATACTTGCAGGAAGTTCAAAATCCAATACCATGTTGAACACGTAGCTGTGTGATTCTGCAAAAAAAATCAACCAACTTGTATCAACTAGCTTTCAAAACAGTAGATATTTACACGTCTCTCACCTTTGTAACTTGTAGTACAAGGAATAATATCCATACAAATACGAGGAGACCAAGCTCCTTCCAGCTAACATTTTGAAGAACTGGGACCTGCATTTACAGACATGAAGTCCAGCATATTGGTGTTAGCAAGTTAGAGATAAGAACGACCTCAGATTCTGCTGCCATTTCGACACCCTTTCGATCAATATCGCTGGGACCCATAGGAAGAGATCTATATTCGACTTCTTCGCTCCCTCCACCTAATATAAATGGCAAAATTGAGAGGACCCATCTTTGAGCACTAAAGATAATTGTATTAACAATTTTCCCCATCCTTACCATTACTTACTAAGCGTTTATAAGCATCCTGAAATTAGGAAACGAGTGGTCTGACAGATCAGAATTACTTGCGTGCATACGTATCTCAATAGAAACTAAATAAAGGGATATTGCTGCTACCTTCTTAAGCATTGTCTCCTTTTTCCATGTGTCAACGCCTTTCATGAAAGCCTTGGTTGATGTCCCTAAGATATTTCACCAAATTATATCAGAAATGCTCTTTGCTCTTTAACAAAACAACAGTGACCATCCACATCAGGTAAGAGATTACCCAAGAACAGGACAATCAAGAGGATTGTGACCATCCAGTCAGGGAGTATCACATTAAAAATAACACCAATACTGATTCCCAGCATAAGCATGGGTTGAATAAGCACTGCCAGGTCATAATCAATAAGAGGCACATCTAAAATTGGATGCCTCAGCTTAAGGTTGAAGTAAACGGTGGAACCTGCTGCGCCCATAATCATGCCTGCCCAAGGCACATGAAGATTTCAGTACTCATGAGAAGGTTCATTCAAAAGAAAATGAATCAACCTTAAAACAAGCCTTTATATGACAAAATTTAACATCAACAGCATCATAAAATATGCTACACAAAACAACAAGAATGCAATGTGAACTTAATTTTTCGAACTAACTGAAGATAATTGGTTGCTCCTCAGCAATATTACTAGTATATTCTGCAAACATTCCCGAATTCATTATACTAGCAATGTAACTAACCTGTTTAATTCCATAGCAAAAACCCTTCTTCGGGGACAAAAAAGGATGAAGGAAACAATGTCAAGAACCCTAAGCAAAAACAATCAAAACAAAAAAAGACAACAAAAGATACAAAAAAAGAAAAGTGAAGCTCAAAGGAAATGTCCTTACATTTTGATATAGCTGTCGAAGATTTGGGATCAAACCCCACGATCAGGGAAAGCATGGGAACGAAAATGCCGCCACCACCAACGCCCCCCACACTACCAAACGCTGCTCCAAAGAACCCAACCATGGAACCCACCACAATTTGCCACCCAAATTCCAGGGGCTATCGTATCGAAACAACAATCAAAAAGCAAAACCACGTTAATAGTAAATATCTAACCATTTTCTACAATCTAACAAAAACCAATGATAAGATGCAAAAAGAGAAAGAATTTATTACCGGCCAAACAGGATGGTAAGAAGATTCATCGGCCTGCCACAAAAAACTTGAGACCTTTAAAAAATAGTTCGATTCAATATCCACTTCATTTACACTCGTCTTGTCTTTCGAACCCTCAACTCCAAGGCTTTGCTCCGCCGAAACCACCGCCGCTGCCGCCGACAGGCAACAAAGCCCAACCGCCACCGCCAACCCCAGACTTCCCCACCGTCTCCGTTCCATTGAGTTGCCAACTCTGCCGCAATCTCCGCAAAGAAATCCCTTCTCTCTAGTGATCTTAAGAGAGAAAACAAAAGGAAAGATTCGGAACCCAAGTCAATCCTTCTCTCCCGACTATGAATCCACCGGACGACGAACAGCAACGGAAGAAATTATACGGAAAATATAGGAACGGATAATACTCTGCCACCGAGAGGATGAAACGAGGGGAGCGGAGAAATCAATGGAACCCATCAGCAGCCGCTATAAATTTAGAGCGAGGAGGGTATCACCGGCCGGAAACCAACAGCCCCTCGACAGGCTGCGAGGAACCCTCGCGAATGCGGAAGGCTACGCGATCCGTTCCGTCGTCGGTGCGCCAATCGCACCGCAAGGGCGGCAACCGAGGCGAAATTAGAAGGGGTCGTTCGAGGAGTCACCCTCGTAGGCACACGTACTGTCGCGGGAGCCCTCCGCGCGCGTACTACCAAAACGTACCGTCACTGGCCGATACGTTGGGCCCCACAAGAGGAGTCGATCTTCCGATCGTTATCGACCAATGAGAAAGTGCTCTTCGAAGTTTGATGGTTCGGCCGAAATACAAGATCCACGACCAGAGTCGCTGCCCTAACGTGTAATAGAAATGGGATGCAGGTTTCTTTTTATATGACGGGATTCGATCCAAAAATCTTGTAATAATTTGCTGAAATATTCGCCCACGTATAGATGAGGTGTGCGGCCGTAGGCAATGAACCAGGCATGGATGGGCGTACTGTGCGGGTTTATGTATCAAATAGGAATTGAGAACAATTCCTTCCAACAAAATTTGGTTTTCGGGTTCATGTACATGGTAAGTGGTGTATATTGTTTGCTTAACTTTGAATACACTGTTAAATCGAGGATTTGAGTTTGATTCATGGATCAAGATAATTAATAATTTCAATTATTTTTATTTTTAAATATTAAACAAATATATACTAGATAATAATATAATAATATTAAATTTAAATTAATTTTGATGTACAATTATACTAATAATGACTAATATCAATCTAAATTATATTCCGTGTATCTCTAAAGTCTAACCAATATTAGGAAATATCAAATTCCTTAAATAGTCCAATCTTATAAAACTACATCGAGGGAGGTAGCCGATGACACTCCTCAAATGTTTAAATTAGTTTACATAATTAGATATCAATCGGATATCGAGGTTAGTAAGGTTGAATGCATAAAGTGCTTTATGAGTTATTTTATATTTTTAGAACTCATCCAAATAAGTTTTTAAAATTATTATTTTAGGATAATTATATTATCGGAGTAATATTAATATTGAGGATAGTTACACACATCTCCCAACCCCGATGATATCATGTTGCATCTAAAGAGCAGATTATACGACGGTCAAGATATGATCACTAACATTAAGGAGAGCAAAATTTTCTCAACAATCATATAACATAAAGATGTAATTAAAAAATTATAATATTGTAATTTTTTTTAAAAAAATATATGTAAATCTAATGCTAATAGTAAACAAAATTATCTTCTTTATTCAAACATTAGAAAACAACACGTGCATTTGTTTTATTGGTTTCATCCAATCCAGATGGATTTCGACGGGAATTTTTTTTAAAAACAATGAAGCTTTTTGGAAACAATTTGATCTTTTGAAACAGCAAGGGACTCTATAGATTTCAGAACCAGGGATGAGATCCGGAAAAGCCTAAAAATTAAGGGTTTTCACGAAAAATTGTTCTAAAAATATTAATTTGAAGATAGAAAAAAAAAGGTCATTGAGAAATTTTATTGGGGTGCTTTACACCGAAAGACCAGCAGTTGTTGACTGGACGGCGTGCGCCCAATTCGTTTGGTTTCCGAATTGGGTCGCACCGATTCCATCTGCGGTTTATGTGACTTCAATAGCCTTTTATTTTCTGTAGGATCATTTATCGTTATTCTTATTATTATTATTTCGCATCAGCCCCACCCTCTGCGGAGTCGAGAGGCGAATCGAATAGGTAGAAGAGCCGAAGAGGGAGGGGCGGAGAGAGAGAGATAGAGAGAGGCTTCGTCTTCGGCCTCGGCTTCGGGAGGTTGTTGAACAACTGCTAAGTGTAGACAGTTCTACTCGTGTGTGGAGTCCGATCGCCGTTCTCTTTTTGGAGCCCTAATTCTTTGTTTTTCTTCGACGTCCCGGGGGGCGGGGGGAGAGATCCGATCGGAGGGTTTTGATCCTGTGGTAGCCCGAAATTGCGTGGCGATCCCATCGCATCGGATGGAGAGAGGAAAGGGGATGAGCACGGGGAGGCAGACGGTGCGGGACTTGGCGGAGGAGGCCAAGAAGCGGGTGGTATTGCTCCTCATATGCGTCTTCGGCCTCTCCTACCTCATGTCCCGTATGTATCGCCCCCTTACACTTTTTCACATGAATTTGTTAAAGTTGTTTCGGCCGATCTCCATCGTTTGCTTCATCTGATGCCCCAACTGCTGTTCAGTGTTCTTTAAGTGCAGTTTGATTGATTCCGGTTCATTCTGCACGTTTACCATGACTTGCACTATATTTTAGTTTAATTTTCTTTCTATTTTTTTTTTGTTTTTGGATGGACGTGACACTAAGAGTTCGAGGCATTGTTTCCTTAATATTTGATGTTGATCATTCTTGGTCGTGTACTGCCAGATTAGCTCGTTTGGACTTCAGTAGATGATGCAACTTTTGATATCCATTGTGTGACTCAATCCTGATGAAAAATGGTCCGAATTTTGTATAATTACATATAGCTCATATCTGACTATAACTTGAAAGTGCAAAATGCAACCTGAAATTGCTACTTATGTGGGCGATATAGTTCTTCAAATTAACTAATTGTGTCATTTCCATTGTGTGATATCACCAGGACGTGCTCTCAACGAACAATTTCTTCTTCCACAGAGAAGATTTTGTAATTCGCATAGACAATATATTTGTAATTTTGTATACAAGTCTATGATCTCTTTGCATTTACTTCATTTGAGGCATGCTGTATTACGAAATTGTCATTCCCTGTAACTTGATATCCTAATATTGAAATATCTTAAACATCGTGTGGTTGTTTATTTTGGAGTTGTTTCAGTGATCAGAAGACATATACTGTTCTTCTTCAGTGACTATTATGGTGGTTACTAGAACCTACCAAATTGATGAAGTAATTCGAGGAAGTGAATGTTGGCATGTATAACATTCACCAATCTACCATCTGTTTTGAGTACCAGCACACATGAGTTGCCTATTAACTGATACTCAAGCTGAATCCTGTTTAATTATGCCATCTATAAGATAATCAGACAATACATTTTAGTGAGGAAGCACTTATGTCTTGCTTGTGCTTCTAACAGTAGTTCCCTGACATCCCTAGTACCATGCCTATTTGTTAATCATATAGTTCATTTCTCTGATTTACTTGGTTTAAGGAAGAAATTTGATGCAAAACTATTAGAAATATCATATAAATTTTTTACTCATATAAGATCACATAACTTCTGGAAATTGAGACTAAAATGTCCTTTCCATACATGGTGGCCTTGTAGTCATGTTTTTTTCTAGAGAGCGTCCATCATAAGACTCACTTACTATGCATTATAAGAAACATATTTGTTTCTTTCTAGAGAAGGAGATATGCATTATAAGAAACATATTTATTTCTTTCTAGAGAAGGAGATGGAAATTATCTTGGTACTAGCTCATGACCATAAATGCATAGAAATATATACATACATATTTTGTAGACTACCTCTCTCTCTCTCTCTCTCTCTCTATCTGTGTTGTTTGGATTTTCTGTTCAGTTCCATTGTTTTTGTTTCCTTTCTTGTTTGTATTTGCTGTTCAATTATATACATATATTTCCTTTCTTGGTTCCTTTCTCAATTCCATTGTTTTTGTTTCCTTTCAGTAACTAGCTCCTCAGTTTGGGTCAACTTGCCTGCTGCTGCTGCTATTATCATATTTTGTCTTTATTTGTCACGTGACCTGGATATTCGAAGGAGGAGTACAGTGTCTGACAAGCTTTCCCTTGTCGATGAATTTACTCAAAAGAGATCTGTTGAACTTCTCAAATTTTCCTTTGAAAAATCAGACTGGAGAAAGAAGGTGGATTCCCCTCCAGTTGAGGCAGCAATAGAGCAATTCACAAGACACCTAATCTCCGAGTGGGTGGTTGATCTTTGGTACTCACGTATAACATCAGACAGAGATGGTCCAGAAGAACTAGTTGAAATCATGAATGGCGTCATTGGGGAAATTTCTTCTCGTGCAAGAGATATAAATCTTATTGATCTTGTGACCAGGTATTGGGCCCGTCTGAACTTAAGCATCTCTAACATGCTTGACAAACTTTTGATATTAAGTCTGTCCTAATAGGATGAGTACTTCAGGGATATTGTCAACCTGATTTGTAACCATCTGGAGCTTTATCGGTATAGCCAGGCTAAGATTGGGAAGCAGGAAATTATGAAGCTACCCGCTGACCGGCGAGATATACAGATTAAAATTATTTTAGCAGCTGAGAACAAGTTACATCCAGCTTTGTTTTCCGGAGAAGCAGAACACAAGGTTGTATATAAGCTTAAGTCTGTCATTTTTTTATTAAACCTATATTGACAGATTATTTTTCTTACTCTACATGCTGTATTAGCCTTATATATGTATATGTATATATATATATATATATATATATATATATATATATATATATATATATATATATATATATATACATTATATATATATATGTATATATACATGTATATATACATGTATACATACATATGTATATATAGACTGACATGTGAATTTAGAAAAGTGGTCTATGAAATTCAATAAAGAAAAGCTAGTGTATTGTGATGCTCTTTTAATTGTAGTCATGGTTGTGAAATTGATTCTCCATAGGCCAAGCATTTGTTTTTTAATCTATTGATGTGGTAAAGTTCAATATTTTTTGAGTTTAAATTTTGTTCACTGACTAATTTTATTCATGTCATTCCTGGTTCCTTAACTGTTTGTGCTTTAATTTCTCTAGAGGAACTTGTTGGTTTAATTAAAGTTTGCTTTCACTTATTTTTTGATGCAAATTTGTGAGTACCTTGGTTATCTTTAATGCTCTTAGGCCTGTTGTTGACATGTCTTTTCTTTCTGGACATTTTATGCAATATGTATTCTGGATTTTCTTACTGATTAGGTCTTTTATCCCCTGAACAATGATTTGTGGATCCAAAACTCATTTGTGCATGGGTTAGTATCCTTTTCAATTGAAAATATGAATAGGGTCAGTCAGATGACTTTGTATTGCATCATTTTTAATCGATCAAGTAGTATTACAGATATTATTCAACTTAGAATAAGTCAGAACATACTATAGAGTTATCTAAGCTCACAGTGTTGGTCGAAGTCGAACCATCCATTGGTTTTGCATAAGCCACTCTTGGTTCTGCAAGGACTGAAGTGTCTTCTTGGGCTGTATATCCATGTCAAGGAGTTAAAAGTTTTATTTTGAATGTGACTGTGATTCCTGTCAAGGAGACAATGTAATGAAGAGCTTTACAACATGATGTTCATTAACTTCAAGTGACAGCTATCAATGTGGCAAGTATTTGTGGTCCAAGTTGGTTGAATAATAATGCTTTAAGTAGCTTTAGGTCTATTTTATGATTTGCACTTGATAGTTGCATTGTCATCTCTTTCTTGTCTATATTAGTTTCTTACACCATGTAGAACTGAGTGTTAACGTGCATTAGATAGTAATTCTGTAGTGCCAACACTATGGTTGTTTTTCTGATGATACAGTATGAACTTCTTCAGACTCGAGAAAGTGTTTTTTTTTTGGGCACAGTTGTCTTGAATGCCTTCTGAATTAATCACTTGATACATCTTGTAGCTGTGAAATAAATGTCAAATTAATATTATTTGACATCATCGTTGTCCTTGAAATGTCATGGTGTTCTGTTTAAAAATTGTGCTATTGAGCCTTTTTAAGATTTAAATTGTGCACTTTGTCTAGTTCCTCTTTATCTTTCATAAGATGAAACTATTCTAGGGTATATGGTAGAATGATATTCTTCGACTATTTCCTATTTTCACATCTCATTAACATGGACATCTCACAGTAACATTCTTATGTTCTTTTTATTTATTATGTACCAGGTTTTGCAGAATTTGGTCAATGGGCTTATGTCTATAGTTTTCAAGCCTGAAGACTTACAATGTTCATTCTTCCGCTACACGGTCAGAGAGCTTCTTGCTTGCACAGTGATTAGGCCTGTTCTGAACTTAGTTAATCCAAGGTAGTTGCTTGTTTCCTGTCTAACCACTTTCTTGATGTTCCGTAGACTTTATCCAGTATTAGTTTATTGGTTTTGTTCTAATTCCAGGTTCATAAATGAAAGGATTGAGTCTTTGGCTCTTTCCCATGCCAATAAGTCTAGCAAGAAAACTGGACCATCAGAAGAAGCACCTATAGTCAAGCGAAAAGCACATTCAGTACCATCTGATGTTCAAATATCTGGATCACTGGATCGGTCAAGTCCAGGCGTTGAACTTGTTCAGTATAAAAATGACACTTGCAAAACCAGTTCAGATAATCACAGCATAGCTAATGGAATATGTTATACAAAGAAGGGAAAACGTTCAAACTTAGAAACGATTGATGACTCTTGTCCTGATAAGTCAGATTTTGTCTTTAATCAAGCTCAGGATTCTTTCTCAAATAACTCTTTACTATCAGATTCACAATATCATGATGGAAAAAGGAATGGTGCAAGTGAGTGGGCAGAGATGTTGGATGTTATCTCCAAAAGAAAGTCTCAAGTTCTTGCACCGGAACATCTGGACAATATGTGGGCAAAAGGACGAAATTACAAAAAGAAAGAAGTCTGTAAGCTAGCAAAATCAGTTGCACAAAATTCGTCCGTAGGATTTACTAACACTTATTCTGGTACCTCAAACCAAGACAAAACACACAAGTGTGACATATCCAAGCAATATGCTATCATCTCCAAAGTGGAAAGTCTGCATGCTACTGAATATAATGCCTCTAACCAGTCAAACCCATCACCTCAAAAAAGAACTGAACAGCGTAATCATGAAGACCTTGAACAAGAAAGTGAAAGTTCCTACACCTCTGAGGATGACGAGAACAGTACTGTTATGGGACTTGATTCCCCTGGAACAAGAGTTTGGGAAAGCAAAAACAAAATAAATGCTGGTGTTTCAAGCATAAGACATCCTCTTGAAACATCTGAAAGTCATGTAGCAAAGAGAAATAGTAATGTTTATGTTCACCATCCTAGGACATCAAGAACATCATCAGGAAGAAAAAGGTTTAGGTTAAGCAATCAAAAGGTCCCACTATGGCAGGAGGTTGAGAGAACATCATTTTTGTCGGGAGATGGTCAGGATGTGCTTAATGCCTCAAAAAACAATACAAAAATATTGGAATTAAGTGATGAATCAGATGTGGAAGTTAGGGGTAGAATTTACAGTGGGGCTGTGGCTTCTTCTTCTTTTTCCTCCGTTTCGGCGTCTGAGTCATCTTATTCATCTATCAAGTCTCCTGACATCCTTGTGTTAGCGGATACGTTTCTGAAGTTGAGATGTGAGGTGGAAATTCTCAGGATCTTTCATTTCTTTATACTTCCATTTCATGTGCTAGTTGTACACACTACATTGATACATGATGGATCTGCAGGTACTGGGGGCCAATGTTGTAAAAAGTGGTTCAGGAACCTTTGCTGTATATTCAATTTCTGTGACTGATGCAAATAACAATAGCTGGTTTATAAAAAGAAGGTTAGCTTTACAAGGCAGTATGAAATATCAGTTGAATTGTTCTTAAACATTTTGACATTTATATGCACATTGCATAATGGAATTTCCTTTTTCTTTATTTTCCTTAAGGTTATGTGATTTCTTTATAGGTTTCGCCATTTTGAGGAGCTACATCGACGTCTGAAAGAGTTTCCTGAATATAATTTAAGTTTGCCACCCAAGCATTTTTTGTCATCTGGACTAGATGTTCCTGTTGTTCAAGAAAGATGCAAGCTTCTTGATATATATTTGAAGGTATGCTTGTCTTGAAGTACTGTTGGTGACAATGTTTGTTCCACAAGACTGCTTACAATTATGTTCATGCATGCCGGCACTTTTTTGGTTTGCTTCTCAATTTGTTCCTTACTTCGGCCTTCAACTAACAAAAAGTTGTTTGGTCATAGCCATGCTGAGTATCTCAATCATTTAGATTTAGCTTTTGAAGTTATTCAAGATTCATGCTAGTAACATATACACAGTTATCCTTTCCTAGATAATGCTGAATATTATACTTCTTGGCACAAACCCTTTTAATTTATACTCGAGTCAAGCACATGGTTCCAAGAATGTCTTTTGTAGCATGCACATATGACAATTGGTCTTGATGCAGTACAATTACTGGCTTGGTCAGTTTGTATCATATTAACATTCACATGCCGGTGACAAATAGGATAAGATCCATGGATAAGAATCTGGAACACGGTGTTTAAGTGATGCTCCTGTGATGATACCTATAATGAAAGATAGGGTCGAAAGAGTTTATATCACAATCTTTAGAAGTTCATATTGCAAGCATGCATGTCCTCTTTTGTGCCAGTATCTCTGTAAGGGTAAATAAGTACCTTGTCTCACATCATTACCTTTCTCATTAGCTTGCTTTTAGTGAGAAAAGTACAATATTACCTGTCATAGCTTATTGATTGAGAATATTAGGCCACTTCATATATTTTTGATGTTTTTGTTAACACCCTGTGTATTGTGAAGTTATTTTCTTTTGAAATCATCTAAGATATACCGTGCAACACTGAAAGCTTCAACTTGTCTTAACCATATCATATGGAGTCCTTTCCTGCTTAGTTGATTGATCCATACAATCATATTTGGGTCCTCTTCGGATACAATACATGAGATGTCTCCAGGATTCTCTGAAGTTATTTTTGGGTTGGGACTGAAATATAATGTCAGATGTCGTGGTCCATATTTGGTATTTGACTATTTTAGAGGTATCATTACATAGGATCATCAACTGGATATCATTAGCTAAAGATACACTTGGAAACCTTATTATCGTCTGTACTGGTGGTTCAAAATAATACAACAATTGTCCGAGACAGAGACAAATGAATAAAAACAAGTAGGATTTCTTATGTTTCATGTTGTTCCCCAGTACCATGATATTGCTGGTACCATTTCCTCAATGAAATATGTGTACCAATATGTTAGGGAATTATGGCTAGAAACCTGAATATTTTTGCATGATGCTACTCCCAATTTATTCTCTCTTTTATTTTTGTTTTCTGATAACCTTTAGTCTTGCTATTCTGTCTTTTAGTGACACACTTGTCTTTCTTTTTCCACAGAAGCTTCTTCAGATTCCAACCATATCAGAGTCCATAGAGGTCTGGGATTTTCTCAGTGTTGATTCACAGGTTGGTATTAAACCTAATATGATTGCCATTTTTGTTGTGTCCAATATCCTTTTGGCTGAACAAATCTTTTAATGTGCTATCCATGTTGCAGACATATGTTTTCTCAGATTCTCTCTCCATCATCCAAACATTATCAGGTTTCCATTTCATGTTATTTTTTCCCGGTGTGGACTTGAATTGTTTCCTCGTATCTTTCGTTGTATAATGCTGATATAAATCTTCCTCATCTTCTTTTTTTCATTCCAGTGAATCTTGATGATAAGCCACATGAAAAGAGTGGGAAAAGTTTTGATTCCATTGAAGATGTCGATAGCCCGTTATTTTCTGCAGAGAAAAAGCAAAATTATGAGATCAAAGACAGTGCTACACCAATGACTAAGAGTTACACTGAATCAGATGGTTTAAGACTGAGAAAACCATATCTGGAGAAAATTTTAGGTCCAGATACTAGAAAGGAGCAGAAGAATTCATGTCAGAACAATACAGGAAGTGATCCAGAAAGTAGGCTTGGGAAGAATGTTCCATCTACTGGCAAATCCGACCAGCTAAAGAAACACGCAGTAGTGGGAGATGAGACTGTGCAAGAGAGCTCTAAAAGTATTCATTCAGGTGGGGCCTTCAGCATTCCGACCGAAGTAAGTTCGTATCTCCTGTATATATAATAAAAATAGGGAGTTCTCTCCATAAGGTTGCATCTTGTTTGAAATTAATAGCTTTGCTTGTAATTTACATTGCTAAGCAAGTTAAAAACAGGTAAAGTGAATGGTTCTGATTTATGCCCTAAGTAATCATCAAAGCGATTGTACTCAAATATGTGCTCATGAAAAAATGTAAACCATCAATTATTATCTTAGTATGTGCCAGTTGAATTTTATTTATTTGAATGTCTCTGAGCCATTATGACAGAAAAGCATTATATCATGCCTTTAGAAATTAACTACTTGCTTTACTTGATGCAGCCGGTTTATGCTGCCCTTACAAGCGATATATATATTTGTTCTATAGTTAAATGCAAGGAATTCAATTTTGTCTGGACCGGTTTGTGCTGACTGCTGACCGTTATTACTGGTCCAGGCATGAACTGAGACATGGACCGCCCCATTTCAGATGGTGTGGTTCAGTCATTTATTTTAAATGGTTGCATATTTTGTTTTTTATTTCCCTTCTGAACGCTCTGAATCCTTATGTGCCTTAAGGGCTTGCACGAGTATCTCCCTCTTTGCTCTCCACAGCCTGATTGCTGTTGTGTGCCTGCTGTCTGCTGTCACCTCATTTCTGGCACTTCTTGTCCTTCTGTTTCTTCTCTTCCTCCGTTGCCTCCTCCTTCGCCTCCTCCTCTCTTTCCTTCTTTTTTTCGTTCTTCCTTTTTTTCCATTTCTTTTTTGTCTTCCCCCTCCCCCAACACATTGGTACCATGGTGCACAGTGCACCATGTGTCAGTATCACTGGCACGGATCGGTTCCACACCAGATTGGTATAAGTTTGGTATCTGAAATTGCATTCCTTGGTTAAATGTCTATGACCATAATTATTGCTATTAATTTTGATAGGTTGTCCATAAGTTCTCACTTAAGGTTTAACCAATTTATGGGCCAATTCTACATCTACAACTTCAAAGTTTGCTTATAGCTAATTTCATGGGGTGCTTCTTTTTATTAATATCCATTTTAACAGTTCCCTTTCTTGATGCTATTATGTTTCATGTGCATGACAGCACCACAAAGGCTTTTGATGCTTTCCTTTCTATCTTTATCCATTCAAACTGTTTCTGAATGTGAAAATATTTCCTCCTAATGCAGTGGGTGCCAGTGCCACCAAATTTGACTATTCCCATATTGAATTTAGTAGATGTAATTTTCCAGCTGAAGGATGGCGGTTGGATCAGGTGTGTTTAGACTATATGGTAGTCGAGCAGAAAGGTTTTCATTTCTGCTTTATGTTACAATTTTTGTTTACACTTTTAGTTACATACTAAATGTTTGTTTCTTTTGTATAGGCGCCAAGCTTTTTGGATTGCTAAGCAGTTATTACAGTTGGGAATGGGGGATGCTTTTGATGATTGGCTCATTGAGAAAATCCAGCTTCTTAGAAGGGGAGTGGTAATTGCTTCTGCTATCAAGCGAATTGAGCAAGTAAGGGAAGCATTTATCATACTGAATATAAGCATAGATGTGCACGTTAAAAAGAAACATTGTGGCTTGCTATCAATTACAAGTGACCTACTATGGCAATGCTCCAAATATCCTACAATTTTCTCTTCTTGTGTTCACATGCACTAGTATTATGGTGAATTGTAGTGTACTCAAATATTTTGATTACATCTCATTTTTACACTAATACCTTCATTTTATGTGGTTTACTAATATACTTTTAGTTGCACTAAGTATTCTGACCTAATTTTTGTCAATCAAACAGATCCTCTGGCCTGATGGAATTTTTTTAACTAAACATCCTAAACGAAAAGCTCCAACACCAGTTTCTTCACCGGGCACTCAGAACAACCAAAACGATAATCCATTGACTACTGAACAACAGCTAGAATCTGATCGCCGGGCAAAATTTGTTTATGAACTAATAATAGGTAAAGCTGATTCTTTCATTGTTACCTTTTAGTTAGTCAATATTTTAATCTATATAGCAAGCAGGAAAAGATTAAGCAGTCAGTATGATATCTATTATATACTGAGGCTAGAGTGGTGATATAGTTATACCAATACCCTGGTAGTGATGTTTGCAAACAATGGAATATTGTACAAAGGGTTCTACTTTTTCTATCTGTTGACTTTTATACCTTTGGTTATTCTATCAAAAAAGAAGTTCCAGATGGCAGCTGGTTCAACCCTATAATGGAACTTGAATCTGTAGAAAGACCTTTGTTCTTTATCTTCTCAATCATATTGGTTCTCTGTTAACTTTTCTTCCCTTTTTTGTATGTGTTTTTCTTTTGTTCCTATGTGTGTTCTATGAATTATAAAATTAAATATTTCAATATACAAATGTGGTAATTAACTTTCACACTCTATCTTTGCAGGCAATAACTTGTGATTCTTTTGCTTTACTTTAACACACATGAGAAAGCTCCACACTTAAATTGTTTAGTTGCTGTGCATTTCAATTTTCTAATGCACACTTATTTGAAGTTTGTATCTGCGATCATGTATGAGTTCAGCATGTTTCATCTTGTTTCAATAAATGAATGACAATAGCAATGTGCCCGTGACTAACTTTTGCGTGAGAAGTCAAAAATCAAAGAATTACTTGGTTCATAATGCTTTGCCAATGTCTAAGACCTAATGAGCTTTATTGCTTAAAGAATCAATTTACTTATACGCAATAAATAAAAAAAGAACACGTAGTTTTATTAACTTTGTAAATGTATTACATATGATGCTATGTGAATACTGCTAGTATTGTTCTCTACGCAAGTTTCATGTGTATGCCTGACATTATGATTTCGAAGTGCTTCTAACATTCAACAATACTTTTATTCTTTCTCTGCAGATAAAGCACCAGCTGCTTTGGTAAGTCTTGTTGGCAGAAAGGAATATGAGCAGTGTGCTCAGGATATATATTTCTTTCTTCAGGTACATTTTTAAAATGGACTGTGTAAATATTAAGTATGTGAGATAATGAGATGCAACTAGAAGCACTATATGCTCGAACTTACTATTTTTCATGTCTTAGAAAAATAAATATAAATTCTGGCCTGTAGAGTAGCAGACTTGGGAAGCTTGACAAGTCATGGACATGAAAATTTTATAATTTTTATATTCGGAAGTGTTTAACATAGTACAACACTAGATTAGATTGTTATGTGAGTATGATACCCTGTGGTCTAGTTCTTGTGAATTAGATTGTTATCTAATAATTCTTAATCAAGTGGTCTTGTTCTTGTGTACAGTCCCCTGTTTGTTTGAAGCAGTTTGCAATAGAACTTCTGGAGCTTCTGTTTTTGTCAGCATTTCCTGAACTCAATGATGTTGTAAGGCAATGCCATGAAGATAATCAGCAGCTGGAATCAGGAATCAATCTATGAACACTCTTATACAGGACCATGACTCATGATTCTTGGGGGTGGACCAGGTGGTATGCTTGTTTGGACCAAAGTTGTGGGTGAGTTGCGACTCTCATCGGGAAATACCGTCATCAGAAATCTGGCTAGACAGCTTCGTCAATGCTTTTAATTTGGAAATATTGTGCATAAGCGTTAAGGTATTGGCTTGCATACCTAAAAGCTGGTTTCTCCTGGGTGCAAGTCTGAGATTTTTGAGCGCTTGGTCTGGTAATTCTGGCTAAAATTTTGTATTTTTCTGTTGAATGGCACAGTTATATAATATTCCTTGGCTCTTCATCTGCAAGAAGCCTTTTTTTTTTTAAGGGGGGGGGGGAGTGGGGGGGGTCTTGGAGGGCTAATTGTATAGTCTTTTGTTTTTTTTTTTTTTTTTGAAATGTTTTACAGATTTCGGTCCGTGATTCAGTAACCAAATCAGTGGTGTAAAGATGGCAGATGTGATTGGAACACGTAATCTCTAACTTATTTTATCTTGACCTGGATTTTCGTTTGTTAAAAATATTGCTGCCTTAACTTTTATTCTCCTTGTTTTCGTTTCATCCAAATCCCAGTTTTATTTCGACACGGATTCTGTGCTGGTGGGCATTTGTGTGCCGATTGATTTTTTCTGGGTGCCAAATCGAAGAGTGTTCAACACCCTACCTATGATTTGAGACGCCACGCAATTTGTGTTCGTCGGGAATTCTCGGCTCGGCTTACCTTTGTCCTTAACCGAACGGGTGTTAGTTTCTTCCCAAAAAAATCCACGTGGGACCCACATGGGTATCGTCGCTCGTCTCCAATCACAAGACCGGTAGCAGAGCTGGGCGACTTACCGGGTATGAAGGTGGTTATCGTTTAGGGGGAAAACCGGACTGTTTCCCCCGCGTCCTGGCAGCGGACGGCCACTTTACCGCAGCGTGGCGTGCGCAAGATCACAGCCACACACGCTCGCACTTCACCTCCTCGCTTGCCCTTGGCCCAGCCCCCTCGCCCCCCCTCTTCCCTCCCCGGACCTGGAAAGCAGAAGCCAATGGTTTCCGCCTCTCTTTCCTTGCAGTATGCACCCTTCTCCTCTCTTCCTTTGTCCCCATCCCATGCCGCAAACGAGGCCGCCACGCCTTCTGTTATCGCCTCCAGACCATGGTGGACCGCTGCAAATCTGAGGCCGCAGCCGATCCGCGGTTTATCTTCGTCTTCTTCCTCCGCCTGCTCATCCGGCCGCCTCGTCGCCTTGGCCAGAGCGTCGTTCCCTAAGATATCCTCTGCGATCGATGAGGATCCCGCGACCGAGAAGTTCTTGCGCAACAATTCCATCTCCGACTTCATGCGCTTCAAGAAAGGCCAAGTCGGTGGCCACTCTGGTGAACTGCAGACCGCCGTCGTCACCTACCGGAAGCGGTTCCCGTGGTCATTGCTCCATCCTTTTCTTGAGGTAGTACTGGCTGCCTTCTTTCTTCTTCTTCTTCTTCTTCTTACTGCTTCCTTTTGGCTGTAAAGGATTTGATATTGATTAGTGCGAGTTTTGTCTTTGCAGGTTGATTTGGTGTCGACGATCCATATTGCAGACAGAGAGTATGTTGGTTTCTCCCAAAGATAAAACTGTTTATTGTTCTGTTAAGCTTCTTCTTTACTTTGTTTAATTTGGTCCATCATTTGGTACTCTGATTTGTCTTGGATGCTTTAAGTCGATAATTTCATGAACTGGATGTGGTTAGACAAAGCAAATTGCCATTAGGCTATGCATCACTCTCTCGTTTGATATGCTACTTTTATCTTCATGTTATGATGCGGTCCAGTTGAATGTTATTCTGCATATTTTTTTAGTTTAAAATGCTTGTACTTCGAGACAGACTTATGATCTGTTCTTCTTACTGTTGACTTTTAATCTTCACTATTGCTACATTACTAGTCTCAACCATGTCTACAATATTTTACACTACCGGTCCAACTCCAACCTAATATGCCAAATTTATACTCACTTTGCTGCATTCTCCCACATATATTTCATAACTACGGATAATTTTTGATCAAAAATTGTGTGGAGGGAAGCTATTTAAGGTGTGGTGTGGCACGTTCGAGAGAGAAGTATAGCTACATCGTTAGATGAGGCAATTTGACCAACATTGGCATGAGGATCAATAGAGGGAGGTCTAGCAAAGTTCTATTAGGAACACTGAAAAGAGATCTGCTGGTTTTTAGTTTAACTAGCAACATTTCCTTCAAAAGAGCTCAACAACAGGAAATTTAATGTAGTGACCCTTTGCTGTAAACCCTCCTTATGGCTTGTTCTTGTTGTTGTTGGACTTGTATCACCTGTTTCCATGTCACTGATTCCACTATGCTGAAAGACAATACTGATTGAACTTTCTCACGAGCTTGTGAAGTTTCTCGAGTTATGGAATTCTTCTCTCTTTAGAAGTTTGCTTGAAGTTGCTTAACTAGAGATTCAATTGATATTCCTTGTGATAAATGTTGACATTGGTACAATAGTGCTTTTCACTAGCTTGTTTTGTGTTCTAAGTTCTTTTTCATCCTCTTAATGAGACTTACCAATAATTTGTTTTGGTATACAGGTACTTTGAGACTCTTCAAAGAGGACTTGAATATTATGATTGTGTCCTCTATGAGATGGTAGCAAGCAGGGAAAGTCTAGAAAATAGAATAAACTCAAAATCCAAGGGAAAACTGAAACCGAAACGATCCAAAGGCTTTAATATTATTGGATTCATTCAAAGGCAGATGGCTAGAATTCTCTCACTTGATTTCCAACTAGATTGTCTTGATTATGAAAGTCAAAAGTGGCAACATGCGGACCTTGATTATGAGACTTTTAAATTGCTGCAGGTACTTATTATCTTAATTTTCTTTGTTTGTTATGTATGTGATGCATGCCACTTGAGATAATAAAACCTCCAATTGTAACTAATTATGGAGGTTCCTAGAGCCAATTGTCACCTAATTATGGAGGTTCCTAGAGCCATCAAAAGTGGCATGTAGGAGTTGATCATCTTATATCATCTTGTCTCTGAACTTCAATGCCAAGTTTATATATAATAAACTTATACATATGGATCTGGTTTGCTTTACTTTCTTTTTAATGGCTGAGGATGTGCTAATGTGCTTGATATTTTTAACACTACATATTTCTTGCCCTTTTTTCCAGGATGAAAGAGGTGAAAGCTTTTTCACGCTTGCAAAAGAAATGACCCTCAGATCTACAAAATCCTTGGTTCAACCTGTTTCCACAACAGGTGATCTTGGTCCTTGGAAATCTAAGCTACTTTGGGCTTCACGTGTATTGCCCATGCCGCTTGTTGGACTTCTCATTATTAGTAGCGTATGTTCACCATTTGAAAGTTACAGCACAGGGTACTCTGAACTAGAAGCACTTTCCAGACTTGATATTGGAGCTGCATTGAAGATTTTCTTGGCCAAGCGGCTAACTTCTGAGTAAGTATTCACCTCCCATATTTAGGGATTGTGAGTGTCCTTTCAGTATTCTTGTAATTGATGTTGTTTCCGTGTTGAAGTGGCAGGCAATTTATTAGAATTTGACTTCTTCAGTTGTATGTTAGTGGCATATCATGTTTTTTATTGGATGCATGTAATATAAACATGAATAGTTCTGTTAATAATACCAGAATGGGCATTAATCCGTTATCATGTTACATTAGATAATGTTACCATAATTTACCCTGTGGGAGTATTTTACTTTTTTTGCATAGCCTATGGGCTCTGTTAATTAGGATGAGGATTCGGACCCTTCGGTTGAATCAGGCATATCATCGGACTAATTGTTTTATGTGTAATAAAGTCTTTTGATGTTGCATTCACCAAACAATTTTGATTGACAATGCAATTTTACATGTCCCCAGTGTATATATTACTGTGCTAGAGATTTTCTAGCTCTACATGATAGATTCTGAAGTTGCACACAAATATCTCCAAAATTTTCTTAGTGGGATAAATATCTTATACAAGAGAGTATCAAATGCCTAGCCAAGATACCACATCACTAAGTAGTGGGATTTCCAAGATCAACAACAAAGACCCCAAGTCATTTTCCAGAAGAAAAGGATAAATTTAATATTCTAACAAGGTTCTTATAATCTCTCTCCAGTTTGAAATTCTTTGGCAAGTTTCATTTTCTTGAGCCCACATAGTAAGAGAAAACACTAAAAGTTCTTTTAACTGTAACAAAAACAAGTCATTGAAATTTGTCTGATATACTTCATTAAAAATATACAAATTATGTGCAAATGTGTAGGCCCTTAGATTTGCAATCTAGTACCATACCGGCATATCGATCAGTTGTCGATGCGGTATGTACCAAGTTGTATCGAGCTATACTGAGCATACTGACACATGATGCAGTAAGGTACCGAGCTGTACTGAGCATGCTGGTTCTCTATCGGACTGGTACGTACTGAGCGGTACGATATGATATTGCAGACCTTGATGCAAACTATGTGCAAATTTAAAAATAAACAACAGGCATCCCCGTGAATCTTTTAAATGAATGCAATGAAAATGTTTGATTAAATCATCTTTACTTTATGTTTCACATATGAAATTTTCTATATAGATTGTTCATTTGATATCTAATCCTAAGCTCTTGGTATTACCTGGGGAAATTCTTGTGAAGGTTTACTGAAATAACTGCGGCTATAGAGGAAAATTCAGTGATAATTGGTGAAAGGAACAGAGTTGCAGCTGAGGAACTGAGGCGAGCGATAGACAGGGGGCACCAGAGGATAGCAGTTCTCTATGGAGGTGGTCACATGCCAGATCTTGGTAGACGACTGCGAGAAGAGTTTGACATGGTCCCTTCCCATGTGCAATGGATAACAGCATGGTCCATAAAGAACAAGAAGCTCAACAGCCAGTCCTTGCCATTCCTCAAGGCATTGGCAAAACTTTTGGGCTGGCCTCTCAACAGGTATCAGACACTGGCTTTGTTAATATTCTCATCTTTTCTTGCGCTGGATCTTTGGTTCTGGGAGCTGTTCGTTCGCACTGCAATCAACTTGGCTTCTTCAGCTGCATCTGAAGTTGGTCTACCGACTAACATCATGTGATTTATGTGATCATTATGTGCTAGGAAAACTGCTATGATCTTTTATGTATCTTCACCTTAAAAAAAAAAGGGAAGGTTAAAGCTAATCCTTTTGTTCCACCTCTATTCCTTTTGTCCAAAAAGGCCTTAAGGAAACCTCTCAATAGCCACTTGTATGTACCATTTAATTGCTTGATTCAGCAACCTATTCATTTGCTTGAGAGATGTTAAAATGATCTAAACCTTCTGATCAGATCATAAAAGGATTGTGGGGGAATTGACATTACTTTTTATGTATGTTGGTGAATATATTTGGACTATCAAATTACACTTAAGCTGATGGTTTTCTTCCAGTGTTGCTTATTATGTGTCAGGATAATGACTTCAATTCATCAACCAGTGTAGCAGTATCTATCTTGGTTGGGTGATGCTGGCCTTGGAGAATCATGCCTTTGTAGGAGTTTGGTTGTTGTTTGTTGATGAGGAAGAGCCTGATCCTTAAATTGAGATGCTTCTACCTTGTGCTGTTTGCAGAGCCCATCCTGAAACAATTTGATCTCATTGATCTGAACTGCATAAATAATTCATTTGGGGTCTCTAGATAGGTTGATGAAACTAGTCTACTCATCTCTCTTATTTGTTCGCTTAACTACAGTTGCTTATTATAGTTTAATTTAGTTATTCTAACTCTAATTCAACCAACGCCCAGTGAGTTCAACATTAACTTCTCCAAGAATGTGGTTCACCAAATAACATCAAGTGTTCAAAATTAAATTAGAAAAACTGAAAATTTTCATATTGTTCATGTCGATCATCAAGTTCTGTAAGTCCACAATCATCCCACTTTTCTCATCTTTTTTTAGTAGAATTAGTATTAAATAATTAATGTAATCAAGTCAGGTGGGCATTTAAGATTAGAGGAGAGACACCCTTCATAACCCCTACGAAGGGGATCTGTAGACTTCGGATCCACTTCCTTGGGCGTCCGATAAGGTACTGGTCGATGGATCTCAGGTCCATGAAGCAAGACCCGTCCTCTCTTCGCGAACCACATCCGACCCGTTCTTGACCCCACGTGTTCGCAGTTCGGATATTTTCCTAGGTAGTAGGATTATGGCTCTGGCTCTTGTGTCTCCACTGAGGCAGGAAACAGCCAGTTTACGATTTGATGACGTCATGAAGTCATAATCGCTTGCCATTTTGGGAGATTTGTGTGGGGCTCACCGATTGCATGAGAGGCAAGGGAGTGTGTTTCGTGCCTTTCTCGTTACAGGAGATCTACAGGGCTTATCTGCTACTCTTCGCACAAAGGGCGTGCGCCTTCGGGTTGCAGGCGCAGACGCGACGCGATCGTGGTGCGATGCTCCTCCATCACCGAATCCTCAACCCTCGCCTCATCCTCCCCATCGTCTCCTTCTCCGCCCCACCGCCTCGCTATCTCCAGTCTGACCATCCCCTGCTCCTACTCCTAGCCTCCGAAAGAAGGAATCCCGCCTCCCTCCTCACCCGTTCCCATTCCTTGTCCACCGTAGCTCAGCTCGCCGTCTCCGCCCCTTTGGAGGTCGACGCCCCAATCCTACCGCAGGTTGCTGACGAGAAAGATGGCGAGCCCCAGGTCCAGATTCCCCTCGACAAGCTCTTCGTGCCGCCGGGGGTAGACTTAGCGGAAGCGGCGTCGACGGCCAGCGGGAGAGTGCTCCGAGGCTCCAACATCGTGCTCGGACCTTACGCCCGCGACGCCCAGGTCGCCACCGCCGAGTTCGTCAAGAGCAGCACCAAGACGGAGGAGTGCCCCACGGATGGCCTCCCCGAGTTCGCCCTCGTCGGCCGTTCCAACGTCGGCAAATCCTCCCTCCTAAACTCCCTCGTCAGGAGGAAGCGGCTCGCCCTCACCTCCAAGAAGCCCGGTCGGTTTCCTTTTATCCACTGATGCTTCTTCTGGACGATTTCGTGCATGATTTCTCAGCTAGGGTTTATAGGGTTTAGTGGCCAACAGGCATTCGATGGGTACTGTTAATATAGATAAATGCGTTTCCTAATGATTTCGAATATTTTTGTCGATATACCTCAATTTGTGGCTTTGAAGTGTTTCAATTATATTGAGAATATCTTCTTCTGTTGCAGGAAAAACACAATGCATTAATCATTTTCGTATAAATGATAGTTGGTACCTGGTGGATCTGCCTGGTTATGGGTATGCCGCCTAAAACCTACTTGTATTTTATTTTCTCTAGCTGTTTAGATTGTTAAGTTATTCATGGAATGTATTGTAGGTATCCTAACCTCAGTTTGTGTTAAATGAACCTGGAATATACTTACTTTTCTCAATTAACTACAAAAAAGAAATTGGTATCATTTGGCTGGTGGTTTTTTTTTTTTTATCCTTCGCATGTGTATCAGTTAATGGACAAGATTAGTGATCAGGATGTGGCATTTCATTGCTTCCAAAGCAGGCCCTTTAAATTAAGTACCTCACCTTGACAATTATCCTCATTATTGTTATGATTATGCTTGGACGGTATCTAATTCCTTGAGAATGAATGTTACTTCACCCAAATGTGAAGATGGCAACTTTAAGCCTTGCGGAGAAGTCATAACAAGCTCCCAATAGCTTCATTGTTGTTCATTCTGATCTTTAACCTGTGGCAAAGTACACACTGTAATCTTGTAAATTATTTGCTTGTCCTGCAAAGCAGGTGCAGCAGATGAACAGAAGAGGGACTTATGATCCATGGTGTTAGATAGGTGCATATATATGTAGCTAATTGATAGAGTTAAAATTTATGAGATGATGATTCATTGTCATAACCGATATCTGTTTACCCATTTAGAAACTATTATATTTATAACTTACAACAAAATAGTAAGAATTGGAACCACATTATTGAAGCTCAATAAGAAGCAGACTCCAAGAATTCGGTAGAAGTAACTTCAGCAGTTTAAACTTTAAACTCATAGTTCTGTGAAGAGGTACTTAAAATTTTGCATCTTCTAACTCTTGAAACATTTTGGAGCAGATATGCAGCTGCACCGCATGAAGCACGGGTTAACTGGGATGAATTCACCAAAAACTACTTCCTCAACCGAGAGTCGCTAGTGTCTGTTTTCCTACTTATTGATGCCAGCATCCCTGCTAAAAAGATTGATCTTGAATATGCTAGTTGGCTTGGACAAAATCAGGTATGAATTTTCCCTCTCTGTATTGTAGTTTTTCTGCCTCCCTTTAGTACCTTCCGATGTTCCTCTTGTAGATACATCTAATTCTGATTCTTATCAGTTACTGAAGTGTAGATTAAGAGCAGCTCCAGACACATATAGCAGCAATAATGATGGTGTCGGAAAGTCTTATTTACATTGGGTTTACAAATGTAATAGTCTTTGTGAAGTAGCTGACATCAAACATCATAATGTATAATTTCACTTATTTGTGTTTCTCAGCTGTTGGCAACTAGAGTAGATTGCAAACAACGATGTGCATACCATTGAAGGAATACCACTTTGTTAACATAGAAACTAGAAGGCAACACTGACCTTCCACTTAGGTTTGCATTGAATAATTAGTTTCTTGTATGTGTTAAGAGTTGAGTCAGTCTCAGTGTCATGGGTTTATTTAACTCGAGTTTTAGTTGTACCATGGGGAATTCTGTGGGATTTTTATGTTCTAGTGGAAAGGTAACTTTTGTTTCCTTGGGTCAACTGGTCTTCTCTCTCTCTCTCTCTCTCTCTCTCTCTCTCTCTCTCTTCCTTGAATTACAATGCATTAAAAGCTTTTATTTTCTCTCTCTGTAGATGGAGTAATTTTTGTTGTGTCTTTTGCAAGGGTTAGTCTGTAATATTCAACATTTCTTTTGAGTTCTCTTCAATAAATGTTTGAGCTCTATCTGTGTTCTCATTTGGGAATTCATTAGCATCTGTTGTTACTGTTGTTGGAGTCAAGTTGATGTACCAAAGGTGGCAGCAAGCTTGGACCTTGGTTAAGGAGACTTCCCTTCTTAGATGAACTCAAGCTCTTTAGCAGACTTCGCTGCAGATATTGATTGCTGATAGATTGAATCCGCAAGCTATCTCTTGGTGGAATCCATTTCTTATCGAGGCTCTTAGTCTTGAGCTGATTGATGTCTTTTTATTCCACTAGTGCTGAACACATTCCAAGTATGTGTGATGCATGACTACTAACGGAAGGCTTAGATCTGGAGCAATTCTAGGATGCCTGTCATGGTTGAGGATGGCGTAGCGTGCACCATATGATGCACCCTAGGTCCTCCTTGCATCGGTACAGATGTTGCTTGTTTTTATTTAGAAGTTATCTACATGATACCACTGTGACTAGAATTTGCTTTCTTTGAGTTGGCTGACTGTCAATCTGTACCATCTCCTGCTCTTCTCTGTTATATGGTATCTCAAAACTCTCTTTGACTTTGTTCTTTGAGTTATATTGTCATAGAAAACAATTTGATGGAAAAATAGTTCATGTTGCTCTTGTTTTCTATTTTAGTGTTCCATTTCCTTGCTTACTGCTGTTTATTTTCTGCTGAAAGGCAGAACAATCTTTTTTTCTGTCCCCTTGTGGCTTGCCAAATTGCTTAATTCTGGCATCAGATCCATCAAATAACTGTTGTGGCCCTGTGTTCTGCTTTACTATCCTACTTGGTCACTGCTGTTTATTCTCTGCTGAGACCCAAAGCCATCTTTATTTGTTCTTCTTCCCCTATGGCCTTCCTAAATGCTCCATTCTTGAAAAATAAATCAACTCTAGCAATGATTGCAACGTTGCTGCTTTAAATAATTCGTCTCCTTCATTTGTATCATGTTACTACGTCACTGGTGTCTTTAAAACTGCGATATCTGTGTTACTCGTCCCTCTGCAAGAGGCACCTTTGGTTGTATATCTATGCAACATTTTTGCATCAAGTAAGTTGGTAGGTACTTTGAGAATATATCCTTATGTGATGATTCTGACATCTTCCATTTTTTATCATTGACCTGTCAGATTCCAATGACACTACTATTCACAAAGTGCGACAAACGTAAGAAGAAGAAGAACGGTGGCAAAAGACCTGAAGAAAATGTTGAAGATTTTCAGAAATTGATATGCGAATATTTTAAGGAAGCACCACCTTGGATAATGACCAGTAGTGTCACCAACCAAGGCCGGGAGGAGATATTATTACATATGGCCCAGTTGCGGAACTACTGGCTAAAACATTAGGATATAGAATGTAGTCTGGGATCACTGCTATGCAATGTAAATTACGCACAAATGCTGCTGTTAGAAATTCTCCAATCAGGTTAAGCACCTGCATTGCAGACCTTGTTCTCTGGAGGTTGCTGAATCTGCTACCGTTTGACCTACATGTATTTCTCATCAATCGTATCAGTACGATTTCAACTTCGTCGCTCAAGAAGCACTTCAGATTAGCCTGCTTCATGTCTGAGGTAACAGGAATACAATGTTTTAAGTGACCATTTTGCTTGTGCTTTTTGTTTCCCATCGTTGTTTGAAGACTATATACTCTTGGCTTCAGTTGTCTTTTTATTATGTTTGGACTTGGAATATATTGGATGATCGATCCATTCAACTACATCCTTTATTTGAAGATTACCCCCTCCAGCAGATACAAGTGGAAAATGCCATTGACCTACTGTGTCTGTGAATGGGGTGTAGGTGTTTCATCCTAACCTGCTACAGTTTCTGCATACTTGGTGTTGTGGACGAATGCTTGAAACTGCCAACAGTTTTTTTTTCTGACAAATGGGAATGTGGTGTAACATCTGCAGAATCGATAGCAGGAAGAGATAGAAAGGCACCATCAGCAATGACATCAACTCTGCAACTCAACCTACTCCAGCAAGCAGCGGAATTTACTGGTAATAAGACGCTTACTTAGAGATCAAGAACTGGAATTGTTCTTACTGATATCATCGATCATTCTACTGTGACTTGACAGGCCAAGCTGCGGTTGTGCCAGGATAAGTCGATCGAGGAGATTTAAGTGGTCGTCATATGCTTGCAAATAATACAGCATCTTTGCATCCCTTGGGGTGGCACCCAGCCGTCCCATGCCCCCTTGCCGCTCCAAAAGCGCGGTGGACCGCTGTGCGTGCGTCACTGTAATGTGTTCAATCCTCACAGCTACATCGCACTGTGTTTCGTTTGGCTGGCATCCACTCAATTGATGACCCACACAATTACAACCATGTTTGGCTGCTTAGAGCCTGATGGGGACCCATTTGGAGCTCTGCTCCATCCCTCGTTCCCCCACCACGCCATGGACCCTGACCCTGTCCTTGTCGACGAAAGAGAAGCCCCACGGGATTCCCTGCTTCGTTATCTTGAAGGCCGACGCCGCATCATGCATGCTTCGGCGGTGACTCCTCTCTCTCTCTCCGCTTCCCTACGTACAAAAACCAACGGTGGCCTCTCCTTCCCTTATCTGCTCACGTCACATAATTGACCCAATCACTGCCCTCCCTTCCTTCTCTCTCTCTCTCTCTCTCTGTTCACGGCGTACCAACTTTTTGGATGGAGTTTAAAGCTTAAAGCTTCTTCGTTCGCTTTTTTTTTTTTTTTTTTTTTTGCATGAGTACAACTGGTACAGCAGTGTAAAGGGCTCAGGGGTAATGATGAATTAGACTTTACGTACGAGCCATGTCGATCTACTTTCTCTCGTTGAATTAGACTTCACGTACGAGCCATGGCGAGCGACTTTGCTGTTCGAAGATTCTTGAAATTAATATCTATGAAGTACACTGTTTTTGAGGATAGAGGTGAGCCAAGCAAGTTTACGATCAGAAACAATTAACAATATCTTCCTGAGATGCAGAGGCAAGATGGTGTTTGACAGTCTACTTTTAAGCTCGGAGAGGCTAGCAGAATCCGTGGCCGAGTAAAGAGAAGGGGAAGGCTGCTGCTGCTGTTGTTGTTTCTGAACTCGAACTCCTCGTGCTCAGAGCAAAGTCGGGTAGGAAGCTGATTCCGCTTGCAGGATTGGAGCCGATGATGCTCGCCTCCGGAGCCGCAGCGAGACTACCGAGCTCAGCATCGTAGCTGTGGATGACAGAAACATCGGGAACAAATGCAAATGGCTTCACTTCCTCGATACTCATCCGATCGCTTCCGGTGCCAAACGGCTCGATTACAGTTTGTTCTGTCCCTGGAACCAGAAGAGAAGGTAGGAGGAAGACTCCATCGTTAATTGCATGAGCAGCAGCAGCAAGACGCCTCTTCTTCGCTGCTGCAGACTGCTGCTTCTTGGAGATCACGAGCCCGGAGAGTGACTCAGGGTCCTCGGCCATTTTGACGAGGAAGGACATCATCTGGTGCGGCCTCCTTTCGGTAGCCTGCAGTCGCCTGCTCATAACCTGTAGCTCTTCGTCGATGGCCCTCTGCTCCTGCCGCAGCCTATACAGCTCTTGCAGTAGCGTCTTCTCAGCCTCCCCTTCCACGTCTCCCTTCGTCTCACCACTTCTGCTGCTGCTGCTGCCTGCACACAGTCCAACATGGCTCTTCTTCGACCGTCGTATGATGTGAGGAAGGAGGTGAATCTGCCCTCGGAGGAACAAGTGGTGAGCGAACTCCCATCTATCGGGATCGACCTTCCTGAATCCCTGAACGCAACAATAGAAGACGGACATGATGAGTAGTAGATGTGATTTCGAAGGATCCCCGGCGGGAAGAGAAACGGAAGAAGCGACACCGACGTAGGTATTTAGCTGGCGGACGAAGCTTGCGAAGTTGCTGTGCTTGAAATAGGTGGGTAGCAGGAACTGAGAGAAATCGCTGGGATTCCCCACCAGGAAGCTGTTGTTCCCCTTCCCCCACCGGATCAAGCAGTCCGTCCTCGGATCGTTCACCATCTCATACGTCTTCACCACGAAAGGAGCCGCCTGCACTTGGTAGCCAACGCTAGTCTTACGAAACCCTTCCATTGCTCACCCAACTCTCTCTCTCTCTCTCTCTCAGATATAGGCGATACGAGTAATCGAACGAGTCCCTGTTGTCTTTGTTATCTTCCCCGAGACCTTGTGGACAGTGGTAACAAGTAACACCTGAGAAGTTGGAATATATAATACTCGGAGACCGAACTGTGGGTTTTGCGGGGCATACAGAAGGGTCAGCAGGATGGAGACAGTCGACGCGTGTCATCTTCTTGCTCCTCCTGATACTACCTCTACGATCCAGTGGAGCTCATAGAGCACTCAAAATCCTATCTTTGTCGATGCCGATCTTATTATATTGATGAAACCATGATTTTGCGTCAACCATCCTCCTCATGACACCACCAGTCTTGTGGAACGAACCGATCGAAACAGTAATCTGGATTTGGTAAGCAGCACTGTAGATCTCTCTCTCTCTCTCTCTCTCTCTCTCTCCCTCTCTCTCTCGCTGTGTCTCCTCCTCCTTTGCGGTCGAAGAGCAAGAAAAATTCAACTTAAAAGATAGGTACCCTAATCTTTGGGCGGTGGAAAGCATGTACGTGATGGACGCTGGAAGGAGTAGTTGCAGTGACGTCCATCTCTGTTTACCAAAGGCCAAGGACGAGGAGACGCGAGAGTCGCAAGTCATCCGTGGGTGCAGGGTGTGAAGACTCGAAATGTTGCAGAGGAGGAGATGATCGTCTGCAACAAAACCGAAAGGATTACTTGTCGTACACCAAAACACCAATAAATGCTGGTGTTCTCTGTGCTCTCAGATTAAAGAATGGTCCTCTTTTACGGGAAGGTCGCGTCGAGGCTGCCCTCCTGACGAGGCTATGCAACATTCAACCCTATGATATGGAAATGTACGGAGTCACCGTCGGTTGAAGGAGAGAGCGTCGACAGTCTGCACACGCCAAGTTTCACCAAATTGAGGCAGATGTTTTGTTCTGAAGCTGCTGAAATCACCAACTTTAATCATTTGATCTTTGTTTCGACTTTGGAGGGTTTAAACATGCAACTATTATCCTGTTCCTCGACAATGGCAATATGATTATAACATCTAGTCCGATAGATTAATTTTTTTTATCATCAATGACAGACATGATTATTTATAAATTATTCCTGTAATTAGCTATTCTTAATATTTTGATTTCTATACTTTCAAAAATTATTTTTATATTTATGAAAATAAAATCTTAATATCTCTATACAAGATCAAAAAAGTAATTTTATAAAGTTAAAAATGATGTTTTGTTGGAGTTTAAGTGTTTCAATTTCGTAAGTATAAAGATTTAAATATAACTTTTAAAAGTATAGGGATCGAGATACTAAACATAACTAATTATAAAATATAATATGTAATTAGTTCTCAATTATATTACCTTTTGAAACATGTATTAATATTTTAAATGTAGACGATACATCAACACCACATGGTTGACACCCTAATGGCATACAATCAATATCATACGATCGACACATGGATGATATTATGATATCACATGATCGAATCAATCGAAATGTTATCATAGATTTAACACTTTATAGTTATGACGATGCTAGAGAGAAATAATAGACTACTCCTCATAACTAACATTGGACAATAAGAGCAATGGTCCTAAGATACCATTATAAAAAATTTCCTTGAATACTTGCATATAATTATGGAGCTCATTTCAAACCTTTTGAACTCCAGAGCTAATTTAAATATTAAAAAAATATTATTGGGAATACCCTCGATCAAGTTTCTATAAGGTTTGACATTCTCGAACTCGAATAAACTCTGAATCAAATTGAGATTGGCATGAAAGAAAGGTTACGATCAACTCCGAATCAATCTTTGATACGCATAGTAAAAAAAACAAAAAAAATACAACTTAACAAATCTTACGCTCTAAATTTACCGAGTAAAGGAAATGATTATTAGGTTTTGAAGTGCCAGAGGGTCAAATCTTGTTGGAATCATAGAATCACGACAAGAGACACAACCTAATGGCTATGGTTTGTCCCATTACTTTCTCTCCTCCACTGATTGGTGCCATGGCATTATTCAAGCGATGGTCTAATTTTTCTTCGACTTCTTTATCGTGCACTCCCATCTCGTGACAGTCCACAAGCCTCCTAACTGCTGTTGCCTCCATTAATTGCTCTATGATCGCGACTGATTGCTACCAGACTTCACCTACATATTAGCTGCCTTCTTCTCTTACACGCCCTGCTAAATCCATGTCGATATGGTGGTACTTCATGTACTCAAGAGGTTCCGTAGACGGCGACCTTCTTCTACTTGGAGATTTCATTTAGACATGATAAAAGAACAAATCAATTCTGTAAGTGATAGGGTTGACGATGTGTTGGTCCATCACACGCTAAGTCTTCAGTGGATCTACACAGACTCAATCAGTCTCACGTAGACATGATTGACCTAGCATAGGTATACCCAATTCGACGCAAATATGGTTGACCTAGAATAGATATGATCGATCTGATACATGAGTATAACTGACCTGGTGTAGCAGCAACGTGAATCCCGCGCATGACATCATCAGGTATAGGTGTAGGTTCGACGAAGATCTTGGGACCATATGGGACCACACGACATCGTAGCAAAGGACGTTAGCAATATTAAAGAACCTGGTATGATCGACCCCCGGCAGACAGACAGGTATAAAAGCTACATCTGAGACTGTGAAAACAAACTTTTTCTTTGGCGAAACTCTCTTTACTTAAAAATCATTTGAGATCACTTTAGGGTTAGGGATTAACTTGATCGTTGAGAGACCACATCGAGAATCTCATCTTGATGAGGTCTTTGTGCAAGAATGTTTGGTCGACCCGAGACGAATCCTAGAGTGATCGTCATCGACCCGAATAGAACCAAGGAGTACACATCGCCGACTTCTTCCGAGCTCCATCCCCCTTAGAGACTGACGCGGATGAGCTTACGTACATGGACAAAACCTAGTCGTGCTGACTCCACGACCACGACATAAAGTTTCACAACAGTTAAAGATCAACGAGGATGCATCACTTTGCAGGGACATCAAAATTTAGGATACGGGATTTTGTAGCGTGCACCAACTTACATAGATAACTACGACTTTTATAGGAAGATGAGTCACATGGAATTCTCAAAAATATGATAAGAAAATATGAAAATGAATCTTTTTTTTTCTTTGCGAAAATAAGATTTAAATGAAATTAAAGATGTCTAATACAAAATTCTCCACGGAAGAGCGAAAAGCTGGTCAACCAATTGGTCACCCGATTGTTTTCCCTATATATCTATAAGACTTTAATCCTCAAAACATAACCTAAATATCATACAAAGTTTAACGGGACTTACACCATTATATTTGTTGATATGTCCTTTCATCGGATCTTATCCATCACAAAAAGGATCTTTTATGATCCATGAGTCAAACGGACAAAAACAGGGCTCTCAAAGTCTCAGCAACCCCGGAACAAAGAATTCTCCCGTATGGTGTGCTCACGATCACAAGACTGCATCCTCAAGTTTGTAGAATTCCATGTCCCACGTCCATCAAACTCCAAGCTTTTGCTCTTAAAGAATCATTTATACTCGTATAGTGTCAGTGGATACTTTAAATGACTATTTGAAGCCATTATATTTCGTAGCTATACGTACTTATCTTCAAATGAGAGCTCAAATATACTTTGAGGCACTTGGTATAATGTTTCCTACTCACCATTACAATCCGGAAGGGAAGAAGCAATAGAATGAGGCACTTGTTGATGCTAATAATAGCTAAACTTCACATACGACGTTACATTACATGTACGTAGCAGAAAGAATGATGTAGTCGATGTCTCTTGAGACTCTAAAAGATAGGAAGAGATTTCCACCAGTAAACCTGTCTTAGCTCACATACAAATTGATAGAATGAGCACTCATGGCAGTTGAACTGAAAGAAGGTAGGTGAGATGTGGTTGCCTCTCTATCCCAAGCTGCACTCTGTTCCCATTGATGGATCTCTCAGATGATGTGCACACACTTGTGCTGTAGCTACACTTCCCACCCTCTTCCCACCTTCCACTCTTTTGTTACAAGAAACGCAAACATTCCTATGCTTTCCTCCTCTCCTTAAAGCCTCAGCGCCCTTCTCCCTCTTGCTCATTCTGATGCGACACCAATGGAACCATCACCACACTTCCCTTGTCTTTCACGTCAGATTGCATCACCAAGTGCAGCTCGGTACTGCCCTTCCGACCCCTACAGCCCATCAGAGCAGCAACCAGATCACTTGTCGTTCGCTTCCGGTGAGCCATCAGGCGTCGACTGGGCCTCGCTGCTGTTGCCGAGGCCGACGCAGGAGGGAGAAGGCGAAGCGGGGAGGGAGAAGGGAAGGAGTTCCGGGAGGACGAGGAAGGTAGTGAACAGACCGAGGTTCGCTTTCCGGACGAGGAGCCGCAACGACGTCCTCGACGACGGCTATCGGTGGAGGAAGTACGGCCAGAAGGCGGTCAAGAACAGCATGTACCCTAGGTTTGGCTTTCTTCCACCCATCCTTAATGTTCTCGGAGAATGGTGAGCAGCTTCCCAGTTGCACTGATCCAACACACGTGAAATAATCTCAAGAAATCCCATAGTTCATCACAAATCCCGTATGCGGTAGCTTCTCATAGAAAGGAAGAGAAGCACTCCGAACATCAACTACATATTGCTTTGCACTTCTCCGTTTCCTGCATGCTTCTACATTCTGATACATGGAATTTGGTGTTGTGTTGTGGATGAAGAAGCTATTACCGATGTACACATCACACATGCAACGTGAAGAAGCAAGTCCAACGTATGTCCGAGGACACGAGCATCGTCGTTACCACGTACGAAGGAGTTCACAACCATCCATGCGAGAAGTTAATGGAGGCACTGTCTCCCCTACTCAAGCAAGTGCAGCTCCTGGCTCCAGTTATGGGAATGCTTTAGCTAGTTCGTGACGACGATGACAGGCTCGTCATCTATATATCGTGCATACATACTCACCCACACTTGTCATTTGTATGTGTTTATGATCATGATATATCAATGGGAAATGTAAAATGCGTTAATTAATTAATACAAGAACTTTTCCTGTAATATTTGATGGATGCATACAATTTAGTGAACTCTTTAAGGAAAACAATGGAATGCATCGTCATCATGTCCACAACAAATGAGATGAAGATTTATATAGCAAATAGATATAAAGGAAGGATTTAGATATTAGATTAAAAAAGAAGATATTTATGAACTTTAAGTTTGATTAGAGATATTATTATGAAAGAATAGTTACAAACATATATATAAAAATATATTGGATCGAGCCGACGCAGCGTGAATCGGGTTTGAAATTGCCATCTCAGACCGGTTCGCCTTGGGCTGAACCGGGGACAATCCGGTTCGACCAGGATGCCACGTGGTTGTCGCATGTCGGTCTGGTCGACATGTAATTTAAGGCGTCCCGCTTCACGCCACGGTCTCTTTGTCGCTTCGACCTCACTCGCTTCACCCAAGAGAGCGAGGAGCCCGAGGCCGCTTTGTCGTCGTTCCCCTCGACAAGGAAAGGCAAGAAGCAGCACCTTAGTGCCCTCATTCCGCCCCCTTCGCTTCCGAGTATAAAGGGAAGAGAAGGAGATGTGGATCGTCCCACCCACTGCTGCTCGACGCGCATCTCTCCCTCCGCTCCAGGTGAGTCGATCGTCCGCCTCCATTCTCGTGCCCTCGACTCGAATCAATCTCTTGACGCCAAGTGTCACCTGAATCCATGGCGAGACGTGGTTCGTTGTACTTTTCGGCGGGTAGGATCCCGACAAAATCTCGCTATTTTGATTGACCTAAGAGTTGCTCACTCACTGCTGAGATGTCGTCCCCTCTCTTTCAATCGCTCTCTTTTGCCTCGGGTGTGTGATCGGAAGCCCTTTAGGTACCACCGCCGTACAAAGACCTTCACTTTCGGTAGCAATGGTTATCGAATGGCCGTATAGTCTGCGTTTTCACTAGTTTTGATATCTGAAGCCTTCCCACCTCCGTCAACCCTCTGCGATCCTCACCGTCACAAGCAAACCCCAATTTTTTGTCTGATGTTTGTGCCGAATGTCACTATAATATTTCTTGTTCAGACATCCTCACTCTAGAGATGTTCTCCCATAATGATCCTTTGATGACAAACAATAATTCGCAGCTTCTCCCATCATGGATATGTATCCAAGTATATTTAACAGAACAGATCTGAACTCAATTATGATCAGATCAAATAGTTGTTTAGGCAAATATGGCTATCCGTGTGATTCTCATTTAATGCCCTAGCGATGTTGTTTCCATCTGTGCACTCTATGCTTCATCCTTACCTACACAGGAAACTGCCATTTTAGACAATAACCTCAGGTTGGAAGGTGAACTTTTGGTGAATATTTAGGACCATATCTATAAAGCATCTTGCGACATCTTCTGCCCATACCATGATCCAGCTTGACAGCATATAGGATGAGTTTGATAATAGTGTATCTGCTCTAGTCCTATAAGCTATTCAAACCTCCTCCCACCTCCGACAAGGGACTAAATTGAGGTGTCATTTTCCATCATAGAATTATACAAGATTTAATTTTCGCTCATTCGTAAGCATGTCTTGAAACAATCGTTTTTTTCTTTCTTTCTGTTTCCTTGTTCCAATATGTTGCTATTTTTCTCTTCATAGGTTCAGCACAAGGTGACTTGGTGTACATGAATTTGATTGGGAGGTCTTTTTCTCAGTGCTAGTAGAGTTCCCCTTCTCTGTCGTACCATTGATTCGATGATGGACATGTGGTCTTGCATCTTGCTATTAGTTTCTGTTCTTAACATTGGAGGAGCTCTATCAGATTCAACATATTTAATTGGGCTTGGGAGCTATGACATAACAGGACCAGCAGCTGATGTTAATATGATGGGATATGCTAATGCGGAGCAGATTGCCTCTGGCGTTCATTTCAGGCTCAAGGCACGGACATTTATTGTTGCAGAGCCAGGAGGGAATCGTGTTGTTTTCGTGAACCTTGATGCGTGCATGGCATCTCAACTTGTGACGATTAAAGTGCATGAGAGACTAAAATCAAGGTATTTCAAGATAATTTTTTTATAGGATAGCTACAGTAGGTTCTAAACTCTAAAGTGCTTTGTTAAGTGCCACCACTGAATTTGAGTATTTATATGTAATGAAATGGATCAGATATTTCTTCTCAAATTTTTTCAACACTGAACTTTATGGCTTTTTGTTGTTGCTGCTTCTGCTTCATAAACTTTTCACTAAAAGCTTGTTACACATAACTTTCTTTAGTGGGACATGGCCTATTCTTGTAAAACATAACATTGCAACAACTGACAATCCATTACCCTAGTGGTAAGGAATTGTTCAATTAAATAATGTTGATTTTTTATTATCTTTCATGGTTGTGAAAATGGTATGATGTATAGCGATCGAGAATTTTGCAGTAAGAAGGAAGGCAGAAATTTTACCTGCTTAGATCTTACATAAAGTCTTTATACTCAAAATTGAAGGATCATTGGGGGCATTTTGCATGAAAGAGATAAAGACATTTACATTTTATCGAAGCATTGCAATAACTGATGGTCCATTATCCAATACCCTAGTGGTAAGGAATTGTGAGATCAAATAATGCTGATTTGTGATATCTTTCATGGTGGTGAACATGACATAATGTATAGTGATCCAGAATTTTGCAGTAGAAAGGAAGCCAAGATAGAACTTGTTATGAGAAGATGTCATTGACGTCCTGGTTAGCTGGACACGGTTTAGACTCATGTGTGCGGAGTTGTCCAAGGTAGAAACATCGAGCTCTGAGGCACCTCCTGCATGAAGATCAAGGTAAGAAGAGGTTTCTCGATCTGATTCTTCCGATATCCAAATTAATAACCTTAGGAAGGTGAGTGTCATGATGAGCCCTGAAAAGATGAGTTTTTATATATGGTCATAAAATGGTGAAATATTCTGTAGAATATTTTTATGAGGTGACAACCCTCAATAGTCTCTAACAATTTCCACTTGGACAAAGGCGGAGACAGCTTGCAAACTGCCTCCCTTAGACCCTTGTCCACGTGGGTAGATCGGTGGGGGGTAGCTTCTGCCTCCTCCTTCTAGCCTGGACGCCATGCGCAAGTCACGTGTCAGATGATGATTGGTCGAACAATATTCTCCCTATCAGAACTATTTTAATGCTTGTCATAAGAATTGAAATTTGCAAGGAACCTGTATTTATGGAGTCACTCTGTGAGTGCATACATGGTTGAATGCATCTGAAACCACAATTGGAAGTCTGTTCTCATAATGGCAATTTGCCTAATACCATGAGGATTTTAGCAATATTTAGGGTGTGGTTGCTATGAGACACCAAACTTTCTGGTTATGCGGTTTGTATCACATACCTGCTCAGATCTCACATGAAATCTTTATACTAAATAGAAGTATCATTTGGGCATTTTCCATGAAAGAGATGGAGATATTTACATTCTTTTTCCTTTAGAGAGATATCTTCCCTTTATTTGTTTCACTATTGAATGAGTGTTGTTGCAAAGTGGGTTTTCTGATTGATCTCTATGCTATTGCTACGCGCCTTTATTCTTGGTGAAACTTTTGGTTGTTGGTTTAAGTTATTTTACCATTTTAGGATGTAATGATTGTACTGATGGCTTTTAGGCTGCATGTGGATTGGTGCACGTTGATATGAACTCTTAGAGTTCTATGAGTGTAAGAGTCTAAGATTAAATATTGCTTCATTGCTGCTTCTTTGTAATCCCAGAATTACAGATCGAATTACATCGTCTCAGTGATTCTGGCTTTTAGGTCACGATAGCGGCATCGTTTTTGTGGAACTTACAAACACATGGAATAAAATATTACACTCATGTTGGGTTCACTTATATTGTTGGTCTTTTTTATTTGACCAATTTTGTTTACTGATACATGAAGAAAGCTTTACACAACCTTCATGTAACTCTCACTCTAGCATTTAAATTGAAGCCTTTTTTTGTGGAGTTGATACTGTAGCTTTGGGAATTCATCCATATCTCAATCATGTATATGTACTGCAATGGTGGTCAAGTGACATTTACTTGAATATCATATGTAACTATTCCTATGCTTGAATCTTTCCATTGACTTAAATGTCTCAAGTTTTCAGCTTATCCCCATATTGGCAAATAGTGAGCTGTGTTTACTTTCTGGCAGGTATGGGAACATGTATAATGAAAAAAATGTAGCCATCAGTGGAATTCATACACATGGTGGTCCTGGGGGTTACCTCCAATATGTTGTGTATATTATAACATCTCTTGGATTCGTTAGACAATCATTTGATGCCATCGTTGATGGCATCGAGCAGAGCATCATAGAAGCCCATGAAAATCTCCGACCTGGGAATATCTTTGTTAACAATGGTAATGAAGTCTTTCATGTTTCATGCTGATTGTTTTTATTTAGAAAACCATAGAAAGTATGCCTAATTTCTGTATTAGATTTACCATTAAAATTTGTTTAGAGAAAGAAAGCAGAGGATGCAGGCATTTTCATATAAAACATGAGCAACTTGTAACTGTACTTATCTGCATGTTCGTACTTAATGCAGTTGTTTATTTGCTTTTTCAGGAGAGCTCTTGGATGCTAGCATAAATCGTAGTCCTAGTGCCTACCTAAATAATCCTGCTACAGAACGAAGCCACTATAAGTATGATGTTGACAAAGAAATGACTTTGTTGAGGTTCGTAGATGAAAAATGGGGTGCTGTTGGGAGTTTTAACTGGTTTGCTACTCATGGTACCTCAATGAGCCGTACAAACTCCTTGATTAGTGGAGATAACAAAGGAGCTGCTGCACGATTTATGGAGGATTGGGCAGAACAAGAAGGTCTTCCAAAAGGAAGTGACAGTAGATATCATGGTGCAGTTGTGACTGGACTCAGACATAGCAGACTTTATCAAAGAGTTTCAATCATCATTCCTCAGCCACATGAGAATGGTGTGTTTTGATATGCTCTACATTCTTCTAGTCAATCTATGCACTAAAATTTACCTACAATGTCTATATTCTTTCTCCCAATCCTTTGACCATACAAATCCTTTGCAGTTTATAATTTAACGCAGCTGGCATCCTCTTTCCCGGCATCAGGTGGAAAGCATTTAGCAAGTTCTGAAAGTGTATCACAACGTGTCCGAGATAGGCAAGATGGCAAACCTAAATTTGTATCAGCATTTTGTCAATCAAATTGTGGAGATGTAAGTCCGAATGTGCTTGGGGCATTCTGCATCGATACTGGACTCCCTTGTGATTTCAATCACAGTACCTGTAATGGGAAGAATGAACTTTGCTATGGACGAGGCCCAGGGTATCCATACTTAATTTTCTAGTCCTTTTAACTTTTATCGACTAAAATTCATAAACTGTTAATCCCTTGGATCTGGTTCATCTGTCAGATACCCAGATGAATTTGAAAGCACAAGGATCATTGGTGACAGGCAATTTGTCAAGGCTGTTGAACTCTTTGATACAGCTTCTGAGCCGGTAAAAGGAAAAGTCGACTATCGACAGACCTACTTAGATTTCTCAAAGCTAGAGGTTACCCTTCCAGATGGAGATCAAAAGGTTGTTAAAACATGCCCTGCGGCCGTGGGGTTTGCTTTTGCTGCGGGAACCACAGATGGTCCTGGAATGTTTGATTTTAAGCAAGGGGATGACAAGGTTCGTTGCAAGGAATTAGTCTTTATCATTTTTCGTTAAGCATGTTGGGTAACTATCTAAACAGTAATAATTAATGCTGCTTCAGGGTAATGCTTTCTGGAAATTAGTGAGGAACATACTGAAAACACCTAGCCAGGAGCAAGTTGCTTGTCAACAGCCAAAACCAATTTTACTTGACACTGGTGACATGAATGTACCATATGATTGGGCGGTGAGCATCATCTTATACTTCAAAGTTCTTTGATCTACTGCATACAGGAGTCCGTCAATAAATATTTGACCATAAGTTGGAATTCTTGCCTATTGGTTATCCATATCAAGCAAATGTTAGTTGTAGTGCTTTTGCTTGATTCGATTCCTCTTCGTACCTATGGCATCTTCAATATAGGTTAGAAAAAAAGAATCAAATATGACTGCAAGAAAAGGTCTTTTTAATAGTTATCTCAATCTGTCGGAAGATCTTTATCTCTGAGATGATTAAAAGTGGATATTTTTCTCTTTCCTGATATTTGTTAAAGAAGCTTCATCCAATGACTAATATTAATATTGAACGAAGATTTTGATGAACTTGATATATGACGACAGGACTAGTATTCTTCATTCAGAATGTATCATAGCCATCAACTGAACAGGCATTCTTTCTTCTGAGAAGAAGACTGTATTGAATGTGTCTCTGCATCAATTTCAGTCAGATAACTATGCATATAACTGATGGCAATTTGACAATAGCTATGTGGATACTTGCATTTGCTGTAATTGTTATCGTTCAATGGCCTGGCTTCTTGCTGTTTCTACATTAATGAATATAACTTTCCATTTTGTGATTATGGCTGATTTTTTCTTTTCCACGCCAGCCTTCAATACTTCCAGTACAAATAATCCGAATAGGCCAGGTGGTCATCCTCTGTGTCCCTGGAGGTATATACTTATTATGTTTTTTGGCACAGAGAAAGAATTGCAATCTTGGCATGTATTTAGGAAAAGATATGGTTTATCTATAATTTCTTTGCATTACATAAAGCTTTTGAGATAGAAAATTTCTCTCGTTTATTATTTTTGCATATTCAGTATCCACTTCTGCAGATATATTAGTATTTGATCCGTAAAATACTCCTAGGTCAGGTGGAGTGTTGGAAGAGTTATGAATTATCTGTATTTTCTCTCTCTCTCTCTCTCTCTTTGCAGAGTTTACTACAATGGCTGGAAGGCGTCTCCGAGATGCGGTGCGAACAGTACTTACCAGTGATGGCAGTGGTGAATTTGGTGGTAATGTTCATATTGTTATTGCTGGGCTGTCAAACACATACTCGCAATATGTGACCACATTTGAGGAGTACCAGATCCAAAGATATGAGGTGCATTAAATGATAAGCTATGCCAATTTTAGTTCATTTTCACATAGCAGCTATTTTCTTTAAAGCATTCTTTTATCATCTACATTTATTCACCCAGTCATCCTGAGCCTTTCTAAGATCCAAAACTTTATCAGTTTTAAGCTGCTAGCACTAATTGTATACCATTCGTTATCTTAGACTTGTTACTTTTCAATCTAAAATGAATTGCTACGCTGTAAGTCCTAACTATTCGGAGTCGGCCGCGAAAACCATCTCTAAATTTTTTATATGTATGCCTCTGTTTGTACTAGAGTGTCCAAGAAGCCAATCGGAAACCAGTAATATCAATCTTGTCCAGATTTTGTGTCAATTCCTTTTGCACTGTTGTATTATTCCCAATATACATTGCTTAGTGACGACTTTATATTATTTCCATTTTCATGCAATCTACTTTAGTGTCATTGTAGTTTGAACATTCTTACATTAAATCTCCTATTTTGTTCTGTAGGGAGCATCAGCACTATATGGTCCACACACACTCAGTGGTTACATTCAGGAGTTCAAAAAACTTGCTTCAGCCCTTGTAAATGGCAAAAGCTTTGGATCAGACTTGCAACCTCCGGATCTATTGGACAAACAAATCAGTCTTCTTCCTCCTGTTGTCATGGACGCAACACCAGCTGGGGTTAAGTTTGGTGACACCAGTGCAGATGTTCCTGAAAACTCTGCGTTCCGGCCCGGTGACATGGTGACGGCCACATTCTGGTCTGCTTGCCCGAGGAACGACCTCCTGACTAAGGGTACATTCTCTCTGGTGGAGTTCTTAGACAGCAGCAGTACTTGGCTTGCTGCATATGACGATGATGATTTCAGCTTGCGCTTTAAGTGGTCTCGGCCTTCGAAGCTCAGTCCTTACAGCCATGCAACGCTGGAATGGCGAATCCCTGAAACGGTCGTCGCCGGCGTCTATCGATTGAGGCATTTTGGTGCGTCGAAGAGTCTGCTTGAGGAAATTAGCCATTTCACCGGCACTTCGCGCGCCTTTGTTGTGCTTTAGCAATGTTGCCGTCTTGTCACTCATCAATAATGCATTTAGCTCAACTCATTTGCAGCCACTTGAGGTACAAAGGTTACTTGATGTTTTAGCTTGATTGCATAAAAGGTTGAAGCGTATCTTATTGCTGCGTTTTTTGTGCGAACACGCAGAACGACGCGACATGGCTGTCGGGCCAACTGTGCGGCACCCTCATCTTATCCTCTCCTTGCAGTGGTATGAGTGCCGCCACCATCTTTCTCATCTTCCTGCGCTTCTTGCTGCGTTTAGGGCAAGCAAAAGAGAGGTAACCAAGGCGATGAAGGAAGCAGTGGTTTTGTACCCATTGCCCGCCATCGGCCACCTGGTGTCCATGGTGGAGCTGGCCAAGCTCTTCCTCCTCCACGACTTCTCCGTCACCGTTGTCCTCATGGACGCCCCTATCAGCCACCCCTCCATTGACTCCGTCGTCGCCCGCGTCTCCTCCGCCTATCCCTCCATCTCCTTCCACCGCCTCCCGCCTGTCTCCTCCGTTCCCGACCCGGAACCCTCGTTCATCGTCCGCTTCTTTGACGTCGTTCGCCTCAACAACCCGCAGTTTCTCCACTTCGTCGCCGCCCATTCCCAGACCTACGACGTCCGCGCCGTCGTCCTCGACTTCTTCTGCTCCGACGCAGACGTCACCGCCGAGCTCCGCCTCCCCTCCTACTTCTTCTGGAGCTCGGGCGCCGCCGCTCTTGCACTTTTCCTCTACATCCCGACCCTCCACTTTGCCACCCACCTCAGCTTCAAGGACCTCGACGACGCCCCGCTCCACGTCCCGGGGCTGCCGCCGGTCTCCGCCTCCCACATGCCTCACGACGTGATGGACCGCAACACAGAATCTTATAAGAGATTGTTTCTCGTCTCCGAACGCGGGCCGAACGCCGACGGATTGCTGATCAATACGTTCGAATCCATGGAGGTTCAGGCGGTCAGGGCGCTCCGGGATGGTTCTTTCATTCCGGGCCGTCGGATGCCGCCGGTCTACTGCATCGGGCCGTTGGTCGCGGACTGGAGCGGAGACGACCGAGGTGTAAAGGAAGAAAAGGCGGAGTGCGTGGCGTGGTTGGACGCGCAGCCGCGAGGGAGCGTGGTGTTCCTCTGCTTCGGCAGCATGGGCACCTTCCGTGCAGAGCAATTCATGGAGATCGCTTCCGGCTTGGAGAGGAGCGGGCAGCGGTTCCTGTGGGTGGTGCGAGCCCCGGAGAGCGAGGGCGAAGAGCACCAGGCGTCGGAGCCACTAACCGAACCGGACCTGGAGACTCTGTTGCCCAAAGGTTTCTTGGAGCGGACGAAGCAGAGGGGCTTGGTGGTGAAGTCATGGGCGCCGCAGGTGGAGGTGCTGAACCACCGGGCGGTGGGCGGATTCGTAACCCACTGCGGGTGGAACTCGGTGATGGAGGCCATCATGGCCGGGGTGGCGATGGTGGCGTGGCCGCTGTACGCGGAGCAGAAGCTGAACAAGGTGTTCCTGGTGGAGCAGATGCGACTGGCGGTGGCCATGGAGGGCTACGACAAGGAACTGGTGGCGGCGGAGGAAGTGGAGGCCAAGATCAGGTGGCTGATGGAATCGGAGGGAGGACAGGAACTGAGGGCGCGGGCCGCGGCGATGAAGGAGAGGGCGGTGGAGGCAACGAGAGAAGGGGGTTCGTCTCAGCGAGCGTGGCTGGAAGTAGTGAAATCGTTAAGGCTTCTTCATGGAATTAACGGATGACAAGGATCCGTGGTCGATGGAAGGAGACGCTTGTTATTTAGTCCCTAATAAAAATAATCCTTTATAAAAAAAATATTATTTTTATTATTTATGATCTTAATATTATTAGTTTTATTCTTTTTATCTTCCCACAATCCCTTATTTCATCCTTGATAACATCGCTTTGCTTATTGCCATCATTATTTGTTGACATCGCTCGTCATCGATTTTTTCATAATCTCTTATTTTATTTTTGCTGCCAACTTCGCTTGGCTCATTATCATTATCATTCGTTGATGTTGTCATGACATTGTCCGATTTGTCTCGCTGTCCTCAAAGAAATAAATAATAATAATATTTATGTCTTAAAAATATTTAAAAAAATTAAAATAAAATGTAAATAGTGAAAACTGAAAAGGGTACCGTAAATAGTAATCTTTATTTTTATCACGCATATTTGAAGAGTAATATTTTTCAAAGTTATTCTTAATGATAAAAAATGTTAGACTCTTCCGTTATGAAAAAAAAAACCTTTTCATTCGATATAATTCTTTAAAAAAATTGGTTTTCGCTTTTTATTGGAGAACACTTCTGTTTGAATTTTTAGACCCATTTTGTCTCTAGAAAGTTATGGATCTAACTAACGCTACTCGACGACTAATAAAGGGTGTCCGTCTATGCTAGTGCGATTTGAATCATCGAATTCGACGATGGGGGAGCATGAGGAGGGATTCGTCGTCGTCGTCTCCCCACGATGACTCCTTGTCTTCGGATGCGGAAGACGAGAAATCCTCTATGCCGACGCCGACGCCGACGCCGAGATCTACCGCCTCTTCGGGCGGGAGAAGCCGTCGTCCACGTCCTGGGCGTCGGGAAACGTACGGATCCTCTTTCTGTTACTGATATGAAAGATTTTGCTGATGATATATCTCAAAAATATTGGTCTGATCAATATAGCGTTTGCTTCGTTTTTTACTGAGTTGAGATCGGTAGGTTTAGGTTTTGTAAGGTGCTGGTCTTCTTACCTATTTTAACCAATTCTTACTCACAGAAGCCCTAATTGGACATCCGACACCTTATTGTCGTTGTTCGAGAAACAACCTAATTCGTGATCGGTTAACCTTTTTTGTGGGATCGAACTGGTTGAGAATGCATCTGAACGACTTGATAGGTCGCATTGTTCTCCTCCTCCTGGAATGGCACCTGTTGACGGCGCCATTAGCTAACAGTTCGATGGTAAAATGACTGGTCTCAGCCCTGACGCTTGGCTTGGTGGGGGGCGACGGCCATCTGGGTCTTGTTCGAGCTAATGGACTACTATCTGCTCAGTGTCGCTGCCTCATCCTATGTCTCTGACCCAACGCAACCACCTCGATCAACAAGTGAGCTTCCCTCTGTGATTCGTGTGGCTTCGAGGCTCATGCCCTCTCATATGGTTCTATCTAATTGTGCTTTCTTTTGAAGGTCCCCGCCGCACATTCCCGTGGTAAGCATTCCCTGAGATCATGTTGTGAGCATTATTGCTCTCTGCTTTGTCGTGAGATCAACCGGGTTTCTTGAATCAGGGTGTGATCTAAAGAAAGTTCCTTGCTGTATGTTGCCTATGTATTCTGCAAATGAGCCTCAGGATTTTGGTGCTGCGTTCGGGTCTATCATTAGTGGTGCTTTGAATTTTTTCAGGTTATTGCTGGGCCGTGGGTTCTGTCAATCTTTGGCAACTCCCGCAATTTCTTGACCTTGTTTTATGTAGGTAATCTTAACTTACTCGAAATTGCGTAAATTAATGTCCCCCTATTTATTGCATTTCTAAGATTTCTTATGCTACAGGGGTGAGGGAAACAGCATTGTTGTCACACTGCACGCGGTTCCGGTGCTGTATGAGAAGTATCAGGACAAGGTTGATGATGCACTGGCAGAGAAGGCGGAAACAGAGTTCAAGAAGCCCCATGCAGTAGTAATTCATGCAAAATGCTGAGCAGGATTCCAGAGGGGCCTTTGAAGGATAAGAAGTTCCAATAGAGGAGAATCGATTATGCTGCTGCAGTGATCATTACAGTTTGTCAATTGTTGTGGTGACTGGTTATCCATTTTTGCTGACAACTCTGCCTTTGAGTGTTCCTATTTAGATAGATGGCCATGGATTTATGATGTGGATTGAGTTTACCTTGGTATTGTTGTACCAAGTATGACAAGTCTACTTAAATCGATGGTAACCTGGTACAGTAAAATTTTATTTTGGTTTCTTATTCATGTCATCTTTATGAATCATCTGGTATTGCTAGTGTTCCTGGTAGGCCGTCATGGAATTTTTAGGATATAGTGCATTATCTGGTGACTGAAGTTTCCTCCTTCCTATGTTTCTTCAAGGAATATGCAAATTATTCTGAATTTGGTATTATGATAATGAAGTTTCCTCCTTCCTTTGTTTAGGTTAGAAGCTGCATATGTAATGGATGTTGAAATGGTTTTGATAGGGATTACAGCGTTAGTCAATTATCATCCGATATATGATTGTCACATGGTGTCTAGGGTGAAAGGAGAAGATCGAGATAATCCTCCATTCGTGTGTCCACATGGGCAAAAGTCCAAGGTGGGTGATTATGGATTATTCTCTCTTGTCGTTTGCATAGATAAGAGGTCAATTGGAGGGGATTAAAGACTTTCTCATCATGGAATATTTTATAAAATATTTTGTTCATTTTCTGACTAAGTATAAAAGCCTATCTTTAACACAATAAAAATGAGATCATCTTTTTGTTCGCTCATCTCGACACTTATATACATAGGGTCACTAACTTGAGTGTTAGATTGATCAGGTCGAGAAACATCTCTCAACTTTAGTCTTTGCATGGGTGGCACCTCGAGAGCTCGACGTTTTCATCTTGGAGGCATCTCAAACAATCATATGCATACATGTTCGGACCATGTCATGCTGACTAGGACGTCAACGACTCATTTTCATAACATTTTGGTACTAGAAAGAAGGATCGATGTCGTAGGGGCACCCGCCTGACAACCCTTTCAATGAACGCTCGAGTGAGGAGGCTTTGTCCCCAGCCTATAGTACTTCCATCCAATGGGAGTAGTAGCCACCCTTTTCACACATAGATTCATCCATCTCGGCACAAATATCAATGTGGTACTAGTGTCTATTTAATAACTGGGTCTCTCACCCCTACGGACGATCTCAAGCTACCTGCTCATCCCCGTCGAGATGTTTTTAATCTCACTCGGCAAGTACAGATGCTAATGGGCATAATACAGGTTATCGCTCCACTTTTGCCCTAGTTAGTCTAACATGCAATGCCACTAGCTCAATTATAGTCACTGGCTCGATTACCACCAACATCGACACTCATCTAGCTTCCCCCACCCAATATGGTGCTGACATCCCAAGAGCGCTTGAGGCCCATCGAATCGTTGGTTGAGAGGGCACTTTGATCCTCAATTGTGGACTTCAGTGGACCATACCACTACTCTACCATGCTTGAATTCAAGACCTAGTCGTCGAATTCGATGAAGGATCTACGGATCCAACTGCGATAGATGGATTGACGTTTGAAGGAGATGCACTAAGAGTTCCAACAATCAAAAGGGAAAGTACTGGTAGAACCCACCACGAGTCGGTCACTATTTACCCAGAAAATCCAAGAGGAATTGTCTCCAATGAACTTTTGCCTCCCGTCACTGGAGGCATTCAATTGTAGTGCCAACCTGATAGAGCACATTGTAGTTTTTCGCACCCAAATGTTGTTATATGACATTTCAAACACTCTAATGTGTCAGACCTTCCTAACTATATTAAGAGGCCTAGCATGAGAATAGTATACACCTGAAACCATGTTCAATCAATTCTTTTACCCATCTCATAAGAGAGTTCAAACTTCACTTCCTCGAGAATATGCTCCCGAGGCCATCAGCTGTAATGTTTCTTGGACTCATGCAAGGGGAGGAGGAAATATTTGCAAACTTCATCGCTTAGTTTACAAATGAAATCCGAGACATAATAGCTACTAATTTATTGCTCATAGTACAAACCTTCATGATATAGCTTAAGTCCTCTCACCTCTTCTAGTTGTCTATAGAAAAACCATCGACAACTATACTAGAAATACTTCATAGGGTCAATCAATACATTATTGCTAAGGCAATGGTCTCAAATATGCATAAGGAGTTATGCAAGAGGCCAAAGCAGGAGCGGATACAATCCACCCCGACCTCGAGGTCATTGTGACGAAGGAGAAATGAATGACTTGAGTTACTCATCCAAAGTCCGAGCTGACCCCCATGAATATAATTAGAACTAAAGTTTTTCTATTAATAAAAGAGAAGTGACTTTTTCAAAGACTCTCACTCAATGAAGACTTTGTAAAAAAAAAAGATAGACCCAAATACTATCGATTCCATCGGGATTACGACCATGATATAGAGGATTATTACGACTTGAAAGATCAGATTGAATAACTCATACATCGTGGACATGGTTCATTTGAAAGCATCGAAACCCTCACCCCCAACCTTAGGGGCCGGTGGAGAGACAAATTGACATCATCATTGGTGGACTCACCTATAAGGATGCCAAGCCTACTGTAAGCTCTCGATATATTGTATAAAGCATGAATAAAATTGAAAGACACGATCATAAACGAGCGTTACATCAAATATGTTTATGGCTTTATCCGTGACATTCTCCCCACCTATTTTTTTGATATTCTCATCGAAATCTTTGCAGATGCTGCAACTCCTTGCCTTTGCTAGATATTTGATCTTCTACTCTAGTTTTAATGCATCTCTTGGCTCCCAACTACTCTCCCTCACTATTGTTAAGTTGTCAAACTTTAATCTGTCATACTGTTTCAACTCACCAATGACTCTTACTCTAATGTTGGATTGGTCAAGTTATATTAATGTTTATTAGTTCCTATGGATCCTGATGAAGGAAAAGATGTTCCTTATTATGTGTTAGTCTCTTAAACATCTCGTGCCACTTGAATTATTGGATGCTTGTTGGAGCTTTAACGAGCATCCTGTTATTGACTCTGAAGTTTTTGAGGTCTTTCTTTTATAAAATTTGCCCATCAATTTCTCTTCTATTTAGTTGTCACCTCCAAATAGGTTTAGTTGTCACCTCCAAATAGGTTCACAACACTTCCACTTCTGTAGAGAAATAAAGTAGACAATATACTCTTAGTAGAACCAATCACTATTGGTGGGAATTTGACAAATAGTCTTCCACTTGTGAATGTTGCATCTTATTGCCTTTGTTGAATCTTTAATCTTCTGCTCTAGTTGCAACATGTCTTTTGGCTCTCAACTGCTCACCATCGCAATTATTAAATAATCAAACTTTGATTTACCATGTTGCTTTAACTCATCAATGACTTTAACTTTTGTGTGGGGTCGATCAAGTTGTGTTGGTCTCTGTTGGTTCTTATGGATCTTTCAGATAAAGGAAAAAATATTTTTTGTTATATACCAATCTCTCAAACATCTCATGTCACTTGAATTGGATGAATGCCTATTGTAACTTTAATGAGCATCGTCTCACAAACTTTAAAGTTTTTTAGGCCTTATCGTTGTAATTTGCTCACCAATTCCTCTACTTAGTTTGATAGAAAAAAGTTACGGAATGGTCGGGCAAGACAATGGGAAGCAAATCTTCATATGCCCAATACTAAAAAAAAATTATCACAAGGTCAGCTACTTCTCAGAGGAGGTGCCGTCGTCGAAAGGCTGGTCGAGATCCATCTCGATGTTGGCATCTTTCAAACACTCGGCGAAGGGGTCTCGTTCGATCGTTATATAGGGTGCTTCCCCCAAAGTCGCTCGAGCGCCACCCGGTACCCGAACTCGTAGCTGACCCTCCCCATCTTCTCGAGGCCAGACTCGAACCCTCGGGATGCCTTGTAGGCGACCACCGCCTTCTGACCCTCGGCCTTTAGTTCGACCTCGAGGAACACTACCGCCTCGTTCAGCGAGAGGACGTCGCCCTCCAGGCGAGCTCGATCGTTCCGAGCCCCATCCAAGCTGGAGCTCAGGAGCTCGACTTCTTGCTCAAGCTCCCTTCGCTGGCTCCTGAGGGACTCTAGCTCAGTCTGCATCTTCTCAACTTTGCCCTCCAGCTCTTTCGCCCACCGTCCAGCGATCGCAACCAACTCTTGGCTGACTCCTGCCTTCAGCTCCTTGTTCACAGCCCAAAGAGTTAGGATCTTCTGATGCTGGCTCCGAACCAGTCGGCCTGCATCATGGACTCGATCGATAAGGGTGCTGATGAAGTGAAGCCCCTGCAAGCAAAGGGGAGTTAAAGTTTGAAAGGAGAACAATAGACGAAGAAAGGAGACATTCCTTACCCAGACAGCCAACTTGCCGGCCCGATTCATGAGCTCCTTGGAGGAGCATTCATGCACTTGCTTCGCCAAGGCGGGGTGTAAAACCCCCAGCAAGTACTCCCCAAACAACAGACCCTCGGTCCAGAATGGACTAGATCCAGAGATGATCAACCACCTCATCATTAGAGGGTCCTCATTGTCGGCGCATTTCAGCCACGTCATAATGGAGGCGAAGTACGTATCTACCATCGCTCGGTCTTCAACCTCGCATAGTTCCCGCATGGTATACCACCACTCGGGGACCTCCTCAAGTTCCACCGTCCCTTTGCCCTTGTCGGCAGAGGTCCTAGCGGTGCTCCTCAAAGCATCCGCAAGTTGTTCGGCGGTCACCTTCCGCAGACGCTTCCTCAAACCCGCCCCCGCTCCAGAGCTGGGGCGCTTCTCAACCGTGGACACCTCGGCATCCCCAAGCGCACTTGCTGCCAACGGCGCCGCTGATCTACTACCCGCTCTGCCATCGGACTTCATCTTGTTGAGGTTGAACATATCTACACAACAAAAGGTATGATTAAGAAAAACTCAAGCCCGATATAAAAACAGGAAAAAACATACCCCCAGGGGCAGGACTCAGACCGACCTCGGCTAACCAGGCCTCATTCATGTCCTTCACCCCTCTTGAAATGGAAAGGATCCCACGGAGGATCTCAACCTGTCCGATCTCGTCGGTCGACAGCATCGGTATAGAGTTGTTCACCGTCCGAGAGGTCCACTCGGTCAGGAAGCTCCAGCCCCGGTGGTAGGAAATGAAGAAAAAACACGACTTCCAACCTTTTGTTGCTGGAAGGCGCATCGCTCACACGGAATCTACTACGAGCGGCCAAGTAATACCCGGCTTACCCCCAACTTAGTCGGAAGCAAGCCATGAACAACTCTCGGGTCACCCATATACCCGACACATAACACTCCCATAAGAAAGCCACCATATACCGCCACGAGTTGGGCGCCATATGGGAAGGAGAAATCCTCCACTATTCGAGGCACGCCTCGATCATGGGATGCAATGAGAATCTCAGTCCCGCTTCAAGGGCGTCGGTCGACAGATTGAAGCCACTCGAAAAAGCGTCATAAGGACGCTCCCCCAGCAGGGGAACATAGAGTTTGTACTCCGGAGGAATGAAATAGTTCTTCCTCGCCTTGACCAACCGACGAGTTGTCACGGTCGAGTCTACGTTAAAAAAAGACTGCAACACTGTCAAGGCATCAGCGGTCCTGGAGTCGCCCGGAGCACTCGACGACGGAACGACCGCTACCGACACACAATCCTCGGAGGGATGACTTAAAACCCTCGACCTATGGGCCAAAATTTTGATCGATCGAGACTCGGAGTGGGAGGAGAAGGAAGACATCCGACCTGCTCGAGAAACTGTTGGGGGAAAAAGGGAGGGGATGAAGGTCAATAGTGTTAGCTTAGTCGGCGTCGGAGATGATGAAAAAACAACAGTAAAAGCGAAGAAGCAATGACCAGAGTAAGGGAAGGCTGCAAAATAATTGTGGGAGGGGGGAGGGGGATTTAATACCTCACCCCAGTGCCCGTTGGCGCCTCACCTCCCCCCAAAAGTGGGACAACTCATCATAATGCCTCGCGCTACGCGCCCGACGAGTTACCGTATGGGACACGTGTCATCCCACGAATGATTTCGATCAATAAACAAAGCTTCCTCAATCCCAAGAAAAAATCTCCCTGACCATCGACAAGCGAGCTCTCAACCTCACCCAAGGGCTTTCAGTCACGACCATCGACAAACGAGTTCTCAACCTCGCCCAAGGGCTTTCAGTCCCGACCATCGACAAGCAAGCTCTCAACCTCGCCCAAGGGCTTTTAGTCCCGACCATCGGCAAGCAAGCTCTCAGCCTCGCCCAAGGGCTTTCAGTCCCGACCATCGATAAGCGAGCTCTTAGCCTCGCCCAAGGGCTTTTAGTCTCGACCATCGACAAGCGAGCTATCAGCCTCGCCCAAGGGCTTTCAGTCCTGACCATTGACAAGCGAACTTCCAGCCTTGCCCAAGGGATTTCAATCACGATTATCAACAAAGCGAGCTCTCAGCCTCACCCAAGGGCTTTCAGTCCCGACCATCGATAAGCGAGTTCTCAACCTCGCCCAAGAGCTTTCAGTTTCGACCATCGACAAGCAAGCTCTCAGCCTCGCCCAAGGGCTTTCAGTCCTGACCATCGGCAAGCAAGCTCTCAGCCTTGCCCAAGGGCTTTCAGTCCCGACCATCGACAAGCGAGCTCTCAGCCTCGCCTAAGGGCTTTTAGTCCCGACCATCGACAAGTGAGCTATCAGCCTCGCCCAAGGGCTTTCAGTCCTGACCATTGACAAGCGAGCTCCCAGCCTTGCCCAAGGGTTTTGAATCACGATTATCGACAAAACGAGCTCTCAGCCTCACCCAAGGGCTTTCAGTCCCGACCATCGACAAGCGAGCTCCCAGTCTCACCCAAGAGCTTTAAGTCCCGACCATCGACAAGCGAGTTCCCAGCCTTGCCTAGGGGCTTTTAGTCCCGACCCTCGACGAACGAGATATCTGTCTCGCTCGAGGGCTCTCAAACCCCACTACTCACATTAAAGCTCCCGCCCCACCTCAAGGATTGATGGGCTAACTGAGGTGACACAACCTCAAATGTATATAAATCCCTCCGTCATACCAATCCCGTGCCTAAAGGACCCCCTCGGCTTCTAAGAAGCCTCAAAGGAGCCTCCTTCTCAAGAGGGGAGGAGAATAATAGGGATAATAGTGGTCTCCTTCCCAAACCAGACGACGTGGCACAACACAAACCAACGGGGAAGGATGGGGCTGGCTGACTAATCTCCCCAACCTCGCCCTTTGACACACACTAGCGACGTGTCACAAACGGGCGGACAAATCCCGGGCCTGACAGCATTGGACGCCGTGCAGTCACCATCAGGTCTCATAAGAATCTGAGAGAACCACACGATAGCAGAGCAGAAGCAACACGTAATCGGCAGCACGAACAGCCGCCAGCGCTGCCTGCGACATTAAACGGGCTGGCAGAGAATGCCAGAAGTACGATGAGATCAAGACGACCGATCGACGACGTAAACATATAAAAGGGGTACCCCAAAGGTTCTTACGGGGGGCTCTGGGAGGGGGGCTATCTCTCTCTCTCTCTCCACTTCAACGAAAAGAATAGAAGCTCCGACGTTCGAGCAGGAGATGTCGGACTTCACCCTTCGAACCGACGCTAACTTGATCATCGGAAGAACCTCCCTGAAAATCCACCACCCGGACGAAGGTCTTATCTTACATAAACACTTTCACGAGGTCATAAAAAAGACCCACATCAAAGTGACTATCCGAATCAAGTGACCACAAATGTCAATCTCAAATTACCTCACGTTGAGCTCCTGTTGTATTCACGGATCGAACCCCGCTGACTCCCCGGACGCAGCGGAGCATCCACAACAAGTAGCAAAAGCATCGACACCCTATGTTTCAGGTCTAAAGGCTGTGTTTTAGCAAATTTCCTTTTCTTTGCAGTCACCACCCACAACTTTGAGATGCTCTGCTGCATCAACTTGCACTCCGTCCCTTCATTTTGTTCTGCTAATGATGATATTTATTTTGGATCTGCAGCAGCAGCCTCTGAGGCACTCTGCCATGAAAGGAACAGTGACGAGCAGGCCCACAACACCACCACATCATACATATATCATCAATTGCTGCTGATGAGAGGTGGTAATGCTTCGTCGACGTTCCCGTGAAACCTATTCAATGCTCCTAAATCCGCACTTCATTAACTCTCTCACCCTTCCCCTCCCTCCTCGTGACCGCACTAAATTCTCTGGCTTACGTGGCCCAACGCCCCTCCCCGCCCAAATCGTATATATCCACGCCGTTAACACATACATGTGCCTTCCCTGCCACACAACGTTCGACCATGGCTCCCATCGTGCTGCTTCTTCTGCTTCTTCTGTCGTCTCTCTCGCCCTCCTCGTCCGAATTCACCATCGTGATGCCGGACTCGTCGGCCCTCGTCGACGCTCCGCAGACGGGCTTCTCCGACAGCGCCAGGACCGACCCGGCCGAGCAGCGGGCGGTGTACGAGATCATGGAGGCGACGGGCAACGGCTGGGCCACGTCCATCCCTGACGTGTGCCGCGGCCGCTGGCACGGCATCGAGTGCATGCCCGACACCGACGACGTCTACCACGTCGTCTCCCTCTCCTACGGCGCCCTCTCCGATGACACCGCCTTCCCCACCTGCGACCCCGCCCGGTCCTCCCTCTCCCCCGCCCTCCTCGCCCTCCCCCACCTCCGCTCCCTCTTCTTCTACCGCTGCTTCACCGGCAGCCCTCAGCCCGTCCCCGCCTTCCTCGGCCGCCTCGGCCCCACCCTCCGCTCCCTCGTCCTCCGCGAGAACGCCCACACGGGCCCCATCCCGGCCGAGCTCGGCAACCTCACTTCCCTTCGGGTGCTCGATCTCCACGGGAACCATCTCGGCTCTTCCATTCCCCCATCGCTTCAACTCCTGAGGAATCTCCAATTGCTGGACTTGAGTCACAACCAGCTCTACGGCCCAGTTCCTGAACTCAACCTTCCCTCCTTGACCGTCATGGACCTCAGCCATAACCTCCTCCATGGCCGGATTCCAACTTCTTTCGGGCGGTGCGATTCCCTCGTCAAGATGGACCTGAGTCGAAATCGCTTCTCTGGTTCGATTCCAGACTCTCTCTGCGACCTAAAGAACCTGGTATTACTCGATCTGAGTCACAATCGCCTGGCCGGCCCTCTCCCACGCTCTCTTGGTGGGTTGAGGTCGCTAACAGCGTTGATCCTCAGCGGCAATCTGATGAGCTCGGCGACGATTCCCAAGGACGCATTCGGAGGGCTCGCAGCGCTGAACACACTCATTCTATCCAACATGGGGCTACAAGGATCCATACCCGAGTCCATCGGAGAACTGGGAAGCCTTCGGGTTCTTCATCTCGACGGGAACAAGCTGAACGGTTCCATGCCTCAAAGCTTTCGGAAGCTACAGAAGCTCACCGAGCTGAGGGTGAACGACAACCAGCTCATGGGGCCCATCCCCATCGGCAGGGAGATGCTGTGGAAGATGGGGAAGAAGCTGAGGCTCTACAACAACTTGGGGCTGTGTTACGACCTGAGCAATGGAAGATACGAGGGGATGGAGTCGATGTCGGGCATCAGTTACTGCGAGACGGAGAGCAAAGATGCTGCGAGTGCGAGGAGCCATACGACGAAGCATTACTCGTCGTCCACTTCGAGGGACGGCGGCCATGGCCGGCCCTCCAGTTTAAGCTCTTCCGGAGCGGCTCGTAAACTCCACCTCGCCCAAGAAGAGCTCGTCGATCTGATCGCACCGCTGCTCGTCTCTCTTCTTGTGTTCGTGTAGCCGTTGCTGTGGCAAAAGTCCTGCACGTAAAGACTACTTCTTCGCCTACAGAGAGGAACCAACCAACCAATGTAAATTTCCCAAGTCAAAGGAACGCAGTGGGGGCTGCACGCAGTTGGATTCTCTTCCAAGCCAAACGAGAAGGGTTAGCTCGGTGGGGGGACTGCGACAGCACAGCGGCTTGTCCTACCTCTGCGTCGACAAGCTGGCCGGAGCTCTCTTCTCTGCTCACCCATCGATTAATCCTCCTCTGCAGGAACACAAGGCTGGTCTCTCTGTTTCCTTCAGAGAGGAAGAAAACTGTACTTTCTCCAGAGGAGAATAAGATTCTTCGATTACGAAGGAAGCATGGCCGGAACGTATCATTAAAATCATAACTATATGGTTCTGTGGCTTCCGTCACTTGTAAAGCATGTCATATGCTGTGTGCTTATTACCTCAGTTCGGTCTTCGACTCGTACAATGCTGTCGAGTGAGGATCCAAATTTGGTGGGTTCGCACCACTATGGATGTGCTTGCCGTCGTATTGCCGCCACCACACGCCCAGCCTTTACAGCGTTCGGTTTGGGCCTTTACCACCACGGGGAGCACCGAAGTCAAACAAACAGAGTAAGTGGAGTACCAAATGCTCCAACCAATAATAAATCTAATCCGACTTATCGAGATGCGGAAGTGTGCCATTTGGTCCGCGTCGTCGTCAATCCATCATCCTATTATTAACGTCATCAGCACCGTCTATTATTGCCATCATCATTTTATTCCTTCGTTATTTTCTATATTTTTCGAAATAAAAAATAAGCAAAAAATACAGTACGCCATTTCCCGGTATTGCTTCCTCCCCCCGCCCTCCCTCCTCCATTGTTATTATAAGAAGAGGAAGAAGAAAGAGACGACGCGGAGAAGCAAAGGGAAACTAAATCTAATCTGAACTCCTCTTCCTCCTCCGCTTCTTTCTCTTTGTATCCGCATCGCCGCGGCGGTGGTGGAGGCGTGGGACTCGGTGGCAGTGTGTGTGTGAGATATAGGAAGAAGAATGCAGCAAGGGAGGCCGGAGCTCGGTGCCATGACGTTCGATGAGGTCTCCCTCGAGAGGAGCAAGGGCTTCGTCCAGGCCTTGCAGGTGAGCCCGGCTCCTCCTCTTAATCCGGATCTCTGATGGACTTCCTTTCTGCGCGATCGCTTCTTTCTTGCTGTTTGTTTTTTATTTGTACTTAGGGTTTCTTATTCTGGTAGCTTCAAATATCGAGATTGGGTCCTTCGATTCGTACTTACTGCCGGTTCTTGATTTCAGATACTTATGTTTGTTGGCGCACCTGATTTTTCTGGTACTTTTCTGATTCTGATCCACATCGATCTTTGAGTTAATGGTCTCTGTTTCCTTCTACTTCCACTTCTTAAACGATTTGTGTTCTTTGAATCGAACGATAAGCTTTCTACCGTCTTATTTCAGAAGCATCGCTTTTGTTCATGGAAATATTTGTACGAATCTGTCGTCCGTAATGCTTGTCGCCAAATTTTGTGCTGATAGCTATGTGTGCTAATAATGTTTAGGAGCTCAAGAACCTGAGACCTCAGCTTTACTCTGCTGCCGAGTATTGCGAAAAATCTTACCTTCGCAGTGAGCAGAAACAGATGTAAGATCTATCCTCCTATGTGTTCTTAGGAAACGCTGGTTCTGATCCTTCCTCTACTTTCTTCTTGAAAATGCCATTTTTTTATATCCGAATAGCATGTGTATGCAGACCCCGCAAGGCATGTTGAAATTTTCTTGCGCATAAGGTTGTTTTGGTTAAAAAAAAGCTGCAGAATATATGTGAATAATCACATCATGGACTGAAATGCATCCTACAATTTCATCACTGATGGTCATATTTAATTTGAGAAACAGTGCTTTTATTTAGCCTCATAGTATGATTTTGTTGACATTTACAAGATCTTGTTCACAATAACAAAACATTTGTCTTCAAACAAATAAGGCCCTTTTTTCTTACGCTTGGGTGAAAATAAAGAACCAAAGTTATAGATCCATGGAGTCGATCCCAAATAATTGAGACATGTGATTTTATTGTTGTTATTGGTGGTTTATTCTCAATGCTACTTCTTGTTAGGTATTTTATCATCATGGAGCTGCTTTATTACTAGTCGAATGATAGCTGCAATTGGAGCCCAAGTGTGTTTTAAAAGAAAAAATTATACTTTTAACTTGTGAAATGCATCATTCACTTGTTGGGATTTGTGAAGCCGCAAGGTCACATGTATGGACAATCTTGTTTAGGAAAATATAGAGAAATCCCAAACTCAAAAAACTTTAACCAATCAAATTCAGAATAGCTATTTGCTTCATTTGGATAATGTAACCTTATTTTCCTTTCAGGGTGGTGGATAATCTGAAAGAGTATGGTGTCAGAGCCCTTGTCAATGTTGTTGATCATCTTGGTACTGTTGCTTACAAATTAACAGACCTTTATGAGCAGCAATCATCAGACATCGCTACCGTAGAGCAAAAGATTTCATGTCTCTGTCAGGTTAAGGTTTTGTGAAATAGAGCACCATTTTGGAATTCTTAGAATTGACCTCATGTTCCTTTCTCATTTTCAGCAAATTCTCGCTTGTCAAGCCTTCACTGGTGAGGAGTGTCTTAGGCAGCACCAACTGTTTACAGCAACCACAAGGCATCGCAAACATTACACTCTACCAAGTAAGAACAATTAGAAAGTACTTCTCTCTTCTTTTGCAGGATAGGGAAGGAGGGAGGTGGTTTGTTAATTGTTTGGTTTGATTCCATTCTATCTAGAATTTGTCGGCACAAGTGTGGAGAGCAGTTCGAAGCTAAAAAACCATTTCATTCCTAGTCATGTTGAAGCAAAACCACTTCCTCATACTTCGGGTGTGTAGTTTTTGCATTTTATGTTCATATTTCCAGTGCAGCTTGGTCTTAAACTATGTAGATTCTGAATTCCATGTTTCTTTTTTGGATGACTAAGAAGGAACTGCAGCTCCAAAAACTTTATCTTGGCACCTAGCCTCAGGGAGCAACTCTTCACCAAACAGAGATCCTCCTCATGCAGCATTCCGGCAAGCTTCTACATCATTCCCTCAACTACTACTATTCATGCTCATTTTTAAGCTTTGGTCTTTCACTGTGACTCAAAAGTTGATGTTTTTCTCTTCTCTCAGGGTTGATGGTTCTAAAGCTTTCGAAATGACTGATGGTATTTTGCATCTCAATGCCCTTAGTGTTCTTTCTTTGAATATTAGCGCTCAGTTGTTGATTCATGTAAGTCTCGGGTGCAGAGGAGACTGCTGCACCACTGCCCCTATCAAGTTACCTTCAGGCTGCCAAGAGACGTCCAACTATTAATGTTGCTTCTCGTACATTTGCTGTTAAGGTAAATAAGAGTCTAATCTATTCACTAGTTTCATGGAGAGGTACAAGTCTGCATGCACAAAGAAACTTATTACCGCTGCAAAAGCAAAATCTATGGGGTATTTCTTCACTAACAAAAAAAAAAAAAAAAATTCTATTCTAGAAAGTGCATTATGCATCTAAAAGGTATGCTGTAGTTAGACGACATGGCAATATAATCATCGCTTCGTGCTATGTGCACACACATGTTTGTACCATTCCTTTGTTGAAACTTTGACTTGAACTTATGTGATTACATTGCCCTTTGAGATACAATTGGTTGTTCGTTGGCAGGATCCATTGGAGGGTGCAAAAACTGTATCAGGTTTCGAGTCCTCTGATGATTCTGGACAGCGCGAGATCTGCCAGCCTCCTGCTCGCAACAAGAGCATTCTTTCGGCACTCTTCCCCAGGAACAAGACCACCTTCAAACCCAAGAGACTTGTGGTATCCTGATGCTTTTGCTGACAACCGCTTGTCTCGTCCCATTGGGCTCTCTCGGTGGAATGTTATGGAGCTGGGCATCATCATCTCCCCATGTCCCTCGACCCAGTAAGCATCTATATCGCTCTGTGTTCGTCATTGACGTATGGTTGCTATCTGCTGTTGGTATCTTTTCGTGACTGCTTCTTCGGCAGTGTTTGAGAGGATTCGTGTTACTTCTTCGACTGTTGCCTGTGTTTGGTTCATCAAAAAGCGTGCTAATTCTTCGATGCTGCTTTTCTAAGAAGATGAGCTCTTGCTCAGATCGTTGTCGATCAAATTAGCCAAATCCCCATCTCAATCGTGGATTGTGATGAAAACATGGCGAGTTAACTGGTCATGTTGAGTAAAATGTTGATGCAGTGTTTTCCATGTTCGAAATGTGTACGTAAAGCCAATGTTGGGTCACCCTACATAAATATCTCGCCTTTACCGGGTCGAGTCAAGTGGGGTTCGTCTTCGGTGGCAATGTCGCTCGTGTCGGCTCCAAAATAGGCTCCACTTGGACTAGAACGGTGTTTTAATGGTGTTATGAGTGAGGTTGACAGCTAGTCGATTTTTTTGGTTCTGTTTTCGTCTGCTATGTTTCTGAACTGGTTAAGATAAGTTTGAGCAATTTATTATTAGTCTCCAATCTAATACCATTTATAAACCGTAATTTTTAAAAAAAAAAAAAAATTAACATCTCACTTTTCATTTCAAATCATACGTTTTTTTTATCTTTTATTTTCTAAGAATGATATTACATCTCCCGTTCGTCCCGTCGATCATCCATCACCTTTGCCCCATATCTGTCACTGTCATCGCTCCCTTGTCTCTCACCTCTGCCCTTGCCCTCATCAGTCATTTTCGAAGCTCTCGTGTCGAAGGATTGCACTCTCTCTCTCTTTTATTTGCTCATTATTACTCTCGTTCCTCATTTTCTATCACTTTTATTTATTTTGCTTTCGCTAGCCACGTGAAGATATAAAATGATTATAGTAGCATAGGACCGGGGTGGAAACGAATAGCAAGAGCCCATGCAAAGCAAGAAATGGGGAAGCAAGCAAAAAATGATGGACCCTTATGGTTGGACAGAGAAAATAGAATATATGTGATTAATAAATAAGATGTGTTGTATATAAAAAAAAGAGTGTTATTCAGAAGAAAGTGAAAACTTTTTTTTTTTTTTGGGGAATTAATCTTTGAATCAAAATATTTATTAATCGGATTTGACAGGAGCAGTGGTGGATTTGAATACTGAAGTAGTTATTTGGATTCCAAAACGGAACGGAAGAGATAGAGTTTTGGCAGTTGCGAGTCAATATGGTTTTGGAAGCTATTTATATCCGGAGAGTATCTAGGAATATTCCAGGATCTTGATGAACGACACTCGGTACGCAGGCCGTTCATCCTTCTCACACGGCACACGATCCAGCCGTCCATGTGGCGAGCATTTTATCGACCGAACGGCGCGCGTCCAATGGCTCGCGTGGAAGCCCCAACACTCGATATCGCGGTACCCGTTCCATCTACCTGGATTTTTCTCTGACGGTTGGGTCCCGCGAAGCGGCATCTTCTGTGGGAACCATCTTTCGGCCCACTCACAGGGGAAGTACCGCAAACGAGTAAGTCGTATTTTCTCTGGTCTCAGTATTTTTGTTTATTAACCCTTCCGTTACGGTAATCCATAGTACTCCACGATTTACCCGGCCTTATTACGTGGGCCCCAGCTACAACTGCAAAACAATTGGCAATCGGGTACGACTTACAACAGGTAGAAGTGGGTTGTGGTCTTTTCAGCACCTACAAATGCACCGATATCCACGTAAAGCCATCTTTTTCTCCTCCGGCACATCGGGCACTCCGCCTGGGGGCATTTCCGTAAAAGCCATCACAACGCTACGCTCTTGTTAATGACAAAGCACCAGCTCTTGTTAATCACAACGCTTCCGCATGCGATCGCATTTGATATGGGAAGTGGCAGAGAGGCTGCCATCTAAGAAACGCCGTCCGTACATCCTCGCATCGATGCGACCAAGACACAGCACCATCTTGTTTGACGAGGTAAAAGAGGGAGAAGGGCAGCTCAACGCTCCGATACAACCTAAGTGTGCCCTCTCCACATCCAGCTTTTAAAACCCCTCGTGGGCTTTGGCGGCGATCTCGCCAACCAAGAAGAGCTCGCCACTGGCCGTAGAAGTTCGATCTCTCTCTTTCGCTCCTCCTCTCTCTCGGCGCTAGCGCGGTGATAATCTTGGAGGTGGAAGACATGGCGCAGGTGGTTGCAACGCGAACCATCCAAAGCTCATCCCTTTCTCACCCGGGCTCCAGATCCGGGGCCCGGGGAAGCCACCCGCAGGAGCTGAAGCCCTCTCTGCTCCCCGCAAAGTTCCACCACCAGGAGAAGGAGAGGAGAAGGCGGGTGGGCAGCTGTTGCCGCTCCCCGGTGGTTGCCGTGGCGAGCCCTCTTTCTCGCCCGGACTCCGGTGTTCGTCCTGCGTCTCCGGATGACTTATCAAAGGTCTTCAGTTTTCAGATCCCGACCTCTTAGTGCCTCTCTCTCTCTCTCTCTGGATTTGAAGTGTGACAGTTAAAAAGTCCAATATTTGGGCCTTGGCTGGTATTTTTCTTGTCGAATTAACTTAAAATTTGCAATATATGCTTACATTTTCTGTCGTTATAATGGATTTAAGGGCGGGCGTAGTAGCTGAAGTTTGCTTTAATCTGGTCATCGTTTCTCTGCGAAATCTTTAGAAACTCGTGTTACATAGCATAGTTTTAATTAGGGAAAGAACATATTCGGTAGATCTGCAAACAAAATGGTCGAAAGTAATCGACTAGTTTTGTAAACTCTTCATACTTTATACGTTTTCATAATTTTTCAAAAGATCTTCAGGAATTGGAGATTTTTGGCTGTAGGAAGAAGAGCAATATCAGCATCTGAAGAGCATTCAGCAAGTGGGAGAAGTTCCAAATGGATTGTGGCCTAAGCCGAACGTGATGAGGAAGACTAAGATAGTCTGCACCATCGGCCCATCGACTAACACTAGGGAGATGATTTGGAAGTTAGCTGAGGCTGGCATGAATGTTGCTCGGATGAACATGTCTCATGGAGACCATTCATCTCATCAGAAAGTCATCGATCTCGTGAAAGAGTATAATGAGCAAAACAAGGACAACGTAATTGCAATCATGCTTGACACCAAGGCAGGTTTCTTCTGACTGCTATATCATTCATCTAGCTTTTAGGATTTTGATGATGGCACTTTAAAGCTTACAGATGCGTGCAATTCCAAAGTCACTAAAGTGCTGCAGTGCATATCGTTTTTTGTTTGTACTTTCTGTTGTATAATACAAGCACAAACAACTTAGTGTCTTTTTAAGTCTATATAATCTCTGATCAATATACTGGGCAATTGCTCGACCTTAACTCGGATGTATACACCATGGTTACCAGTCTTTCTCCTGTGCATATTAATGGAAATATTCGTTAATTCCTTCATCATACATATATCTTACTCACCCTGGTAACTTAGTATCATTGGCTTATCTCTGCATATTCTATCTCAGGGCCCTGAGGTTAGGAGTGGTGACTTACCACAGCCAATTACCTTATCAAGTGGTCAAGAGTTCACTTTTACAATAAAAAGAGGAGTTGGCTCAGAGACATGTGTCAGTGTAAACTATGATGACTTTGTCAATGATGTAGAAGTTGGCGACATGCTTCTTGTGGATGGTATGTAAAAAAGTGCCTAATCTTTATGCAAATTCTCTTTGGTGATGTAGATACATGACATTTATTGTCAGCCTTTGATAGTTGACACTGTCCAATAGATGTTTTTTTTGATAAATTTTATTCCACATCTCTCTACTTTTCACAACTTATATCATATGTCCTTTACATTACTAATGAAGTATTTCAAAATATAAATAGGAGTTAACTTTTACTGAGTTCTGCACTGTTGGCAAGCATATAAGAAAGCTGACATGAATTAAGCATAAGCAATGGAGCTTCGGATCAACATTTAAGGCTTTGAAGAGATGAAAAATTTAGAAAATGTTTAGAAAAGCTGGCATGAAAGAAGAATAAGTCACGGAGTAAAGATTTTCTATAGAAAAATATGTAGAAATTTAGCATGAGCTGTGAATGAAAGATTTGTTACTATTTCAGTTACTCTTATGTTCCTCCTATTTCGTAGCATTGCATGATCAACACGAGTTGCAATAAAAGATTTGTGACTAAGACTGCTGCATTTGGTAATAGCTGATTTGTTTTGTGCCATCATGTTTTTTATGCTATCATATTCTGCAGCTGTAATTATTTGGAAGCAAACTCCTCTCCATCTTTTCCATCTTTTGTCATATTTCCTTTCTCCAAACCTGTTTCTAATTCCATAGAGAAACAAAGAAAAATAATAATAATGTTTCACATAATGACTGGTGAAAACACCGGAGAAACCTTACACTTTCCAACTTTACATCTGTCTTACATTGGACAACCAATGAGATGATCTATGCTTAATTTTCAGGTGGAATGATGTCCCTAGTGGTTAAGTCAAAAACTGAGGATTCTGTCAAATGTGAAGTTGTCGATGGAGGTGAACTCAAGTCCAGGAGGCATCTGAATGTCAGAGGAAAGAGTGCAACCTTGCCATCCATCACAGGTGAGAGTTAGTAATTTTATGTTTGGTCTTATGCTTGTAAGTGGGCCTTTTTGTCTCATAAATATTTGATTTTTGCATTTTTGGTGTAACAAACATTCTTTTATCGTTTTACAGAGAAAGATTGGGATGATATCAAATTTGGAGTTGAGAACAAAGTGGACTTTTATGCAGTTTCCTTCGTTAAAGATGCAAAAGTTGTCCATGAATTGAAGGATTACTTGAAAAGTAGATGCTCAATCCTGGTTTTGGTTAAATTTTTTTGAAGTGCCTCATAAAATCAGAAAATTGCATGTTGACACTAATATTTAAATTAATTTTGTCAGGTTGTAATGCAGATATACATGTAACTGTTAAAATTGAAAGTGCAGATTCAATCCCAAATCTGCATTCCATAATCGCTGCATCTGATGGGGTAAGCATCTTAATGTCTTATATTCAACTAATATTGGTAAGCTCAGAAGTGTTTAGTATTTAGGAACATTCTAATGATAAGAACTCTTGTAGTGTATGTAATGTAGTGCATCACCATTCATCAAGCTTAACTTATACATTCAGTGCTATGGGTATGTTACATAGTGAAAGGTAGTTTGGGAAGCACAGACATGGTGATTTGAGTGACATACTCGTGTCTGACATGTGTTGGACACAGATTCGTCTCCAACATGTCTTTTTTTTTTTAATTTGTTGGATGCATTGTTCGTGTGTCGACTCGATGGTTGCGTGTGAAGGTGTCGGGAACCTTCAGAATCCTTCTTCCTCACAAATACAGGAGAATTTTGGCATTAAATACCACTTGTCTCGATCAAACCCTAGCACATCACAGGCTTCCCTTCTTCCTCACTGGCTTGGCTTCCCTTTGTTGCTGTCATGTGTTGTCGGACTGTTCACCCTGAGCGCCCCTCTACAGCGTCGTGCATCGTCATTGCGCGTTGTAGGACCATTTGCCCCAAGCGCTCCTCCATACGCGTTGCCGTCAGACCATCCTCCTTGAGTGCCCCTCTGTAGAGTCGGAGTCATGTGCTACCGTCGGACCATGTACCCCGAGCACCCCTTTGTAGAGGTGGAGTCGTGCACTACCGTCGCCCCTCTACAGAGATTCTTCCTCATTCGTGTGGCTTCCCAAGCCAAATGTAAAAACATTTATTGTATAGGCGTGTTTAGTTTATTTCTACTGCTAAAAACATTATTAACATATTATTATTTTTTATTCTTTTTGTTTTATTAATCTGGGTTTTTTATTGCTTCTGATTAAACTGTTAACATATTATTAACATATTTCAATTTTTTTCTTTTAATCTGATTTTTTTACTGCTTCTGAATCCCTGATTAAATTGATATAAAATTTGAATAAACTGTATATATATATATATATATATATATATACTGTGTCCGTGTTTGTGCTTCTTAGAAGGTAGTTGATGTTTATGTTACCTTGATCAGAACTCCATGCATTCAATGCTTTATTTCAGCATGTCTGCATAGAAAATTATTGTGTCTGATGGGCCAAACTTGTTTTATATGAAAGATGAACTGCAAGCTTTGGACATTGCAAGGATGAAAATTCATCTAGAGAACTATCTTTAACTGGTATATAGTGAAAAGTATTTCTTCTGTAATTATAGTTGCAAAAAGAAATAAATCTTGTATTCCTGAGAAGCATACTGAAGCAATAATGTAAAAATTATGTTATAAACGTTTCTTTTAGTGGAGTTGGTAACTTTCTTTTGGCAGAGTTGATTATGTTATATCATCATTTTCATTTTACCAGTGTTAAAAACTTTCAAAGAGACAAAAAAGGGTAACTGGATGTCACACATGTTCTTTGTTTATGTTTTCCTGTTCTATTTGTAAAGCTTTACTATGTAGAATGGATTGTAATTTCTTGTTTGGCTTGTTGCTTATGAGTTTCTTTTAGCTGACCTCTTAACATTTGCTCGATGCTGATTTGACTAGATTCCCTTTAGATATTGCTTTTATTTTTTGACACAGTATTTTCAATTTGAAACATATAGTGGCTTTTCCTATCTGCAAGTGACCTTGATCTTATTTTCTAATTTCTTCTGTGTTCTTTGTAGGCTATGGTAGCTAGAGGTGACCTTGGAGCTGAACTCCCTATTGAGGAGGTTCCACTGCTGCAGGTACCTGCCATTCATTGACAATCAACACCCACAATGAAAATGCTTGTTTAAGTATTATATTTTGTCTGAAGTTATGATGCCTTAGGGTATTTGTTCTCATCAAGCACATTAACTTTGACACATTGGGACAGGCCGTGGCACTTTGAAGGTTGCTTAGTTACTATTGAGTGCCATGGGCTGATCCAGTGTGAACCCTGTGGATATTGGGGTAAGGCTGCATTGATGTTGGCTATACATACCCCAGTGCAGGAACTTTGTTTACTGGCATGTATGTTGCTATTCATCGACATTATTTGTTCCTGATTGCAGCTTTCTCATTCATTCTGGGTCAAAAAGTTCTTTCGTTTGTCATTGTTTTATATATTTTGGTCATTTGCCTTAATAACTTCAGTCAAATTTAGATCATACCCTTTTTCCTTTTGAATGAATGTTTTTTTACATATACTTTTGAGCCATCTCATAGACAATGGATAATTATGTGTTTAACTACTTGATGTCATACATTTCATGTTCCACCAACATTATTTTTTAGGGCTTTCCATACCCCAGTACGGAGGAGCTTTGTTTACTGGGCTACCCTTTGTATGTTGCTATTCATCAATGTTAGTGTTCCTGGTTGGAGCTTTGACATTCATTGTGTTGAACTGCTAGTTCCTTTGTCATTCTTTATATGTCCTGACTACACTGTTGCCTAATTTATATCTTACCTGTTGAATGGATATTTCTTATAATATAAAGCCATCTCATATACAATAGATAATTCTTCTGTGCTTTAATACTTGATATTATATATCTCGTGTTTGATAACTGTTATGTGTTATTGATTCCTTAATTGTGCAGGAGGAGATTATTAGAATATGCAGGAGCATGGGCAAAGCTGTTATTGTAGCAACAAACATGCTGGAAAGCATGATTGTTCATCCAACACCAACCCGTGCAGAGGTATCAGACATTGCCATTGCAGTTCGTGAGGGTTCTGATGCAATAATGCTCTCTGGGGAAACTGCTCATGGGAAGTATGAACTCCCCTTTCCTTTCTGTCTCACCTTCTCTGTTTTTCTTTCCTCAATATTCTTCAACTTTAGGCATGTGATTTGGTTCCTGAGGGTTCTGATGCATTGTTGGAAGTTTGCAGTTTCAGTTGAAAATTCAGCATGTTTTGTCTTTTTTTTTTGTTCTACTGTTTGTTGCCTTTTTGTTTTCTTTGAGTTAGTTACCTATCTGAATTAAATTACCCTGGGAAAAATCTTCTGTCAGGGTTCGTTTCCTTTATATGGGTTAAATGTACAATGTTTGCGAAGATTAAAAAACTGGATTATTCGTGTTCACATTGTAATACCACATCTAACTGATGAAGCTTTCAAGGGTTTAAATATTAAATTATACACAATTTAGTTTGTGTCAAAATTGGCTAATTAATAGCAACATTGTTGGTTTTCATGCAGATACCCGCTTAAAGCTGTTAAAGTCATGCACTCTGTTGCTCTAAGGACTGAAGCAACTATGAATGGAGGAGAAAGGCCAGCTAATCTTGGTCAGGCATTCAAGGTAAAAAGTGTAATATTGTCATGACATATTGTAAGTGTCATTCCAATTTTGCCCAAATAAGGCAACTACAATAAGCCAATGGGTCATATTGTTGGTGTTGGGACTACATGGATTCTTTCCTACCATTTAGAAATTTTGATGGCATATATATTAGATTTCTACATAATCTCGGATACTTATAGAATCCCCTTTTCTCATTAAACAACTGTGTTTTCGTTTTGTAGACTCATATGAGTGAAATGTTTGCGTATCATGCAACAATGATGTCGAATACCCTTGGCACGTCGATTGTAGTCTTCACCAGAAGTGGATTTATGGCTATCCTACTTAGCCATTATAGGCCTGCTGGCACGATATTTGCATTCACTGATGAGTACGTCGCCTCTTCCTCTTTATCTTTCAAGTCCTTTTTCATTGATTATACTGTAATTGTATAATGCAGCATGGTGCATCATGTTGTCTTGAATCTGTTGATAAGGTTCCAAATCGAAAGAACTAAACACATGATGGGTGGTTGTGCAGGGAGAGAGTGAGGCAAAGGTTGGCTTTATACCAGGGCGTGTGTCCAATATATATGAAATTTTCAGATGATGCTGAAAGGACATTTGCCGATGCCTTGTCTTGCCTGCAGGTAACTCTACCTGGCTTTTTTTCATCTGTTTTCTTCTATTTGTCCATGAACTGTTGTATCGTAAAAATCCTTGATTTGTTTCTGCAAACTTGACTTCATTCTTGGATTAACATATGGCCTTTCATGATTCAGGAACTAGGCATGGTCAAGGAAGGAGAGCAGGTAGCTCTGGTTCAGAGTGGACGGCAACCCATTTGGCGGTTGCAGTCCACACACAACATCCAGGTTAGAAAGGTTTAAGCATCGGGACATCTGTTGTTGAAGTCTCCAATTCTGTGCTGCAATGGTCTGACGAAACGACACCAAGCCCTAGCTGGATGTTACTTTGTGGTAGAACTAGTAGCAAACTTTCGGTTGTAATTCCTGTCTCTTGGTTTCTTTTGATTGCCGTGTTGAATTGTTCTCTTAAGCTTGCTTCAGTTCGATATATTCTTTCATGTCCAAGCAGAATAATTTATGGTTTTGATGCTTAGAAAAAAAAGACTGATACTTGTGCTCTTATTACTCTATTAATAATTAAGTAGTGTGGCATGCTTCTACTCTGCAAGTGTGACAGAAAGAAAACACAGAGCTTTATTAGTTTCTGCCAAAGTTGTCATTGGTTCTTATGGTGTCTATGAAGAGCAATGGATGTTCTAATACACCATATAGTCATCAGAACATCATTTGCATGTAATCTGGCTATACATCACTGTGATGTTTTGTCATGTAACACAAACATTGGCATCACTACTCTTCCAAAATCATATTTTATTGTGATTATCAAGGTTTGCAATCTCTTACCGTATGGGTATATCGATCAATTGTTGGTATGTTACATATTGAGTTGTACTGTGTATCGATGTATGATATATTAAGGTGTCGAGTTATATTGAGCGTATCGTATAGGTATATATCGAGTATGTCACCTCGGTGATTATTCCTCTCTTAGTATATCATTTTAGCATCAAGTTTAGATAGTTTGAATTGAATTGAGAATGGCACGAGAATGGTTACATATCACATGGAAGTCTTTAGTAGTCGGAACATATAACATGGAAGTCTTTTGAGGTGATGGAAAAGCAATCGAGAATGGTTACATAAAGAACACGGCTTTGTGCTATGGATGAAACAGTTGTGCAGCTTTTAAGGGGGGGCAGGAAATAGTTTCTCTTTGACTGCCTCACTGGTGTGGCCTAAATGTGAACTAATGATTCTGTTTTCTAATCTTTCCTTTGTATTTTTAATATATCAAATACAAATAAATTTATCTGTCTTTGAGAATGTATATGCGTTCCAAAAATCTGCTGGTGACTAATATGATCGTGCAAACAACCCTTCAACTTGAATCTTCTTTTCATTTGGGTAAAGAATTTTAACTGTATCTTTAAACAATTTAGAAAATATGATTTAAAGTTTATTCGTCTGAGTTCAGAGGAAACAATAAAGTAATTTTTTTTTAAAAAAAACAAACCCTTATTTTCATGAATTTTCAGTATGCGTTAAGTTTTTTCATTTATTCCCTCAGATGACATTGCTCCTAGCTTTTGTTCTATTCGCTTTCACTCTTCCTCCATCATCCTCACCTCCTACCCTCTTTTTTTTTTTTTTTTTGACTTCTTCTTTGTTATTGTTCTCGTCTTCTCTCTCCTTCTCTATTACTATTTGCATCGATGGCGACAAGGGCACAAGAGTAATAAAGGACGTATGAGGCTCGCTATCATGAATTTAATTGAAATTATCTAAATCATGAGGGTTTACATGAGCGACGAAGACATAAACGTCAAGGGTAAGTAAATGAAGATATGATGTAGAATTTATGGAAACAAGAGATTATTTTTTAAGAATTTATCAATAATATATACTAAATATTGAATAATTAATTATGTATGCAACATTATTATTCTCAAGGGATATATACTAAATATTAAATTTAATAAGATTTAAATAAATAAATAACTATGTACCTAAAATTATTGGTCTCAAGGGACATAGGACAAAGCCCCTTAAATAAAAAAAGGGGATAGGCCCGCTCCTACAATAGCATACATTCCAAATTAATCATAATTATTGATTAAAATTTTAATTTTTAAAATTATAACTATAAAAAACCTAAATATTTTTAATATGTAGTTTATCTATGATATTTCACTATGATATTTAACATGAATTGGATCATCAAAGACTATCAACTAATAAAAATTAAAACTTAAGAGGGGATAAGTACTGAAATATTCACCCTCAGTCATGATTTAACATTTGGTAACGTATTCAACAGTGAGAAGATAAGACTCTGTCAATATCTAACCCACTCAAACATAAACCCAAAATAATAGTTCAAAGAATATTTTGACTATAAGATGGGGAACATTTCATGTGTACCACAAGCTATTTGAAATATAATAATCATAATTAATTATTATTTATTAAAATTAGTTCATCTCTGTCGATTATTGAGTTAAGCGTGAGAGAAATCAAATCTAGAAATTTATCCAACCTTAGTCTTTATGTCAACGGTGACATAAGCATATCAAGCCAACTCTTTTATGATCATATCAGATATTTTATGTATATTTACTTGAATTAAGTTGAGTTGATTCAAATATCATCGATATTATCACTATTAATACTAAAATCACGTATTAATCCGAAAAATTAACATAACATGACAAAATCCACCACTATTTATAGATAAGCAACCTTATTAATTATATATCATAAGGTTAATTAGCAGAATCGTGTCGCCACCGTGTATCGTTTTGACAACCTTCGCTGGTAATTATAGCGATGCGCTCTTTGCTGTCTCCGCCGAGATAGTTTGCTATTTACCATTCATTTCTTCTGCTTCTCTCTCGCCTTTCTCCTCTCACCATCCGAGAAGAAGGGAGGGAGTGTTAGGGCTTCGCCGGGAGTCTGCTTCCTGGCCCAGCCTCAAGGGACGCCTGCGGCCGCGGTGTGCTATCTGGCAGGTGGTCGCAATGGAACCCGTCTTCTCGTTCTCCGGGAGCGCCGACCAGAACTTTGAGTTTGCTTTCAATTCCAGCAATTTCTCCGACCGGGTGCTCCGGATCGAGATCGTCCCCGACTCGCCGGAGGACAGCACGGGTGGCGTGGGCACCTCCGGGTTGGCCAGGCACCGGAAGCGCCGGAGGGGCGATGTCAAGAAGGAAAGAGGTTAGCGCAGCTAAAGCCCTACCTACTCTTTTACATCCCTTTTCCTTCTTTTTTATGTATAATCTGGTGCTCTTAGTTGTCCCTCTTATGGCGTGTTGGTTGTTTGTTAGGTGGTGCTTTTCTCCTTGGTCGATGAACTCTGCTTTTTTTGTGGAGGTCTTAATGTTCTTGATATTCTTGGATGCTGAGGCTCTTGCATTTGTAGTTATGGCTATTGATTTTGATTTGGTTGGGCCTCAGCAACTAAAATTTTAGGAGGAACTTGAAATGACTATAAACAAAAGGACCACACTTCTGCAATTTGTATATAAACAGAAAAAAAAAAGAGATATAAAGAATAATTCAAATTCATATTTTGTTATATCTTGAAAAAGGTAGGCTGACATTCTGTGATTTTTACCACTGAGAAGCAAAGTTTGACAAATTTGTTATTCTGAGTAAAGACATGAAATGAACCGAGCCCCAAAACCACAGGGACCCCTCAAAAATTGGGTATTCAGAAGTTGCTCTTTGAGATGATGTGTTGTAGGTAATAATACCTCAGAATAGTTACATATTGGCTGTGGAGGAGGACGCCAGTATTTAACTCGGGAATTCCAATACTTGTTATTTTGAAGATCACATTCTTTTGTCCAATGAGAGTTTTCTTTAGGAAGGAATTTTCACCTTATCCAAAGAGAGGCATCTCATGCCACTGATTCAGATCCAACTCTGATCTCATGCACCTAGATGTTACTGATAGTTGTTCTTGGCACTGTGAAACAGTTGGAGACTTTATGTTATGATGTCTGCTTCTTAGGTTTCAAATGTCTTCCCTTTCATGGGTACCATTTGGGCTTCTAGTTTATATTTCAAGCTAGCATAAAAAGATTGCCATGATGTTATTAAAAAGAATCATGGCATAAACTAATTTGTCTTACTTTGCCACCATTCCTCTCTTTGTTCCAGTGGCTAACATGCTGAACTCATGAGATGATTCCATCCCATAGAAATAGCAAAAGCTATCAATTAAACTCACCCAAGCAGGAGTTACTATGTAAAAATGTTGCCATTAAGCATTTCATTAGTTCCTGCACTATAATGTTGCAACTCAGATATGCCATCTATTTTAAGCGTTGTTGCTAGTTATTTGATTCAGTACTATCAACTATGAGGTGGATTTTTGTCTATTCTCTCTTATTTTGGTTCAGTACTATCTGCTTTTGTATTTGAAACTTATGCTGAATATGCTTTTTGTCTCTTTTGTTTTTCTTGGATGTCCTTGTTTAATCCTGAAATCTTGTCATGGAACCTATAGAAAGGCATAGCCTTTCACATCAACTGATGATTCTTTGTTTACCCAAAATAAGTAACAATCTTTTGCTTTCCCAGCTGTGGAGTTCAATTTGGTGAGTTTTCCCCACAGCAACCAGATTGATGATGACGATGGTTTGACTGGTGCAAACAATGAGGGAGAAGCTGTAGCAATGATCGAAGAGTTTTCATCAGGTCTTGGTCTAGTTTGCATGATTAACTGATTTTTTATTTTTAATTCTTTTCTACAATCTTAACCTGTTGATGAAATCTTTCACACTTCAGAAAGCAAAACATGGCACTGTTTCCAGCCTTTTGGTTGATTACCCTGTGAAGTTATAGATCTGAACTCATATATGGATTACAGTGGAATATTTGATAATTTTGTGGCAATTATTATGGTGTCTCTTGCTAATTCTTAATACCAAGTGATTAGCACTTTCTCTTTTATGTATATGAACAGATGCTATCTGTGTTTTTGTAGGCGATGAGCTTTCACAATGCAGTGATGCTTCTTGGAGTATGGAGTGTTCTCCATCCATTAGAATAAAATCTTTATTCATTAGTTCTGCGATACTGGCTGCAAAAAGTCGCTTTTTCTACAAGGTTAGCATAAAAATGCACATATATGGCTCGGCTTACCGTGTTTTCCTGACTAATATATCATTCTTTTTTTTTAGCTTTTCTCAAATGGAATGCGTGAATCTGACCAGGGGCATGCTACGCTGCGAATAAGTGCCTCAGGTAATCTAGAAACTGTTTTATTATATCTTGTAATATATATTGAGGTTGAAAATGTGATAATTGAGCATATTCGTTTTTTTAAGCGAAAATATGTTTGCTTAGTTGCCAACATAGCAGCAGAATGGAATATTTGATTGGGTATATGCTTATGTTGGACTATATGTTCTTAAAGATTGAAAAAGAAATGGGTTATGAGGAACGGAGTCCGGATTGAGGAGATGATCAGGATTTATCAGAGTCAAGTGTCAGCTTCTTTTTCTATTATCTTTTCCTATCATTCAAAAAGGTAGGGAAGTAAAAAAGAAAAGGGTTACAAAAGGAATTGCTCCAAAATAGACTAGCCTGCTCAGGCTGAGGCTAGTTTGTCTAGGTTCTGGGACCTACAAGATTTAGAACAGTAGTGCTGCCACATGCAATTCAGCTGAAATACCTGGTACGTAGTATCTTAAGGAGGACATGTTCGACCTGCATGGAGACGAATGTTCCTCTTGCAACCTTGTGGCGTGGATGTCCTTCGGCCAGAAATATATGCAGTTCCGCAAGGAGCTGAACAAGTTTGGCTGCCTTCTTTGTGGAATAGAATAAAAATGAGAAGGAATATGATGGAGGAGGTACAGAGGATACACCCTATGACTCTCGATTTGTTTAATTCTTAGGATGATGTTTTACATTTCGTGACCCGCCTATCCTCCAAGAGATTTTAATGCCCCAGTGCGCCAAGCCCGTTATCGTTTTGAAAGAGAGCTTCTACAAACTAGTTATCCCTTATTATTTTGATCTAGTTTAGTAGGCCTACAAACTTGGTTTAGTCTTTATATCTTGGTCCAGTTAAAGGTTCCTCTGTATGGGATTAGTAAATCAGGCATTGCTTTAATACACATCTGCAGTTTTCTCAAATCAAATTAAATCAGGAAAATCGTTCATGGTAATGCTTCTTACTAGTTTGCTGGATATGTGGATGATCTGAAATTATACCTCGTTTTTGGAACAGAAGAAGCTGCCTTAATGGAACTCCTCAGCTTTATGTACAGTGGGAAGTTGTCAACCAATTCACCTATGCTCCTGCTGGATATTCTTATGGCTGCTGACAAGTTTGAGGTGGCTTCTTGCGTGAAGCATTGTAGTCAGTTGCTAAGGAGCTTGCCCATGTCTACTGACACTGCCCTACTCTACTTGGAGCTCACTTCCAGCATTGCAATGAGTTCAGCAATCCAGCCACTAACTAATGCAGCTAAGGAGTTCCTTGCTAAGAGTTTCAAGGACTTAACCAAGTAAGTAATTTATGTTTGATTAATCCAAGCTGCAAATGCATTTGGGACAAAAAAGTGAGAAGGAATCTAAATTATTGTTCTTCCTTCAGGCACCAAGATGGCCTAATTGAGCTGCCTCTTGTTGGCGTCGAGGCAGTCCTCTCCAGTGATGAACTTCAAGTTGCATCAGAGGATGCAGTTTATGACTTTGTGCTCAAGTGGGCGCGTCATCATTACTCGGACTTGGAAGAACGGAGGGAGATACTAAGCTCCCACTTGAGCCATCTCATAAGGTTCCCCTACATGTCCTGCAGGAAGCTCAGAAAGGTCATCACACAGAATGATCTGGACCAAGAAATCTTCTCAAAAGCAGTCCTCGAGGCACTCTTCTTCAAGGCTGAGACCCCACATCGGCAGCGTGCCCTCACATCAGAACAGACATCCAACCGGCGGTATGCAGAGAGAGCTTACAAGTACCGGCCAGTGAAGGCGATCGAGTTTGAACTGCCACACCCACAGTGCATCGTGTATTTGGACCTAAAGCAAGAGGAGTGTGCACATCTTTTCCCATCTGGCCGAGTCTACTCTCAAGCATTCCACCTTGGTGGACAGGGTTTCTTCCTCTCAGCTCACTGCAACATGGACCAGCAGAGCTCCTTCCACTGCTTCGGCCTCTTCTTGGGAATGCAAGAAAAAGGTTCGGTAAGTTTCACGGTGGACTACGAATTCGCTGCAAGGGCAAAGCCATCAGGGGATTTCATCAGCAAATACAAGGGATACTACACCTTTACCGGCGGCAAGGCAGTTGGATACAGGAACCTATTTGCCATCCCATGGACTTCATTCATGGCTGATGACAGTCTCTACTTCATAAATGGCGTTCTTCATTTGAGAGCTGAGTTGACCATCAAACAACAACAGCAGCAGCAGCAGCTGCCATAAAGTTTTTTTTTTTTTTTTTTCTCGGATGTAACCAAGTTCTATTTTCACATAGCTCGAATAAAACTTGCCTCGCTCTTGCTATGGATGCTCTGTATTTATATATTACTAGTTTGAGCATGAGGAACTTATTTTGAGTGAAATGATAAATTGCTTACATGGAAACCAGCATAGATTACTGTTCTTTTTTGTGTCTGTTTCAACCTCTCCTAGCATTCATAGAAGCAAAATCCTGATAGCGTGATGTTTTGTTGTAGAAATTTCCGACTACAGCAGACTATTTGAAACCAATTTCTCTAGAAATTAGACAATAATGTGCCAAAGTAATCATTATAACAAGAATGGTGCGTACGACATTTGCCTTCCAATGCATCACGACAGTCTATAGTTTGCTGGATTCACCTCGTCTGAAAACCCTTCTGATTCCAGCTTCAGTGCGCCTTCAGTTCATGGCTTCATCAAATCCCCAATACAATACTCGTCACCCCATATCAAAGATCCCACTCGCGTGTTGTGACCTGCCATTCGTTATCAATCTTTAGAACTCCACCAAATATGCAGTAGTTTCTAACTGCAGGTTGTGTGCATAAATTTCAAGTACCGCGCCGGTAGCTGATTAAGAAGCAATGTGATTTATAATATACTACGAAGACATTCTATAAAGATGATTTGAAAAAAAATACTAGATTTCGAAACAGAAACTAATTAGAAGATTAAGGATGTTTGAGTCGAACAATCACTGGACACACTCATCTTGTACGTCTAAGGTTGTTTTACTTTTAAGTTACTATGCTATACAGGAGGATATCGAGCAGGATAGACATAATAACATCGGTAGAATTTTGCTACGTACGAGCTTCTGAATGGACTCTGACGAATTCTAGAAATAGTGCACAGATGAATTGAGCGTGAACAGGAGACTATCAAGATTTTCTGATCAACAATAAAATCCAAAAATATCACGAACTATGTGTCTATAATATCTTTGTTAATGAACAGTTCATCGCTTATACAATTTGTTTGACACTATTTGTTTTCTTTTGTTATTGTATTTCTTTTTAGTTTTTGTAAGCCCAGGCACTTTGCAAGATTGGACAATAAACTTTTACTAAATTGTGCAAAACTAAGTCAAAAGAGTCTCATTTTCGTGTGTCAGCAGATTTCTCAATCTTGCGATGTAGTGCAATATGTTACTCATCTTTGGCCCCGAAACCTCAAGTGGCACTAGTCCGTATAAAGCTTTGGGGCTAGTGTTGGATCCCATTTGGATTCATAAGTTCGTATCCAAAATGTACATGGACTTGCCTATCATTATGACTCCTAGTTGAGCAATCGTTTATAAGCTTACTATCATGGACTTAACTAGTTTTGCTAAAATCATGTAGAACCATTACGTGTCTATTCGTAAAAGAGTCATCAGCCTTATAGAAACCTCTTAGTCCCTTAGGGACTTAAAAAAGAAAAGATGAGTTGGAAAAAATATTGAACTTTGGAATTAACAAATAACCAATTTTATTAAACATTTGATAGACAGTGTAAATAATAAACGTATACTTCAGAAGTTTTGAATGATCGTATGATAAAGGGTCTAAGGTAGTTTGTCACGACTAAAAATTCTCACAAGTGCCCATATAACACTACTACCGAATAAAGTAGCGAACCAACCCTAGGCACTACCCCAAAGGCCCATCCAGCCATGTGTCACCCGGGTATCTACTAAATGCTATGCTGACTGACACTCTGTACTACTTTTCAGAACTAGAAAACCCCTAAAATGACTACCTAGATGATTTATTTCTGGATAATTTTATCTCTACATGATAACTGAATGTAACCTACATTTATAAGTTTAAAATGACTACAAACGCCAACCTAAATAGAGCTATCAAGCATACTACAAGCCCTCGACATGTTGTGCAAAGCATGAATAAAACTGAAAGATATAGATATATATAAGTATTACATCGAACAATCTATTTAAAGTTTTATCCATGATATTCTCACCCACTTATTCTTTCGACATTCTCACTGAAACCTTTATGGATGCTATATCTCATTGCTTTTGCTGAATCTTTAATCTTCTACTTCAATTGTAATATATCTCTTGGTTCTCAATTGCTCTCTATCATTGTTGTTAAATAATTAAACTTTGATCCGCCATGCTACTCTTATTCACCAATCACTTTGAGTTTTATGTGGGCTCAATCGAGTTGTGTTGATTTTTGATTCCTACAAATCCTTCAGATGAAGGAAAAGATTTCCTTATTATGTGTTAATCTCTCAAACATCTCATACCACCCGAACTAGGTGGATGACTATTGAAGTTTTAACGAGTATCGCCTTACAAACTTTAAAGTTTTTGAGGTCTTTCCTCCATAAAATTTGTCTATCGATTCCTTTTCTACTTAGTTGTCACCTCCAAGTAGGTTCGTATTACTTGTATCTTTAATTGATATTTTGTTGGGAAATAAAGCAAATAATTTGCTCTCGGTAGAACCAATCACTATTGGTGAGGATTTGATACTATTGTCTTTCATTAAGTTTTTCTGAGTGGTTTTTAAACACGTGAATAGCTCCTTTGTTGGATAAATAAGAGAAGTAGGGTTCTCAGTTTCGCTCATTCACTTAAGAGTTGAGAAGGTAAATGCTACTCGACTTTACTTACCTCCTCGAGGGTTATACTCCATGCATTGAGCTGGTTAATAACCCTTTTCTGCTCTTTGCTCACACTTTCGAAGTACCCAAAGTGTTAACGCTTCTTCCATTGAGTTAATTACTATGATTCACCTTCTCATTACCATCGAACTTTTAGAATGTAAAAGGTTTTACCTAAAAAGAGTAAAATTTTACTTTAACTTGGAGTAAGTCTCCAATAGTTTTGATCGCCTCTAAGACTATATCATCTTCTTCATCATTTCTGCTGCCTACTACTCTGAGAAGAAAAGATATAGCACTGTGTATAACCTACTCATCCCTTAGTCAAGCACTCCTACATCGACCTGAAGTCCCCCACTTTCAGCTATTTTGATTAGAAGTTGATTGACACTAGTATCAAGTTATCTAACTATTGCCCTTCAGTCTTATCTTGGTACATAGAGTTTGCCTTTACATTCTCACCTCTTTAGCTCCTTTCATGACCAAGCACTCTCCCTCTATGAGAGCAAATGATTGATGACTCTATGGAAGTCCTACCTCTGCAGCATTGTCATGCACATGAGCCTACTATCTATTGTCTCGCATCTATATTCCTTTCTTCATGATTAGTATATTTATCTCTATGGCACTATGGTACTCCTCTAAGTTTACCTTCATTCTAACCAACGCTTAATTTTGGATAGATAGGTCCCTCTAGACCCATCATCACTTCCTTGCCCCTTTCGACCACCTACTTCAACACCTTTGTGTTCTTCAAATAATTTTCCTTCGTCGATAGAATGACAAAATATAACTCATATACATGGCCTCTATTATAATGTTGTAGGGCTTGCGTCGATTTTATTTTTCTTTGCATCCTCAGTAGTAACATTTACTTATCCAGCCTTGTCTACTAATTTGTTGAGCTCCTTTAAGCAAATATGAGCTATGGAATAGTCCAACTCTTCAACCGCTCTGATCATACCTATGTATGATTAAGTCTCCCTCACGTGACTCACTTATACTTGTAGTCAAAAGTCTCCCTCGATGGTACACAATCTTCATCTGATGATGACTAAAGCTTTTATCTGATGCATGTATACTATAACATTCACTTCTTGAATCTATAGCCCTTTTTATTATAGTGTTTATTCACTAAAGTTGAGCTCCCAGTAGTTCTCAATCATAACTTTATATGATCATGTCCCTCGTGGGACTCCTCCTATGTTGTTGCATTGTCTTGAACTGTTCTACCATGATCTACTGCATTATGTCACCTCATGCTAACATCTTTGTTGCATTATGATCTTATGTGGCTACTGCCAACTTACCGTAAGCTCTCTATTACCTTCAATTGTGTTCATTCCTTTTGCAATCGACCTTCATCCACCCACTCTTGGGTCATATCCAGATGAAGCACAGTTCTAAGATAGTCCATAGCCTAACAGATCTCGAAGTCCATCGACTTCGCTAAAGTTGGCATGCCACTATCTTAATCTTAAGTCCCTACCCCTAGCAGAATCTCCGTCATGCACCGCTTCTTTTGCGATAACTCGAATGGTAGTATTTTGACGTATTCTTCAAGAGTACATAACTTTGTGTCCTCTTGCCCCATGCCAAAGCCTTCTAACCCTAACTTTGCCTCTACAAGTTAAGTCGTTTTAGTCCCTCTATTAATTGCTTCACCGAGATAAGGTATATGTGCATGAAGCTCCTTTCGACTTTGGCACCATGCAAGATGAGTCATCTCTATCAACACGAGGGACTCATAGAGTGACATGATCATGCTCTTGCCCTTACAAAAGTTCATGTCCTTATCTTCCATCTAGAGAATGTTTCATCTTAAATGTTGACTCCCTTCATATGACTTAAGCACTTCACCAAGTTTCAACTAAGTTACTTCACTTCTGATTATCATTGAGTTGATGGTGGCTCTCGTATCCACCATTCCATGGGTTATGCCTTCATTGATTTTGATCCCCACATCGACTCTAAGTGTACCTTCATTTGGTGTTATCTTGGGTCACTCCCCCACTTGATCTCACAATGCGTCCACTAATGCATCACTCTCGTTGTTTGCTCATTCTGTTGAGCTTTATGGAGCTATTGTCTTGGGTACCCCTTCTTAACATATGTGATTCATTGCATATGATTCTCCCTTTGAAGAATTAGAACTTATTCCTCCTAGATATCTATTTTGTTGGAGTAACTTCTCTATTTGCATACATCTATTAGGAAACATCAGCGGGAGCATCACATACACAGCGAAAATCAAAACAAAACAGGTTTCCCACATATATCAAATCATCATGCAAAAGATTGGATCACGATAAAGCCACAAAAAATAAAAAACTACATCATGTGAGAGATTGTTTTACTTAGGAAGATCGTATATCCATGTATTCTAGATTCGGATGGAGATGATAAAAGAAGTCAAGCGTCTTCCTCTCTAGCGGTATCCACACGATGAATCTCTGAAAAACAAACTTCTCAAATCTGATCTCGTAACTCTTGCGCAAAAGGAGGGAGGAGAATAGAAGGGGGTGACCAAAGTTGCAGCCTATCAACCATGAACCTCTCTCCTACTTATAGAGAGCCACCAAAAAACCCTAGGGTTCCTATCTTAGTGGGTATTGGATCTCCATCCAATTATCCACTAACCTTGTATTATTGGATCTCGATCCAATAATCTCTTTAGGCCTCTAATTGGGCCTCATGCAAGGAGCTCATCAGCATAGGGTCTCATCAAATGAGAATAGGGGCTAATTGGATCTTCATCCAATCCTCGATTTGCTGAAGCATCCACCATATGTGTGTGACCCTCTAGGCCCGATATCAAGTTGGTCATGAGTTGCTCCCATCAAAACTCTTTCTGATATAGTAAATTATTATCCTCATAATAATTCACTCAACTCATCGATAATTGACGTACTAGGTCACTATGTCATAGTCCCCAGACGGTACAGAGAGATCGAATCCATCGGACCTATCTATCTACAGTTATCTTGTATATATAATCCCTCATCCAACTAATATCCCAGAGATCATATATTGGATATGATACTGTCAGGTCACATATGGAATCCGTCTGAGTCTCGCTCTAATCGGACTCTCTTGGAGAACTCCTTCTCTCTCAATCTGAATGACCCTGGCCAGGAATCTGTCTAAGCAAGCACATATAAGATATTTCTCTAGTGATACTAAGAGTGGATGATCCTTTATTGACACTCAATTGCCTTCGTAAGGTTGGCTATCAATCCCGATAACTAATTATACTAGATCTGAAACTTTCCAAACCTGTAAGTTCGGCGTCAAAATAAGGAGTACTCACACGAGGCATTCTTGGTGTCTTAAGTATAAGGACCAGATATACAATTGAGATTATGGAATCGTTGTGTAACATTAGGTATCATTAACCATACAATATTTTATAAGCAGATCAATCAGTGAACTCATTCTCCAATAAGCACATGTACTATATCTTTAGTATCTCCACACAAGTGGTCATGAGACCAGTTGCCTCCATCATATGGATGGATATATAATATATTGATTTATCCAGTTATCTCGATATCCCTCTCGAGTAACCTATGGCTGAGATTATTTAGGATCTGTGTTTAAAGGTGAATCGATCTTATTATCGTGATTTCATCACAATCCGATTCTCATTGCATAGAACTAAGGACCTTCCAATATATATATGTCAATATTAATCATAAGTAAAAAGATTGCATAGCGTGTCACACGTGCCATCACTCACGTGATTGGCTTGCAGAGCACCTGTAACCAACAATCTCCCACTTGACCTAAAGTTAATCACCTATGTGTTTGATTTCCATCAGACCCTTGTGATACTCAAATACAATTTGAGCCAGTGGATCTGTAATATAATCTTCAGATGAAACTCTTTCTGTTGTTATATCTTTACGGGCTATGATCTCTCTAATTAAGTGGAACCTTCTCAGAATAATTCTGATGAGACTTGAGTTCCCTTGCTAGAGCTATCGCTCTGTCCTTGTCGCAGTATATCAGAATCACTCCATGCTGCTTGGAACAATTCCTAAATCCCTGATGAACTCTTTCATCCACACCTCTTCTTTTTTTGCTTCTATTGCAGCAATGTATTCCATCTATGTGGTTGAGTCAATAGTAGTATCTTGCTTGGAACTCTTCTAGCTTACTGCTACTTTATTCAGGGTGAAAATATATCCTAAGTTTAACATACTGTCATCAATGTCAGACTGAAAACTAGAGTCCATGTAGCCCTCAACCTGAAGGCTACCTCCTCCATATAGTAAATGATCTTTAGTCCTTCTCAAGTACTTAAGGATATATATACTTTACTGTCTTTCAGTGCTCTAAACCTGGATCCGCCTGATACCTGCTCATGACACTCAGAGCATGCACTATATTAGGCCTGGTACATAGCATAACATACATGATAGATGTTATCGCTGAGGCATAGAGTATCCTATCGATGTCTGCCCTTTCTTCAGGAGTCTCTAGGGACATACTCCTAGAAAGTGATATTTAATGTTTCATCGATATGAGACTTCTCTTGGAATTCTTTATGTCAAACCTTTTGATAATGAAGTTTATGTACCTGGATTGGGACAAGCCAAGCATCCTCTTGAATCTATCTCTATAGATCCAGATCCGTAAAATATAGGATGTTTCCCCTAAGTCCTTCATAGAGAAATTTCTGGATAGCCAAGCATTTAATATGGAGAACATTCCTACATCATTCTCAATAATTAGGATGTCATCCACAGATAGTACCAAGAAGGTGATAGCGCTCCAACTTACCTTTCTATACACACAAGGCTCATCTTCGTTCTTAACAAAGTCATAAGATCTAATTGCCTTATCAAATCTTATGTTTTAATTTTGGAAAGCTTGTTTTAATCCATAAATGGAACTAAACAACCTGCACACTTTATATGGATTTTCTCAGGATACGAATCCCTCTGGCTGTATCATATACACCTTCTCCTTGAGATTGTCATTTAGGAATGTCGTTTCCACATCCATCTGCCAGATCTCATAGTCATAGTGTGCTGCAATGATCAAAAGAGTTCTAATGAATTTAAGCATAGCTACAAGTGAAAAGGTTTCGTCATAGTCAACCCCTTGCCTTTGATGATATCCTTTAACTATCAGCCTTGCCTTATAGGTTTCCTCATTTCCATCCACTTTGATCTTCTTCTTGAAGATTCACTTGCAGTCGATGGGTACGATACTCTCAGGTGCATCCACAAGGTTCTAAACATTGTTAGAGTATATGAAATTCATCTCAGAATTCATTGCTTCTTGCCACTTCCCGGAGTCTATACTCATAATAGCCTCCTCATAGGTCTAAGGATTAACATCATGAGAGTCCTCTCCACTGATAATGTCTCACATATCTTTCAAGAGGGTGAGATATTCTGCTAGACTTATGCAAAGTTAGAACTTGTGTACTATATACCTGAACAGACTCGAACTTTGGAATGGTGCTTGAAATAGATTCTCCAACCTCGCTCAACTCTATCTCACTCTCACTATTTCCACTAAGAATGTGTTTCTTCCCAAGAAACATAGCTCTCTTGGCAACAAAGACCTTTCGGTCCTTGGGATAATAGAAATAGTATCCACAAGTTTCCTTGGGGTATCCCACGAATTTGCACTATTCTGTCTTAGATTCCAACTTGTCAGAATTATATCATTTAACATGGATAGGAAAGCCCCAAATCTTAAGATCAAGCTTTTTTTCTTTTCATATCTCATATGGTGTAGATACTACTGACTTTGATGAAACTTTGTTTAAAAGATAAGCTGCAGTCTCTATGGCGTATCCTCAGAATGAGATGGATAGGTCAGCGAAACTCATCATGGATTGTACCATATCTAACAGCGTGTGATTCCTCCTTTCTGATACACCATTGAGTTGAGGTGTATAATGAGGTGTCTACTGGGATAGAATCTCATTGTCCTTGAGGAAATGGGTGAACTATATACTCAAGTATTCTCCTCCTCAATCAGATCAAAGAGTCTTAATATTATTTTCATTCTGGTTTTCTACTTCATTCTTATATTCTCTGAATTTCTCAAAAAGCCTCGGTCTTGTACTTCATCAAGTACATGTGTTCATACCTAGAGAAATCATCAGTGAATGTAATGAAGTATGAGTAACTACCTATAACCTGAGTCGACATGGGACCACATATATCACTATGTATGAGTTCCAATAACTCAGTGGCTCTCTCTCCAGTTCCATTAAAAGGAGAGTTGGTCATCTTCCTACGAAGGTAAGGTTCATTAGTTGCATATGACTCATAGTCAAATAGATTTAAATATCCATCTTTTAGTAATTTTTTAATACTTTTCTCATGTATATGACCTAGCCTATAATGTCATAGGTATGTATTGTTCATCTCATCTCTTTTCTTCTTAGACATATTTATATTCACGATGTGTGGAGAAGTATGTAACACATATAAGATATTTATCAGTGTCCCTCTAGTGATGATATTATCAATCATAATTATTGAACAACTATTATTCTCAAAAACTAATTTATATCAACTAATTATTAAATAAGAGATGAAAATAATATTTTTAATAATAGAGAGAACAAAATATCATGCATCTAATAAAATAATAACTCCACTAGGAAGATGTAGGGTGACCTCCCCAACAACAACTCTTGCTCCATTGCCCATCTCGTCTTTGACCAATCTCCTAGGTCTTGCTAAAATATGCAATAAATTACAGATATGATAAGTACTCCTAGTATCCAATACCCATATATTATCATGAAAATCCGACAAGTGGAGACTGATCATAAATATACATGAAGCTTCTTCAAGCTTCTATTTTGCCTTATCTACAAGGTAGTCCTTACAGTTCCTCTTTCAGTGCCTGTCTTGGCCACTGTCCTTCATCCTTTGTCGGGTATTTATTGGCAACATTTATCTTACTTGGTCTTTCTTTGCCCTTGCCCTTCTCAAGGGTCTTAATAGCCTTCATTTTCTTATTGTTCTCACCAATATAGAGAACTAGCTTCTCTTTCTTGATGGCACTCTCAGCTTCCCTCAATATATTGATGAGCTCAGGGAGAGTCACCTCAAATTTACTCATGTTAAAATTCATGATGAAGTGAGAAAAGAAATCTGGTAGGGACTGAAGTATAACATAAACACACAGGTTATCCTCTAGGACTATTCATAGACCTGCGAGTTTCTCGATCCACTCTATCATATTTAGGACATGGTTCTCAACTAATGTTCCTTTTGTCATCCTTGCTTGGAAAAGTCTCTTGGATATCTCATATATTTGAGTTCTTCCATGTTTCTAAAACAGCTGGCGGAGATAAATAATGATAGAATATGCATCCAAGATGAGATTAATTTGATGATATGCCCTCGAGGGACTCGACCAAGCATACCATGTCCTCAGGTCACAAGTGACATCTCTATGTCGTAGGCAAGAACTCGATCATGTAGATATGTGAGCCTCGAGGGACTCGACCAACTCAACCTATGTCGTGATTTAATTTCTTCTTATAACAATGGAAGGTCACGTGGGTCAATTTGATTGCCTCACGCTTACCAACTTAATATTATCGTAGGAGAGGTTTTATTTTATATCGGTCTCCTAATATGTCATGTCACACATACACATATTTAATATATATATATATATATATCATATGCAAATATATATGTATATATATATATATATATATATATATATATATATATATATATATATATATAGTAAGTGTATAACACATTACATATGCAAGTCACACCGGATGATCATGAGTCATCCCCTAATATGATTAAGCTCGAGCCAATGGGCCTAATCACTCACAATAGGATCTATGTGTGCATCGGCACATCTCCATGCCCTGTGATCATTGATCTCATTATCATCGATTCTGTCAGATCCTCGTCGCATTACCATGCATCGTGATCTCTTGCCACGGCATCGTGGGTCCCGCTGTCACCTCCACGCTCTCGCCGTGCCTCTCTATATAATTACAAAATAATCATAGGCACGTAGGTCCAACAATAAGCGAGAAAAACGAAGGCTCACATGCCCTAACAATAATAATAATGATAATCATAATTATATACATCACAAAATATGGCTCATGATCATCCATCTACATCATACATCACATGTACACATCACATCATATGTAGGATTACTAAATATATAATAATTAATTAAACTATTTAATTAATTATTTTTAAAAAATTTAAAACATACTCAGAATATCTAAAATTATCAAGGGTATTTTTAAAATCTAGATAAGAGGATAATCCTTGAAATTTCTAGAATTATTGAGGATATTTTAAGAATTCTATACACGAGGATAATTCTCAGAATTTCCCAAATTCAGAGGGGCATAATCATCCTTTTCTCAAAAGGATACCCTAGCCCTCCCCTTCTGGCTTCATCCAACGACCGTCGCTACCACGTAGGCGGTAGTGCTGCTCATCGTTGGCGGTCGCCTTATCGACGAGCGACAAGCATCGCTGCCCTCGGGCGACACCTCGCGGGTGGGTGGGCGTCGTGCCCGTAGGCGACGCTTATGTGGGCGCTGCTCCTATGGCTTGGCCATGGGCAAGCGTCGCCCCTACGGCCTGGTCGCGGGCAAGCGCCACCCCTTGCGAGCTGGCCGCGAGAGGGCACTGCCCCTACGGCCTTGTCGCGGGTGAGCGTCGCCCCTTGCTCTGAGACCACACGCTGCAAGAACATGCAGAACGATTCTACGCTATTCAATTTCATCAACGCTGTTTAAAATCAATCTTTTGCATGAAAACCTTGGCTCTGATACCACTATTGGAAAACCTCAATGGGAGCATCACATGCTCAACAGAAATCAAAATAAAATAGGTTTCCCACGTAGATCGAATCATCATGCAAAAGATTGGACTATGAAAAATCTACAAAATATGAAGAACTGTATCATGTGAGAGATTATTTTACCTTGGGGGATTGTATATCCCTGTATTCCAGATTCAGATGGAGAGGATGAAAGAAGTCAAGCGTCTTCCTCTCTAGCGGTATTCACACGATGGATCTCAATAGTGAAGCTCCTCCAATCTGATCTCGTAACCTTACATAGAGGGAGGGAGGAGAATAAGAGGGGGTGGCCAAAGCTACAGCATATCAACCCTAGGGTTCCTGGCTTAGCGGGTATTGGATCTCCATCCAATTACCCATTAACTTTGTATTATTAGATCACTATCCAATAATCTACTTAGGCCTCTAATTGGCCTCATGCAAGGAGCCCATCAGCATAGGGTCTCATTTAATGAGAATAGGGGTTAATTAGATCTCCATCCAATCCTCTATTCGCTGAAGCATCCACCATATGTGTGTGACCCTCTAGGCCCGATACTGAGCTGGCTATGAGTCGGTCCCATCAAAACTTCTTCTGATATAGTGAATTTTTATCCCCATAATAATTCACTCGACTCATCGACTATGAACGTACTATGCCACTACACTATAGTCCGCAGACGGTACAAGAGGATCGAATCCATCAAATCTATCTGTCCATAGTTACCATGTATCTATAATTTCTCATCTAACAAATTTTTCAAAGATCGTATGTTGGACATAGTACTGTCAGGTCACATACGGAATCCGTCTAATTCTCGCTCTAATCAGATTCTTCTAGAGAATTTCTCTCTCAATCCGAATAACCCTGGCTAGGGATTTATTTGAGCAAGCACATATGGAATATTCCTCTCGTGATATCAAGAGTGGATGATCCTTTATTAACACTCAATTGACTTCGTAAGGTCCGCTACCAATCTCGATAACCAATTGTACTAGATTTAAAACTTTCTAAATATGTAAGTATGACATCAAAAAAAGGAGTACTTATACAAAGTATCCTTGGTGTCTCAAGTCTAAGGACCAATACAGAACTGAGACTATGAAATTACTGTTTTACATTAGGTATCATTAACCATACAATATTTCATAAGTGGATTAATCAGTAAACTCATTCTCCAATGAGCACCTGTACTATATTCTTAGTGTCTCCACAGAAGTGGCTATGAGACCAACCGTCTCCATCATATGGACAGGTATATAGTACATCGATCTGTCTGATTATCTCGATATCCCTCTCGAGTAACCTATGACCGAGATTATTTAGGATCTATGTTTAAAGGTGAATCGATCTCATTATCATGATCTCATCACGATCCGATTCCTATTGCACAGAACCAAAGACATCACAATATATATGCAACAGATAATATAATGTGAGAATATGTTAATATTAATCATAAGCAAAAAGATTGCGTAACATGTCACACATGCCATCACTCATATGATTGGCTTGCAGGACTCTTGTAACCAGCAACATCCCTTTGGAAGTTTTAGAGACCATTATCCTTTTGGACTACCCTACCTTGATAAATAAACTATACATTATTTCACCCCCGCGAACGTTCTTGCTAGATTGCAACTCTTCGCTAATACAACCCCCACTATGCCCCTCAAGGCTAACAGTATGCTGAACTTATTGTACAGTTCAACCTCCTACGAATGTATCCTTCTCATGTAGAAAAAAAGTTTCGATGCTCCATAGCACTAAGCTTCAATCATTTTGGGATAGCCATCGATAGTCCATCATCCATATACGGGACCTTGCATGAGTATCGAATTCTTCGAATTAGCAATTTTTTTCACCTTTGTGAGCTTTGTATAACTCTTTAGGTCACCAAACAACAATCCCTCCTTTCACAATCTCAACCTTAGTTAAGTGCCCTGCTTACCTTAAGCACCATTAAGGTTAATTGTGTCCTTATGATGCCTCTCGCGTGAAAAGTTGGTTATTCCTCTGAATATCAATCTCGAATGATTGTTTTTCTAGGAAACACCTTTCCCTATGCCTCTATGCTCGCTTTCCTCAAAAGGTTGCGTGTGCTGGCTACCCTTAATGTAGTGTCGATAGGTTCCTCATGTTTGCATGCTGAGTGTTTTCACATGTGCATATCTCACTCTAATACTCTTAAGTTATGCAGTTCTCTTACGTGTTCATTCGCAAAAATGTTAACTCTTTGGAACCTATTATGATCTCTTAAGGACCTGTAATAGAGAAGATAAGTTAGATAAAATATTTAACTTGGGGTCCCTACTGGAACAAGATCGGATAAAGCTATGGGGCTAGTATTGGATCTCATTTGGATTCACAAGTTCGTATGCAAAATGTGTATCGACTTACCTAACACTATGATACTCAACTGCGCAGTCGTTTGTGGGCTTACGATTATCGTATTTTCTTTTAAATTTTTTTTTAAAATATTTATTGAATTACTTATTTATTATGCCATTAGATGAGACCTCAGGGCCCATTGTTCATTTTCTAAAATCTCATCAACTTTCTATTTGGAGGTTTTAGGGACCCTACGAGATATTTTCAAGGCAAATTTCACAGTGTTAAGCTAAACTTAAGAAAAAAAATAAAGTAGAGCTGTAAACATAAATTATGGCATCACAAACCCGTAAAACGCCTCATCGTTACAGGTTTACCCATCGTTCATTTTCTAAAATTTCATTAACTTTTTCTTTTTGGAGGTCTTTGGGACCCTACGAGACAGTTTCAAGGCAAAATTCATCATCCTAAAGCTAAACTTAAGAGAAAAAAAATTTAAATAGAGCTATAAACTTAAATTATGGCACACAAACTCATAAAACCCCTCATCGAGTCGCCTCCAGCATTGGTTAATATTGCATCGCCACAGCGATGTTCCGCCACATATGGAGTGACATCGTATACCTATACATGGAGTTGTCATTCCTTTTAGTTTGCATGTCGGAGCAACTTGCAAGACAAGTACAAGTTTCCTGATCCAACCTTTTTTTTTTTAGGATGATCCAACAATCTTTACTCTTGTTATGTAGAGAGACCTCCTCCATTGCTTAATTTTTCATGTTTAATCATCAAAACATAAAGTAATACTTTATAGAATGTCATGATATGGGTTGATAGTTTAATTGATCTATCAATTTCATGTGGCCCAAATTATTAACTAAAATATTCAGGTCCCATAAACTAATCTACTAATCTATCAACTTCGTTTAGCCTAAATCAGTGGTTAAAATACTTAAACTCTATATTGAGATTGAGATGAGTTAAATCCATCTACAAATAATATTTTCCTACTTGTACCTCATCACCATACTCATATTAGGTAAACTTTGATAGCAAATATCATAACCTAAACCTCTATGGGGTAACTAATTTATCGATTTTATTTAGTCCAAATTATTAATCAAAATACTTAGATTAAATTTAAGAAAAACATACTCATTATATCCTTATAAATCAATTTTAATATGAAATTAATGGAGATGTTATATCCAATATATAAGTCTTAAAAAATATCCATATATCAAGAAATTGAAGCAGAAATTACTGCCTCTATGAGAGATAGGAATGATGAAATCCGACTAATACGAAGAAGCTCAAGTTCAGGATGGCTGTGTTTTATGTTTGTTGCATGATGAATAATGTGCTCTTTCATAAGCTGATTTATGTTAAGACTGTTAAATGTGGATCATGGCTGTGTTTTAGGTTCGAAGAAGAATGACTTATGAATAATGTGACTCATGAATATAATATTATTAATGATGCTTAAATGATCCATCTATGTTATTGATATGATTTTCTATTTAGTCCATCCTATCACCAGCTTATAGATGATACGAGGTTCCTCGTGTTTGATCGACGGACTATCATTGACAGCTTAATGTCGATGATAGCATTATTGAGGACGGTGGTCTCCGATGGTCACCAACCCAATGTCGATGTACGCAGTGATAGCGTACAAGCGTGATGGGTTGCAATAGCCATCGTTGATTGCATGTGCGCCTACGACGACTATAGCATTGCCTTTGATCGGCTCTTGTAGTAATGTCATTGTGGCATTTACTAGTCACTACTAGTATCGATTGGACACTGAAGGTCATGTTTCTTGGCAGCTGCACAACAAGCTTGTGAGCATAGCTGTGTGCCGCAGTGATTTTGGTGGTCGTCAATCGATGCATAGGCATGACAACACAACACAACACGATGATGATGAGGTCACCAATTGACCATGTAAGAGCAACCCCACCATTGTAGGCGGGAGGCAAGTGACGGACGACCACTAATGACCCATGCGCGTAAGTGTGGTGTCGCGCAATGGTGACTGAGATGATGACTATAAGGGGATCTTAAGGTTTCACTATTAAACTTATAATTTTACCCTAATAAATTCTTTAATTCCTCTTTATTTCCTTTTGACAATTCTGTCTTTCAAAAATTATATAGTTTCATTATATATATCCCAAAGAGAACTTATAAATCGGCATCGGGAAGTCTAGTTCTTATTGCATATCGATATCAACTATAGCTTTCAAATACAACAGTGTACCTATATATCATATAAGAATTTTTTGAATGACATCAAAAAAATACACATGATCTATCATTATTTGATTTTAATCGTTAACATTAAAAAATTTCACATAACAATAACATAATCAGCTTACACATTTAATTTATTCGATCTGACTGTTTGATTCTAAAATACAATAAGAATTAGCGGCTAGATGAGTGTGACCGTGCGGTGTGTTCTTATTATGCGTTATTCATCCAGTGTGCCAGCGGCGAAGCATCAGTGTTTTGCTACGCGGGCTTCGAATCCACCATTCTCCCTCTTCACCACAGCGTAAGGCACGTAAGTCCCCATTATCTTATCCCATGTCACGAAGAAGGGCTGCGCGAAGTTGCGCTTGTTGCCGGCGAGCTGGTGATGGATGTCATGGTACACCGTGTTGTTCCCGAACAGGATGTGGAAAGGGTTCCACGGAAGCATCAGCCCGCAGTGGTCGTCGATCCCCTTGACGGTGGCGAAGGAGAAGAAGAGAGCGGCCGTCGTCTTCGACATCCCTGACACGAAGTAAGCCAGCGCGCCGGCGACGGTCTCGGTGATGACGCCGTCCACCGGGTGGTTGTACTGCGCAGCACAGGCGTAGGGGGCGACGATCCGGTGATGCCACGAGTGGAACTTGCGGTAGAGGAACTTGTTGTGGTGCATGTATCTGTGCACGAAGTATTGCCATGTGTCGAAGACGACCATGGCCACCATGAACTGGCTTGCCGCCGCAAACCACGACGTGTTTGTGTTGGCCTCCGGCTTGGCGTCCTCGTGTGTCAGCTGCAGAGGTATGGCAGTCGTCAGCATTCAGATTCACTGGTATACGATCCAATCAATATTGACGACAAAGTTAGAGTTCTCGATCCAATGATGTGTGTGTATGTATTATTAGCTCGAGGGAACCAAAGGTCATTTTTAATTGCCGGGAATTCTATGGCCCCACACGGAGAGGCCGTTAAGTCGTTGAACATAATTGCATGTCGCCTTTTTCAACGGTATGTGAAGTGATCATAAATGTCAACTACATCTCTCGTAAATGCTCCCGGAAAGTGTCGCATCCTTTGCCGTCAATGAAGACGATGATGCCGCCATCAAGTCACCATGGGATCTGATTCCACTGGTGAAAAATCAAAATAATTACCAGGAGTTTTTAATTAAAATCGGATCACAAGATGCAGATACTCTCTCGTGTGTCTTGTTCTGATCACGATAAATATCAACTAATCGAAGGTGCTGCTGACTAACGTGTCTGTTCTATATTTTGTTCTGTTCATAATAAATATCAACTAATTGAAGGTGTTCCGATCACATTAAATATTAGCTAATTGAAGGTGCTAGTTAACCTAGTTGATAAAAAAATTGATAGTTTATCATAAGATTCAAAGTTTGAATTATATCTTCGTCACTTATTCTTTGTAAACAAAATAATTAGCGTGAACCCAATCAATAAATTGGTTATTATTTTGACCTTGATCAATCGAACATGATGCTCACGATAATGGATTATATGTATGGAAGAACATGGAAGTGGCACAACCGAGTAGAGAAGTCATATAGGAAGTGTGAAACTGGGGATGGTTGGAATGTTTGAGTGAGGAAAGATTACGTGGACAATGAGTATCCGGGAAGGGTGCCTCGACTCCAATGTGTTAAACGTTTAAGCGAAGACGAGGTCGTCTAATCATGAATACGTTGATTATGAGAGAGAGAGAGAGAGAGAGAGAGAGAGAGAGAGAGAGAGAGAGAGAGAGAGAGGTGTGGTGGTGGCAAAGATTGCTTTAAATTAATTTGCAACTGTTGACTTGGGCATTTACGCCTACACGGACTCAACTGCTATGAAGAAGACATATCTGCACAAGAATCCACAAGCCTTCAGTGCAAAATTGAACATGTGGAGTAGAAGAGATGGACGACTAAATTGGCTCTTATGATGCTAACTAGCTTCAACTCGTCAAAAATAATCAACTGATATAGTTTATTAAACTAGAATTCTTATTAAAGAATCAAAATGCTTGCACTCGATCATGCTACGGAACGAACGGAAGCTGTAATGCTTTGTTTTCGAAGGAGATAAACATCTCCATGAAGAAAGCTCAGACTGAAGTAAATGTTAGAATCGAAATGCAAACTAGTAAGATGATCACTTGGCCAGAAAGAAGAGGAATGAGGAGAGAAGAGAAGGGACCTTTGTGACAACCACGGTGATGGTTGCCTGAATCGCCTGCTGGAAGAGGACCCCTTTCACCACATCTCTCTTGGAAGCCAAGTTCTTGGTCTCCTCATCTCTCCGGGAGTGCAACCTGTACTTCTCCGAGGAACCCAGCACCTCATAGATCCCCGAGTAAACCCAATACACCACTATGGGTATGATCATCAGCAAGAAATCATCATATGTCATGAGCTCCATCTATGCGTTATCTGTGAGAAAATGAGAGAGAGAGAGAGAGAGAGAGAGAGAGAGAGCTGTGACAGGCTTTGGGGAGTTTGGTATGTTTAGGACTAGGATGCTGCAGCATGTTATATAGAGCAGGCTTCGACAGGGAAGCTTTGATGAAGCTAACCACATCTTTGTTTTGGTCTAAGCAACCTACGCGCATGAATTGACAACCATTGAAGGAAAATAAATGAGAAAAGAAACATAAAAATGCTTCAACTTGTGGACAACAATGCAGAGATGCCTCCCTTAACTACAACCTATACATAAAATACACTGAATTGTTGTCTTGAAATATGGCTACCGTTGTAGATCAAATCTGCATACACGTGATCTTTTTTCCACTATTTTCGTCTTATTTTGTTCTACCCACGAGATATTTTTTCACGTTGGTCGCATATTTGGACGCAAATTCCACAACAATTCTAACCCATGGTAGCATCACTAGGTCATTTCATTCTTAGTTGCCCATACACCAATGTCGATTAATGAATGGAGCACATGATCCATATATGTATTTGAGCATTGACAAATTTTAAGCTTATTGACCGGTTCGCCAATATAGCAGCTATGTGAGGAGGCCACCCTAGTTGAAGCGGCAAATAAGGTGTTGATTGAAATGTTAATGGCATAACGTTAATGAAATGGATGGATCGAGTTCACTAGTTACTCGCCATCCACCCACCCAAGATGTCAATGATCCTCTTCTTTTGACCTGGCAACTCGCATGCATACTTGGACCGGTTCGCCATACACACGGCGTCGCAAAGCCATGGCTTTCACATGAGACGATTGGAGGAGAGGGAGAGTATTAATTGGTCAAGAAAATGGCGAGTGGACATCGAAGATTGGACGGCTACTGGCTCGGTTGTTGGCTTTGGAATGTTGTCGTTTTACGTGTTCGTAAGGGAAGCATCAACCCATCGAGAAACTCGGACCGTGTGTGGATTAATGAACATTGGCATGAAGGATCGCCGGGGTCGACCACCGCTCACCGGCTGACTTGGACTTTTGTTCTGGACGGTTGACTCGGAGGACGGAGTTGAGCCGGAGAACCGGATGGTCAACCAATCTCCTCTTTCTTCCTCCTTGTGTTTGTATGTACTCCCGAGTTAATGCTTCATAACAATTCGATTCGAATGCAACGGTGTTGATGTTGCTTCGAGACTTGGTAATGTTGTGGGTCGAAGAACGATTCACAGTTGATTGCTGCATCCGGGTGGTTGTTCGTTAACTTTCACGTAATCTATGCCAAGTCAACAACGCAGTCAAATCGGATAAGACACACGCATAAATAAAAAAAAATCATTCACACATCTCGAAGCAGTTATATATACAAGATATCGTTTTTCTTCCCGGTAAACGGTCGTCATCAACTATAATGTTTCGACGAGAAGTTGCAGTCCTTTGGGTTTATGTTGATCGAAAGGGAGAAGCCATGCATGGTTCTTTGTTGCAAGAATGAGAATAAGAACCAGTCATGAACATGAGCTACTCAACTTGCAAGATGAACACAGATGGACTTCAAAGTATGTCGAGCCAGAGTTTGAAGGCTGCATGGTGACGTGGTAAACCTTTGGAGTCGACAAGATGGACCGAAACCAATGGAAGAACAAGGAGAAAGACAGTATCTCAAACAGTAGCTCTCCACAGCAATGTCAATGCTGCTGCTGCTGCTGATCCTCCCAGTGAGGGATCGACAGTCAATCTGAAGGCTTCAAGGCATTAAATGTGATAGTAGGATGGGAGCAATACATTAACTAAACTGCCAATCAACAGACTTGACGACCCTCGATTGTAATAAAAACATCTACTTCATTTGGCTGCCTCGCTTGACTCGAAAAGCTTCGGAGGCCACATGGAGAGTTATCTCATCGAAATCAAGGAGCAATCGGTACACGGTTTCTGACAAAACGACCGCTGACTTGGCCTTCTCTTCTGATGGCACCACATAGGAATTCATCAAAGCATTCATTCTTTTTCAGTAGCTAAAAATCATATCTTCCATGGCACCACATAAAAGCATTCATCCTTGCTATCTGATATCTCCCGGCATAAATGCCACTGTACGACATAGTAGAAAGAAACCCAAAGAAAGGCAGTTGACATGATAAATATAGATCAATGGCCACTGAGTTCCAGGACAGTTGATCTGCCGGTGCAGCAAGGCAAAAGAAATGCAGCACTGTCGGTGCAGTAAAATTTAGATCAGCCAAATGACATAATGAGCGTTCAATTAATGGAGAAGATGTACTTGTCAAACAGTAGACCCAAGTTGAAAAGGAAGAATATACAGTAAACCACACTGACGAACCTAGAAAGAACACAAAGACAAACTAATGATGTAGAAACTGGTGGTGGATCTTCCCACACACCGACGTGGTAAAATCTACTTCAAGAATTCCAACCACATTACCTTCCAACTTGTTTGTAGACTTTGCGTCGTGATCCAGGAGTTAGTATAGCTTAATTCAGCTCGTGTACGTAAGATCATTCATGTTGATCGAGATCAATGGCAGGGTGCTCGGGAGAGATCAGTTAGGTCTGCTTGGGCGCTCCTTGGGTCCGTCCTTCTCGGGGCCTATCAAGAAATCATACACAAAGGTCTCATCGGGGTGGGGAAGCCCAAGGTGACCCCTCCAACGATCAAGTTAGTGCCCCGACCGAGATGATCAGAAGAGTGCAATATGTAAAGAGAGAGAAAGTGAGATCCTCCCTTTTTCTTGTTCTAGGAGGGGTTTTTATACCCATCGATCGGTGGTCGTTTGTACTTCCACTTTTACTGCCTTCGGCTTACTGAAGTGAGGTGGGTGTACGACATTGCCGAGAGCCGAGGCATCATATATCCAGTCGATGTTGGGTGCTGATATGCACGACATCCTTCGTTTATGGGCGCTCCAGCTTGGTTGTTGACATGGCACCTTAGTCAACACTATGCCACCTCGGTCTGTCGTGTCGCCAGCTTGGTCGGTGTCAGGCGCTCTCATGGCCTGTTGAGCTGGACAGGGCCTCGATGAGCTGGGTTGGCTCATGACTAACCCTATTATTTTCTTCCCCCCGGAGGAGGTTTTCTCAAAGCACCTTAAAGAGGGACTTGGGGAAGATCTTGGGCGTTTGCTGCCATAGGTCGAGTTATTGATCTCGGGAGTTGATGGACTAGTCAAGTTACTGGTCTTGGGAACTGATGGACTGGTCGAGTTATTGGTCTCGAAAATTGATGGACTAGTCAAGTTACTGATCTCGGGAACTGATGGACTCGTCGAGATACACAACTTGGGCAAAAACTGACTGAATTGACCAAGATACACTACTCGGGCAAAGACTGACTGAATTGGCCAAGATACACAACACGAGCAAAGACTAACTGAATTGGCCAAGATACACAACTTGGGCAGACACTGACTGAATTGGACGAGATACACTACTCGAGCAGAGGCTTACTGAATTGGTCGAGATACACGACACGAGCGAAGACTGATTGAATCAGCCGAGATACACAACTCGGACAAAGACTGATTGAATTGGCTGAGATACACTACTCGGGCGAAGACTGATTGAATTGATCGAGATACACAACTCGGGCAAAGACTGACTGAATTGCCCAAGATACATAACTCAGGCAAAGACTAATTAAATTGACCGAGATACACAACTCGGGCAAAGACTACGGGTTGCCCCGCATGGTTTACGTGTGGTCAACACTTGAATTAAATGGTCAGCACATGGGTCGCGTGGTATTGTCATGTGACGGACAAGAGGAATGACATTGCTGAGTTGGCGTCTGAGGCGTAGGGCTTACGTGGTGGCTCCGCTGCCTCACTTGTCATCCGCACTTAATGTTGTTTGTTTGTTTCCCAAGTGAAGTCACTACGTCGCCCTGGGAAGTCGAAGTGTAACTTGATGCACGAGGGCCTCCCCATTTAAGCTTTACTGCGTTGGTGGTGAGAGGTTACTTATGGGCTGATGTCGGGCATATCCTTCGAGCACCAAGCAAAGATGTCAACATTGTTCCCTAGGAACTCGACAAGTTGGACTCGATATCCCTCTGATAGCACCGAGCCGACCATTATAAGTTTACTCAGATGTTCTGTGTCGTGCGGAGCCTCTACCACCTTCTCCATTGGCTTAGGATTTAAAACTCCCTTGTCTTGATCCCTGGGGTCGATAGCCGTCGTCGAGGTTTTGAATTTTTTTGGGTAGCATCGTTACCATTAGGTAGCATTGTCTGAATTCTCGAGGGTCACTTCACGTCTTGTCGACCCCTGCTCCGGTCAGGAATTTCATGGCATGGTAGTACGTCAAGACAACGACCTTTAGCTTGTTAAGTATCAATCAGTTAATAATGGGTTGTATGCCGACGGGAACCAGATCTTTGTCAGCTAGGCCCAATTTTTTAAAAGCGTCAAGATATAAGATCTCGGTCGAACTCCCTATGTCGACCATGATCCTTTTGATCCGAGCAGTCATGATTCGTAACGAGATCACTAAAGCATCGTCATGATGTGGGTCCTCCTTGTACCCTGACCTAAAAGTGATCTCAGGGTCACGATCGCATCTCAGTCTTTTTTCCACTACAGCTCATGCATATGCTTTGCACGGCGAGGAGTTGTCGCCTCTAGAAGTGGGTCCACCCATGATACATCAATTTGTTTTTCTATGGGTCCCTTTGGGTGGGGTGAAGAATCATTGGCATGTCGACCTTCAGGAAGTGGTCATTGGTCCCGGACATAATGACCGAGGTGTCCCTGCCAAATGAGGTCTTCAATTTGATTTTTTGAGGTCGTGGCATTCCTATGTATCATGTCCGTGCTCCCGATGGAAGTGGTAGTATCTTCTCTTGTCCCACCCCTCGAGGTGCGTCTTGATCGGATTGGGAGACCTAAGGAGCCCCTTCTCTCGAATTTGGAGGAAAATCTTCGTCCGAGTAGAGTTAAAGGGATCAATGGTGGCCTTGGTAGCGACAATTCGGGCTTGTCAATTCTTCTTCTTGGGAGTCTCGAGGGCTATCCTCGGGGTTGTTCTGTTTTAGGGCGCTTCTGATCGTCCTGCTTCCCGGCTACTAGGGTTTCGACAGCTATGTATTGGTTCACCCATTGTAGCATCTTGGGCATTGTCATTGGCGTTCGTTCAACCAATGACCAAAAAGATCTAGAAGGTCGGAGCTTCGTTTAGAATGCTTTGGTCACCAGAGAGGGGTGTGCATCAGGCACTCCTCGAATCTCCACTATGAAACGCCCAACAAATCGGGCGAGGGGCTCCTCACTCCCTTTGCTCAAGCTGAGGAGCGAAGCGGCCATGGGCCTCGGTCAGGCACGTGCCAAAAAGTTCAGTTCAAATTCCTTTGCAAGCTGGTCGAATGATGAGATCGATGACGGTTTAAGCCGTTTATACCACATTCGAGCCGGGCCCCTAGAGTAATTAGGAAAGCTCGACATATTAGTGCTTTTGTGGTGTCGTAGAGGACTATTTGAGCTCGAAAGGCCACAATGTGTTTTGCCAGGTCCGAGCTACCATCGTAAGACTCGAGCATGAGCAGTCAAAAATTGGTCGAAATAGGCTTGTCTTGTACCTCGAGGACAAATTAGGAGTTGCCCTTGGAGCTTTCCCCGAGCTCCTCCTTAGATTTGATGAACTCTTTCCGGACTTCGTCCAGTCTCTAGTAAACTTGGCGTAGTTGTGCCCTTAACGAGTTTATTGAGTCAGAGGAGAGGGTATCTAGCTCGGGAGTCGTGTGAGTAGAGTTTCGGGGATGGCTCACCGACCATGCGATGGTGACATTTGGGGTTCCTGACCTCACCTCGATCGAGGGGGCATCGCTACCCATCTAGGTCGAGTTGAGGTATGGGTTGATCCTCCTAGGTCGGGGGCAATTAGGGTTGTACTTGTCAAGGGGTTGATTGGGGAGCTGGCTGTGGGGGCACCACTATTTTCATTAGTTACGGGATGTGTGGGACAATGGCTTGCATCATCCCGACCAATGCCTGGACTTGGTGGGTGAGGCCAAGGAAGGCCTTGGCAATGACGACTTGTCACAGGCTTAGCTGATTTGCCTAAGCCGTGCGGCACCCTTGCGGCCCTCCCGAAGACTTAGCTGAAATTGCCTAAGTCGTGAAACGCCCGAAGCGTTATCTGTCCGCACAGGGTCAGCCTTCCCCGAGATCTCCTAGAGTCCCTTAGGCTCACAAAAGAGAAAACGGGCCAGAAGAAGCAGTTCCCACGGGATCCACAAGCAACTGCTCAAGCAAACACTTCATATGCCATATGTAAATTACATCCGAGGACATCACAAACTCAGAGAGGTTGCACACAAAGGATAATGGTCCATTACAGACCGAAGTCCCCCACAAGTGCTTACAAGACATGCTTGTATTTACAAGCCAAAATTGGCCATAAAGCAAACCAAACTCGGGCTGCTAAGCCGACTGTAAGCCTGCTACTTGCTGTACAATATATGTACACAAACCGAATGACACGGACAAACATGAGCATTTCATCAAACACCTTGTTTACATTTTGACCGTGACAGACTGGTGGCCTGTGATTCACCGTTAGAGGAGAAAATATCGAGTCATTGAATAGTCTCTAGTAGCGGTTCGGAGTAAGTGTCAGCAAGTTTGTTTCCTCAAAAAGAGGGAAGGAGCCCGATCCTCCAACGTCGAGGATTGATGGGGGCACACAAGTCTCCTCGTCGATACGTTCTGCGTTTTCGTTACTTTACGGGTGCTCTTGCGACATCATGCCTTCCTTTTAGAGTCAAAAATATTTGGGGACTTTGTGCTATGGTCGAGGAGTCAGCACGGCTTGGTTCGACCCGTGTGCGTAAAGTCGTCGACTTCGGTCGGGATCGGAGGTAGGGTGCTTGGGAGAGATCAGTTGGGTCTGCTCGGGAGCGCGCCTCAGGTTTATCCTTCTCAGGGCTTGCCGAGAGATCCTTTACAAAAGCCTCGTCGATGTGGGGGAGCCCGAGGTGGCCCCTCCGACGATCAAGTCAATGCCCTGACCGAGATGGTATGAAGAGTGTAATATGTAGAGAGAGAAAATGAGATCTCCCTTTTCATGTTTCCAGGAGAGGTTTTAATACCCATTGGCCGGTGGTCGTCCGTACTTCTACCCTTACCGTCATCGACGTACTAAAGTGAGATGGGTGTACGACTTGCCGAGTGTCGAGGCGTCGTACATCTAATCGGTGTTGGATGATGACATGCACAACATCCATTATGTATGGGTGCTCCAGCTTGGCTTTCAACGTGACACCTTGGTCAATACTGTGTCACCTCGATCAATCACTGTGCTAGCTTGATCCATCGTGTCGGTGTCAAGCGCTCTCATAGCATGCTAAGCTGGACGGGGCCTGAATGAGCTGAGTGGCCCATGAGTGCCCTATCACAACCCAACTGTGGTTTCATGCTAACACCTTCTTTAACAAGATTTTAAGCACAAACAATAATTGAATCCATGAATGGCAATAAGTTATATATGTTTACATAAGCAGATTGAGATTGAGGAAGCTGGAAAGAAGACACCTACAACACAAAAGTTTAGGACCACAGTCGATCAATCATTTAAGCTTGTCCTTCGTAAATCTCATCCATATACATTAAATATAAACAAGAGAAGGGCTCGAAAGAAACCAAACACCATCCACCTCATTCGACCGAGGACAGGAAACGGATAAGATCATGCACTCATACGAGTCACCGTGTTCCACAATAGAAATATGATTCATACTTGCCATAAGAATTACGTGGGTCAAAGTCAACATGGCCAATTTGTGGTCAACCATCGAAACCCGTTCACGGCGCTTGAACCGGGAAAACTAAGCGGGCCGGCCCAAATTCCATTCACGTGTCGACTACCGATCGCAGCCCGAAAGCAATCATTGGGGTCACGCGCGTAGCACGTGGAGGACACGTCACAATCACGACCGTCCTTATCGCGTACCATATCGCGAATAAACCAATCAGTAAATAGAAGTAGGCCGTTCGATTGCCTCCCTCTTTTCGACTTCCTTTGGTCCAACGGCGCGACGACGGACAGAGAGAGAGAGAGAGAGAGAGAGAGACGAAGAGGAATCCGAGCGACCATCGTCAAAGGTAGCGATCGGCCTTTTCTCGTTCTAGCATTTTGCGTTCTCCGATTTTTCCCTCTTTTCTTTTAGGTCAAAGTCTTCTTCCAACCTGAAAGCTTTGTTCTTCTGATGGATCTCTGTTCCTTTCTAGATTTTGGACGGATTAGGATCGGATAACCCTCGGCCATGGCTTCCAAGCGGATCCTCAAGGAGCTCAAGGATCTCCAGAAGGATCCCCCCACGTCTTGCAGCGCAGGTATCTCGGATTCCCATACCTGCCGTCTCTCATCCCTTTTATTGAGGCTTTTTTTTTCCCTATCTTACGAGGTTGATTTTGGCTGTAGATCTCGATCTGCTTGCTAAGCATTGTTTTTAGGCCCTGCTGTTGTTGATGATTCTCTTTTTCATGAGAATAGTTATCGTCTTACTGGTTTTTGGTGTTCGGATTTTAGCTGATATTAATCTTGTGACTCGAATTCGTTGGATCCTCCTTTCTTCTACCTTCTGTCTTGGTTTAGGAGATTGGGATGTCTGGTTGTACCTTTAAATTTTTGACGTTTATAGATGCATTGCGATCATGGTTTAGGATGAGATGATTTAAAAAATTGTTCTTTTTATGGACAGTCGCATCTCGAAAAGTTATTTAGGTATTCAAGTTGCAAATACCATACGGGAAGTATAGAGGCTCTTAAATGTAGACTAGCTGCAAAATTGTTACATCATAACTTATATGAGCGAGGCTGAACCTGGTGTCATGATTTAAGTAGGATTTAGAAACTAGCCATGTTAAGCCAGTGGTTAAGTTTCCAAATTGTGGCATATATGTATGCAGAAGCACATGTGGTTCAATTTAAAATATATAAATAATATAAATAAGTATAAATGGAGAAACAAGCAATCAAATCTAAGATTTTGATAGGTGGGCATATACAAAGGCCAACTAGATGAAAATTACAGGATGCTGTTTGTACTCATTTGAGAATGCAATTAATAGATAAGTAATAAGAAATGGGTGAACATGTCAGGAATATTGTATTATCATAGAACAGAACATAATTATAGTATTAAGACAATAATAGTTGAAACAACGTACTAAGAAAATAGTAGTAATTAACACGAATGAAACATAAACAAGCGGGCAGAACTATTCTGCAATAATGTCATTTTCTAGTCACATCTGTCACATGTGTACAAGTTAGAACATTGCTTGATGAATTTATAATTGTCTTTTCCTTTTTGTTTGCCTTTCTTAATGTGCATGTATAACCTTCAACTTCCATCATCTTCATCCTTTAATTTATAAAATACCAGTAATTTCTATATTTTAAGTGCATAAAGCATGTGATACATGGAACACATTATGACACACTACTGTACTCTGTAAATCTGGTTGGTTGTTGAGCTTATTTATTTTTCAAGTTGTGCCATTGTGGTAAGCCTAACTTGTATTTTGAATTTTAGATGATGATCTCTTATGTATTTTGAATTTTGAATTTTGACAGGTCCAGTGGCTGAAGATATGTTTCATTGGCAAGCAACCATAATGGGTCCACCTGACAGTCCATATACAGGAGGAGTCTTTTTGGTTACCATACACTTTCCTCCAGATTATCCATTCAAACCACCTAAGGTATCACTAGAACTAAATTTCTAGGATTCGAGCAGCTTTTTTCCTTTGTCAAATCTGCCATCAGTTTTTCTTTTGGCATATGTTCTGTCATTTCACTGTGTCAAGCACTTTCCTATTACCAACCTAATAAATGTGAGCATATTCATAGAAACTGGTCACCTATCTACTTTATATATTGATCATCACCAATATTTGTAGTCCGGAAGCATTGGTTTTGGACAACCTGATTTTTGAAATATTGATTGTATTGGTATTTGGCAAACATGGGTGATTCATTATGCCATTTTTCCAGTTTATCATGTTTGTGTTCTACAGGTTGCTTTCAGGACGAAGGTTTTCCATCCAAACATCAATAGCAACGGAAGCATTTGCCTTGACATCTTGAAAGAGCAGTGGAGTCCGGCTTTAACCATTTCCAAGGTTATTTTTTGTATCTTTCTTTGCATTGATTGTCATTTATTAAGTTGGATTCTCAGAATGTGTTCTTTATTGAAGATTTACTGAGAGTAGTCAGATTAAGGAAAAGAGAGCATATGGGCAATTTAGACAAGCCTATATTCCTATTTTGCGACTTTGCTATTATCATAGGAGAGACCGGACTGGTGAACGAAGGGTAGGCTTGACCTGAAACCAGGAACCTTCAAGTGTAACCCAATTGTTGATACCTGGCTGCTAAGCAAAGTGCGAATGTTGCTGCAAATCCATTTAGTTGATCTGTAGCCATTTACCTGCTTGAATGTCCAACATGATGAGTGATCTTCTTGTTGCAATTGCCAAGTTGTCAAGTTGTGTCTCATCAATACGTTTGAGCCAGCAAAGAACCATCTTTCTTCCTTTCCTACCCTTCTTTTGTTCAAGCAAGTCTAAGGGCATTTCGGTGATGACATTTGACAGGTGCTGCTGTCAATCTGTTCCCTGTTGACGGATCCAAACCCAGATGATCCATTGGTACCGGAGATTGCCCATATGTACAAGACAGACAGAGCCAAGTATGAGGCCACCGCAAGGAGCTGGACCCAGAAGTATGCAATGGGCTAGCGCTCAACAGAGAGTGGGTGGTTCCAGTGGACCTATCAATCGTTAACTGTGTATGGACGTCGTGTCGTCTTGTGTTTGTAAGGATGAAGTAGCCTTACTGTTGCGTCATTGACCCAATGCTTCATGAAGCTTTTCAGAAGAATGATCCAAGTGTGTTATATTAGATTGTTTGCATGGGCATTTATATATGAACCATAATACTCACCCTTTTCTTGGTTCTGGATGATTTTTTTTATGGGTTTTGAGATAAAAGATTGTAGCAGCCACGAACATGAACCTGGTGGAACTTGCAGGTACTACTACTACATCAGCCTTGCAGCCTTCAAGGTATCTCAGGTTTGTAGGCCTTAAGATTACATACGTCTGTTCTTCATTTGGAGAAATGTTCTACGTTTGGCATCTCAATCTTTTGGTTCTTAGATTTGCCCCCTCCAACAATACTATCCTTTTCTGCTTCAAACGATTTTTTTGGTGGGATGGTGCTTAGATTTATCTTCTTGTCCATGTTGTTGTTATTGACAAAAGTTCCCAGAGAATTTTTCTTAACTAATTTGGGTTCATTATTTTAAATGCCGGATAAGATATTTTAAGAGAATTATCAAAGTTTCTTACTAAAGAAATTTGTCATTTGTTTATGTTTACCGAATGGTGCTCTTTTATTGAAAACTTACTAGAGGTATTTTTGTTATAAATTTTTAGTTTTACTCCCCTAATTTAAAAAGAATACATCTTTTTTCTAAAGATTTCCTGAATCAGTTCCAATCATTGAACCAGTTTGAAGTCATAAATTTTAAAAAGAATAATCTCACCTTAGCCTGTGCTCTTCTAAATTAGTTTCTCTCTCCTAAATAGATTTCCTGAATTGGTTTAGATTATTGAACTAGCTCGACTCAAGATTCATAAACGAAATCAATCAAAATCAGAATCGAAATTAGTCAACGGTTCCACGGTTCTAAGAACTTACACTTCAATTTTTTTCGGAATCGACGACTCCGATTCGGTTCCAAATCGACTGAAGAGAAAGGTTAGTGGATTCCAAGTCAGTTTCGAACCAGCCTTTAGAAAAAAAGAGTTATGGTTTCAATTTAGCAACTATAGCAACAATAAGCACAACAAAAGTTGCCATAGGGGTGACAATTATCAAGGCGATATTTTTCTTCCTCGGATGAGGCTACGAAGGCCGGGAGGAAAGATCGACCGATAGCACAATGCTTCATCTCAAAACTCCAACCAAAGAAATAACAGGAAGTAGCGAGCAATCCGGTGGAAGTCGTGAAACCCACAAGCATTTCATTCTAGAGAATTCGGGATAAATCCATCGGAACGGAGATAAGCGGAGTGTTTGGTGTTGTTGCCTGAATGTCGTCGACTTCGCACTTGGGTCTTGACTTGAAGGCTAGAGGTTGTCCAAGAAACCCTAGTGGTAGTCTTGTGAGGAGGTTATTGCAGCGTTAATGTATTCGAGGTGGCTCTGAGATGATCTTTGAATGGTCTTCGGGTATCCAAGGTGGTCCCGAGGTTGGACTAAAATAGTTTTCAGTCTTCTTGGTGGATCCAACACAAAGGTCAATCTTAGGGGAGAGTTTTCTAACTCGACCCCTCTAATGTTCAAGTTAGCCCTGTGGAGTAGGTCTGACCCCTAGGCAGGTGTCGGGAGCTAACTTTTATACATGGGCAACCAAGGAGGCATCTGTAACCGTCATATTGCTCTCCCTTGGTGTTTTGCCCATGTGGACGATAGGCTCGAACAACCCCCTACGAGCTATCGTCCACAAAGGTCGACTGTAGGGGAGCAGAAGTAATTGGTCACTCGGGGTTCATTGTCCTCGACGACCGATAAGGTCAGCCTGAACAGTCTCCCGTGGAATGTTGTCCATGGGGGCCAACACACCCCTCACGTCGTTGCCAAGTGAGGAGGTGACTTGGCCCTCACCTTCCATGTCGATGCCTTGGTGGCAACTAGCTATCGGGCTGGTTTAGTCACCAAAATATTCCCTATTAGTTGTTCCCCTCTCTAAGGCATGTTTCAGATCTCTTACTAAGAGGCATGCCTTTCAGTCTCTTCGACATAGGAGTGTTCAAGGTCTTGTCTCATGGGACGAGTTTTCCTAATTTGAGTATCTCAAGTATATTAGGTCAATGCTTCTATCATAGCAGATTTGTCTTGGTGCATGCTGGATTTTCTAACTTACTTGCCTTAGGCATGTTTCCCGATGTCCCAGTCGTAGGAGATGTCTTGGTATGAGTCAGATTTCTTGACCCGCATGCCTCGACCACACTTGACCTGAAGTCTCTATTATGATAAATGTCTTGGTGTGAGTCAGATTTCATAACTCAAATGCCTTTAGCGCATTTGGCTCCATGTCTCCACTGTAGCGAATATCTTAGTACAGGTCAAATTATTTGATTCACATGCCTCAGACACATTTTGTCCGATGTCTTCGTAGTGGCAAATATCTTGATGTGAGTTGGATTTTCTAACTTACATGTCTCGGCCATATTTGTTTGATGTTTTCACCATAGTGGAAATCTAGGCATGGGTCGAATTTCTCAACTTATATGCCTCAAGCACATTTGGCCTGATGTCTCCGTAGTGGCAGATGACTTGGTGTGCGTTAGATTTCGTAACTTACATGTCTTAGGTACATTTATCTGATGTCTTCACCGTAGTGGATATCTAGGCGTGGGTCGAATTTCTCAACTCATACACCTCAAGTACATTTGATCAGATGTCTCTATTGTGGCAGATGTCTTAGCATGGGATAGATTTCCTGACTCGCACACCTTATGCACATTTACCCGATGTCTCCATCATAGTAGATATCTTAGCGTGAGTCGGATTTCTTTAACTCATACGCCTCGTACATATTTCTCTTGATGTCTTCGCCATGATGAATGTCTTAGCATGGGTCAGATTTTTTACTCACATACCTTAGGTACATTTGCCCCAATGTGTCCATCGCGAGGAATGTCTTGGCATGGGCCAAATTTCCCTACTCACATGCCCGAGCACATTTTTCAGATGTCTCCACTATGGCGGATGTCTAGGCACAAGTTAGATTTCCTGACTCACATTCCTTTAGCACATTTTGTCAGAAAATCTATGATCGATATCTCATGTGCAACGAAAAATAAAAACAAAACCCAGATTCCCAAAGTTAAATATTTGGCTGTTGTGCTATGATTGGTGTGGAAAAATCTGCAAAACTCAAAACTGCACGAATCATGAGAGATATTGTTGTGCTATGATTGGTGTGGAAAAATTTGACATGTTTGTCCATAGTTACCATGTCAATAGTCTCTTATCTAACTAGTATCCCAGAGACCGTATATTGTGCATGAATACTATCATGCTACATACAAAATCCTTTTGAATCTTGCTCTAGTCAGATTCTCCCGGAGAACTCCTCTCTCAATCTGAACGACCCTGACCGTATATTTTGTCTAAGTGAGCATACACGAGATATTCCTCTCATGATACTAAGAGTGGATGATCCTTTGTTAACACTCAATTACCTTCGTATGATTAGCTACCAATCCTGATAATTAGTTGTACCAAATATAGACCTTTCCAAACCTATAAGTCTGATGTCAAAGAAAGGAGTACTAATACAATGTATCCTTGGAGTCTCAAGTCTAAGAACCAAACATACAACTGAGACTACATAATTGCTATATGACATTAGGTATCATTATCCATCCAGCATTTTGTAAGCGAATTAATCAGTGAACTCATTCTCCAGTGAGCACATGTACTGTATCTCTAGTGTCCCTACACAAGCAACTATAAGACCAGCTGCCTCCATCATATGAACGAGTATACAACACACTAGTCTATCATGTTATCTCAATGTCCCTCTCAAGTAATCTATGACTAGGATGATTTAGCATCTGTGTTTAAGGGTGAATCGATCTTATTATCATGATCTTATTATGATCTGATTCCCACTACACAGATATATGGACATCACAATATACATCCAAAAATATAATGTGAGAAAATACTAATAATGATAAGTAAAGAGATTATTACAGTGTGTCATAGGTTTCATCAATCACGTGATTAGCTTATAGGGTACCTATAACTAGCACATTTGCCTCATGTCACCATCATCACGTACATCCTAGTGTGAGTCAAAATTTTCAACTCGTATGCCTCAGGGCACATTTGGCATGATATCTCCACCTTGGCAGATATCTTAGTATAGGTTAGATTTTTTAACTCACACCTCGGGCACATTTGCTTCGAGATCTCTGTTATGACGATTTTTTTTCCTTATTCGTCGTAGCGGGTCTTAGATTCTATCATGGCGGACTGTCATCTCTTCTTTATTGTAGCGGATATTGGGCTTCCACCATAGCGGGCCTTCGTCCCTTCTTTATTGTAGTGAATCTTAAGCTTTCGTCGTAGCGGGCCTTCGTCCATTCTCCACTATAGTATATCTCAGTCTTCTATCATAGTCGACCTTCATCCTTTCTCTGTCATAGTATATCTCAGGCTTTTGCCGTAGCGGGCCTTTGTCTCTTCTCCACTGTTGCTGATCTTAGGCTTTCACCATAGTGGGCCTTCATCTCCTCCCTACCGTAGTAAATCTCGGGCTTTCGCCATAGTAGGCCTTCTTACGGTCTATGTTTATTCTCCTTAGTGGATGATGAAGTCGGGGAATTCTTTTAAACTGGCCCCAAAGGCACACTTGCATGGGTTAAGGTGCATGTTGAACCTTTTCAAGATATAAAATGTCTCGGCTAGGTCCGCCAAGTGCATGTTAGATATTTTGTTTTTAACTATCATGTCATCCATATATACTTATATGTTTCTCTCAATATGGTACTTGAACATCTTGTTCACCATTCTTTGGTATGTCATTCCTACATTTTTTTAACTCGAAGGGCATGACCTCATAGTAGTATACACCTTAGTTAGTAATGAAGGAGGTGTGCTCCTGATCGTGGGGTGTTATCTTGATATCACTTTAGCCCGAGAATACATCCATGAAGGTAAGGAGTTCGTGTCCCAAGATGACATCCACTAGTTGATCGATCCTGGGAAGTTGATAACTATCCTTGGAACAGGCTTTGTTGAAATCTATGTATATTCTCTAATTTTCATTAGCTTTTTTGACTAATACAATATTAAAAAGTCATTGAGGTTATTGGACTTCAATAATAAATCCCGCTCCCAATAATCTATCAACCTTATCACTTATTGCTTGTTGGCGCTTGGGAGCGAACCTGAGAGGCCTCTGCTTCGCTGGTTGAGCCTTGGAGAGGATATTCATATGATATTGGACAATATCTGGATCAATACATGATTGTCTGTTGGCAACCAAGCGAATACCTTGGCGTTTTTCTCGAGAAAATTGATCAATTGCAAATGCTCCTCCTTGGGGAGTACTGCTTTGATCTTAATGACCTGATTAGGTCAAAACTTGTCCAATGGGTCCTCAATCTACTGCTCCATTGGCTCCAGGTGCGAAAGAGGTTTCTTGAAATCCCGAGGGACCATCAGCGATGGCTCGGGCTTGGTTTTCTTTAGCAGTGACACTATCGTTAAGTAGCATTGTTTTGATTCCTGTGGGTTACTCATTAGCTCTTTAACGTCAGTTGTTATTGGGAACTTCATCATCCTGTGTTATGTATATACCACCACCTTCAGTCGGTTGAGAGTAGGTCAGTCGATAATTGTATTGTAGGTCGAGGGAATGTCCATCACAATGAATTTGGTCAACAATATCTTAGAGCATAGCTCTTCATCGAAAATGACATGTAGGCTCACAATCCCAAGTGGGTAGATGGAATTACCCGTGAATTCCATCAACGAAGATGCTATCGGGAAGAGTCATTAGTTTACAATTTGAGCTTTTGAAAGGCATCAAAGTAAATGTGGTGGAGTTACCTATGTCGATCGTGATCCTTTTCACCCAAGTGTTGATCATTTTTACGGGAGACCACCAATGCGTCATTGTGGTTCGGATCAAGGCATTTCATCTCCTCTTCCTTGAAAGTGATCTTGGTACCCCTTTCCTGCCTTAAGCGTTTCTCAATGATGGTTCACGCATCAACTTTGTGTCTCGAGGAACTGATGACATTGATTTGCCTTTCCACCAGGCCTTGTGGGCGAGGTGAGGGTTCTCAAGGTTTACGAAGGAACCTCCTGAGGTGTTCCCGATAGATGAGCTCCTTAATTTGGTCCTTTAGATCATGACACTCTTTGGTGTCACGGTTGTAGTCTCGGTGGAAGCAATAATATTTTGATTTAAACAATAATATTTTGATTTATCCCTCTTTTCTAAGGGGTTCCTCATTAGCAATGACTTTTTTAGGAATCTCTTCTCCCTTATTTGTAGGACGATCTTGGTCCTCATCATATTAAGGGGAGTTGATCTGGACCTTGAGTGAGGTATCTCGGGTCGACCATGTTTCCTTTGTGGTGAGCCTGAGGTTGGTGCTAGAGGTGATTCTTGGCATGGTCTTTTATGGGTTTCCTCACGTTTACTTGATATCATTACTTTTGTAGCTATGTACTAATTAGCCCTATAGAGCATCTCGGAGACTGTCCTTGATGGTCTTTCCACTAGTGCCCAAAAGAACCAAGAGGGCCTCAGGCCCATCATAAAGGCTTGTATCACCAAAGAGGGGTGGTGTCATGGACGCCTCGGATTTCACTGGTGAATCGTGTAATAAAGTTATATAGGGGTTTGTCCTCTCTCTATCTTAACCCGAGCAGTAGTGTCATGGATGGTCTCTTGCGTATGTTCTTGAGGAAGTAGAGCTTGAATTCCTTTGTGAGCTCCACGAATGATGAAATTGAGAGTAGCTTTAAGTAACTATATCATTCTCATGCCAAGCCTCTCGGTATGGTCGAAAAAGCTCGGCCCATCAGAGCGTCTGAGATACCATCAAGCAATATCTGAGCTCGAAAAGCTGTGGTGTGCTCCACCAAGCTGGTGCTGCCATCGAAGACAATGTGAGAGCTCTGTCTACACCTAGTGCGTAAGGCTTAGAAAGACCTCAGTGGGGACAACCAGGTGCCCCGTGCTCGCCCCTATAGGTGAGAGTCTAGGGTCATTGAGGTGGTGGGACCTCCTCACTAAAAAGCTCATTGAGAGGGTTCATAAGTGGACGCTATTGCAACATTTGAGCCTCTTAGCATCAAAATATTATTGGTTGAATATCATTGACCATGAGTCAACACAACTTGGTCTTGACCCAGAGGCATAAGGTTGTCCAAGAAACTCTCTTTGTAGTCTTGCGAGGAGGTTGTTGTGGTACCGAGATGTCCGAGGTGACTCTAAGGTGGTCTTTAAAGGGTCTCTCGGTATCAAGATGGTTTTAATTTTGTTCCAAGGTAGGTTCCAATCTTCTCGGTGGATCCTGCATAAAAATCAACGTGGGGGGGGAGTTTATTAATCCAACGTCTCTGATGCTCAAGTTATCTTCTTAAATTAATGTGGGGTGCAAAAGATTTTCTTGGAGAAAGGCCCGACCCCTGAGTTGGCATTGGGGTCAATTTTTATACATGTGCATCTGAGGAGACTATATGTAGCTGTCGTAACGTCCTCCCCTTGCTATTTTGTCCACGTGGGTGATAGCTCGAATGACCCCTTACAAGTTATCATCCATAGAGGTTGAATAGGGGGAGCAAATCTGATCAACCACTCAAGACCCACTATCCCCGATGGCCGACAAGATCGGCTCGAATAGCCTTCCATTGACTATTATTCACGAGGATCGACAGGTCGTTACCTCCCCCATGTCACTGCTAAGTGGGGAGGTGACTTAGTCCTCACCCTCCACGTTGGGCTCTTGGTAACAGCCAACTGTCAGGCTGGTTTAGTCGCTAAAATATTTTTCATCATTTGACTTTGAGGAGAAAGACAAAATGATGACACGATCATCATATTTGACCCCGGCTTAGAACTAGTCAGATTCTAGTTCCATAAACATGGAGCCAATTTTGAAATCTCGATTAAATCTCCATAAACTTAACGAGAGATTCTTCAAAATCTAAAATAAAGGGACAAGGCATCTTCTCTTACCCATCCCCTGAACGATGATCCTCCCAAATCATCCATGTCAATGATAACTCCATTCATTCTTTGAGCCCCATAATGAATGGATACTAAATCATCTGGAGGATCTTGCCGAATGTAATGAATCAAAATAAGATTTTTGTTAGATTTTTTTAATGGCTTGAAAAAAATATCATCTTCGATCAAGTCAGGATTCTCATATGATATCCCTCAAAACGAACGTACTTCCCACTCGTTGATATTACAATTCAATGTTGCTTCCGCTACAAGACCACTCTCATTCCTCCTGATGTCAAATGTTTTTTTTTTTTCCTTGTAAATACAAGCAGAAGAAGAATAAGAAGAAGAAGAAGAAGAAGTCAGGTTTTACTGCTCTTTGACTGACCAAAGAATGTTGCAGCAAAGGAATAAGCGCAGGCGAAGTCTCCTCATAACTAAACGCTCGAACATAAACAAACAAATCTGACAAGAGATTCATCTATGATAGAGACCTCGACACACACGCACACAAACACACACCAAGACGACTTCCCCCCTTCTCATCGCCTCGGGAAAGGAAGAGGGAACGAAAAGAAACAACGTAGATGCAGGAAGCAGCAACACAAATGAGTTACCATCGCAGATCACACGGCAGCTCCATCGGTGACATTGACGCGGAGCTTCTGGCCGCCCTCGCAGTGCAGGCCAACGCTGCAGTAGAAGTAGTGGACGCCGGCCTTCGTCAGCTCCAGGATGGTGGGTCCCACGAACTGCACGTCCTCCACGTTGGTCTGCTTGCAGTAGGCGAACTCCTCCTCCTCGGACGCCTCTATCACGTTCTGCAACCCCGTCGTGTACAAGAACACTGCCACCACCCCCGACGCCGATCCATGGAGGGAGAGAGAAAACAAAAAGGAATGATGATTGATCTCTCTTTTTTTTCTTTTTTCTTGGATATTAAACTAAATAAGATGAGGTGAGCATTTTAGGCTAATTAAGATAGACAGGGAGATGGATGTATGTCTTCGTGCTGTATATGTTGTACGCTGTTGGATGTAGAAATAATTATTCTTCTAATTAAAGGAACATATATTTTGATACGAACCGAGTTTATCCCCCACGAAGAAGCTGTATTTATTCGCCCATTCCTCGTAGAACGTCTTGTTGGGTGGGATCTTCCACCCGTAGCTGCCTCCGACGATGTGAATCTTTTGGTGGGCTTGTGTTGCAATCACAAGGCAACTCATGACGGCCACCAGGAGCAAGAGGGTGCGGTGCGCTTCTGCCATCCCCCTGTTCTTCCCCTTCCCCTTCTGCTAGCTCTCGATCGTCTCTCACCTCGACGGTTGATTTGGGGGGAGCAAACGAGCACGGTACAAGAACGAAGCAATGGAAGAATTATATAGATCCATTCCTTCTCTTAAACCATCTTTCTCTATATTTAGCTCACACCCCACAGATGGAGCAAACAGATCCACAACTTTTTTAGGTTGAGCCAGCAATTTTAGCTCTCTCTCTCTCTCTCTCTCTCTCTCTCTCTCTCGTCCTCATCCTCACATTCAATCCAAACACATTCTTCTGTCACCCCCCTATTTGGCATTTGTGTAGTAATCGTAGTCTCAATGCATTATTTACTTGGTCAAAATGACCGAGGTTTCAGTTCTTCTTCATCATCATCATCATCATCATCATCATCATCATCATCATCATATATATATATATATATATATATATAGAGAGAGAGAGAGAGAGAGAGTAGGACTATTAAGCTTCTAGATAAAATGTCTCTTCCAAATTCAAGCCTCCTTTCCAAAATTCAAGTCACTATATATTGATGTTAGGTTTAGACTCATTTTCTTATCTTTCAATATTCATCTCGGATCAACGTCCATGTTTGATATGACTATCGAGGGCATCACGTAAATGAAGATAATATGCTAGCTTACTTTGAACAGGTGATCAGGCTATATTGTGAATCCTGCAATCAGAATGCCTGATGAGGAGTTTCTTGGGGTGCATCATTCATAGTTCAGCTTAAATACTTATGATACAATGGTGTCATGTTGCTGTTCTCAGTTTGCGTCTGAGTTCAAACTCTTCGTTGTCACAGCCATATGGTCATTTAAGAAACAAGGGAAGACAATGTTCCATCATGAGATCATACATTTGGTCAAGGAGAAGATGAAACAACTTTACACAGAAGAAAGAGGAAGAAGACAAGGATTCATCAGAACTTTTCTTTCTCTTCATCTGCACAGCACATGGTGTCGAGCAGAAGGTGTTTTCCTGTAGCAGCTGCCTCTAAACAATTGCAGAGAGAGAAAGATGTAGACAAAGTTGCAGGTGATTTCTTACAGCCACAGACACAAAGGATGAGCTTGCCATTTACCAGCATGAAGAAGACATGCACACACAGGTTATTAATGCATCCCTGATGAGATGATGGGGGTGATTGTACAATGCCAATGTGAGACTCATCTTTGTGGGATTCCAAATGCCTTTTGCTCATCTTTATACACCATCCCAGCAGCTGTTTTTATTCATGTCATAAAGTTCTAAGCCTCAAACCTTTTTCTTCCAATCACCCACACTCTGATTTGGCACTATTTGGTTGATGGCTTGAAGATATGAAACAGATGTAGTCATATATCTATCAAAAGAATTATGAGTAGAAAATGCAGTAGAAGTAATGACAAGTAAGTTCATCCACCAGACTTATGCCTACTAAGTTCTAAGCATTATTTTTCTCATCTTTTTCACTATAAACTAGTCAACCATTTACCATGTAACTCAAAAATTTAGATATGCCATTACAAATTCGATTGCCCATAACATAATATGTATACTCATAAAATGTCTTACAATTATCCTCTGTTGTTATTGAATGCAATCAAAATGTATTGCCAAATAATCATAAATAATGATCAAATCAAAGCTCAATAATTGGAAATTTGTCTTACAATTGCATTTTCATGTCAGCCACTGCCCAAACCAGAAGCAAGAAAGGACATAGGAAAAACCATTAATTTCTGTAGCAGCTGCCATGAACAGCAGTACAAGTGCAGAATGATTCAACTTTGTTGACATGGAAAATAAGTTGCACAAACAGACATTACAGGAAGCAATCACCATCACTCATTTGTGTTTGCAGGTCCCCTCAGGACCCATCAAAGTTAACAGATCCTAATTGCGCCTCATAATTAATTCAAAGGCGACATGACACTACAGATTTCTGAAGCACAAGGACACCAACATTTGCAGAGAAAGAACCAGGCCAACAGATGAAGATGATACCTGTAGAGACATAGAGGTGGGCTTGCCATTTATTAGCATGAAAACATACACTCAGTGGTGCATCCTGTGTGGCACTGTACCTACTCAGATATCATCAATGCAGCATTCATGTCCATGTGAGGCTCATCTTCTGAGGTTCCATATACCATTGTACTGTGAGCCACTCATCAGCTCCACCATGAAGTCTTCCTTCCTTGGTTTTTGTCTAAATGTTTCCATCCTCCAACTTTTCCTTCAGTGAATGGCAATGATAGATGATTCATGTTCATCGACATACAAAAAGAATCAGACATGATAGGCATTATATACTAAACCATCATCATCATGCAGTCATGCATGCTTGTAGATCCCCCTCAGCACCTTAATTTAACAAGATATCGATGACTCAAATATAATCCAAAAGTGATGTCGCACTCCAGACTTCAAACCTCAAGATCAAATCTGTCTTTCCTCCTCAAAATGGTCTAGCACACAATCTCGGTTGCCGGTAACTGTGCTATCTAAAAATTACGCCTCGTAATGTCATAATTTTGAACCATGCAGAATGCAACACATAAACAAAAGCATCAAAAGAACATTTGGGATAAACAAACATAATGATTCTATTTAAGAAGTGCAAATCTCACAAGACTACACATCAACATGGACCCAAATAACAATAATTCCCTCACAAACATAAATGCACTCCCGACAGGCTTAGAACAGCTTGTAAAGGGAGGAGGCATCCAAGGGGTGGATAAGGTAGGTCAGGACCAGGGCCACCAGCATCAGGAGATAGGCAATGCCCTGGTCGATTGATGTCCCTGCCCAAAAGAATAACCAAGAGAACATATATCAATCCTCACACTTGAACATAAAGATCTAACATTACTTAATACTCTCATCGAGATCATGCTGGCTCAGCTAAACTACTGTTGAGATCGCAGTTTGCAGTAGATCAGATAATTCAGTTCCTACAAATAATAATGAACTTGAAGAAAGGAAGAAACCAGAGAGTATTATTAGCCATGCACCTGGCAACCAATCAGCAGTATTTAAACATCTTTTAAGGAAGGAAAAGGAAAGTTTTTGGCAATGTTATGACAGTAATAAAAAGTAAAACCTATTAATGCTCCCTGAAAGATTTTGAACATCATCATCCCCAAGCTGAAACCGCGTTATGATTCATACAAACAACACCGATCCGAAATGCAGCATTCAACCAAAAATTGGCACAAAAGATAACTTTTGAGACGATTATGACCGGTAAAGATTCATAGGCTTCAAAAAACTTGACCCATCAAAAACTGAGTTATGATCCAACAAAAGAACAATACCAACTGTTATACTCTAACGATGGCAAATTTTTAGATCTAAAGCCGGTTGACTGCACGAAGAATTAACAGAAACCTGTGCGGAAGACCATCACATTGTGCCTAAACCGGGCCGTAACCATTAAAAACCAAAAAAAAAATAATCGAGGAAAAGCCGAAAATCCAAAAGAAGAAGGAAAAATAAGGAGCAGGAGAGATCAGATCTTTAGCGTCTAAAACAAGCCGACACAAAATAGAAGGAAGGGAAAGATCAACTGCACCGTCGCTTGTAGGCGCGGGAGCGGGGGCCTGGGCCTGCACGGCCGGCATGAGGATCGCCAAGGCGAGCACCAAGATGGTCACCAAGCCGAGCGAAGCCCTAGGAATCTCCGCCATCTCCTCCGATATCTCCTCTGCTGGAAACGAAGCGCCCAGGATCGCGAACCACAGACCCCGCGATCTCTCTCTCTCTCTCTCTTCCTTCCGCGGGCGGAGCAGGGAGGAGGAGGAGGAGCAGAAGGCAATGTGAGGAGACTTGATTCGCTTTTGATTGCTTTCTGGAGGAGGAGCAGAAGGGTCGGACTTTTTTGAGTTTTATAGCGGGTTCGGTGGCTCGAAAAATAAAAACAAAAGTTGTATCAATGTTCCTTCTTAAGTTATTTATCTCTTTAAATTTAACTCATATTTACTCTTTTTTTTAATAATTAAATATAAATTTTGACACCGTCATACTATATATATATATATATATATATATATATATATATATATATATATACACACAAGAAAACGGCAAGGGAAGCGACGAATCCAGCGTGCCGTTGTCTGTGGTCCCCCTGACGCGCGCTCCATGTGGAGGGCCCCACCCATGTGAGAACCGGGTCAAGCCCAGCCTGGCTTTGGTCGAGCTCGAATTGTGCCACGTCACGTAGGCCCGCGGTTTTGGTCGTCTTCCAGCTCGGCTGAACCAGCAACACTTTGAGATTCGCGCGTGCTTTATGTATGATATGTGATGAGGAGGCTCCTCGAAACCTGAACATTATGTAGCTTTTGTTAGAGCAGAACCGTGCCGGAGACACGATGCGATCGGCCCCTTGGGACGAGGGAGGGGGCAACCAATAAGATAAGGAATCAATGATGTTGCACAATGGACATGATGTGTTTGATTGCAGAATGGACTGCGGAGCCGAATGCTTAATCGTGATCACTCGGATCCTTCAAGAATCATTATATCAGCACACCTTCCCGGCTGTCCCACACTAAAATGTCCATCAGAAAACAGATGGAAATCGATAGAAGCAGTCCGTCGACAGTTGGAAGAATACAAATACAATAATAGATATATGTCTCCCTCGGACCACCACCACTACGTCATGGCTTATCGTGAAGAGTTCGAAATCCTATGGCATCGATGGAATTAATATCCTTTGACTTTTTTTTTTTTAAATTTCAAATAAGTTAAGACTGATCCTTAACTTGCACCGCACACAGTAAGTAGTGGCCGTCTCCGTCTCTCGGCTTTGTCTAACCGTAGGAATCGAAGCGTCTCTCTCTCTCTCTCTCTCTCTCTCATTTCACTGTGATTCTAATACAGTACTTTTTTTTTCGTTTATTACGAAATACCATATTATGAGGGAAAAAGAAAGTGGTTGGGTGGACGTGCGACAGGCCGTCACGCGCACGGAGGTGCGACTAATTCAACGCCGGCCACGTGTCCCTCGCACGCGCTTTTTCCACTCCTGGCGGTTACTCTGGCCTCCGCGCTGTAACTGAAGGGCGAATCGTAACAGCCTGCCTCCGCGCCATAACGGCCAGCCGAGAATTCATACATAGATCCCGTTTGATTAACGGCCTTCGATGAATCGCAGAAGTAGAAATTAATTAATGAATTAATGTTCGATTTCTTTTACATCGTCGATCGCTAATAAATCGGTTTTCCTGGACAGCAAGCATTCTGCTTACTATATGCGTAATTAACCGTAGAAGAATTGAATGAATTGGAGGTGTCAGTCCACTACATGGAAACTCCCAATGCCTTGTTGTTCTATTGCTTAGATTTTTTATTTTTTATTTTCTTGATGAAACACCGTCAGTTATAAACAGTCATGTTCTTAATGATTACATATAAAAATAGAATTTATGATATAGTGAGGGAAGGGGGTTGCGACGTCTCCTAAACATAGCAGCCAGGTGTTTAGACGCGGCCGTATCTTAATAACACGATTGTTCGTCTCCCCCATCGATCCCTTTAGCCCTCCTCCTTTACCCTTTTGATGCCTTCCTTTCTTCGTCCTCCCTCGGAAACACCATCTTTTGGTTCTGTCCCCAGGTTTCACCCACTCCGCCACCCGTAGCATATTCTTCTCGGGTTCGTCGGAGGATTTGACATCGTCTGTCGGAATTTGCACCGCATCCATTCCGGTAAGGCAATAGTAACATAATCCATGTCCGTCGCTCCTTACGTCGATCGATATGTTTTCGCTGATGGAGAGGATTAGCAGGAAGTTTCTTTTGCATGTTCGATTTAGACGCAGGTGTTCGAAAGCTGATCGTGCGTATTTACCATCTACACTCATTTTTTGTAGTTCCTGATTCATTCGTTTAGGACGATCGGTATGGCATCAAATGGTAGAAGGCCTGCCGATGCAATTGGGAGGAACCCGATACATGCTCTGCTTTGATATCTTTCTTAATTGTTCCCTGGTTTGTGAGAGAATCTTCCGTTTAGCTTCTCTTCAAGACTTTGATGGTTGTTGTTGGTAGTGTTTGGAGGCATTTCATCGAATAGAATTTTCGATAAAACAAGAAAAACCTTCAATCGTTTTCTTTTGATCAGCCGAGGAGAGGCCCCGGCGGAGTTGCGGTCAGGAAGCGATTGCAAGGGTGATGGAGCAATTCCGGCAGATCGGTGAAGCTCTAGGAAGCATCAAGGCTCTGATGGTGTTCCGCGACGAGCTGCGCGTCAACCAGCGCCAGTGTTGCTTGCTGGTGGATTCATTCAACCTCGCTTATCACGGCATAGCGGAGGAGATGAGAAGCCATCTGAGGTTCGACGAGAAGCTCATCAAGTGGAAAGCCCTCGAGCAGCCCCTCAAGGAGCTCCACCGGATATTCCGAGAGGGGGAGCAATACATCAAGCAGTGCTTGGAGGCCAGGGACTGGTGGGGGAAAGCCGTAGCCCTCGGCCAGAACGCCGACTGCGTCGAGTTCCACATCTACGACCTGTTATGGTGCATCCCCGTCGTGGTAGAGGCGATCGAGAACGTCGGGGAGATCACGGGAACCGACCAGGAAGAGATATACAGGAAGAAGTTTGTCTTCTCCAAGAAGTATGAGAAGGACTGGTTGGAGCCCAAGCTGTTTCAGCTCAAGCTGGGAGAGCCGTACTTGGTCTCGCCGGAACTGTGCAGCAGGATGGACACGGCATGGAAGGAAGACCGATGGATCCTATCGGAGAAGATAGCCGAGAAGCGAAGCCCTGGATCGAAGCCGCTGACGAAGCAAGAGAACCGGCTCGCTGAGCTCCTGGTGTCTCCCAACGGGAAGCTCTTCCCCTGCTCGCTTCTCACCGGATCCAGCGACTACCAGGTCAGAAGAAGATTTGGGTCCGGAAACAACTACAAGGAGGTGCAGTGGTTGGGAGAGAGCTTCGCCGTGAAGCATGTCATCGGTGAGACTGAGCCACTGATGAGCGAGATCTCTCTCCTGTCGTCCATCACGCACCCGAACGTGGCGCACTACATGTACTCGTTCGTGGACGAAGAGAAGAAAGAGAGCTTCATGGTGATGGAGTTGATGAGCAAGGATCTCTGCAGCTACATCAACGAGATCTCTTCCACGAGGAGAAAGGTCCTCTTCCCTTTGCTGGTGGCGGTGGACACGATGCACCAAATCGCGAGGGGAATGGAGTATCTTCACGGCAAGAACATATACCACGGCGAGTTGAATCCTTCCAACATATTGGTCAAGACAAGAAACTCTTCGCCGGATGGGTATCTGCACGTAAAAGTTACCGGCTTTGGTCTGTCGCCGGTGAAGAACTCCAAACCTTCGGCGAACCAAGCACCTGCCACCAACCCATGCATCTGGTATGCCCCGGAAGTGCTCCTGGAGCAGGAGACGTCGGGGGAGAGCGGTAGCGCATCCAAGTGCACGGAGAAGGCAGACGTCTACAGCTTTTCGATGCTATGCTTCGAGCTGTTGACGGGAAAGATCCCCTTCGAGGACGATCATCTGCAAGGGGATAAGATGAGCAAGAACATAAGAGCAGGTGCAAGGCCGCTGTTCCCGTTTCACTCTCCCAAGTTCCTCACCAACCTCACAAAGAGATGCTGGCACGCCGATCCCTCTCAGCGACCCAGCTTCTCTTCCATCTGCAGAGTGCTTCGGTACATCAAAAGGTTCTTAGTCATGAACCCAGATCACAGCCAGCCTGACGCACCGATGCCACCGGTGGATTACTTCGACCTCGAAACCAGTCTGTCCAAGAAATTTGCAAGCTGGGCAAGGAAGGACACTCCCCGCGTCTCAGAAATCCCCTTTCAAATGTATGCCTACAGGGTCGTGGAAAGGGAGAAGACGAGTGCCAACGTCAAGGACAAGTACTCGGATTCGGGGAGCGAAGCAGCGTCACTTTGCGGCGATGAGAACGTGTTTAGCATAACTCCGCCGGATGACGCGGTGTCTACCTCTGTGAACACCGCAAAGCCATCGTCTCAGAACTCTGCTGATGCCAAGAACAAGTCCTCCGCGAAGAAAGCAAATGGCAAGACCAACAAGCAAACAGGTACATGTCGCTACTACTACCTCGCTTTGGCTTCCCATACTATTTGAGCACGCAGACTTCTTCTCATCGTTAGTGCCATAATACAATCCCTCGTCTTCTATTCTCTCCAGGGCAACACCAAAAATTCGGAAGCACGAGACCACCACACCTTTCAGTGTTTGGGCGCAACCTCAGGACGAACCCTGAGAGCCGAACGCAGCCGATCATGATGAGCCCAAGGAGGAGGGCAACAGGGCATGCCTCGGATTCCGAGCTGACATAGATCTGAAACCCTCGTGTTACGATCAACAACTAACACTTCCAAGGAAGACCAACTCGAGGTGGTAGTTCCCAAGAACAGATCCACAGAGCTCATGCACAAATGTCGGACGGTACCTTTAGTGTCCTGCTTAATCTTGACCTTGTGATGGTCCTTCTGGAAGCAATAGAGTCGATCACCTGCATGCTCTTGTGACACGGTCAATGCACTTCGCAGCTCCTTGTAAAGAACACCAGTATGTATTGTGTCTTTCTTGTTAGTTCGATTGAATGTGAATCTATTTCTTCTTCTTTAGAGCTGTGCTACTTGTTTCCTGCATGTATCTATCTGATGATGGCTTCTGCTGGTGGTCTTGCTGATTCCATAGGCCACCACCACCACCACCACCACCATGCGTCACCCAGTATTTTCTATAATTCCCTGATAGCATTACGAATAAACGAAGAGCACGAACAAGAAGTTTGCCTCAAAACATTTTATTTAAACTGCACGCGTTTTTTTTCTTTCTTTTTTAATGAACACATTAGCACAATAGGGGATTCTTCAAGGGTAAAGTGACTCAAAAAGACTTCAATCCTAAAAAGAAGTATCGTCATGGTCAAGTCAAAAGAGGAATGCTGAAAAGGAAGAATGCGGCACCGTAAAGGAAATAGATTGCTTTGTACGCAACATTTTGTTTACCTTTTACATCCGTTCTATTCCCCAGCCATTGAATTCTCTGATGCTTCCAACTCCCAGCAAATTATATGGTAATTTAGAGAACAGAGTAATAACATTTCTCTGAGCAGCACATTTCTCCGCTCGTCTTTTTCTCTTTCAAGTGATCAAACAAACTTGCTACCCTAAGCAGGTTAGCTGAATTGACTGATGGTTGTTGCCAAGACACAGAGGAAGTCACCAAGTGCCATGGCATCCCAAAGATACAGAACACTTGGCAGTGTTGATAAGTACTCCTTTTTCTTTTGATGCCTCTGGCCTTGTCCCTTTTGCATCTCGTTTTTAAAGACGCTGCACCACGCACGAGTCACGCAACCGACTCAAATCACGAGTCTCAGAGGCCGCGCACGTCCGACCTCGCTTTTGTAGACGTGTGGCGTGTTAGCTTCGTCGTGGCTCCGGTGGCGACTTAACTGACCTTCACGAGGCACTCGATGGAAGCCCCTGCGAGAGAAAGGGAAGCAACCTAGTATTCTGCCATGAGAGGATGGCCCGACCTCGGAAGGTTAGGTGCAATATTGTTCCCCAAGAAGGCCAATCTCGATGCCAAACGTGAGCATCCCATCCCCTCGCATGCAACCTGCATGCACCGGCGATCCTGCTCAACTTGGACACTGCTCTAAACAAAACCACCTTCATATATTGGACGCCGTACTGGTTTTGTCTTAACCCACCACCCTCCTCATCAATCACCGATCAAGATTCTAACCCACCGTGCTAAGTGTTGCGTGACAGAAGGCCCACCAACCACATGCTCCCATGGCAGTCAACGTGTAACCCACTTCATTAGATCTGAGTCTTAACACTTTCTATATCGGATTCCCTGCCCTCTTTCTACATGGATCTAAATCTGATGCTTGCCAAATTGCTATATATCCTTTATTGCCGTTATCGTGGTTTTAGTCGTATTGTCGTCATCTGTGAATGGTTGGAACGAGAGCAACCCCGCGACCGTCCTACGCGCGTCCCATAGCTACGGCGGGAGGCAACGCCGGCGTCGCACGTGGCCCTCGTGGGCCCCGGCATTGGCGGGAAACACAGAGCGAGGGAGGACAGCCTGGAGGGGGGGAGGCGGGAAGCGGTCCGAAGCCCCTCATCCATGTAAGAGACAATGGGGCGCCGCCCCATCTCTATTGGCCCACGTGGGTCGAACGCACCCCTTATGCGAAGGTAACCTCACAGTCCGTTCACATTACCTCCCCGAAAAGAGAAGAGCATCAACGAATCAGACGGCAGTGGGAGGATCTGCCACGTTTCGACGGTCATGGACAAATCTGCCGGCCCCGCTGCAAACTGGACCCACTTGTGGTACCCGCCGTAAATAGCAATAAATAGCCAGGGTATAATCAAGTGGGTAGGTTCCAAAAATACTATCTCTTCTCCGCCCCCCTCTCGCCCTTTTCATTCACACACACACACCACCACCACCATCACTGCAGCAGTCGTCTTCCATCCCCTCTCTCTCCCCCTCCGAACACCCCCCCCCCCCCCCCCCCCCCCCCCCCCCCCCCTTTCTCTCTCTCTCGCTCTCTCTCTCTGCGACTTGCAGTTATTAACGCTTCAGGTTGTCTCCAAATCCTCGTCCTCTTCTCTTATATTTCTTGTTCTTTGATTTCTCCTTCACTTCAATCTTGAAATGAACTCGTTTAGTTTGATGTAGGTTGAGAGGGACTATGTCGGATTCGCCTCGTTCCCTTTACCACTTCTTTGGAGAATTCTGTTGAGGGTAGCTTCCGGTTTCAGGTGCGTTGCCTTTTCTTGTTTCCGCTTCCTATTCGGTTTCCGTGGAGTTTTCTTTCGCATGTGTTTGTTTCCTTGGAATTTTCTTCCTCGGTTGATCTTGTAACGACCTTGCTCCGCCGATTCTTCAAGTGTTTGGGAACCGGACAACAGATTCCAGGTGTGTTCCCTTTTCTTGATTTAGGTTTCTTGTTTGGTCTTAGTGATTTAAGAAACGGAGTAAGGTTGTTGGATTGCTTGTCATGAGATCGAATGGGGTTTTGGTTCAACCGATGATGGTTTCGTATCCAGAAGTCTATGTATGATCTTTAGAGGAAGAAATTAGATTGGCAACTGATTTAGAAACAGCAGTGTTCGCTGATCCATGATTCGGTTTAGTGCTTGATCTCTTCTTATGGACACGAATTTTGCATTGATCGCACGGTTTTACCTGATTTTATGTTGGTGGTAGACGTAAGCATGTTTCGGTGAGCCGTCAATGGGAAGAACAATTTGCAATGCATATGTGATGCCGATACGTTCAGGAAAGCTCCACATAAATCCAGTGGTCAATCAAGATTGTTGAAAACGTTTCAACATAAACAAGCCACTCGGACACTCTGCATTGATCCAAAATTGATTGCCAAGTCTCGTGTGTACATGGCATGAACATTCAGTCTCATCCAAATCTGATCAGAATTTATCACCAACCTCTCTCATTCTTCTCATCCACTACTAACCTATGCATTCTTCACCATGTAAAAACTTCTTTTGGCTGTATATCTATTACATAAATAGAGTATCTCACCGTCACTTTTGCTCATTTCCTGCTCCTCCCATTCAAAGGACCATGCCATTGCCTGACTCGGTACCAAGTGGCTCGATCCGTTCCATCATCCACAGGAGGTGTTATTCAGTCACGATCTGTTGTTGGGTGTAGTTGGCCGCAGGTCCATCAGCTTATCGCAGTCACACAATCCGTCTGCTGCCAGCGACACTATCGGAGCTGTTGCCGCCGATGCGAATGGGATGCAACAATGCTCGATGTTTCACATCTGGAACAACCACCTGCTGGTGGCATAGTTTCCCCACTGCCATTGCTGGTATCTGCTGCAATGTATGTGGCCCATGGCAGCAGATACCATGGCTATGGCTGTGATATGCGTGTCTGAAGTAGCTGTAAATCTACTCGTCAGCGATATGTTATGGTGCTTCTTCCTAAGGGCTTTCGCCAACTCTGCTACCAGTATATATTGGTGTTCTCCCATGTCACACAAACCTCTTTATCTTCTCATGATTATATGCTTCAAATCATCTCTTCACCAAACCATTTGTGCATAAACAAGCTTCTAAACAGGGAGTTGACTTCTGAAAGGTCTACAAAGCTGCAATACTTCATAGTTTCTGCAATTATTGAAATACAGTTTGTTTTGCTAAGATCAGTACCTCTGTTCTTTCTTAAGGATGGATGCATCCGACTTTTCAGATAAATATTCTTGACAACCTCTTGACGCGTGCAGTTGCAAATTTGACTAGTTAAATTTCAAATAGAGGGATTCGAGTATCCTGGCCTGGTTTGTAGATTATTTACGTACTATTTATACATGATATTAATTTTTATTTTTCAAGATTATGAATGTGACCTTTGAGATGAAATAAATAGAAACATTGCTTCCAAGCCTAGTGAAGATAAAAATGCTTGCATCACATTCATGTTAGAGTCAGGATATAGTACTTTGTTTCAATCTGCTGCTTCACAGAACTCCCTGGCTTTATTAATTTCATAATCATAAATCTAGTAGCCATTGTAGGTGCCTGATTTAATGATTAGATCATCATGCTAAAATCCAAAGTAGCAATGAGAAAGGAAGAGAGATTTTCATTTTAGGAGCTTGCCACCTCGATTTGTTTCCTACGAAGTCTCCCAATTGTGACTCCTCCCCTTCTCTTTCATTCTGGCCATCTACACCCTTCTGTGATGTTGCTCTTGCCTTGGAGGAGAGAAGGGAGAAGACGAAGATCCCCAGATTATCAAAATAAACTCAATTACCGAAATGCCTGGCTTGATGAGATCACCAACCTGTTAAATTGATAGATCCGAAACCATGTGAGTAGAGATGACTAAGCCCAAGTTAAGCCATCTAATCCTATAAACCCGCTCAATCCTTTTTTTTTTTTGCACTACCTAACTGGGAACATTCAGTTGTGTCACATGAACATCTTTTGCTAATATTCCTCAAGCAAATTTCTTGTGTTTTTTTTTCTTTCTAACTAGAAATATGAACTCATTTCATGCCACATCTTATTGAGAGCTTCATTTTACTGACATATTTTTTATTCCAGGATAGCTATAGTTATATATGAGAAATTATTGGTTGACTAGATGCCTTTGTTAATTTTAATATAAATACATTGTAATTAATGACATTTTTCCCCTAATCATGACTTAATTAGTTGGTTTCCAAATTTTGTTTTCAGATTTTAGGAAATGAATATTTCGGATTCCATGTTTGTTCAAGACATTTTGGTAAGGATATTAAAAGAGAAAAATAAATCAATTATGAAAAATATAGTTATTACCTATTGAGGAGGACTCACCTCAAATTTAAAGGGGGATTCCTCTACCTCATTTTGCACTGAACGTGAGAGAGAGAGGAACAAGACGTGGATTCTCGCCAAGGAAAGGTTGGTTACGCTATCTATTTTGAAAAAAAATATTTTTTTTATTCTTTTTAATTTTCTAATTTTTTATGTATTTAGATTAGATCTAAAGAAACTCATGATGTGTTTAATTCAAAATTATTTTTGGATTTCAATGCTATGGTCTTTATTGATTCAAAAGTTTTGATATATATATATATATTTATTTATTTATTTATTTCTTGCTAGATTATTTGAAGTTATTGGATTATTATTAATTGATTTTTCTGATGTTCACATGATGAAAATTGAATAATTGAAATTCTAATTTTTAATGTAATTTTATCATGTTACAATTGAATTCATCTATTAACATTTATTCATATTACAATTTTGTTATGATTTAACCATTTGATGAAAGTTTTGATATTTAATGTTAATTTAATAATGATGCTATAAAAAAATTTGAAATCGAATTGCAAACGGGAGTGGTTGGGTTTGACCTAAGTCAAGCTTCTGATTGGACTCGGTCAACCAAGTCACATGTGAGTGGGTCTTGTCCAATCGAGGGTAAGCGTCGCCCAACCTGTAGGCCAAGCATAGCCCAGCTCGCAGGATGGTGTTCGACCCCGCCCAACCTGGGCGTGGGTCTTGTCCAATCGAGGGTAGCCCCGCCCAACCTGGGGCAAGCTACGTGGGCTAGGCCCCACGTAGCTTGCCCCAGTCCAACCCATTGCCTCTCTCTCTAGTTGTTGGGACGGGCACTTGCGGCCTAGCCTAATTCTCTTTCCATTGCTTGATTTGAGCCATATAGTTGAAAGAACCAGATTGGCTAATTGGTTCAAGCCAATTTAGGATGATTCCGAATCGATTTGATCAGTTCGAGCTCGTTTAATCCAAATTAAATCTAATCAAGCCCAAATTAAACCTGTCTATAGTAGTTTCAAACCAATTAATTGAGGATTAGTGGTTGGTTTAATAGGTTCTAGCTAAATTGGGTCTTGTTCAATTCAATTGGACTAATTAAGCTAGGTTTCATGCCAATTTAGGGCTAATTAATGTATGTTATTTGACATGATGTTTGGAGGGGAATTAATTTGAGATGTTTTGATGAGATTATTTCATCCAGAAATAAATATGACCTGTTATGTTAGGAGATGATTAACGGTAGGGTAATTCCCTTCGGAAACGAGGAGTAGCGGGCAATCAGACTGATTTTCTTTTGGTGACTAGTAGGTCATTAGACATGACAGCTAGACAATTCTTTTATCCATTGTTAGGAGGAATGTGTTCCCACTTTGATGAGAGAGGGCATGACTCCGTCCATTGTTTGGAGCACGATATGGGTTTTCTTCATCCTCGATTGGAAGAACATCAAACACATCTCATAAGATAAAATCTTTGTATCCGCTATTGGGAGAGTGCATTATTGGTGGTGATTGACATACGCTAGTGAGATGACTATTAATTTGATTGTTGACTTCATTTGTTAATATATTTTTTTTCTTATATATTTCAGAGTTGTTTGATAGGATGACCTACTCAACATGTTGTTCGATTGTTTTGTTTTGTCCTTGATTTTCAAAGCAGCTCTAGATTAGATTTCTATGGAGAACAGACCTTATTCTACTATTAGGTAGAACAACTCGAGTATAACGTCACTCATGCATAATAATACTAATAGATGGCTATTTGTTTGATTTTTATTTTGAACAATAGATGAGTTGTAATAAATTTTTAAAATTTATGTTTTCAATAAAGTGATGTTGACTATTGCTCTTGATATGGTATGTGGAAAGAAGTTGCAATTCTGTGTTAGAAAAAAAATATATTACAGGATGTGACAAAGTGATACTTGCTTTTTTGACTATCTGTGACAAGATTGATTACTTCTCACTGCAAGTTTCATGTCTTCATATGTATACTCATAATATTTTGGTGAGATTACACCTCTAATGTAAAAACAAAAGATCCACTTTTATCATACTAATAAATTCTTCATTGATAATCTAATAAGAATTTACTCTGCATCTTCATGGATGATTACTAATTGATGGGAATAAATTTTGCTCAGGTGATAACCAAGTTCCGAAGTTACTGCAAGGATTTGGAGATGAGGCATAACAAACTTAGCAAATTTATTTCTTCCATCCATCGAGGGAACACTGAGAAACTGGAGAACAAGAACGGTAAGGCTATTGCAAGAGATATTTTATTTGTGATCTTATGAAATTTAGTTTTTCTTATGAAGAACCATCGGCACATGAGCTCTAGCAGAAAAAATTCAAAGTTCAATTTATGTAGGATTAAATCATGGTCTCTAGACTTAATTATGTCAGGTTCTTTTCTATCATAGAACCAGTTGAAGATATAGATTGGTCGATCTGCCTTCTCCATTCATAATAGTTAAAGATGCTATATGCTTTATAAGCTAAATATGTCTGTATATATATACCTTCTAAAACTGAATATAACCTGAAATGTTGTGTTATTGGCCTCATAATTTTGTTCATCTGAACCAAATTGATGCATTCTTGATATTTTCTTCCTTTGCACTAACTAGTGCTGGAAGTAAATAAAGGACTCCTGACCTTTGTGTAGTAGGAAACTAAATTATGCAACTCTAGTTGCTGCTACTAGTATCTGGTTTCTCAATTTTTTTTTGAAATACTTTTCCCATCGTTATCAGTAATATATTGGTTCTCATTTATGTAATCTGGTAAATAAGTTACATACTTCTTCTTGTAGATACTGAGAAGAATGTGGAGAGGGTCCTCCAGCTCATAACTGCGGAAGAAAGTGATTCAATATCTTTGAATTCAGTAAACAAGTCTGAACTAACTTCTCTTATTAAAGATATTCATAAAGGTTATCAAGCTTTATATGGCCGCTACGATGAGTTGACAGAGAAACTAAAGAAGAAATTTCGCCAAAAAGAAGACAATGGCAACTTTTCATTTAATTCTACATCATACAGTTCAGATTCCTCAGACTCACCAGATTCAGAATCAGAACTTTCCATGAAGAACACTGGCAAGAATCATGAAGGGGAAGCTCAAGCAGACATCTCTTTGGAACATTACACTAACTTGCAGGAGCAGCTTGGAGGTGCAAGTAGGAGAAACCATGAGCTTGAGACTGAAGCTGCCTCAATGGTTGCAAAGATCACAAATCTTGAGGGTGTTGAGGTGTTGGGAGAAACTGAAGACATGAACAGAATATTGGAAAATCAAATCCACATTATGCAAGAGAATATTAAGACATTACAATCTGAGAACAGAGATCTTGGGCAAAAGTTAGAGGCTTCTGTTAAGCAAGAACATGAGTTGAATCAAAGCATATGTACCGTGCATGAGCAAATTGAAATTCTAATATCAGAAAAAATGGAAGCATTGAGCAAGCTACAAGAGTCGGAAAAATACATAGAAGAACACATATCTGAAATCAGTCATTTGAAGGACAAGATAATGACAATGGTATCCGATAACATGAATTTAAAGCAAGAGTCAGAAAAACAAGCTCAAGAATTGGCTTATCTAAACCAAAAGATTGATGATATAGATAAAGAAAAGGAAGCAATCTTATCAGAGAATTTTCAACTTCTGAGCAAGATAAAGGAGACACAGAAAGCTTTGGCTGACCAGAGAGATGAAGCTAACCTAAATCTGAAATTAGCAACTGATGAGTTATCATCCAAGATAACACAATTGTTGTCTGGAAACGAAATGTTGAAGCTTGAGCTGGAAGCTGCTGACAGAAATGGACATGAACTGACCAGCAGATTGAGAGACGCACAAGAAGATAATGGAGCTTTGAATTCTGAGATTGATGATCTCAAAATGAAATCAGAACCGTTGAACAATGAAAATACCAGATTGCTGAATGCAATCCATGTTTTGAACAACCAACTCGAAGATAAAGAAGCTGAAAATAGTGATTTGGCATCACAACATAAGGAGGCCATGCAATTGGCTGAAGAAGGACAGCAAAAAGTGGAGTTGCTTTCGCTGGAAATAGAGGAGGTGAAGAGGAAGAGCTCCGAGGCATACAAAGTCCTCAAGATGGAACTTCAAGCAAAGGAGCAGGAAGAGACAAAGTTAAAACAGATTTTGGAAGCAACAAGCGATGAGAAGCATGTGCTCATCTCAGAAAATAGTGATTTGGCATCACAACTTAAAGAGGCCGTGCGATTGGCTGAAGAAGGACAGCAAAAAGTGGAGTTGCTTTCGCTGGAAATAGAGGAGGTGAAGAGGAAGAGCTCCGAGGCATACAAAGTCCTCAAGATGGAACTTCAAGCAAAAGAGCAGGAAGAGACAAAGTTAAAACAGATTTTGGAAGCAACAAGCGATGAGAAGCATGTGCTCATCTCAGAAAATGAAGGACTATTTGCCAAAGCTAAGTTATTTGAGGGGGAGATCACTGATCTCAAATTTCAGAGAGATAAGCTAGAGATTGAGAAATCAGAGTTACGAGTGCGAATAGAAAATCTGGATGCTGAACTGGAAGCAACCAAAGTCCAACTGACTGATGCAGAAAACAAACTTGAAGCTGCTGGTCAACAAATAGAAAAGTTGACCATGGAGAATTCAGAGCTATTTAGTAAGTCGGAGATAGATGGGATTCAGATAAAAGATCTACAACATTTGCTGGAGCATTTGAAAGTGGAGAACTCAACCTTGAATGAAAACAAAAGGCTGCTACAGGAGTCTGAGAAGATTATTGATGATTTGAAGGCTCAAGGAGAACAGTTGAAAACCGATAATGGTCAATTACAAAATCAGGTTAATGATTCAAGTCATGAAGTGGAATTGGCCAACCACAAACTAAGTGAACTTACCAAACAAATTGGAGTTCTTGAGGAAGAAAACTGTACATTGATATCAAAATTAGAGCAGGCAGAGGCTTCTATCAGGAAGGAAGCAGATAAGCTGGAAGCGCTCACCGAAGAGAACTATACTCTACTGCGAAAAAATAAGGACATCCAAGAGAGGAACTCTGATCTGGATTCAAAACTGGAAGATCAGATGAAAGCAGTTAGAGACGGATGCTTGGAAATTATGAATTTGGCGAACAACTTTGACGATGAGGTAACGCAAAAAGTTACCGGACAGGAAAGATTGCTGCTAATTCTGAAAAGTAGCTTGAATGATTTGCATGAGGAGTGTAGGCAACTTAAGTATCGTTTTCACGAGTCCTGTCAGAAGCTCGAGGTTGCCGAGGCTGTTGGCGAGGAGTGGATGAAAGAAAGAAATAAGTTGGCGGAGAGTGTTAAAGAACTTATGGTAAACCTTAATGTTTCGGAAGCAGAAAGAGGAGTAATTAGCAAAGAGATTGCAGGCCTCAAGGGCCAATTGGAAACCCAGTCTTGCTTATTCAAGCAAAATCTTAAAATCACAGAAACAGAATACAAAGAGAAAGAAGCGAAACACATGAATATGATTGAAGAGCTGCAATGCAAAGTTCAGAAGTTGGAAACCGAGACCAGGATAGTGTCTGCAGAGCTGAATCTGACCAGGAATGAGCTCACGAGAACGATCGAAGCTGTTGGGTCCGGGGTTTCAGATTTCTACCGGGGACTTGATGAGCTGGAAACGGAATTTAAACAGAAACATGGTGGGATAGAAACTCAGCTAGCCTGGATCACAGTGGACACGGAGATTTTGAAGACAAAGTTACGCCAGAAGCTGTATGAAAAGCAAGAAATGGCAGTGAGGTTGAAGGAAAGCGAGGAGGGAATGACAGCTCTGGAGCACAAGGCAGAGGGTCTGAGGGACCGGTTAGCTGAGAAGGAAAAGGAGATGGAGAAAGTGGGACGGAGAAGCATCGAAACGGACAGGAGGCTGGAAGAACTGGAGAAGGCGGTGAGGGAAAAAGAGGAGGAGATAGTGGCCAGGAACAAGGAGAAACTGGAGGCCATAAAGCAGCTGAGCCAGATGATTGATTACCAGCACGAGAAGTACGATCAACTCGGTGAGTACTTGTTGAGGAGGCTTAAACCCAACAACAACAGGCGTCGCGTGTAGAGTCTCGGCTCGGCTATATTACGTTTTTGATTTAGATTGTTTGATTTCTTGCTCTCTGTCACCATGTACAGAGTGAAATAGAGTACCCGCTCTGCTAACCGGGGGGGTGCGATGAATTTGAGAAGAAGAGAGATAAAAAAAAAAGAAGAGAAACTCGTCGTAGTAGGTGGTACTCATTTGTCTCTCGCCATAACCAGCAATTCATTCAATCCGCCAGTGCATGGTGGGTTTATTGTTAACAGTGATTGAGTGCTGCTTCGACGAAAAAATACTTTTTGTTGTAGTAGTAGTAGTAGTAGCAGTAGGCGTTTTTTAACTAAGGCGGCATGCATTCATTCAATCTGCCATCACACGTTTTATTGTTTACATAGAAGACGTAGTAGGTGGTACTCATTTGTCTCTCGCCATAACCATCAATTCATTCAATCCGCCAGTGCATGGTGGGTTTATTGTTAACAGTGATTGAGTGCTGCTTCGACAACAAAAAAAAAGGAACTTTTTGTAGTAGTAGTAGTAGTAGTAGTAGCAGTAGGCATTTTTTTGTCGCTTGCCCGAACTAAGGCGGCATGGCATGCATTCATTCAATCTGCCATCACACGTTTTATTGTTAACATAGAAGACACCGAACAGGCAGACCATGTACATCCTCGTCTTCACGTCACGTCAAAAGAAAATGCTCAATATATTTTCCTGAGAGCTACATGTTTGTCTCCATCCATGCATTACAACAGACCATTTATTTCGATATTAGGAGGGAGGGAGGAATGCTACATGTCCGGCAGTGTTAACAAAAGTATAAAGCTGGGGCGAGGGTGAGGATTTAAATGTGGAATAGATACCCTACCTTTGACCTCCTCCTCTGTTGAAGAACCAACAACCCTTCAAAAAACCAACAGCCGGGGTGTGTGGCGGCGTACCTACAAAAGAAAAGCTGCTTTTCTTTTCAACCTTATTTCTGGCTTCCAGTCAGTCAGATATTCTCATTTCTACTCCGAGAATATCCTTCACAACCTCATATGTCACAAACGCAATCGCAATGGATGGTACCACCTGTCACCCAAAAAACGACAGAACAATGTTATCAAGGGAACAGAGTTTTGATTCCTCAGGTGGACGTTCCCCCGCCCCCCACGCGCCTAATTCCTAATAGTCCGATTGACTCTAAAATTAAAACGAAAAGAATTTACTAACCTTTACTGAGTTGGGGACAAGACCCTTGTATAAGGCCCCAAAGCCCTCATGATGCACTGTTTTCCTGAATGCATCAATCATTCCCGCATATTCCAACAGAGCTTTGCTCCTGCCTTGACCTGTCACGACTGAGGAGGCAGCATCCTTCCAACCCACCATCTGCATTCTTCTGCGTATGACATCAAGCGGGTAGGCAACGGTCTGGCCAACGGTTCCAGCTACTGCACCACATGCAAGCCTTGTGACAACACTCAACTCTGAGTCTTCGACAAGTCCATATGGTTTAGATTTAACTAACCAATCCTTCAGTGATTCATAAACCGCAAAATTGAGGCCTACATAAGGAATCTGAAAAACAAAACAGAAATATTCATGAGGCAGCCATCAATTTGGCTAAGTGTTCGTGATTTCATGTTGACATATGATTGATTCATCAAGGTCTCAGTTATTCTGAAATTTAATAGGCTGATGAAAAAGGATATAGATGTTAACAATGTCTATTTTTCTGCCCTGCTTCATGATGATGCCAACACGGAACTAATGTCTCAGAACATTAATACTCATCATGAACTTTTATGTTTTCGAATTAAAATAGCACTCCTGTCCCACCAACATTCCTAGTAAAAAACTTTGATGTTTATGGTAGTTTGGCTCTTTTTATGTCAAAGTTGTACACAAGAGGTTTTTCCCAAAATTCGCAGAAGGATGTCATAGCACCAGCAAAAAAATAGCAATAATAAATGAAGGAAAAAAAAAACCATGAAAAATAAGCAAAAGGGAAAAAGGATGGCCACTTGCTTAAACATTGTTAGATATGATTAGATAGATACTTTTTTTCTCTGGAAATTCAGTTTCTCCAATGCCCAAAATCAAAGATTAAACTACACAACACCTGATTATACATTATAATGATATAGATGCTTCGAAATACTTACTACTCCTATGACAGATGGAAGCCACCCTTTGTACAATGCACGAAAACCTTCTTCACGGTAAACAGTGCTCAATGCATGAACCATCCCTCTATACTGGTAGGGCGACTTTTCAGTCTGCATAGAGAGAGGATGTTAAAGGAGTGTGGGGAGGAGTTCGATAACTGAACTATTAAAGGACACATCTGGTTTCAGCAAAAGATTAGAAAGGGCACCTGAACTGTAATTCTTCCACGGACCATGTCCATTGGATAAGTAGCAGACATAGCAATAATTCCAGCACATGCTCCAGCACCAAGACGTAATACAGGAGTGAGTTGAGCATCTTCTGCTTAAGTTAACACATAACGTCATATGTTACAGTTTAGAAATAGAAAAATGAAAGACACTTCACATTTCACGAGAAAACTAAGAGATTTCAAATACATGGCCAATACATAACTAGTCAAATGAATTTGTCTGTCTGAAAATACCAAGTCAAATGAATTTGTCCACATGGAAGCAGTTGTCCAATTTCACAAAAAAGCACACTGCATATATTGAGATATGAGAAAGAAAAAACTAAAACATGTTTTGTCAGCAATTTTGCCATTTCAAGTTCACAAATTAAGGCCAATGAATTAGCTTATAATCCTTAGAAGATGTCCAACTTCTCATTATGACCTAAATGGTTCTAAATCAAACACATCACATGCTGTTCCCAATAAATAAACCCTCTTCATCCGTACAACTATAAAACTTAATCTATTTTAAACAGAAACACCACTCCAGTTTTTTGCTTTAAAACAACACAACAGATAAAACAAAGGCGGACCCAAGGACCAAACTAGTTTGGTTTCAGAACATAGACAACTTCGCTTGTTGCTTTCTGAAAAAGAAGATAACAAAGATGATATCAAACAAAGATAACATAGACAATGTCGCTAGCCATTCACCACATGATACACTATGCAATTTGATGATGGAACTGTTCAACATATTCCAAGTAACCATGAAATATACAATAAAATCCAGGTTGTTCAAAGACTACTTGTTCAAAACTGTTTGTCGTAGATTCTAGTGAACCATTCGGTTTCATTATTGATGAATGATTATAGCAAGTATCCAGTTGTGGTTGCACCTCTATCTGAAGATTATGCCCACTAGTAGTATTAATTCATTACCATAAAAAAGTTTTAACTTTAAATATAACTATACAAACAAAAATTAACTTTTACCAGTTTAATAGTTTCAGCAATAAATTCGAGCACATAGATGCTGCATGAATTAGCTATAGCATGAATTTCCCAGTTATTTATACCAGAAATTAAAGTTTTAGGCAGCACGTACATTTCCCCCAACACATCTCATGCTGGTGAGCAAGCATAATGCTAGACAAAAAGTGGTAGAGACCCATCCTATGTAATGTCCTTGTTTGGTTTGTTGGTCAGGCTTGGCAAAGATAGTGTGGACACAAGAACCAGAGGCGAGAGGAAAGAGAACACAGCCAGTGGATAGGCCTTGCATGACAAAACCAGTACAGCTGTTTCTTTTCCTTTTTTCAGGAATGAGAATAATATTTCCCCCTTTTTCTCACTGCAAAAGCACAGAGACCATGCTGGCCGACAGGGCATCAAATAAATTGTTGCTGTTGCCATGAGAACACCCTCACTTTTCCAGTACTCAAAGCACTGAACCATGAAGCATGCTAAAAATTATGCTATCCATAAAGAATATCAAAACAGATTCTCTGCAAGCTGTGTCCCTATAAACAAACATCTATATTAAAAACATGGGTAAGAATACCTAAGAGAAGTTATTTACAAGACAAATGTGGTTGTACTTCTTAATGAACAGTTCAAATTTGGTGCAGAAGAACACCAGAACAGTAAGGTTTCTCTTCAAGCAAGACATGAGGACAGCAATTGCAAATAAGAAACCATAGACTCACCCATTAACAGAGGTCAAAAAACTAAATAGGAAGAAATAGTTGTTTTCAGCTGCTTTAATGTCTAATAGACAAAAAAAAAAAAAAAAAACCAAAATGTATGCAAGATGCTATTGAGAATCATTACCGTGCCAATTTGTGATGGATAAGCTACTGAATTCAGGACATAGTAATCACATGTCACCTGGAATGTCTGATTGGCAGTGTTCCAATAAAATAGCAATACAGAAACCAATAAACAAAAATATTGCATCAAATTCACTTTTTTAGTGCCACCAATATACAGAAGTGCAAAAGAAAAAGTTTAAAAGATGTGAATCTATATAACTCTTGGGTGTTAGCATTTCTATTTCTTCAAGCTTCAACTGCCTCATACATACACGTGTCATATGCAAGAATAGTTATGGTACAGGAACTCAAGATTATAACATAGAGGCATATGTCTGTAGCAAATTTCTTTCAAATGATATAACTGAAACTTAAGGTAAAACAGTTAGTAGTATCAAATAAAATACCTAAATCAAGGAAAAAACAGAATATAAGGATAAGTCATACCATTGCCAGACTGCCGACGGTAAAACCATAAAATTCCACTGTTACAAGGTTCATATCCAAGCATCAGTAAGAATAGGAAAATGTACAATATTAAATTGCAACAGAAAGAACAATGAAAGCTAACCTCAGGTAATATCTTAATAGGATCTAAGTAGATGGATAGTTAGAAGTCATTTAGCACAATACCAAACCCACATTTGAGAAATCCCATGGTTAGCTATATCTTAATATTGTAATTGATTGATGCAGACTTGTCTATGGTATACAACACCATTTGGTGAAAGAAGTTTTTCAATTGAGAGAAAGGAAAACCACTAAAATAAAGGCACAGTTGACTGGTTTGTAAAAAAAGGATGGACAATTACATAGGTCAAGGAAAAGTACACAATCTTGAAGAGACCCACAAAGATTATAAAATACGGAATTCCATCACTTAATTTCTATCGAGCATGCTTTCTGAGCCCCTATTGAAACAGAAAATTTTTCTAATCAGTTAGTTGAAAATTTAAAGTAGGAACACAGATAGGTAGTGAGTCAATAAAATGAGTGGACCAGCAGGCTGCAGCAGACCAATAGGCTGACGCAGTGTACTGGTCCACAGGCTGCAGGTGCACCAGCCTGCAGATGCAGCAGGTCAGAAGCCTGCAATTATTAGCCTAGCTGGGATGCAGGCACCAGCCTGCAGGCCTGCAACCAACAGCTGCAGGAACAGTAAAATGGGTCTTTACATCTGCATATTCTAAATGATAAAACTGCATTAGACAACTAACATAATGATACCAAACGAAGAGAAAAATGACATACCAGAACAACATACATTTCTTTTTTTCTTTTCTATCATCAATATTCATCTAAATGATAAAGAATCAACATGACAATCCAAGACTTACCTTGATGCTTGTTCATAGCTAAAGAACTTGACTGCTGAGTTGGGGACAATCCGTGCACAGTTGGTACCATTTCCTCTAAATAGTCCTCGAAAACCCTCAGAGTTCCATATATATTTAAGGCCTTGGATAGTTCCATTATACTGAATGCTATGAGGATTTTGAACCTATATTTACAATCAAATCCAAATTATTAAGAAAGTCATGTTGTTAAAATACTCCATTGTTCAAAGGTTCTACAAGGTATAAGTTGCATATACAAAGAAAGACATTAATTGCATAGCACTGACACAAGTACCTCTATTTAGAGTTAATTTAGCTATGTGTATATGATAACAACCATCAAACAAAATTTAAAAATAGAGAAATGCATTCAAAGAAATCTTTGAAATCTGATCAAATAGTGATGTATTAATTTGTAATCAATTATCCCTAAAGGACACGGAAAACATAAAAAATCAATATTAATTTTCAGATGCTTCATCTGGTTTACCAAAAATGATGTTCAGTCTGTTGACTTCATTGACGTTTGTTAAAGAATGATATAACAAAGTAGACATACCAAATTCAAACATAAGCCACAACATCAACTATCCATATACCATAGCATGTCACTAATATCAAATCAAAAGATATGCCATGCCTGCCAAACCATCTGGTCAGGTACATTCATCACATTTTAAATTGAACCATGCTTTTGCTATATGCATTAGTTCCTCCACTTAATGCACTCATCTAGAATTACCATGATGACTCATCTAAGAATATCCCATCGTTAGCATGACGATGATCAGCATACGAGAGAGAATAGACTAGCAAGTGCAATGAAGTAGAATAAATGATATGCAGGTTGTGAAATCTAGGTCGCACTTGATGTTCATGCCAATGAGAATACAAATTTTGGCCTTTTAAAGCCACCAAAATCAAGCTAATAAACAAAGGTCAAATTGATAGGTCAGCACACCAGGGTTTGCAATATCATACCGTGCCACTCGGTATGGGCAGCACATACCAATCTGATAGAGGATCGGTATGGGCAGTACATCAGTACACATTAATGTATCATGTGTCAGTACAGTTGGTATAGCTCGATATGTACCATACTGACAGCTGATCGGTACATCGGTATGGTATGGTACGTTATTCAGAACCTTGCAGCACATCATTCCATTCTATTTAACTACACTTCGACATTATATATGAGATAGCCTCATTTTTATACTTTGACACCCCCATCTGAAACAGCACAATGATTCCTCTTAGAGTATCACAAGTCACGACCAGAATTGGCACAGAAGAAGGTAGAGTAGGCACCTTGCGGAAAGGTACTATTGATCTTATTCTCCTTAAACTCTACCAGCCAACTAACTAGTAAGGGGAAAGAAAATATTAGTTCTGGCATTAAAGTTCTAGATCCATAATTAACAACACTACATGATTGAGGTGGATTGATAAAGACCTATTTGATAAAAACTGAACAGCTAAAATCGATTCATATTGATAGAAAAAAAAAAGATAGCCTGAATCAACCAATCTGGTCATGGATAAGAGAAACCAGCTGGTATTTTCAATTCATATAATCTAATTTTAATATAATTGGTTGACTCTAGTATACTTCATTCCATTCCAACCAACAGCTATCGGTCTCATATGGACTGGCTGTGACAACCATTCATAACAAAGGAAAAAAAATACATAGCAGTCCTGTCCCAAATCAACCGATATTAAAAACCATGGAATACAAATTAGTTCATTGATGACCAGTTTAATAAGATGTTAAACATCAGGTCCACCTCAATACTCTTCAATCTAATGACTGCATGCTTACGATATGCATGTACTTCAGAAGTGTTTTGTGTCAAGTGAGCAGAACATTATCTTACATAGTTTGATTGTCTGAGGTCTATGAGGTTAACATCATGTGCTTTTGTGAGAACTAGCCATCGCTTATATCCAAAAGATATGAAGGCAAAAAGAAATTTGAATCCAATACAAGTTTCTGTGCATTGCACTCTAACACTTAGAATGCTACACTCAAATCTTTGGATAACTGACATGAAAAATTAAGATTTTTGGACATTGATTAAATCGAGATATCACTAAGCCTGATGCAGCTGGTTATGCATTTAGGAAGATATGACCTATACCTAATCAATATGATTGAACCTACAATCCTAAAATTCAAAAATTAAGCATGGAGCCCCATATTGTATGTTTATTCCATTGAAGATAATTTTCATATAAAAGAAAGACCACTCAAATTTCATTATCAATATCAAACAAGATAAACACAACCAATTAAGAAAACATGCCTTTCATCAACAGAAAAGAAAATGCAAAAAAGGTTCATGAGAGCTTGATCAGTTCGTTTCTTTGAAAAGGACATATTAATGAGTTAATCAAAGCACTATGCACAGATATATTTTTCCTTTTCATTGTACAATGTACATGAACTTACCATCAGGTGCCATATTGAGAGAAACAACACCCTAAATCCCTAAACGTGAAGTATAATGAGTCATCTCACCATGTATAGAATAACCTAATAATCTCAACAACTACAAGGCAACAAAACAACAGATACATAAGTCAAACCAAAGTAACAAAAAAGAACAGTCATCAGTAAGGATCTATACCTGAAGCAAGATTTTTAACCTCTCAAGTGGAGCAACAGCTGTCCTTGATCTGCAAAAGCATTCATATAATACATATCACATGCGAAAGTTGTAATCTACACACTTATAAGATACCAAATTTTAATATGAATAAATAAATAAACAATTAACACCTCAGAAACATTACATTGATACTACTAATAAAGTAATGCAAGAAGAACAACTGACAGGGAAAGTGGAAATAAGACAAATGGATAAACAATCCAAAAAAGTAGGCCTTTTAGTCCAAGAATTCCTCCACAGGTGAGAATAACACATATCTATGCTTCAAAAACACCTAGCATGTTTTACATATTTCAGTATTGAGCACTAATGTGTCATCAGTGAGAACCCCATGTTGCATAGCTATTTATAAACTTTTATGATCGTATTGGTAACCTAACCAAGGATTGACATACCAGTCCATACCGGTGTGCCGACATTTTGTCGGTAACGGTACTGAGCGGTACGCACAGTGCCTATCAGCCGGTATATTAAATATATTATAATATTTTTATAATATAATATTATATAATATGATATTAAAATATATTAAAAAAATAAAAAGGGGCAATGTTGCTGAGGCGATGTCGCCTCGAACTCTCTCCCGCGTGGGGAGAAAAATCACCCGCAGGCGGCGACGGTTCGCGGGCGACCCGCTAGCGGCGACGGCGCTCGGGCAGCACGGGTGGCGACGGCTCGCGGGCGACCCCCGAGCGGCGCGAGGTACTTCTCCTCCTCCTCTTCTTCTTCTTCTTTTCCTCTTCTTCTTCTTTCCTTTTTCTTCCTCAATCGACCGCTGACGGTCGATTTCTCCTTAAATCGACCGCAGACGGCGGAAAGCGACCATCGACGGCGGAAATCGATCGTCAACGGCCGAAATCGACCGCCGACGATCGATCTTAGCGGTATTGCCCGGTAGCGGCCGGTCCGCATACCGATCAGGTGTCGGACCGATATGTACCTGACCGGTACGTGGACCGATATGTACCGGGCGGTATGAGTCTTATCGCTCGGTAAGGAAAACCTTGAACCTAACAACAACCAGTGTCCAAAAGTACCTTAAATATTTCAATCAAAATTTTTTTCATTCAACTACTTACACAAAAATAGTTGGTCCCCTTGTTTAAAAAATAAGCAGTCGTCATTGAAGTCCCAATCCAACTAAAATTTAATCCTTATAGTCCAGCATCCACTTATGCAAACCTTGTTTAGAGTATTGAATAGTGGCTATTAATACTGTATCCCCAATCTCAAGAACAATACTGGAAATCATTAATCACTGAAATAGAAGTCTATTAGACAACTTAAGAAAACTAAAGTACATGTATTATTCAGTAAAAGAATGGAAGATGACCTAACCTTCATTATTTTTCTTGACCTGATTAACAATCCTTTAGATCATACTATAATATTTGAATCAATAACCTAGTTAATTGTAAAATACTAACCGGGAACTCATGATCACTAGACACCCCCCTAAAACCATGATCTGCATATGACATTTAAGTGATAACATTTGCCTTTCAAATGACCGTAGTATATGATCCAGATCACTAAAATTGGAAATGTAATCTAGGTAATTATGTCTCGCAATAGTAATTGTAATGATGCTGCCGGTACCATACCATGACCACAATGTTCCACATTCTGGGGAATCATGGATTGCAACAAAATCAACAAAAAATTAAAACCTAATTTAGCATAACACCACCTAATTCTACTGAGTAGTCAGATCTAGACGTCCAAATCCATCTATCGGGATTGCCAAATGACACTGACTAGTACTGTATTCATAATGTGTTGGTGAATGCAACCTGCATTCTAATGATGACCAGTATATGACATTCATCTAATCAAGCTGCTACATCCTAACATTGTTATGGTTTTATCCGCATTTACAGAAAGATAGGAAACTAATCTGAAGTTTGACCAAATATAGGTAATGGCATCAAATGTAAAACATTACGAACATACCCTCATTTCCCTGATAATTCTACATGTGAAGCCCAAAGTCGGAAAGGTTGGCTGTCATGCTCACTAGAACAAATAGGACCTCGAGAAGCAAGGAACCCATAAATAAGTAACAAATAGTCGAGCAAGCATCAAGACCTAAGCGAGGATAAAAAACAACCCAAGCAGACGACCAAGATTTCAAGGTTTACCCAAAATGGGAGAATAAGAGAAGACGGCAATTCTCAAGAAGGAGAACGTGACGCGTGAAGTTGATGAAAGGAGAGTCTCAAGAAAAGGAGATCCGGAGGACTCACACTCCTCCGGCGACGCCTCCGGCGACGAGGGACTTGCAGATGCCGAGGATCGCGTGCCCGGGTGCCTTGACGCCCTCCCTCGCGAGCTTCGCCTCCTCGGCAAGGTTCACGATAGTCGTAACCGCCGAATCCCCGGTGCTCTTCCCCACCACATCCTCCGACGCCATCAAACTCTGCAGCGAGATCGGATCGGCCAAACCCTAGCTAAGACCAAGGAGAGAGAGCACGCGTCTTCCAGGCGAGAGACGAGAGGAGACGGATCAGGTGGCGGCAGTCTCCTTCATTCCCCTGCTTCTTCTCCTTCCGCGGTGAGCGGCGGCAGCCGCGGCTCTAGGGCTCTAGGGCTCTGGGGGTTATACTCAACAACCAGAGAGTGGGGGAGGAATCGGAAGATGAAGGCGTTGATTTTATTGGCTATGGGGAAAGAACACGTCTTATCGTCTTCGGAGTACCCGTACGGTTACCCTCAAAGAAAAACGATAGATCGGCCTGTAGTTCCGGGGGGGCCCACTCTATCTTCAATAACAATGCGGGTAGACAAGGCCAGAAACGACAAACGAGTGAGAGAAGTAATTGCTGGGACTCCTGCAGATCCGTACTTGCGGATGGCCAAAAGCCGACCAGCGAATCGCCTGATGGACCTCAAATTACGGAATTACCCCCAAGAATCTGGATGAGTACGTGGTGACGAAATCGCATCGCGTTCCTTCCGAAGGCCAAAAACAAAAAAAACAAAAAACAAAAATGTTTTTGTTTTCCTCTGCTTCTCGCGTTCTGGGCCAGTAAAACTCCCGACCCGAAAGCACATGCCGTACCTTTCTTCTCAAAACAAAACAGGGAAGGAAAAATAATTCCCATGGAAGCAAATTGACGTGCAAGTACTTTTTGTCCACATCGAGCTTCCTCTCACTGGAAACAATTACAGTCGAAGGTGGCAAAACGGATTGGGTCTTTGCAGGACAAGTGGAGGCAAGTATCTGGTTCTCACATCAACAGTGCCCACCCATTCCTTTGGTTGCTCTGGAAGCATCTGTTCTCCAACTCTCCTTGGCCATACGTTACTCATACTTAATAGAGGATGAGTTTTCAGATTGTGACATGTATTTTATATATATATATGTATTATGATGGGACAAGTTGGGCCTCGATTAATTTGACTCTATCACCTTCCAGTCTTATTGTCGCTTGGATGATGATTTGTATGTTTTTGATGCTTTCACATGGAATTTTAGCTCGATGTTGTGGCTAAAGATTGGAAGGAGGAAGGAGAGAGGGAGAGCCAGTTTGGTGTCCACACTACTGTGTTGAGTACGCTAACACCACATAAATGCTGGAGATATTAATAGTCGATGCATCTACAGAACTAAGTCCAATCATTTTACGTGGTGTTCTTTGTTGTCACGCATGCAGATACGTCTCACAGTGAATGGTCGGGAGAGAGAGAGAGAGAGAGATGTTGAAGACGTGAACTCCGTCGTCGAAGCAGGAGTGGATAACGAAGCCAAAAAAAAGCTTGGTCGTCTCAGTTGCAACTGAGTCAAGTGGGAAACATACAAATAAAGATGTCGAATAATATTGAGAAGGTTTAGATTTAGTTAATAATGAGATTTAGTGAATCTCACAACTCATAATTTTACTTATATTAATCTAAAATTTAGATTATGAGGTTAGGATTGAGATTAAAAGGACAACGACGATTGAAAACGTGAGAGAGAGAAGACTACATATTAACAATAGAGGCTAAAAAAATAAGAGATTCAGGAAAGGGAAAAAGACAAGGACAGGAAAAGACTATTCTCAATCATTCATATCTCAGATTAGATCAGTTTGTAATGAATTATTACTATGATCTCTTGGGAATGTTTTGAATATTATACTTAGTATTATAGTCCTTGTATTCCTGTGATTCTCTTGTGGCTGTTGCTTCTAGGTTTGGGCAAGAAGTCTTGATATCTGTATATTCATTATTTTGATAGTGAATTTTTCATGGCTTGTCCCGTGATTTTACCCTTCGAGCTAAAGGGATTTTTCACGTAAATTTTGGTGTTTATCTTATTGTGATTTTTGTTTGATTCCACTATGCGTGATGATCTGCTAGTATTTGTTTATATACAAAATTTATTCTTATTTTATTCTCATCAATTCGTATCAGAGCAGGTTTTTGGTGGTATTTAATCTTTTGTATCTGAACACGGAGACCGGTAATATTTCTCGTATGGTTAGTTTAATCAAAAATAATTGGATGATATGGAAACCAAGAATGAAAGATCTCTTGTATTGCAAAGATTTGTATGGATCTTTACAAGGAGATAGTGCAAAGCCCACAACTATGACAGATGATGAGTGGAAGAGGTTGGATCGAAAACTGTTGGCTTTATTCGTTAGTGGCTTGATGATAGTGTATTTCACCATGTTTCTACTGAATGCTCTGTTTATTCTCTTTGGAAAAAATTAGAAGGTCTTTATGAAAGAAAAACGGTTGACAACAAAGCTTTTCTGATTAGAAAACTGGTGAACTTAAAATATAAAGAGGGTAATTCTATTCCTAAGCATTTGAATGAAATGCAGAGTATTACTAACCAGTTATTCTCTATTAAAATGTCTCTTGATGATAAGTTGCAGGCATTGTTACTTCTCAATTCTTTGTCAGAAAGTTGAGAGACAATGGTGGTTTCCCTTAGTAATTCGGCACAAGATGATATTGTCACAATGAATCAAGTAACAAGCAGTTTGTTGAATGAGGAGTTAAGGAGAAAGAATTCAACACTTCTCATATTGATTCACAGGCACTTGCTTCAGAGAATAAAGGAAGGTCAAAGTTAAAGGATAGAAGTAGTTCACGCATAGATAGAAGTAAGTCAAGATCAAGGAAAGATATTGCTTGCTACAATTGTGGTGAGAAATGACATTACAAGAATCAGTGTAAGCAACCTAAGAAGAACAAGAAAAAAGGGAAAGAAATGGAGCATACAGAGTCAAAAGAGAATATCACAGCTATAGTATAAGGTAGTGATTATTTGATTTTGTCTACTTCTGATAATATTTTTTCTTGTGTGTGCCAGGATCTCGAGTGAATAATTGACACACGTGCTTCTTATCATGCTACACCACGGAGGGAGTTCTTTGCTACTTACATGTCTGGAAATTTTGGTGTTGTCAAGATGGGCAACTATGATACAACAAACATCATTGGCATAGGAGATATCCATATAAAGACCAACCTTGATTGTAAGTTGGTGCTTAAGGATATGAGGCATGTGATTGACTTAAGACTGAATTTAATTTATGTTGGAAGGCTGGACGATGAAGACTTTGATGTTAGATTTCACAAAGGGCAGTGGAAGCTCAGTAAGGGTTCTCTTATTGTAGCTAATGGGAAGAAATGTCATACATTGTACAGATTGCAGGCTAAAGCTTATGGTGAGCAATTGAATGCTATAGAGAAAGACTTCAACATAGAGTTGTGGCATAGGCGACTGGGACACATGAGCGAGAAAGGGCTGCAATAACTTTCTAAGAGAGAGGTATTGTCATACCTCAGAGGTACATGTTCTAACTCTTGAATTGATTGTTTGGCTGGTAAACAATATAGAGTTTCCTTTGTTAGTCCTGCCTTATCTAAAAAAATACATGCATTGGACCATATTTATACAGATGTGTGTGGTCTTTTGAGGACAAAAACTCCTGGTGGATCTGTTAATGTTCCTAGTATCAGTGGTGCACTTTATTTTGTTACTTTTATATATGACTTTTTCAAGAAAGTTTGGGCCTATGCTTTGAAGACCAAAGATCAGGTTATTAATGTCTTCAATGAGTTTCATGCTAGAGTTGAGAGGGAGACAGAAAGACAATTGAAATGCATAAGATCAGATAATGGTGGTGAGTATACAAGATTGTTTAATAATTATTGCAGGTCACATGATATCCAACATGAGTTGACAGTCCTTAGTACGTCTTAGTATAATGCAATTGCAAAGAGGATGAACCGCATCATCATGAAAAAGATCAGATGTATGTTTTCACAGGTTAAGCTACCCAAAAGGTTTTGGGATGAGGCTTTGAGGACTGCAGTTGATGTAATCAACTTATCACCACGTACAGCTCTAGATTGTGATGTTGCAGAGCATGTATGGTCAGGTAAAGATGTCTCTTATAGGCATTTAAGAGTGTTTGGTTGTCGTGCATTTGCACATGTTCTAGACAATGAGAGGTCCAAGCTGGATGGTAAGACAAAAGAGTGTATTTTTTTTGGTTACTCACATAATCAGTTTGGTTACAGGCTTTGAGATCCAGAAAAGCAGAATGTGTTTAGAATCAAAGATGTTATTTTCTTTGAGAATCAAACCATTGAGGATTTGAAGAAGGAGGCACCAGCTAAGACTTCTACAGAGGGATTTGTAGACTGTGGCCTAGTTATTCCTCCAGTATATCAGGGTGATGGGGGAGATGTGCATGAAGATGGTGCAGAGCCAGATGTTGATCTACCTGCAGGACATGTTGAGCAGGAAGAAGAAAGAGAGCAAGTTCCCACAAAACCTCAGTTAAGAAGATCTTCTAGACCACGTCAATCTTCCAGGAGATACTCTACAGATGAGTATGTGATGTTTACTAATGCAGGTGAACCAGAGAGTTACCATGAAGCAGTTGAAAATGAGCAGAAAAAAAAGTGGTTTATTGCTACGCAGGAAGAGATGGATTTTCTGAAGAAAAAAATACACATATGATTTGGTGCAACTACCAGAGGGAAGTAAGGCCTTGAAGAATAAGTAATTTTTTAGGTTGAAGACTCAAGAATATTGTTCTCAATCAAAGTATAAAGCTAAATTGGTTATGAAAGGCTTTGGTCAAAAGAAATGTATTGACTTTGAAGAGATTTTTTCTCCTGTTATTAAAATATCTTCTATCAGTGTTGCTTTTGGTATTGTTGCTAATCCAGACTTAGAGATTGAGCAGTTAGATATGAAAATAACTTTCCTTCATGGTGATTTGGAGAAGAAAATTTATATGGAATAATCAGAAGGCTTCAAAGTCAAAGGTAAAGAAAATCTTATCTGCAAGTTGAAGAAGAGCTTGTATGGGCTGAAGCAAGCTCCAAGACAGTGGTATAAAAAGTTTGATTCATTTATGATTAAAAATAAATACAAAAGAACATCTTCATATCATTGTGTGTACATCAAATGATTTGGTGGGGATTTTATTATTCTCTTACTTTATGTTGATGACATGCTTATCCTCGGAAAATATATGTCTATGATTGACAGGTTGAAGAAGAACCTGAGTGAGTCTTTTGCAATGAAGGACATGGGGCCAGCAAAGCAAATATTGGACATGCAGATTTCTCGTGACAGAAAAAAGAGGAAGATTTGGTTGTCACAGGAGAAATACATTGAGAAGGTATTGGACAGATTCAGTATGAGTAATGCAAAGCCAGTTGGTTCTCCTCTTGCAAGTCACTTCAAGTTATGCTCAGATTAGAGTTCGTCAAGTGATGAGGAGAAGGATAAAATGCAAAAGGTTCCTTATGCTTCAGCAATTAGAAGTTTAATATACGCGATGGTATGTATGAGGCCAGATATCGCATATGCAGTGGGTGTTGCTAGCAGATTTCTTGCAAATCCAGGTAAAGAGCATTGGACATTAGTGAAATGAATTTTTAGATATCTCATATAAAGCTCTAAAGTTTGTTTAAGCTTTGGAGGTGGACCACATGTGTTGACATGTTACACAGATGCAGATATGGCAAGAGATATTGACACAAGGAAGTCCACATCAGGTTTTATACTTACTTTTGCAGGGGGAGCTGTATCATGGCAGTCCAGATTGTAAATGTGTATTGCTCTCTCCACTATAGAGGCAGAATATATTGCTGCTACAAAGGTTTGCAAATAAATATTATGGATGAAAGGATTCTTACAAGAATTGGGGCTGAAACAGAAAAACTATGTGGTGTATTGTGACAGTTAGAGTGTCATCCATTTGTGCAAAAACCCAACATTTCATTCCAAGTCAAAGCATATAGATGACAGATATCACTGGATCAGAAATGTGCTTGAAGAGAAGTAGTTACAACTTCAGAAAATTCACACAAATGATAATGGGACAGACATGTTGACAAAGACTTTACCGAAAGAGAGATAGGAGATGTACCGACAGTTGGTCGACATTGCTTCACATTGAGGAGTCATAAGACAACCTCCCTTATGGCTGAAGGGGGAGGTTGTTTGGCAGATGGTCCAGATTCAGCCCATAATGGGCTTTAGTAAAACCCACAACTCAGAAACTCACTTATATTAACCTAAAACCTAGATTAGAAGGCTAGGGTTGAGATTAAGGGGGCATTGACGGTTGAAAATGTGTGTGTGAGAGAGAAAGAAAACTACAGATTGACAGTAGAGGCCAGAAAATAAGAGATCCAGTAAAGAAAAAAAGAAAAGGACATGGAAAACTATTCTCAATCATTCATATTTCAGGTTAGATCAGTTTGTAGTGGATTATTACTATGATCTCTTAGGAAGGTTTTGGATATTGTGCTTAGTATTATAGTCCTTGTATCCCTGTGATTCTCTTGTGGCTGTTATTTTTGGGCTTGGGCAAAAAGCCTTGAGATATGTATATTCATTATTTTGATAGTGGATTTTCTTAGCTTTGAGATATGTATATTCATTATTTTGATAGTGGATTTTATTTGGTTTGTCCCGTAATTTTTATCCTTAGAATTGAATAGATTTTTCACGTAAATCTTGATGTTCATTTGATTGTGATTCTTGTTTGATTTAGTTATTTGTGATGATCTACTCATATTTATTTATATATAAAATTTATCTATATTTTATTCGCATCAAACAATAGGTTGTTTAGAATGCCTGTGCGTGACATAAAGGCATCCTCTTCTCCTTCCGAGCAGAAGCACGGCAGCACTGCAAAATTTTTTTATCGAGGACGCTTGCGGTCGCACATGGACAACGTGCAGCCACCATGGATGAACTACTTCGCCTCTTTTGCAATAGATTAGTCACTAGGAAGAAGACAAGTTCGTGCATGCAGTTGGATGAAGACAAATGCTTGTTTTCTTTAGTGCGAGCTGCCCTTTCCCGTTCACAGAACACGGTAGTAGGCTCTTTCTCCGCAGTCCTCCTCGTTGTGATCGGTATAGTTCCAACAACAGCACGTTGCTATAGCTTATCATACGGTGGCAGGAGAGAGAAGGAGAAGCGAATGATTGGGAACTGTGAACTGTCTCTCCAAAGCAACATGAAGATATGAACACATGATGCAAGGAGTAACATTTCATGCGGGAAACTATCCTGTCACTGCCTGGCTAGAAGTAGATTTGGGTATCAATCAAGCGGGATCAAATGATGCATGTTGATCACCAAAAAGTGCAGCTTTCTTTGTTCCTTGTCTTTTCTCTTTTGAAGCAGATGTATACTGCCATTTAAAAGTAGAATTGACAGCTTATGCTATCAGCAGTTACCTTCTTCTGTTTTTACTCGCTTGAACAAGCTTGTGGCAGCAGTGGAAGATGATACCTTTCTTCACCACTGATATCTCAGAAGAAATTTTGCAGACTGTCTGTCTGATTTCACAAGTTTCTTTCAACAACGAATAAGAAAAATGTTTCTTTCACAATTTCCAGGATCTACTAAATGATCAGAAACCCGACTAAACTATACTTTTGGCAAGACCAGGACATACATCACTGTGGAGCAAAATTTTGAAGCTAAAGTGTAGCCTTTGATTTCCTTTTTCCAACTTGAGCATTGGTGATGCTGATCAGTAGTAGGTCACTTTAGAGGCCAAATCTTTGTCTTTGCTTTTGCTAGTGACAATGCCCTCCACACAGGCATTGGAACCTTGATGACCTATCCTCCACACTTGGGTGATGATTCCTTCAGTGTCCTTTCAATGGTCTTCAGACTATACTTCCACTAGACTAAGTGCTTCCATGCTTCTGGAGTATGTCAATTTCCTTGGACCACCTCACCACCAATTTAACAAAAGTTTAGCAAGCTAAAACACTTCAATCTATTTGTACTTTGCCTATATACTGTATCAATCATGCTATTTGGCAACCTCTTTGATGTCAAAACCACCATCACAGACCAAAAAAAAAGAAGAAAAAATGGAGGACCCCTACTGATCAAAAACCTTTTGACTCGAAGCTCACACCACAGTGAAGATTTGTGCAATGTAGCAGTCACAACAATAAGAATTGATGTGGTTTTTTGGTCTTTGATAAGGCATCATTCTCCACTAGTTGTGATCCGCTCTCTTAGAACCCAGTTCTTCTCTCTCTCTCTCTCTCTCTCTCTCTCTCTCTCTCTCTCTCTCTCTCTCTCTCTGTTAAGTTTCATCTAGTTCTGCTATCCTGATATATTAAGTTTGTAAGTATATTCAATTTTTATATGCATATATATGTAGGTGTGTTCTTTTGATTAGTTTAACTCTGAATCAAATACCAAAACAAAAAAAAATCAAGATAAACTTTTAATTACCAGTGAGAAGTATTCAACTCTTACCTAATAATCAACTCCACTAATGATAGCCTAGTCACGAAGGTCTTTGCAGATTCCCAGTTCATTTTCTCTCTCTTGTTCTTAAGACAAAGATTAGTAATCCGTAGAAGGAAAGATATCTTCCCATGAGATCTCCAAACTTCCGCATCAAACACTGTTCCCATAACAAGACAGATTCCAATGCTACATGACATTAAACGTGAAGACTAAAGACTTACCTAAACCTGAGTTTAATGGCAGTGTCACTGCTGATAGGTAGATTACTTGTCCTCTCCACCCAATAAGAAAACGTAGATGCCGTGTCTTCTGCAAAGGCTGTATCCTTTCCATATGGCAATACCCACTGTTCACCATCATCAAACAAAAGCATACACAAAGCTCGTGCTGTTGACCGAGCCAATAAGATAATAGCACGTCAAGCATCTCACGGGGAACGGAGGTTTGACCGATCCCGTCCAAGTCTTCTGGAACCATAATTCGACAGAGTCAATGCAGCTTGCAGCAGAATTGTCTTGTTTTTTTTTTTTTAGGAGAACTGCGTATAAGCTCTATAAATGATAAATATTGGTGTCCATACTCGATATATTATTGACCGAATGATAAATATTTCTAGCTATTTTTGGTGATAATGTGTGCCATTTACTTGCATTCAGAGTTCAAGATTTTATTTTATAATTTTTTATACATAAATATTACTTATTTTATAATTAAAAAAACCATCTTATGAATTTTTAACCCTAAAATATTGAGCTGATAGTGATAATTCAAGCTTTGAACATTATCCTATACAGATCTAAGACATAAATAAATTTACATGAAAAATAGTTATCATATATTTTTGTACACCTAAATTGATTTACTTGACTCACTTACCTTATAATTAAAAAACTTTGGATCTTTTTAATATATTTTTATTCTTGTCAGATGATTTTTTTGGATTACTGAGGATTCACTCTTATCTGATATTGAGGCTTCTTGATAAATGTATTTTATCGCTATAGTTTTATGGGTCTTATGGGGCTTGTAACAATACTATTAATAATTTAATATCTTCTGGTTTCGATTTATTTTCAAAACAATCTAAAAAATATGTGAGAAACGTTAGTCATTATCCTTACCTTGTTAAATGAAAAAAAAAAAAAAAACTGTTGACTGGATGAAATTAAATTATGATGGTTCTTGAAATCACGATTATAATAGTGTATATGTTTTGTTGCTAGACATAATGATGCTTTTATTATTTTTTTGGGTTGTAAGTACCTTAAAAAATGAGATAGTAATTATTATAATGCAAAAGTTATATTTGGAAGAGTCACGCCTGACTTATAAGAATGATCTTAATCGAGTTCACATTTGAGGTATATTTTATAACGATGATAGATATATAAGTAAAAATAAACTCTCTAATCCCTGAAGAAATTGTTTATCCTTTCAATTTTGATCTTTTGATTGGCTGTAAGGTGGATGGGATTGTTTCCTATCGATATCAGTAATAAAATATTTTATTTTTTTTAAAGAAAACCTTATTTAATAAGCTTTATACCCAATAGTGAAAATTTCATCATATAAATTTTACAGTAATTGATTTTTCTTTTTTGCTCTATTCATTAATCAGTTAATCTATATCGGATCTTCTAACTAAGCAACAATTATTATAAAGATACCGACATTAGTAGGAATTTGTAGTAATAATAATAATACTTTTCCCAAAATGGAAGCGATTTTTGTGTGTGTCAGCAGCTCTGTGGAGTCGAGTGAGATCACAGCGCTGATGTCCGGAGGTGGTGACGTCTTTCCCCAGCGGTGCTCTTTACAGCTCCAAATAATTCGATCTCCCTTCAGCTCAGTAAGTGAGCAACCGCGGCGAGGTCTTCCTCTGGGCTGTGGGATCGTCTTCCCCATCCTCGCGCTATAAATACGGAAGTTTCCTTGCAGCGGTGGCAGCAGGCCGTGAGGAGCAAAGCAGCGTAGAAAGCCATCCCTGTTGGAGATAAAGGTGAGAGCTTGGTGCTCGGAAAATATTCCTTTTGCTTTTGTTTCTTTCTGTTGGCCTTTCTTTCATGAGGAATCGAGCTTGGCTGTCGAGGTGGCGCACGATTCCTTTGTATGTTATTGCTTAGCTACGAGGCGACGGATAGGGTGGGGAACAGGGGAGGGGGCGTCTCTTGGCGGGGGTGGGGATTCCTTTTGGAACTGGTTTTGGTGGGGTTGATGGTAAGGGATCCAAAGGCGATTACTTTGATGGTTATGATGCCTGCGGTCTCAACTTGCGGTTTTTTTTTTTTTGCTTCTCTCCAGACTTGCCGCTTGAAATTAGGTTGGATTCATTTGGCTTTTTTTGGTGTCTCTTTCTTCCATCTGTTCTTGTTCCAACCTACCTTTCGGTACCAAAAGATTTGTGGGAATCTTCGGGTTGCCTTTTTTTTGATCTGCTATCTGTCAAGTTCTCCTTTCCCATCCTCTCTTCTTGTCAGGATGGACTAAAGCAGCGAGCTTTCCACCTTTAGATCTTTAGTTTCTTCTCTGTTTTTTTTCTTTTTCTTGCATTTCTTCCTTCCTCTCTTCCTTGATAGAAATTTAGTATCTTTGCTTCTTTCAGCTGCTCCGCCTCCTTTGCCGCCACGTTTTGCAGTTAATGTAATTCATCTGGGAAAAGAGTTGCTTTTCTGCCGTCTAAATCTTTTATTTCGAATTGGGTTCTTAGTTCGCTTAAAGATTCAGATGGTTTTCTGGCTACTAAAAATGTCCTTGTTTTCTGCTCTCCACATGAGAGAGCTTTCCTCATTTCCAGCAGTGACTTTGTAGGTTTCCTCTTCAACTTCTGCAAGGCTTCGGTGGTACTATACGAAAAGATGAGAGTTTTTAGCCTCGACAACGTGATAGAAGAATTCGAAGCGCTCACGAAGGACGCTGATCGGCTCCAGAGAGCGACCCTCCGAAAGATTCTTGAACAAAATGCTGAAGCAGAGTACTTGCAGAACTTAGGCCTCGGAGGAAGAACCGACCCCGAGAGCTTCAAGGCCTGTATCCCTTTGGTCACTCATAGCGACTTGGAGCCTTACATCCGGAGGATCGTCGATGGGGACACTTGTCCCATTCTCACGGGGAAGCCTATAACTTCAATTTCGCTCAGGTGACAGGCTTCCGAAATGTGCCTCTCTTTTCTGTGTCGCTTTTATGGTGTCTGGTCTTGCTAACTTCCGGGAAGCTTGTTCTACTTGCCGCAGTTCTGGGACCACGCAAGGGAAACCCAAGTATTTGGCGTTCAACGACGAGCTCGTTCATTCCACGATGCAGATATATCGGACTTCATTCGCGTTCAGAAACAAGTATGGATCTTGAACCTCACTGCTGCTAATGCAAGTTTCTTGGTTCCGGAGTGGTCTGTTTGGTGTCCGTCTTCTTCTTTGGCTCACTTAGTTACCTAATGATCGTTTTGGCACTCCATGTCTCCCTCATGATCGAACATTTGTTTGCAGAGAGTATCCAGTCGGCAATGGAAAAGCTCTGCAGTTCATTTACAGCAGCAAGCAAGTAAAAACCAAAGGTGGACTCATTGCCACTACAGCTACGACCAATGTATACCGAAGCGAACAGTTCAAGCGCACGATGAAGGACATCCAATCTCAATGTTGCAGTCCTGACGAAGTCATATTTGGTCCAGACTTCCAGCAGTCCTTATATTGCCACCTCCTGTGTGGGCTGATCTACTCCGACGACGTGCAGATCATATCCTCCACCTTTGCACACAGCATAGTTCATGCTTTTAGAACATTTGAGCAGGTGTGGGGGGAACTTTGCACGGACATTAGAGAAGGAGTTCTATCAAGCAGAATCACTGTTCCATCCATACGAGCAGCTGTTTCTAAGCTTTTAAGCCCCAATCCTGCCCTCGCAGACTCCATACACAGCAAGTGTTTGAGATTAAGCAACTGGTATGGTGTGATCCCGGAGCTTTGGCCAAATGCCAAGTATGTCTATGGCATTATGACTGGATCTATGGAGCCATACTTGAAGAAACTAAGGCATTATGCAGGAAGCCTACCCCTCATGAGTGCTGACTATGGGTCCTCAGAAGGATGGATCGGTGCTAATGTCAATCCTAGTCTACCTCCTGAGTCGGCTACCTTTGCAGTACTTCCCAACATCGGCTACTTCGAGTTCATCCCTTTGCAGAAACCTGAGGGGCACGAGCTGGAGCACAGTGCCTCAACCATTCACTATATTGAAGCTGAACCAGTCGGCCTGACTGAAGTTGAAGTCGGCAAAGAGTATGAAATTGTTGTTACCAATTTTGCAGGTACCTGCACTCCATTATCCTCATTTATATATTTTCTTATAGTTCTTTAACAGTTCTAAATTCTAGCGATGGAAAATCTAAGGACAATAAAATCACTTTTTTAATCAGCAGAAGAGACAGACTGTGATTGCTTTGCCTCAGTAATTTAGATTTTGAACTACCTCAACTCACACTGGTCATTCTACCTGCAAGAATGATCAGTGGCAGTTTGAAAAAAGCTGCTGATCTTCTTTAGTTTAGAATATGACAAATGAAAGATGAACTGTTTCTTTGAGCCAGTTGGTTTAATGTGCTTCCATCAATCAGAAAGCCTCAGGGTGATGAGCATGCACTGCAAAGTCAATCCCCTGGCATTTCTATTCTCTTGTCCCTTGTAGACCATTCTCTATTCTAGTGAGTGGAAAATATGCATAGTACTCGGTGATTGATAGTTTGGTATGGCAGGCCAAATTGATTTGATGATGATGTAGTCTCTCTCATAAACCATATTCTTCTGGCTGGTGGTCTGGAGAAAAAGCAGCATGCATTTTGCTTTGTCTGGGACCTATCGGATGTAATGGTGTTCATCCTATTAGTCAAAACTTTGAATTATATTGCATCAAGTTATAGAACTAAATTTTGGATGGCTTGATAGTGTTTGAAGGTTGATTGAAGTAGCAGATTAATTGGTTGCTCATTCTGTCGCTACCTCATTAAACTCTTCTACTGACCACTAATCGCCAATCTCTCAGCTGTTCAGCTCACCACGCTAAACAATTAGGAGCTCAAAAACTATGTTTTAGATTAAATAACTCTTCCACTTATTGTACAACTTTACATCATGATAGTGACTTGTATGAGTGATGAGTTTGGTTGTTCTAATGCTCATAATTGATGAAGACAATGATAGATGATGGGTTAATATAATAAAGCAAGCAGGAACGGAAAATAAAGCTATAATAGGACTAAGCAAACAGATCACATCACTTGAATGCTACTTGGAATTGTGTGCTTCATATGCTTACCAATATAATTAAATTGATTGATCTTGGTTCACTCTCCTCATTCTCCGTCTTACCTGTAAATAGTAGCTAGCCTCTTACGGTCTTTGATGTTCATGTTGTAATGAATGTTGTACCAATTCTCAAAAGGAAACTTGCTTTGTTGATGCAATCCATGGCAGGTTTATATCGGTACAGATTGGGAGACATAGTAAGGATCGCCGGGTTTCACAACTCCACACCAGAGCTTCAATTCGTGTGCAGAAGAAGCCTAGTGCTGAGCATCAACATCGACAAGAACACCGAGAAAGATCTGCAGTTGGCAGTGGAAGCAGCAGCCAAGCTGCTGGCCGAAGAAAAGCTGGAGGTGGTGGACTTCACCAGCCATGTGGACACCTCGACGGAGCCCGGACACTACGTGATCTTCTGGGAGTTGTGCTCCGACGCCACCGACGAGGTTCTCCGCAGCTGCTGCAGCTGCTTGGACCTGTCCTTCCTCGACGCCGGCTACGTCGGATCCCGAAAGGTGGGTGCCATCGGACCTCTTGAGCTTCGTGTGGTGCGCAAGGGAACGTTCCAAAAGATCTTAGACCATTACCTCGGCCTTGGGGCTGCCGTGAGCCAGTTCAAGACGCCGCGCTGTGTCGGCGTGTCGAATAGCATGGTCTTGCAGATCCTGTGCAGGAATGTCACAGGGTGTTACTTTAGTACTGCTTATGGCATGTAGAACTCTAATTCCCATCCTTCAATGAGATTTATGTTTCTTTCTGTAATCCTGTTGGCTTCCTTAACGTGGTGTACTGCTTATGTTTATGTAATTCCTTTAATCCTGATGTAGTCAACACTTGGGCGTCACCTAATCTATATGCATTTCTAACATCTTAGCACCATATAATCGATCGATACCCACATCTCAATATCACATGATCGAATTGATCGATTGTGAGAGCTCATTCATTATAAAAGGGCTCCCCCCACAACACTTGAATACAACTTTAAGGATATCTGAATCCTTCAAATCTCAAACTGCATCTCAAGGTCGAACAAACTGGTCATGGACTGAGATTGGACTAAGACAAATGAAAAAGATCACGATTGTCTCTGAATTAATGGTTGACTCTCTTATGTGTCGGATCTTCCCAAGCTCTCTACAAGATTCAGCAAGGGAGTGATTTACTAAGTTACATCCAGAATAAATATTCTCATTATGTAGTTAACTAAGAAGTTTTAACTTAATTTTATCGCCTACAAACTCCCAAACAAGTTTACAACTTTTATATCCATATGCTCAGAAGACCCAAGTCCATGACTCCTCATCAATGCTTCTTCTATCGACAACCTCCAACTTTTGGCCACTTATACAAAGTTTCTACATGAGGCCATTTGACATATTATGGTTGAATTCTTTATTGCTGGAAAGAAGAAAAAAAAAAGTTGAGTCAAAGAATCCAGTAAAAGAATGAAGGACTCTATGATCATATCATTGCTGACAGGCCCTACAATGAAAGGCTAAGGGGAAATTGAATCCCTCCTCGGTGGGAGTTTACTTTTTTTTTTTTTTGAACACCTACCATATGGAAGTATTAATGCAGATAAAGGAAAAGGGGCTCCTTGGTAGCCTCGTCGATGAAGATAAATCGATCCAAGTTCTTTTGGTTCCACTGGAATCATGGACATAACATGGAAAACTCCTATAATTTAAAGTAGCTTTTGGACTGAAATCTACCCAAAATCTATAAGACATCCCCAAGATCGTGAGAGCTGAATGAGCGATAAGTCATTGTAATTGTCAACAGCTCGACATTAGGAGGAACAAACACTTCAGACCAAAAGACTTGTGCAAAAAAAAATATCAAACTAAACTAAGAGATTTATAATGTCTTAGTCATCTCCCTAAGGATTGCTAGCATGGTAGTAAAGAGGATCAAAATGGATACAAGAAGTTCTATCGATATCCTCAACTTTGATGTCATCTAAAAGATCAACTTAAATACAAAGAACCTATAGCCTATCTCCTCAACTCTTACTGGCCTCATTAAACACTCCATTACCCCACTAGGAATGGCCAATTCATATGTTACATTTAGGTTGGATAACTATTTGAAGATGGTAAAAACTAGATACTTAGTGTTAGATGTTTCGTCCACATAAAAACTCTATTATTGGATGCCCAACTCTCAATCGATACTGGGCGGTCATCTTCATGTACTTACTGCATGGTGCTATAATTCATAAGCTGAGCTAAGGGTTGAAAAGTTTGAAGTTCTCTGATGGTCGAATGCTCTGAATCATCCGAAAGCTCTGAATCTATTTGGTGCCTCTATGAAACTTCTTCCCGACTGAACAAAGATGGAGAATCTTCTGGCCTTATCCCTGCTGAAAACATTGCTTAGTACGTCTTGTGTTCGTGTTCTACCTGTGTCGTATGAGTTACACCATCACTTTCATGAGCAGATGAAAGGAAAACGACAGACAAAGTGTCGATAGATTCTCCTTGTTCCTTGTCTACGCCGGTTTTACCCTCAGCAACCACACATGATAAATCTCACACAGCAAATATTGTTAGTTCCAAATCCACCTCACCAAACGCTCATGATGAAGAACGAGGAAGTCATAAATAGGTGCGGGGGACCAGGGATCGAAGTAACGCACCATTGATGCACACAACGACAGGAGTCACTCTCCACGGTTGCCTACCCTACAAGGAGACAACTCCACGCGACATGAGCCAACGCCGACAGCGGCGGAAGCCATGGACGTTTGGCCGCATGCTCGGCCGTCCCTGTCGTGGAAACTTGTGTGGCAACAATTGCATGGAATTGTCTGCACCGTACTCCTCAGCAGCGCTTTAATCGTGACGATGTCCATGACTTGACGTTTGGCTGCTGTGTTCTCTACCCAGTTTGCCACATTCGTCATCGGCATCTAAGACTATCGAGATAAATTCCTAAGAATTATTCCGTTTAACTCATTATAATCATTGATAACTCGTTTGCGATATAAATGATCAGTATTAAACTGAGTAAATATTATTAAAAATAATCTAAGTAGTTAAGATGATGATGAGATTAGTTTAGATGAGGATAAGATTTATTTAGATGTGATAGATTTTTTAGTATTTTAAAATATTTGTATTATATCTTTTAATCAATATAAATAAGTGATCTTGGTTCATTTCAGAACACTGCAGATTGTTAATTGAAAGTAATTCTGGTGTCCTTTACTATTCTCTTTTTCTTCTCCCTGAAGTTAAGTGTTTCTAATCAACTTATTCCTATCTATAATTATCAATTTTGGATTATTAAAATAAAAACTCCATCAATTTTGGGTTATTAAAATAAAAACTTCCCTTATTTCATAAGGATTGTGGAAGTTGGTAGAAAATAGCTCTTTACATGCTATAACAAACAATAGATGATTCTCTATTTCCTAGAATCATGATGGCATCAACATCAATAGAAGCTTGGGAGATATTAAAAAATGTGTTTGGAGGCACAGAGAAGATAAAAATTTCAAAGCTTCAAATTCTTCGACGTGAATTTGAGACTCTTATGATGAAAGATTCATAATCGATTGCTGTTTTATTCTCGAAAGTTTCTTCTATTGTGAATCAAATGAGGTCTTATGGTGAAAATATAAAAGATCAAATTGTAGTAGAAATTTTTTTACGAATTATCTCCAAAATTTGATATGATCTATACTGCTATAGAAGAAGCTAAAGATATAAGTATATTATCTATTGATGATGAATTAATGGGTTCTATTTTAGTTCATGAATAAAAAGTAAGCAGATCTTCAGATAAAACTTTAGAACATGTTCTTCAAATGAAGATTGATCAGAAGAAGGATCAAAAAGAGAATTCAGAAATCAGATCTCAAGGGAGAGATCAAAAGGACAAAGGACGAGACCAATCAAATGAAGGTAACAAAGAAACTCGAAAATGCTTTTGTTGCAAAAAAATAGAGCATATCGAAAAAGATTATCGGTACAAAAATAAAAATCTAAATATTCCTCTATGTTCTTATTGTGAAAAATATGAACATTTTGAAAAAGATTGTTGGAACAAAAATCAAACAAACTATCATGAGGAAAAAAATGATGACAAAATAGATTAAGAAAATATATTTTTATAGCATCTGATGAAAAATATTCTAGATCTGTTTGGTTTTTGGATAGTGGATGTAGTGATCATATGACAGGAGATAAAAGTCTGTTTCAGAAGCTTAATGATTCGGTCGGATCTACTGTACAGATAGGAAATAGTAAAAAGGTTCAAGTAAAAGGAAAAGGAATAGTTGTTGTGAATACAAAGTCTGATAAAAAAATTATTGATGATGTATTATTTATTCCTGATTTAAAATAAAATCTCATTAGTATAAGACAACTAATGATAAAAGGATATTATGTTATTTTTTATGATGAAAAATACCTGATTTATGATAAGAAAATTGGTAAATTGATAGCAACTACAAGGATGACAAAAAATAAGATGTTTGCCTTATTATTTTCGGATTTTGCTACTCCTACTGATGAATCAATATTATAACATAAAAATTATGATCATCTAAATTTGTGTGGATCTATGCAAACTATCTCAGATGATGTAGGTTATAATATTGATGACACACCTGTACGTAAAATGGGTGAAGCTCTAAACTTGAAGGACAATAATGAAAGTACACATACAGAGTTTGTAGAAGTTTATGATGAAATGAAGAAAGCTAAAAGAAAAAAAAAAAAAAAAAAGCTTTCGCATACAAAGAGATTCAATCATACAGATACAGAGTTTCTATTATATCATTAAAGATGACTACCGAAGAGAAAAATATTAAGAGAAAGTATAAAAGATTTCAGGTCAGAAGTTCTCAAAGATCTATGGACAGAGAAAAAACATAAGATAACCGTTATAGTAACGAAGATCAGCTTACCGATATCTTTACAAAAATTTTGACAGAAAAAAAAAATCTTTAAAAATAATTTTAAATAATAACTACTTGAATTAAGAGGATGTGTTGAAAATAATTCAAGTAGTTAAGATAATGATAAGATTAGTTTAGATGAGGATAAGATTTATTTAGATGTGATAGATTCATTTTACTGAATTTATACGTAAAATCCAACAAATCTCGTGTAAGAAGTATAACATGAAACATCAAACGAGGATTCCTCTCGGTGAGCAATAAATATTGAATTCATTGCACGTAGATCTGACGGCAATTGTAGGCTCCGCAAGAGGTCAGGCCTCATAAGAACAGGAGCCGTTGACTTGGTGTCATCAACGCAGAAGCTTTCATGATTGTACCGAATTAAAACGACGTGAAACAGGAGAGAGAGAGAGACCATTGATTCCTCTATCACATTTGCTATGCCTGCAAAACCTTTTCCTTATGGTGGAAACTAGACAGATCGGATTTGATCGGTTTTATTAGGAGAATTAAGCAGCACCAGCACATAGTTCTCAGTTAATACTCGACTATGTTCCATATTATTCTAACAAAACATCGTGTATAATTCCTTCTCTCCGACAGTAAGGCCTAAGGTACTACAAAGAGGACGAAGAACAGCATCTATTAAATGCCTACTTACAAACAATTCTAACTATCGATTACAAAAACTGAGGAGAAAAGATGCACCAACACGCATCAAAACTCGTAGTGTTCAGAGGAGCAATCGACCAAGCTGGAGGCTACTAGAGTGAGGGGTTCAATGGATTCATTATGATGTATATGGAGTAATTGAAATAATGCCACTGTTCGCAATCAATTGATCAAACCATTCTCTATATGGATTGAAGCTCTTCTGTTATTTCTGATTATGATAAAAATATTGTCCAATTCCGAGAGGGTAAGAGACTTAAGAGACTCAAATCAAAGGACAAATTGCGGATAACAATATGATTCAACGTGATGGAAAATTAAGAATTCATCAAAAAATTAAAATTTAAATTTGATCAATCACCAAGTGCACCGGGTCAAATTAGGATTTAACCAAGTAAAAATTACTCAAAAGGATTAAAATTAGGATTTAACCAAGTAAAAATTGCTATCGACACCTAATTTTAAACAAATTATGTCAAAAATGTTTCGATGAAAATACTTTCATTGTGTTGTAGGTCGTTACGCGGCTTCCTCATCACATAGCCCCTGTCGAACCCGAACATTTATTGTCAGAGCATTACATCAACAAAGGTTATCGATCGCTTATAATTCAGTCTGTAGGGATAATTCCCCCTAATGCGAGATTAATATTTTTTTCTTTCAAAAAGAAAAAAAAAAGATTGACATTCCTCAAAAGGGACGAGATGGGCTTAAATTGGGCCTGATGATGAATTAAATGTGCAGGCCAAGGATGGGCCGGGTTGAGATGATATAGTGACGAAATGGAGAATGATTTGAATCCGATCCAACAAAAAGGTCAAGATTCATCGACGATTACCATAAGCCTATGAATTGATCTCAAAATATGCAATGCACGAGTGGGAAATGGTTGCTACGGTCGGGTATATTTTGTTCCATTTCTTCTGCGGAGGCCACAAGAGATGTTAGCAGAGGAGACGACTCCCCTCTTCGATGAATGGATCCAATTGCTCCACATGGAAATTTTAACGTGCCACGAAAATTCCTCAACGCCGAGTGGCGGCGGAGCCCTCTACGTGGTCGGATGGGCCCCGGCGGCACTAGATACGCGGGAAATATCCCTCCGCTTATGAGCGTCGTCCACGTGTCTCCGATGCCATCCACGGGACCTGCTTTGCATCCCCAAACATATCTCGCCGCCGGCCCGTCCGTCTCCCTTTGTCCTGCTCCTCCTCCCTCCACGTCTCGCGCCCCCCTCCATCACCACCTTTTCTCCGTCCGATCACCTTCTTCGGCCGATCGTGTCCGTTGGATTGCTTACTCGCTCTACCAGCGTGTGGCAGCCATTTTCCCTCGCTATATAACCGCTACTTTTCCCTGCTCCGTTCACCGTCTCGAAATCCCACCGGAAGTTGTTCTCTCCGAACTTCGCACGCTTACCGCCGTCAGGTCACCGGTCGTCGTGAATCTAGATTCGCGTCTAGGCATGGGAGTCGTCGTTGTGCCCAGCTCCGCCTCCCGATCGCCCTTCGGCAGCGGCCTCGCCGTCCGCCAGTCGCCGCCGCTCCGCCGACCCTTCTTCTTCTTGGCCTTCAAGGGCGGCCCCGGCCCCAAGTGCTCGGCCTTGGTCACGCCGCCGGAGGCCGTCACGCAGGAGCCGAAGAAAAGCCCAGCTAGAGCCGCCAAGCGGTCCAAGAGAGGGAAGGCCGTCGCCGTCGTCGCGGCCCCCACGACCGCCGCTCCCTCCGATGCTTGCCCTCGCGATCCGGACTACAGCGAGGTTGCCGCCGCCCTCGAGAACATCTACAAGCTCAGCCCGGCCGATGTCTCGGACGGGGAGGAGAGCCGCCGCCAGACCGTGGTGAAAGATGGGAGTTTGGGGGTGGACAATGTGGTCAGGAACCGGAATAAGAGGGTGAAAAGGTTGGGTCTCGAGGAAAGGATATCCATGAGGCGCAGGCCGAAGAAGGAGGCGTCGACGGAAGCAAGGAGAGGCGAAGGAAGGGAGTTTGATGAGGATGTGGAGATATTAGTCAGGGAGTACTCCGGCTCCACCAATTTGGACAGTTTGGACTGGAAGAGGATGAAGATACCACCAGTTCTTAGCTCGGCCGAGCATACTTGGCTTTTCAAGCTGATGCAACCCATGAAGGTAAGATTTTTCTTCTTCTTTAAATTGTTGTGTAATTATCAATATATCTTGGTTCTTCGAATTATTTCAGCAACATTCTACTAGAATTCCGTTGATGTTGCTGTCTGTGATTATGTGGTTGGTTCTTCCCACACCTTCCTGTTTCTGACTGAAGACTGAGACGTATAGAAAGGACACCATTGCAGTTCTAGTTGTAATTGGATCTAAACATCATCTTTTTTGCAATTATACATCTCATTGATCTACTCAAGTCAACATTGGATCACAGGCAGAGATGTAGATGAAATGGAAATCAAGCTCTTGATGTCCAACACTACATTTGGCATTCTTTACTCTTTTACTCAAATAGTTCATAAGAATTTTTTTTACCAAAATGTAGGTACAATAGTTTGTGTCTCACAGCAGGATAAAAAGGTTGGTTTGGTTCATGCTATACTTGCACTTTTCCAATATTGACAAGTACCTGGTCTTCTTGAACTGTAGGCAATACTTCAAGTGAAGGAGGGTTTGCACAAGGATCTGAACAGGGAGCCGACCGACGGTGAGCTGGCAGATGCAGTTAACATGTGCGCTCCACAATTGAGAAGACATATAGAAGTTGCTCGAGCAGCAAGAAACAAGCTAATCAAGGTATCCGATTAGATCAGCGAACCTTCTGCCCATACATCAATTTTTCGAATGATTTGTCTATACAATGTTCTTATTATACAGTTCCTTTTATCTTTTTCATTTTTTTGTAGGCACACACCTTACCGTAAAGTATTTTGATGCCATCCTACAATTATAATGTTGATTGATATGTCACATCTGAGATCCTAGTGTAATGGAATTTGTCGCAATCATGAATTTAGAAGGCAATACCTGGCAGTTTGTGTCTCTTTGATCATTGATTTCGATGTTGATGCTACCAACTTGTTGCACAATTACATTTAGAGATGTCTTCTCATCTTCTAACCTAATAATGCTGTACAGAATATAAACGACAACTAAGATCATCTGTTTACATGTATATATGGATGCCTAATAGGTTTCCCTTGTCTCGTGTCATGTATTCACCATGTTTGGATACACTAAGGTTGCTTCTTAGTTGTGGTGGACTTCTTTTCTAGAACCAGTTGGAAGTTCCCAGATAAAATGAGTGACACAGTTATATCGTCTTAGTTGGATGTCTAATTAATCATGATTACTGCATATTGCCAATTTGCTTCCACAGCATGCCATTTTGTAACTTGTCTCATAACTTGCAATCATCGTTAAGCCACTGTACAGTTACCAAAGAAAGTAAAACTTAGAAGGAAGTAATCTCAGAACTCTCTTTCCTTGCTATAGATGTATTCTTTTGTCTGATGGAGAGCATTCTAACTTTGGTTGACCCATCAGGAATTTTTATCTTAGTTGATATGTAGCAAAATGTTATTTAATATGTTGCTCCAGATACACCAAGCAGAGAATTAATGTGTACCTCAATTTGTTACAGCACAACCTTCGGCTAGTTTTGTTTGTAATAAATAAGTATTATCCAGAGATTGCAAGCGGCCAGAAGTTCCAAGAATTTTGTCAAGCCGGAGCAAAGGGTCTCATTACTGCCATCGATCGGTTTGAACAAAAGCGTGGTTTCCGTCTATCCACATACAGCCTCTTTTGGATTCGGCATTCTATTATTCGATCAATGACACTCTCAAGCTTCACAAAAGTTCCTTTCGGGATTGAATCGGTATGATTACAGTGTTCTATATTCTATTAAATTACTTGTGAAGTTGCCATCAATTATGCTCCAATCCCTTCTAATACAAAATGTTCATGATCTCCTTAAAGAAAAACCTCTTTCATTTGAAATAATTTGAGTGGTTATAAATATGAATACCATGTTTGGTTTTTGTCCTCTCAGATGAAGTTAATCACATAAATAGTTTTAAGGCAGCTTCTTCTAAGGCTTGAATCATGATTGTCCACGGAACTAATTATTGATAAATCTTATGTCCAGTGTTAGTTTCATGTGACCGAGTATTTACATATGCTAGTTGAGAACCTATTATTGGGAACTGAAACAATTAATAATCTTTCACCTTCTCCTTTGCAAATTGTTGCATCAGATTTGCAAGAATCATGTTGGAATGGTAACTCATCCAGGTTTATAGAGTTGTGAGCCTATACTTATCCACTAATCTACCGATGATGCAGGTCAGGCAAGGGATTCAAAAAGCCAAACTAGAGCTATCATTTGAGCTGGGAAGATTGCCTACTGAAGAAGAGATCGTGGACAGGGTAGGAATATCCTTGGAAAGATATCATGAAATTATGAAGGCATCAAAACCAGTAGTCTCACTCAATGCAAGGCATGTGGTAACACAAGAAGAGTTTATCAACGGCATCACTGATATTGATGGCGTAGGAGGTGATAACCGTAGACAGCCTGCAGTCCTACGACTTGCTCTTGATGATGTGGTAAGTGTTCTTCAACATCTTTTGAAACTATTCCGGCTCATGGATGAGCGTACTTGCACCCAACACCAGTGAAAATTCATTGACGACTTGCATAAGATTTTGCATTATAGGGCTATTATTTGTAGATCAAAAGGTCGAATCTCCGATGTCATTTAAATTTAATAACTTATTAACAATTAAGAAGGGAAAATAAAATCAGAAACAGATCAAGTACTGAGTGAATCTTACATTTGACATTCATTACTCATTGCAAAATGATTCCAATGATTTCTTTCTGTAGCTGGATTCACTAAAGCCGAAGGAGAGCTTGGTAATCAGACAGAGGTACGGGCTTGACGGCAAAGGTGATAGGACTTTGGGAGAGATTGCAGGAAACCTCAATATCTCCAGAGAGATGGTGCGGAAGCACGAACTGAAGGCTCTCCTGAAGCTGAAACATCCAACTCGGGTTGACTACCTCCGTAGATACGTCTGACTCATAGGTTGATGCATTTGTGCCATGTCTACGTGTATATATGGTAGTCGTTGGACCGATATCGAACTTCCACCTCATATACTTCTTATGGTCAAAGATAAATCTTTGTATCATAGCCACACTAAGAAATACAGTGGAATTGTTTATATACAGTCATTCTACTAAAGCTATTCTGTGTCCTGTGAGACACTATTGACTTTTGATTAGTTGAGATATCGGAGAACTGAGAACCTTCTCATGCCAAACCATGCATACTCATAAAAAAACACAGATCAATCTCCTATTTCTTGCTGTGTTTTATGAGAATTGACTTCAGAAAAACTCCTGCTTCAAGTTGTCATTTAACCAAATGTTGTGCTTGGTTTATCAGGTTTTGGTTTAGGGATAGCAATAATTATTTATAATTTTGTAAGTTTTTGAGTTGTATTACATTTCAGAAAATACATTCAACCAAACTATTTGGCTGCTGAATACCAATCTAAATAATAATAAAAAAACCAATCATATAAATTTGTTTATCTCGTAGCCAAGATTTATAGGAATTTTAGAAATTTAGCTTTTATGACCCTAATATTTCTCCACTACTAGATTGAAACAAGCATACATAAAAGGAACAAGACAATAAAAACAGGTTCATCAGATTTTTATGCATTGTCGTGTTATGAGATTGCAAAATGCCCATGCTACGATCCAATCTATTAACTTACTGAATCTAAAACATTCGTCCAAAACATTTAAGCCCGAACTAATGTTCCTTGGAATTATTTAAAGCTTCAAAAGCATTGTAAGTTCTATCAGATTTTTAGATTGCATAATTCAGAGTTGTTCTTTCCAACTATTTAATGACTCAAACTTGTTTTTAAAGAGACAGTCGTGCATGCGTGTAGTACGCCACAAATTGCTGGTTCAGCTGGGCCGGATCGAGTTATATTGGACCGTTGACGAATCCCGGTTTGACGAATCCCGGTCCGATGTCACCGACCAGATACACTGCGAGACGTCGCCTTTACGGCATCGCCAACCCAATTAAGAAACCCTACCTCCTGTCTTCCAATAACGATCGTCGGAAGGAGAAGCGAGAAGAGGGTGATCGCAGTGGGCCATTTCTTCCAAGACATTTCATCTCTGTGTTACTTTGGTTTCTCGTGGAATCTCATCAGGCTCCGCCCCAGGTAGCTCTAAATTGTTCTTCTTTGCGTGGTTTTCGCTGGATCCCTTTTTCGTCGTTCGGATTTGGCTTGGGATTTGGGGAATTGCTATGAGAATTATGTCTTCTTGACAAGTTCTGTTCTTTTCTTTCGGTCCCCTGTCTTCCCTCCTAATCACAACATCATGCCTCATTTGGGATATTTTCACGTGCCAATTGATCTAATTTCCATAGAGTTTGGATTTCAATGTGATGCTTCTTTAGGCACATTGAATCTGTATCGATGTCACAGCACTCTGTGATTATTGGGAACAAAACTGCAAGTTAATCATTTTACCCTAATATTACGTCGCAGCAGACTTCGTAATGCTCGTGCAATCTTTCGCACGGTCGATCGTGTCATTAAACTAGTTTTTTTGTGTAGCAGTGATCTTGTTTGCCGAACCGTGATACGTAAGCTTCCATTAGACCTGTTGTCGCCGCAGCACAATGTCATCTATCTCTGGTCAACCACAATTCCGATACACCCAGCCACCATCGAAAGTAATTCATCTAAGAAATCTTCCATGGGAGTGCACGGATGAGGAACTTATTGAATTAGGCAAACCATTTGGTACGATTGTCAAAACAAAGTGCAATGTTGGAGCAAATCGGAATCAGGCATTCATCGAGTTTGTGAGTACTCAACAATTGTTTAGCATTTAGCACTTAAATGATGTCTGGGTGACTTTCTTCTGTGCTCTGTTGGAATTACTTAATGCAGGCAGATCTAAATCAAGCGATAGCGATGATCTCATACTATGCCTCGGCAGCAGAGCCTGCACAAATTCGAGGAAAGACTGTATATCTTCAGTACTCCAACAGGCAGGAAATAGTTAATAATAAAGTGACGGCAGATGCTGCAAGCAATGTTTTGTTAGTAACTGTTGAGGGTGTTGAAGCTGGTGATGTCAGCATAGATGTTTTACACCTGGTAAGAGATATTGAGCTATCACTGTGAGCAAGCATTCAGTTGATTGTCTACATGGGCACATTTTTTTTATTATGGAAGAATTTGATGTGATAGAATTGACTGTTAGTACTTATGATTGCTATTTGACATGATCTAAATGGATCAGCAGGCCCTGTTTCGGAATCTTCTTCGATGGCAGCCTTTGGCATCGGGAGAAAGCGCATGTGTGTTTGTCCTCTCTCCCTCTCCCTTTCCCCCTCTTTCTCCATCTCCCTCTCTTTCTCCATTTCCTCCTTGCTTTCAACTGTTACTTAGCCCTTCCTTCCTCCCTTTAACTTCGATGCCTTTAGGGCTGATCACTTTCTTGTCTCTCTCCCCTGTGACCCTGTCTTTTCTATAGGTTTTCTTTTTAAGGCATACCTTTTCTGTGAGACATCTGTTTGCAATTTTCTTTTACATGGTACAATTTCTTTAATCTACATTAGCAATTCCTTAGTATTTAATTTGTGCTATTGGCGTTATGAATGTATGCTGATTCTTCCTGGGGTCATAAATTTTGTGGCATAATTTAAGTACGGACGCTGATCTTATAATGTGCAAAATTATCTTTTGGCAACTTTAACAACTTGCAAAACAAGATAACTAAGATAATGAAACTATTTATTGCCATCTCTTGCTTCCTCTAGCTTGGCAATTGATTGCATAATTCTTGTAATCTCCAGAAGTTCTTTCTGGGTATTGTCTTTAGAAATTTCACTTCTGACTTAGATCTGGTATCTTTCTCAACTTTTTTGTTGATGTAAAGTTGCCAGAAACAAATTCTGAATTTGAGAGGCACAAGGATGGATGGAAAAAGGTGGAGGAAGTCATCCAAATGTTTCTCCCGGCAGTAAAGTGGTATGGAACTTAGTCCGACATGGAGTTTCCAGTATGTGCTGGTACCTAAATCCTTGTGGGTAGTGATTGTAATTGTTCTTGAGTTAGAACTTTTGTACATCCTCTGATAGGAGAGATGCTTTTCCAGCCATTAGTTCACCCAGTCCTATTCAAATAATAAAATTTTGTTCATATCTATTGGAACTTCTAATTACTTCCACATGTTACTTGACTTTGATGGCTCTTATTAAACATTGTCAACCTATGTTGAATATTAGTGAAAAATCTAATGACAAGTTTATTGATACTTGTCTTAGACTTGTCATGTTTCAATAACAATCCAGCCTACACTTTTTTTCTCTCTTGCTTCCTTTAGGCTAGCTTTTGACCCTAGACTCCTAGAGGATACTCTTTCATACTCTTATAGTTGTAGCATTACAAATCATGGTATATTCATTCCATTTTGAGGTTGTGGAACTTCATATAATCCCTTTTCTTGTATAGTATTGATTATTGTTTCTAAGGAAGTATTTTGCACTGGTCTTGTTATAGGAGGTGTAACATTATTACCATTTGACATTCTCATGCTCGTTCAGTCAATCATGTTCGACAAACTAAGAGTCATGGTATTTTAGGTATTCTCCGCTTTTGGATTTGTTCATAAGATTGCTACCTTTGAGAAAACAGCTGGTTTCCAGGTGATACTATCCTCCTTTTTAACTTTTGAGGGTTTTTTAAACTCTGTCTATATCATTATCCACTCTCTTGTCCATAGGCACTGGTTCAGTTTTCTGATTCTGAAATTGCATCTTCTGCTAAAAATGCTCTTGATGGAAGAAGTATTCCAAGGTGTGGTGGCCATTTGTGATTCATTTTTTAGATACACTGGTGTTGCAATTTGGAAATTAATATCTTTTATTTTCCTGACTGCAGATACTTGCTTCAAGAACATGTTGGTCCTTGTACGCTCAAGATAAATTTTTCTGCACATACAGATTTAAATGTGAAGTTCCAAAGCCATAGGAGCAGGTAAACACCCTAGTAATGTTGTTAGATTAAGTGTTATGTGTGAGCAAAATCTGGAACATTCTATTTTTGACAATCATCCTGCACAGTTGTCACCAAAAATGAAAATTCCTTCTGGAGCATATGCACATGTTTGCTCTTTGTGCATGAAGTTTAAGAGTTTTTTCTTGCTGAGTACCCAAATGTATCCTCTATTATAAGATACTACATGTCTTGCACAATTGCACAAAGACAAACATTTATTTTGCTACTGTAAATCTGCCTTTTGAAAATATGAAATTAGGTCTGTTGCCCTTTTTTCTGATTCATATGCATGGTTATTTGCATTCATCCAGGGACTACACTAATCCTTACCTTCCAGTTGCTCCGTCAGCTATAGACATTGCTGGGCAGGTAATAGAAATATATGATTTTGTGTATTTGTGATTTGATCTGATTACGCTGTGGGTGATGTCACAAGAGAAGCAAAATCAAGTCTAATGTGGTATAGTGTTGTATCATTATTATTCTCTTGATTTATCTGTAAAATTTGGTATTGATCAGGATGGCACGAAGCAAGAACCAGAGAGTAACGTTCTTCTGGCATCAATTGAGAATATGCAATATACCGTTACCATTGATGTTCTTCATGAGGTAATTTATTTTAATTTCTTAACAGAATGAGGAATGCTGAACTGCAATTATGGCTGACTCTTCTATTTTTCATTCTTAGGTATTTTCTGCTTTTGGTTTTGTTCAGAAGATTGCTATTTTTGAGAAGAATGCTGGATTCCAGGCTTTAATTCAATATCCTGGTAATTATTCTGATGCACTTCTTGAAAATTCTGTGACATTGTTATTATTTTGTATTTCTTTGATTGGATTCACTGACCAATGTCTTTGGGGAAATTGGTGAACTCTGTACTCAAGTACTCTCGTCTTTGATCCAATCGAAGAGTCTTAATACTTTTTCCAGGTTTTCTTAATCGAAGAGTCTTAATATTCTTATATTCCCTGAATTTCTCAAAGGCCTCGGACTTGTACTTTATCAAGTACATGTGTTCATACCTATAGAAATCGTTACTGAATGTAATAAAATAGGAGTAACCACTTATAGCCTAAGTCGATACGAGACCATATACATCACTATATATGAGTCCTAATAACTCAGTGACTCTCTCTCCAGTTCCACTAAAAGGAGAGTTAGTCAATTTACTACGAAGGCAAGGTTCGCAAGTTGCATACGCCTCATAGCCGAATAGATCTAAGTATCAATCTTTTAGCATCTTTTGAATCCTTCCCTCATTGATATGCCTTAGCTTACAATGTCATAAGTATGCGTTGTTCACCTCACCATTACCCGAATATGCTGTGACATTATTGCCGTATCTGTTTGGTTGCTAAGGTTATTGTTCCTTTGGTCATTGGGCATAGTTGTATTAGCCTCAAGGTGCACTAGGTGCTAGAGACTCCAATGGCATATTTGTGAGGCAGGGCACATCGTTTAGCAGAATGAGCCATATCTAGCAGGGTTTACATGAACATGTAGGCTTTGAAGATGAATTGATACAAGATTAAGATGCACTTAACATTCATCTCAACTAATTAACTCGTGCATCAAAAGAATGTGTAGCACTAAAATTCTAGGCATAAAAACGCCACAAGTTGCAACATTATATCTATGAACTTCAAGAGATTTTTAACATTTGAAGTTTAGTCCTGACCCTATAGCATGGGTGAAGACTCAAGTCTGCACTTGGCTTGAAGCAACTTATTGGTATGCTTGTACTTTGTTTTGGGAACTTGGGCTGAAATTCCAGTCGAAGAATTGGATCTTTATTCAAGCAATTACAAATCCTTATTGGCCACTTGTGCATAAAAGGAATAGCACAGTGGGAGTAGCAAGTTTTTAGCATCCAGTGAATATCGACTAGAAAAGAGAGGATGATCACAGAGTGGCAGATCCAAGTGGTTAAAATTTCTTGTTGGCCAACAGTGCAAAGAGTATTGAACTGTGGGAGTAGCAAATGCTCATCATCAGTGACTAATGGCTTGAGAGGAGAGGATAGCAGAAGAAAGATGGGGATGGTTGTACCTTGGAAGGAGAGGGGAAGAGAGATGATGATGAGGAGTTTGTTGGTGAAGTTGCACGTTCATGGAGATTAATGGAGTCAATGAGAAACCTTTTGAGTGAAAGTCAAGACAAAGCAGGAGTTGCTACAGCTAGCAGTGCTAGAGAATTTGTGTGCAAGAGGGAAGGGTAGAAGTGAATTGTGTTTTGGACTGGTTGGTGTCTGTTATTTTTTAGGCTGTTTCCTGTCGACTTTGGATTGATGGCGTTTTAGACCTTGCTGTACCTTGCTGTTGATAAGCAACATACCTGATAGGATGAGACAGACTGAGCTGGTGGCGGACATCAACAAAAGAGATGGAGTTGAAAAGAGCACGATGATATATAAAGTAGGTGCTAACATGGGTCATCCCTCTTAGTGGAGGAATGGTTCATGTTCTTCTAGGTGGCCTTTAGTCCAGGTTTGCATCTCTTGAATCAAAATGGGAAGGAACAATTTAGATTTCTAGGCTTTGTTGTTTGGTTAGATTTGGTTTTTAGCAGGATGGCTTTGAAATCTTGATTAAATAAATGGAATACTCATTCACAATGGGTTGATGCTTTTTTCAATAAAATTTCTTGTATTGGATCATGCATAGGTAGACATAATGTTGTTTGTCTAAATATATCATGGTCATATACATTCTTATGTTATGTGTTAGTATTCGTAACTTTCTGCCTCCAGAGAGGATGATATTGGCTTTAAAGGAGATCAAACTTACCATAGCCTCTTTTCTAAAGTATGTTAGTTAATTTGAACTAGGTTGTTGTGCTGCTTTGCTTGATCCTGAGGTGGGAAGTACTGATTAGCTGCTTAATCTTGTCTGCTCTTGTGATTTTTATGCTTTCTTCATTTTTTTACATGTATATACTATTCCTCCATTTACATTTCTCTGGGTTGTGATCTATCAATTCTCTCATAAATACATGGACTTGTGTGGTTCTTTGATTGATTTTATGCTTGCATTATAGATATTCAGACTGCAAATATCGCCAAACAGGCCCTTGAAGGACACTGTATTTATGAAGGAGGATTTTGCAAGCTTCATCTGACTTATTCACGCCACACTGATCTTAACGTGAAGGTAATATTAGGTCACCAGGAAATTAAGTCTTGTTGAGCTTGACTGTTTCCATAACCTGCTACCCACATGCTCCAGGACATCAGTAGTTTTATTTACCTTCTTGCTAATTAAGTCTTGTTCTATTATGATAGGATGAGTAGCAATACTTGGTTTTTCTTTCCGCTGACAACTTGGCGATTTGTGTTCTAAAAAAAAGAAACAGAATAGTATTCATTTCTTTATTCTGAGGATATAAAATGGGTATTGTTTTCAAGCAAGCTCTTGAAGAGTGGTGTATCTATTGAGGATTTTGCGAGCTTCATCTAACATGAAAGGCAGTGTATCTATTAATGAATGCTATCTCGTACTGGAGCCAAAGACGAAGATGAGGAGGCGGTGGAGGAAGAAGAGGGAGGAGGATAAATGTTGTGATAAATGATTAATGCAACTTGCACTTCTCTACTACACATGTAATAAAGATTAATAGTAAACATTGCCTGAGGATGCTTGATATAGGGTGAGGACTAAGAATAGTATTTTGGTAATTATTTTTTAAGCATAAGATCCTGGAGATGGTGGGAGCAGATCCTAGCTAAATTTATCAGAAAACCCCATATTTTATTGTCATTTAGTGTGAACCTTGTTAACATTTGATCTTGCAGAATGTGGTAAGAGGAATAGCATTAGTCTCTTGTGGAAGTCGACTTTTTTTTATTTCTTGATCATTATGTGGCCTTCAAACGACCTTCTCTATTGCCTTTGCATTTAGAACCTAATCAGATCATGCTGAATTTGCTGCCCTGATTTTCTTAATATACATATGACTTCTTATAGTCCAAGTATAAGGGATGCCGTAAATCTGTGTGGTGGTTATCATTATTTCCAGAAAATTGAGTTCTTGATAAGAATGCCATTTGAAGCCTGTTTGGTGTTGTTCTTGAATCTGGGTTGACTACTTGTCATTGAAATCTGGATTTAGAATGAGGAGTTGGTAAAACAAGAATAATAAAGGTAGCTGTGGCATGTTTTAGTTATGATTGGATAGGGAATTGCTTATATTTAACCAAGGTTTGAAATTTTGAGCTATACCGCCCGGTATGGGCGGCACATACTAGTCCATCAGTTTATCGGTATGCGGACCACCCGCTATCGGACGGTACCATCAAAAATTGATCGTCGACGGCCAATTGAGGGAGAATCGACCGTCGACGGCCGATTGAGGGAGATCGGAGAAAAAGGGAAGAAGAAGAAGAGGAGAAGAAACAGAACCTCTATCGTCGTCGCCCGCGCGCTGTCGTCGCCCACGGGTCATCCACGCGCTGTCGCTGCCCGCACCCGTGGGCAATTTTTCTCCCGCGCGAGGAGACAGAACGTCTCCCCGCGCGGGGAGAAAGATCGAGGTGACGTCGCCCATTTTTCTGATTTTTTTAAAGATATTTTAATATTTTTTAATATAATATAATATAATTATATTATATAAATTTTTATTATATAATATAATAAAATATATTATATCGGTATGCGGCACATACCAGTCCATCAGTTTATCGGTATGCGGACCACCCGCTATCGGACGGTACCATCAAAAATTGACCGTCGACGGTCGATTGAGGGAGAATCGACCGTCGACGGCCGATTGAGGGAGATCGGAGGTCGGAGAAAAAGGGAAGAAGAAGAAGAGGAGAAGAAACAGAACCTCTACCGTCGTCGCCCGTGCGCTGTCGTCGCCCATGGGTCACCCACGCGTTATCGCCGCCCGCACCCGCGGGCAATTTTTCTCCCGCGCGAGGAGACAGAACGTCTCCCCGCGCAGGGAGAAAGATCGAGGTGACATCGCCCCTTTTTCTGATTTTTTTAAAGATATTTTAATATTTTTAATATAATATAATATAATTATATTATATAATATTTTATTGTTTTTAATATACCAGACAGTATGCACTGTACATACCGCCTGGTACTGGTACCGTACCGATACTGACAAAATGTTGGTACACCGGTACGAACCGATAAGACAATCCTTGTATTTAACATCTTGAAATATAATTATCTTATATATAAACAATATATGGACAAAACAATCGTCTTACATCTATAGCAAAGTTCAGGTGTTACTCAGAACCTGAATATGTTTTGAAGCATCCAACATATTTTTAGAGTATTTAATTGGTATGTGGTTACTTGTATTACCATATTGTTGGTAGCTTAGTTTTATAGGAAACCTTGTTTTGCCCTGTGGTGGTTCTTTCTGTGTAAATATTTCCTACTCTTATTTCAGATCAACAATGACCGAGGCAGAGACTACACTGGCGGAAACATTGGTACCATGAGCAATCAACCATCACTTCTTGGTCCTCAGCCAGTCCCCACGCCTAGCGCCACCATCCATTCATATAACAGCATTCCATATCCGGCAATCTCCAACGGAGTCTCGCTTCCTCAGGTACCTCAAGCTGCTGCTAGTTGGGACATACGATCTGGTGCAATGGCGCCATTACCTGTACAGCTGCGCAACCAATCGTTGCCTCCACATCTGCACAGTCAGCCTTTCCCTCCACATCTGCACAATCAGATGCATATTCGACATGTAGCTCCTCCAGGTGTAGCTCCACACATGATGCCATTGCCTGGTCAGCGGAGCCAGCAACTTCTGTTTCCGCCTCCGCAACCATATGGTCGTTAAGTGACCTTTGCAAGGTTTAATATCACAAGAAAACCAATCTTGTATTGTTACGTTATGCTCTTTTCCTTTTTGTTTCTTTAGCTGTGGTAATAGTTGTGTTTCACATTATCTCGGGTTACTGTTGGGTTTGGATTCAGTCGCACTGGATGCATTGTACATGTAATGAGCGAAAACATGAGACGTATTATGCTTGAATGATATCCATCATCAACCGGTGGATTCAAGGTATTATGGAAACATAAGTCGAAGTCTGTTGTTGCGGTTGCAGCTTTGATACTTGCCCATGTCTAACCTCTATTCTACCTTTTTGTTGGGGCTTATCATGTACTGATTGGTACCTTAAGGAATGTTAAAGCCTTGGCGCTTGTTTTTACGTGCTATTCTTGCTTTTTCTTTCATTATCGGTGATGGTTTATCTGTATACATTTTGGATCACAACTAGATTTTTGACTTGCTTATAGCTTTTAAACCTACCTTCATTGGTGTGGATTGCATGCATGAGTTGTCTACTGTGTCGAGCTTGATTTCTGATCAGAAATGGGCCTCTGGTAAATTGAATGAAACTTTTGCTCCTTTGCTAGCTGAGTTGCTTTTAAAAATAGGTTTGGCAAGCATTGTGGTGGTGTAGAGGCTTGTATTGAATATTGATGGAGCGGAGCTTTTACACAAAATTCTTGCTGCTGACGAAGCGAGGTAATCAGTTGTTATGGAAACTAATTCAGTGATCGTTGTCAAAATCCTCAACAAGGATTTTTAACTTGTTGAAATTTGATTAATGTGGTTCATGATGTACGATGTATTTTGGGAGTCCTTAGACATATTGTTATAATTGTCTCTATCTACGGGGAATACAAGCAATAGAGAGTATACTGTTAATTAATTATTATTTAATATATTATTATCTCGTGATGTTTAGGGAAAGAAAAAGAAGATGCTCATACTCCATCCGTATATCAACGTCGGCAAAGATGATTATGGGTTATCTTCTTGTCTCTCTCGTTCACAAAAGCTTAAGGGGAAGATGTTCGAGGGGATTAGAGGTTGCCTAGTCAAAGAATATTTTATAAAATATTTTTTTTTTACAATTAGATACAAAATCTTATCTTCAACACAATGAAAGAAGGGGTTATCTTTTTTTGTCACTCACGCCCGCACTTATATACCTTGGATTAGTAACTTGGGTGTCAGAGGGACCAGGTTGGAAAATCTCTCTCGATCTTGGTCTTCATACCGGTGGCACATCGGGAGCTCGATGTTGGTAGACTACCAACGATGGCACCAAAGGTACTTCAAAGGGTCAATTAATATATTACTACCGAGACAATGACCTTTGGTAAGCATGAGGAGTCATACAAGAGGTCGAAGCTAGAGCGACCACAATCAAACTTGACCTCGAGGTCACAACAACGAAGGATGAATAAATAACTGAAGTTACCTCGCCCAAGGTCCAAGCTGACCCCCCTAAATATGTCTAAAACTGAATTTTCTACATATAAAAAAGCAGGAGATTTTAAAAGACCATCACCCAATGAAAACTCTATTGGTGAAAAGACGGATCTAAATATTGTCGGTTCTATCAAGATTACAGTCATGACACAAAAGGATTTTTGCGACTTGAAAGAGTAAATTGAAGAACTCATACGTCGGGGACACCTTGGGCAGTTCATCCAAAAGCACCAGAAACCCTTACCCCGACCTCAGGGGCCGATGGAGAGACATATTGATGTTATCATTGGTAGACTTGCCTTGAGGGGAGACAACTCCTTGGGTTATAAAACTTATGCCCAAGCTATCATTAATAAGCCCTTAAAGACAAAGTGCGACTTAGAGATAACTTTCAAGGAGGAAGAAATGAAGTACCTTGACCTAAACCACATTAGGATCAAGCTGAGGGACTCACAGACCAAACTCGATCGGGATGGAGTACCTGGTCCACAAGTAATCCAAGAGTTGTATACTCACCACCGAGTCTTTATCGTACATACTTTTTATATGCTCTAAGTCCCCAAAAACCTTTAGGTTCATGGGAACTGACCCTCTCGACGAGGGGGAGGCCAAGACTTCCTCCACACTTAGGTTGTCCAAGGATAGAGCGTCAACCTCCTTAACCACATGGTGGTCATGAGATCAAGTGGAGCTTGTGCAAAAAATAAAATACATCTTGACCTATGGAGGTGGAAGAGCAGGATGTTGAAAGATTGAGGTGTTGTTGAGTTGACACACCAGGAGGACAAGGAACCCAAGAATCAACTCACCTTGCAGAGAACCGGGGCTAAGTAAAGAGAAGCTTATTAAGGGAGCCTTGAAGGTTCAAATGGAAGAACGAGCCTCACCCCCATGGTTAAGAGGGATTTGTAAAGAGAGGATCAATCTCTCTCCTCCTATAATAAAGACAAGTGTCCCTTCAAGTCGATTTTTAAGGGACATCAATTAACGAAGGAACACCTCATAAAGCCCAAAAGTGATTGATGTGCGAAGACCATCTTCGACAGCGCCAAAGTGATGATGTACGCAGATCACATCGGAAAGTACAAAAGTGATTGATGTGCGAGTACTATCCTGGAGAGCACAAAAATGATCGATGTGAGCAAACCACCTCTAAGAGTGCAAAAGTGATCGATGTGTGAAAAACCCAACCCATATAGGAAGAAATTTGCCATGGTAGGAGGTAAAATACAAAATATGCCTAAGGTATATGAGTCAAAAAAACTCAACTCATATTAGAAGAAACCCTCCATGATGAGAGACACAAGACAAAATATGCATGAGGCGCATGAGTTAGAAAAACTAAACTCACATCAGAAGAAACTCACCACGATAGGAGGCACAAGAAAATATGCTCGAAGTGCGTGAGTCAAAAAAATTTAATCCATGTTAGAAGAAACCCGTTGCAGTGGAAGGCACAAGACAAAATGTGCCCAAGACACATGAGTCAAGAAAATCCAACTTACGTTAGAAGAAAAATGTCACAGTGAGAGGGAGGCACTAGAAAAAGTATGCTCGAGGCACATGAGTCGGAAAAACTCAACCTCCATAAGAAGAAACTCACCATGACAAAAAGCATAAGATAAATTATGCCCGAGGTGCGTGATTCCAAAAGCTCAACCCCAACCTTCACTTAAGGCTAGGAGGTCGGGAAGCTCGATCCTAGCCTCCGCCCGAGGTGAGGAGGTCGAGAAGCCTAACTCTTGCCTTTGCCAAAGGTGGGAGGTCAAGAAACCCGACCCCTATCTCAGTCCAAGCTTGACCCCTGCGTCCACTTGAGGCATGGAGGTCGGGAAACCTGACCCTTGCCTTCGCTCGAGGTGTGGAGGTCAGAAAGCTCAACCCCACCTTCGTCCAAGGTGTAGAAGGTCAGGAAGCTTGCCCATCGCCTCCGCCTAAGGCATGGAGGTCAGGAAGCTTGACTCCCATCTCTACTTGAGACATGAAGGTTGGGAAGATATGGGAAGGTCAAAATAATTCAACCATGTTTGTCCAATGTGTGTCCCTCAATGATACGAGGGGCAGGTTGGTAATGGATCACCACCAACAGCATTAGGGGGAGACGATCTCGGATGGACGTGTTGGACGAACTCGTGCTGGATGATACAAGGGGCATGATGGACTAGATGTGCCGGACGAACTAAACGTTCCACCAGGTCAACAATGAATTGAAGATGTATAAGTTTGATGTGCAGGATGAACTAGACATCACCTTTCGAACCCCTCTCATAAGAGCCCTAAAGCATGCCTTTAGAGGTGGGAGGACACAAATGATAGGAAATACACTATCAATTAATCGTCATTCAACATGTAACCATAATGTGGTGTATAGGGTGGAATGAGAAGACGAAGGTCACCGTCCACCTATTTCCCTATGTAGGCAAGGGTCCAATGCAAACAATTATGGTATACCTAACAACCCCTCTCCACCCCCTTTGTTGCCCATATAGATAAGAGGCCAAGAGGAGATTATTGGAGGTAGTTAAATGTCGTCTCCTCACATAATATTTCATAAAATATTTTACCTATTTACGATTAGGTATAAAATCTCGTCATCAATAAAATGAGAGGAGAAATTATCTTTTTTCACCACTTGCATCTGCACTCATATATATCGGATTATTAACTTAGGCATCGAAAGAATCAAGTTGAGAAATCTCTTCCAATCTCGATCTTCGTATATATGAACATCAGAAGTTTGATGTTTTCACCTTGGAGGCACATCAAATAACCCTACACATATGAGTCCAAATTAATCAGGATATCAATAACTTTTTTCAACAGTAACAAATGTACTTATTGGTTGACTGATTTAAGTGTAGACAACTAAAGAGTAGTGATCCTCTGGTTGATTTTTTAATATAATTTAAAAAAGTCAGATAGAAGATCTAAAATAATTATTTGAAGCAATAAATAAGTTCAATATTACTTTGATTAATGATGATGTAAATGATTCATGAAGCTGAAGCAAATTGGCAAGCAGGCCCTCTTCCACTTCTTCACTGTTGACCGCGGCGCCAAACTATTGAAGAATCTGGAGGCATCATCTACCAGTAATTGGCTGCTCCAAACTCCCGGACCTTATCCATTTGGTCTGCAGTTATGGCTGGCCATGGTGAAAAGCTCGGGTCTTCCTCTACCACTGCGCTCAGTTTCCTCCTCCCTCCTCTTCCCTGCTCTTCCTGATCCCGCTACTGTCCACTTCTGTGTCCTCTCATGGAGCAAACCCTCTCCTCTCGCAGCTTTAGACCCTCTTCCCCTTATAAGCCTTCCGCTGACATGAGAAAGAGATGGAGAAGAACAAGCTCTCCCGTCCCCCAAGCCCTACTTCAACCCTCACCAGCCGCCGTCGAGACTTGCCCTGCTGTCCTCACGTTCCCTTCCCCCTCACTCGCTTTAGACGATCCCATCTACTCTATATCTCCGGGCTCAGTCAAGCAAGTCCATGCCCGGATTCTGAAGGCCGCAGAGCCGCGGAGCTCGAAGTCCGCGATGGACTTCCTCATTCAAATCTACTCGAAGTTTGGAGATTTCCGATCGGCTGCCGCAGTTTTCTTTATTGCCTTGCAATTTGACACTCTTTCATGGAGCTATCTGATCAATTCTTTCGACGGCGCCGGAGAAAGAAGTACCCGCGAGTTACTCGAGATTTTCCGGGAGCTGCATAGGATAGGAATCACGCTCAGCGTAGGCATTCTCCGCAGAGCTTTAAGGAACTGTGCGGAGTTAGTAGATTTCTGGTTGGGTTCTCAGATTCATGCGCATGTTACCAAAAAAGGTCTGGCGAATGAAACTTACATCAGGTGCTCTCTGCTGGACTTCTACGCCCGTTGTTGCAGTTCAGGATCCGCCGATAGATTGTTTGAAGAGTCGTCGTTTACCGAGGATTCAATCTTGTGGAACAACTTCATTGTGCTCAATGTGGAGAGAGGGAAATGGATCGAAGCACTCGAGTTGTTCCGAATGATGCAGCTCGTTGGCCTGGAAGCTGACGAAGTCACAGTGGCCAAAGCTCTGCATGCCTGCGGAAGACTCGAGGCTGTCAAGCATGGCAAGGCGATACATGGAAATGTCATCAGATCAGGGAGTTTCCCGTGCGCACTGGTGAGCAACTCCTTGATCTCCATGTACTCCAAGAACTCGCTGGTGAAGCTAGCGAGGAGAGTGTTCGAGTACATGGGAGGAAGGACGCTTGTGTCGTGGAATTCCATCATCTCCTGCTGTTCTCTCAATGGGTTTCTCGAGGACTCCTTGGAGCTGTTCCGCGACATGGTGGCTTTCGGAGCGGAGCCCGACTTGGTTACTTGGAATTGCTTGATCTCGGGTCATTCTCACCACGGATCGCCTCACCGGACTTTCGAGCTTCTCCGGAAGATGCAGGAAGAGGGATTCCAGCCGAATTCCAGCTCCATCACAAGTGTTCTTCGTCCCATTACCCACTCTGGTTTGGTTGAGCTGGGCAAGACGATCCATGGATACGCTATCAGGCACGGGCTCGATCGGAAGGTGTTCGTAGGAACTGCGCTGACAGACATGTACGTGAGATTTCAAAATCTATCTACTGCTCGAAGTGTCTTCCATAGCATGAAGCACAGAAACGTACTTACATGGAACTCGATGATCTCAGGGTACGCACATGAAGGGTTGTTCGACGAAGCTCTGCAACTGATGGAGCAGATGGAGGAGGAAGGAGAGCAGCCCGATTTGACAACATGGAATGGCTTGATCTCGGGATACTCCATTCATGGGCGAAGCAGTCAGGCGGTAGTACTAATTCGTCAGCTGAAGGCAAACGGTGTGGTTCCAAATGTGGTCTCATGGACTGCAGTCATCTCCGGTTGCTGCCGCAACGGTCGATACGAAGACGCCATCTACTTCTTCAGGGAGATGCTGAGCGAGGGAGTTCAGCCCAACTCCATCTCTGTCGCCTGCCTGCTCCGAGCTTGTGCAGGGATGGCCCTGCTAGGGAAGGGCAGAGAAATGCACTGCTTCGCGGCGAGGAGAGACCTCGACGACGACGTCGTCGTGGCCACCGCGCTCATCGACATGTATGCCAAGTCCGGCAGTTTAGCCGAGGCCAACAGGGTCTTTGAGAAGCTCGAGCACAGAAACCTGGCCTCATGGAACGCCATGATCATGGGATTCGCAGCTCACGGTCGAGGCGAAGAAGCGATTTCACTCTTCGATCGGATGTGTGGAGAAGGAATCAAGGCAGATGGTATCACCTTCACTGCAGTCCTCTCAGGGTGCAGGCAGTCAGGTTTGGTGATCCAAGGATGGAAGCTTTTTGATGGCATGAAAGGGTTCGGTGTCACCCCAACTCTGGAGCACTACACTTGCATGGTCGATCTCCTTGCTCGATGCGGGTACCTCGACGAGGCATGGGACTTCATCCAGAGCATGCCATTGGAGGCTGATGCTGGCATCTGGGGCTCCCTTCTCGCAGCGTGCAGAACTCACAGAAACGTGGAGCTCGCAGAAATGGCTGCCCAGCAACTCTTCCAGTTGGAGCCATCAAATCCGGCAAACTATGTGTTGATGATGAGCATATACGCCAGCGAGAACCGCGGGGAAGATGCTGAGGACGTGAGGGATGCGATGAATGCAGCAGGACTGGCGAGCAGGGGTGGATGGAGCTGGATAGAGATCAACCAGACCGTGCATGTCTTCGGCGTGGAAGGAAGACCACCTCACCCTGATACCGGGGAGATATACTTCGAGCTGTATCGACTGGTGTCGGAGATGAGGAGGCGAGGATATGTGCCTGATACCAGCTGCATCGCTCACCACATTGGAGAAGAGGAAGAGAAGGAGAAGTTGCTGCTGAGCCATACGGAGAAGCTGGCAATGGCATATGGGCTGATCTGCACTGGGGAGGGCACAACAATTAGGGTGATAAAGAATACGAGAGTGTGCAGTGACTGTCACACGGTGGGAAAGTACATGTCGCAGATGACTGGTCGCGAGATTCTTCTCAGGGCCGGGGCTCGGTTTCACCATTTCAGGGATGGAAGGTGCTCTTGCAACGACTTCTGGTGAAGTGGAAACAAGATGATCTTGAAGGAAGCTTCAGACAAGAACTCATGGGAGATGGGAGAACACCGAAACCTGCAGATGGAAGATGATCGAGTTCCCGATGATGGCAATCGCTCACCTATACGGATGATCGTGTTCAAACACATTGTTCATCAACGACTGCTGCAGGGAAGAAAGAGTTTGCAGCGCCTGCAACCATCAGAAACTGCATCATGATGCAAAGATTTCAATTTACAAAGCATAGTGCCATCTGTAATCACATTCACAATTTTTCATTGATAAGTAGTAAAAATCATTGTCATCTGAATATGTCCAAGATTTCATCTTCCTCTATTGATAAGTAAAATAATTTGCAACGAGTTGAGAATACACTGACCTGTCATATTGGAGAAGATAGTTGCTGTGCTTGAACTGGAAGAGCTTGGCAAAAAGAAAACACACTTTGTAAGAAATTGGAGTAAAAAACACCAGATGTGAACAACATTTCACAGCTGGAGATATGAACTGTATGTATCAGGGAGACAAACTGCTGTCTTACTTTTTGATAAATCACTCAAATAATTCACTTGACATATCAGAAGTTTCTTTGGCTTTTAGTGTTCCGATCTTTTTATGCTTCAAAACAAGTGGATATACAAGTATCATCAGATCTCAAATCTCTTATTAACATTTACCAAAATGTAAAAAACACCCCCTTATTGCAGATTGAGGGTATTTACCAAAGAAATGGACATCAGAAAGCATTAGTTCAAAAGCTCGTGATATTTGCACTGGTCAACTCTGTGCAAGGTGAAGGGAGCATCTTAAGGAAGCTTAAGGTCAACTCTGCACCTTAAGGGCACCGCCACTCACATCAGGGCACATCCATGTCACTTATCGTGGCCCATAGACATAGAGCTTCACATACGAGAGGCAAATTCAGTGAAGGGAGCTTTCTTGATCCCCTGGATCGTTCCAGGCTGCTGGATACCCAACCCCCCTACACACTCTTGATTGTTAATCCATCAACAACAGGAAGAGCATTAAGGTCATATTTGTCATCGGGGTGATCTCCTACATTTCTGGCGATCCTCAACCCCTTGCCAGCATTGCTCAGATTCACGTCTGACACCGTTATGTTTCTGATGAACCCTCCCCTGCCAGTATTGGTCTTTATATGGATGCCAATGATGGTCCTGAATATATTTAAGTTTTCAGCTAAGACATTCTCTACTCCACCAGAAATTTCACTACCTACAGCAAGACCAGCAAAGGGATCGGACCTTGTTAATCGCCGAATGGTTATCCCAGAGCTAGGATGAGCATAAGCAATGCCATACTCATTCCCAACCACTCTTCATGGCCACCAAATCATCCCCTGTTGAAATGTAGCAGTCCTTGATACACACATTAGAGCTTGAATCTGCAAGATGCAACAAAGTCGATCAGTAGTTTAAGAACTGGACATGTTAGTGTGACCAAAAGAATTGCTGTCATGCTTATTATGAGAACATGTGCCCCGATGACGGATATCAACATAATGTACTGAGTGCTATAGATACAACCATCTTAATAATATTACAGTAGTTTTCGCTCAGTAACATAAAGAGGATGAGCTCGAATAACATATCTGGATCAACTCCATCAGTTTTAGGAGAATCATGTGGAGCCAAGATAGTCACACTTCTCACTACCACATTGCTGTAATGATAAGAATACATAATGTTATATGATCTCTTTGAAGTTTTAAATAGAAATTATAGGGAGAATATATTCTATAAGCAAGGAGAATATATGCAACATCCTAGCTCTATGGCAATCAATTGGTCATCAATCATCTCACTGGTAACCTAAATTTTAACTTTCAACTGTCTACTATTTTCCAGGTCCTCGCAGAAAACTACCTTGGAATCTCCAAGCTATAAATTTAAAATTGCAACCAAGGAGAATAGAAGTTAATATGACATTTCTAATAATGTCATGAACCTCACGTGATGTAAGGATACTGATATTAAGCAAACAAATGGCCACTTAGAGTTCTCACATAAAGCAGAAGTTTCAAAGGTTTATGTATCGGCAGTGATGTATCCGCAGTCTTCTTTATGACAATTTCACCCAGGAGGAAGATGCTCAAGATTACAAAAAGAATACCCATATGCAGTGTTGACATTTGTATTCTTAAAGAAAGTCACAACAATTTCCTTTATTTTCCTTTTTCTTTCTTTTTACCAGCAATAAACAGAGTGAATATTCCAGAAGAGTGAAATCTAGAAGACATTATTAGAGATGATGATATCTGTAGAATGCATGAGCTCAAAAAGGTCTGGTCTTGTAATACGTAGGGTTCTCTGTCTCCACAAATCCCACCACACATCACACCTTGGCCATCAATTGGTCAATTCTCACCAGCAGAAATAACAGTCATTGAGAAATCAATCATGCAAATGCATAGTAAGTCTAGTTAGCAAGTGAATTTTGAGAAAGGAGTATGATCTAGACTTCTTTAAATAAAATTGTTCATACTAAAACATAGAAAATCATTAAAGAAAAACTAACGAGAAAAAAAAGAAAAGGAAACATTAGTTCCTACTTATCTTTAAGTCAAAGACCCTTTCTAACTTGCAGGAGATGTTTGCCTGTACAACATCTGGGATTGTTGATCCACACAATAACTTCCATCCAACTCAGAACATTTTTTGCACCATATAATAGTCAAATCTCCTTTTTCTAACATCAGTCAGCCATATGGGCTGCAACGATAATCCTTTCTTTCTTTGTTGATCATGAAGAAGAGCTATTTGAGCTCAAATGTGGTCATGTATAATAACATAGTTCTTTATAAAGGGATCATATTAACAAAAGGCTTACTACCATTTTTGGTAAGTCCTTTTGAAAAAATAAATGCAAAAAGAAGTTGAAGCTTAAGAAAACATATATAAGTCTCCAGCTTAAGATCAATGATGCATAAGCTATCCAGTCATCTTTGTCTTATGCTTCTAGCTGAATAATTAATCTAAAATTTAGTTGTACGCTTAGCTCCCATCTACTTTTGTTTCTACAGAATGCACAGAGGGATGCCCACCCGTTTCTGCAAATAAAATAGCAACAGCAGGTAGCAAAGACTAAAGCGATAATCTAAGAGCAAAACCTGTTACAATCACATCTTGAAACCCATTTCCATGAATCAAACTCGTGTATCTCCCACCCGGAAGCTCACGTCCTCTCCCATATGATGGTGAAGGATCGATCAAGGGCCAACTCGATGTATCCTACACCAACCAAGAACTAAGATCAGAGGAGGGGATGAAGTTGCCACCCGAGCATTGCCATAACAATCGATCCAACGCATCTTGCAGCAGTTTTCACTAATCAAGGGAACAGTTTTATCCTGGTATTTCCACCACTCACCAGCTTTACGCTCTCCTCCTATTGGTACAAGACATTGCAACGAGAAGTAGGTCGAGAGGCTCTTGGGTTCTTTCTCCTCCAAATTAAGAATAAAAGAACTCCGAAACAAAAGGGAATAGGACCGTAACCTGGGTGGCCTTGATGACGGCGCTCGCGGCGAGGAAGAGCGTCATGTGGCTGACGAGGCCGAAGGTTCCAGTGAGCCAGACCCCCGAAGGGATGTAGAGAAGCGATCCCCCTGGCGCGTTCCGTTGTTCGATTCGGGAGACGGCGGTCTCGAAGGCCGCCGTGTTAAGCGTCCGCCCGGCGCCAACTCCTCCAAAATCGGTGATCGAAACCACCTCCCCCCGCCTCTTCAGCGGCACCATGCCGGTGCACGTCTCCTCCTCTGCCGCAGCCAAAAAGGCGCTGCCTTTTTGTATCGCGAGGAGAATAGCCAACAGCAGCGGCGCCACCGGCGGCCGCCACACCATTTCGAAAAGCCAAACAAAAAGACGAGTAAAGTGAGCAATCTTTCGGGAATAAGATCTCACTAGAAAAAGAAGAAGTGAGCAAGATCGATCAGTCGGCGGATCCCAAGAAGACTTCAGTGGAAGTGGAAGATGCGGATACCTGTTTCAGAGATCATAAGATCAAAACTTTGTTCTTGTTCTCTCTAATGTTCTTATACGAGGTAGACTCGTTCTGGAACCTAGCGTAATCCGGCTCCAAAACGGATACTCTCTGATGAAAAGGGAAACAAGAGAGAGAAATGCAAGGAAGGGAAAGAGGCAAAAGAGAGAAAAGCAGGAGGACCTCATTGTAGCTCCATCGGCAATAGAAAGTGGAGGTTTGTCGGAGAGCGCGTGTAGTGTCGAATAGAGTTTGCTCGCTCACCACCCCACCCCACCCCGCCTTGGCCTGCAAATAATGCTATCGTAATCAAAACGCAAAAGACTCGGTGCTTTCGGGTCATCTCAAAAGTATGGTTTAATCTCCAGCAGATTAAAATACATGAGGTGGAGAGGCCTGGTACCAGGATTCTTGAAGGTTTTGTACTGGATTGGCAGTTTAGTATGGGAACGGCATGGCAAAGATTTTGACCCAAGAGATGCAGAAGAGCATGGGGTCGGTTGACTTGGATCGTGTGGGTTCTTATTAGGACACATTATTCTTGGTCTTCAACCAATAACGTCTTTCTTCCATCATCTGTACAGGTTGGGGAAAAGAGACTCAAGAACATGAAACAGACTAGGACACGAACTAAGATCACCTGGAGCAGCAGCGTGATGGAAAGTGTCTGGCAATTGATGTCACAGTATTATCATTGGCTCTCGACAACCATTTCACCGTTAATCCTGCAATTATCACACTTTTTTTTTTCTTCCTTCTGGAGAGTTAGAACGTTTTGTTGCTTTGTGTATGTGATGCTTGCATCAACAACAGCCTATTATCATCCCACGCCACAGAATTCTGCTGATAAAGTTGCTGTTTAGACCAGTTTGGCAACACCAAAGACAATTGCAGATGTCATGATCAGAATGTTCCTTGGGACCTTCCTATCGCTTTGAAGAATAAAATTAATAAATGAAACTGGACCTGGGATGATCATCTGATAGGCTCGATAACATGCCCACTGGTTGGTTGCTGACCGGGGAGATTTCCGCAACCATCTTGACTGGCATCACAAAGCAAAGATGGAAAACTGCATCCGTGCCATCTCCGTGATGCTTCAATCTGGTGTTCCTGCCGGAGGTGGAGCTTCTGCATCAAGATTTTCCTGATGGAAGCTGACTACGATGCATGTGATGTTGTCTGCGCTGCCACGAGAGAAGGCAGTCTCTGTTAACTTCCGAGCTGCAGCCTCAGGTTCATCTTCCACTCTCACAAGTGAAACAGCATCCTGATTGACATGGATAACAATGATAACCAATACACAGTTACTGTCAATAGCAATGGAAAGAATACACAATTATCTGCATAAATGTGAATGGACCAAGCAACCAGAGGTGTACCATTCAAATAAGAAAGGCCAGGTCATGGCAACAAGTACTTCAAGTTCACAGCAACAAGTACATAAAGCACTTAAACCCATGGTTTGATTTCACATAAATGGGAAAAGACAAGGTAGGATGAGCCAAACCATTTCTCTCTGGAGCTAGGTGTTGTTAGTAATACTACTTGGTGGGTTAAGAATATCTATCCAACGCTTTGTCACTACCTAGGCTTTACTGTGCAGGAGTCAACACAAAAGGCATGTGAAGCTACTAAAGAGACTGACCAAGAGCCAAGATACAGAGAGAGGTAAAGATTTCAGATTCACCTCAGTAAAACCATCACTGCTCAAGTCAGCTAAGGGTGTTTCAGGGAATGGAGAAGGAACCAACATAATGAACCAGGGATTGAGAAGTAGTTTTCATTGACCTTCTGGAGGAGTCTGATTGTCAGAGAACTGCCAACTGGAGTGCAACTACTTGATGACGTCAAGAACCAAAACTTTACAGCACCTATCAGCAACTGAGGCCCTTCCAAGAATAGTATAAATCTCCTACAGCAGGTAGATAAGAAGATGATGAGAGTAGCTTAAGTGAAAGAGGTGGTGGATGTCAAATGTGAGGTCACTAAAAAGGACAGCCACAAACCCCAAGTGGGATGGACTTCGACAGGGGCCAATGCAGGCATTCGTCCAGCCTAGCCCAGGAGCAACCAAGGCCAGGGTACCAAACCTTACCCAGTCATGGTCAGCCTAGGCTAACCTCACTAGCTGAAGAGTCCTAGACAGATGTTCATCCACATCGGCATGCAGGTGGCAGGACAAATGCCCACATAGTGCTGAGTCATGCAATTAAATTACTATATAACCAGGCCTTTTCTTAGTTGATACACATTGCACTAAGAGATGACATTCAGTCATTCCAGACAAGAGTCAAATTAAGGTACGTCTGGATGGCGGTATACTTATAAACATATGCCCTACGGGAACTGCTTGGATGTCATCTAATTTTAGATAAATAATAGAACGTCTGAATCTGTCATTCCCCTCTGTCTACACTTCTTTACGTTCTCTCAATTGTACTTGTTATTTTCTTAGTCCCTGCCTTACTCAAGTGTTGCTGCCTGTAATAATTTGAAGTTCAAACCAACACCCCATTTTTATGAGATCATATTCAGAGTCTTAAAATCTAGCTGAGTGAAACCGTCAGACCAACAAGACCGCAATAAATCACTAAATTTATATTCTAGGTTTCTAGATTCAATAGCAACTTCATGGTTATATCATTTAAGGCACCAACTTCTCGAATGATTTATGTATTGACTTTGATTCGTATATAAACTTTCATTCTGTTCACATAAGTTTAAAATGCCTACAGATTGTATCTATTTCCATTTAAGCCTGCATATTTAAATTGATGTCAACTAAAGCATCAGAGACACTCAAGACTAATCAATTAAACTACCCTCTGCTTCACTGTAACATTGCTGCCCTGTTCATCAAATTTCCAAAAGGTCCTTCAGTTGATGTGATTAAAATGGTTCAAGTCAGTTCATTAATTTCTGGACATAATTTCCACCCTTCATTGAACATAGTAAGAATCGACTGTTGATCTTCTCCATTTGCCAACATCTTTGCAATAATTGGAAAAGCATCATATGAAGATTTTGGTGAATCATTGTTCGTATAAGTTAAGAAGGAACATATATAATAACAACAATTTGGGTCCCTTATTTTTTGCGAATATGAAATTCCATGCAGGTAAATTAGCTTGACTTCGGGACTCGAACAAAATTCCTTTAAAATTAAGAGGGAGTGAATCCATGAACTACCAACATATGCTTGAGCATATTTTCTTATAATAATATCTGAGCGGCTCAAATAATGTGCACCAAAATGACATAAAATGGATTAATTAAGGATGTCAGTTCAAGAAAAAAAAAACTAACCTCGTTTGTTACTACATCCCACAGCCCATCACTGGCCAAAACCAGAAATTCCAATTCTTCATCTACCACTTGTTCCTGACAAAATAATTGACACAAAAAAAATTCTTACAAAGTTTGCTATAATGTCACTACAAATGTATAGTTCCTGATGGTTCACTATGAAATGCAACTACAATCATATAGTGCAAGCACCAGAGAAAATTTGGTCACAAATATATGAATATAGGAAGCTGTCTTGCAGAAGATTTCACACGTGTATTGTTTCTATTCAATTAAAAATTATGTACCAGTCTTGTTAGAAAATAGAAGAATCAATAAAAGAATCATCGAAGAGTCATTTCAAGTTAAAAATGAGATCAGAGAGCCATGAGACAAAAAAGTTTTGAGTTGAGTTTCTGTAATGCAGTTCAATACCTGAATCTCAGGCTCTGCTACAACAAATTGTTTCAGAAGGCGGTTACCAAACGCTCGTGACATTGCCAATATGCCTCCAACTCTCCAAGTACCTACAGAACAAATATGAAAACAAATTAAAAAAAAACAGTTCAATAAAGTCACATGTTTTCCCTATAACATGTAAAATGCAATTAGCTACACTTTCAAATAATCACCTATAATGAATCAAGTACCTAACTGATACTCTATTAACTGACTATCCAAATGCACTACACTTCTCCAACTTAATGTTAGTGGAGTTTTCTGTTGGCCATTCTCACTTCCAGAAAATGGAGCAAATTTCTCATCCATCAGCTAGAATTCAGAACAAAGCGGAAACACGAGAAATATTGCATCAAAAGAGAAAGAATGTTGCGCACCCTCTGTGCTAATATCTAAACCATATGTTAACCAATTATGATCGATGCATAAGCTTGCAATGGAAAAATTGTTATATAATTGATCTTACGTAGCAACGTGAGAGGAAATACATCTTTGAAGTATCATGAGAATTACCAGCCCACATGACAACTCCTCCAGCATCCTCAATTCTCTTGCGTTCATCACTTCTGTTTGGCTTCTGATCATCAGAGAGAGGAATTGCTACAACCAAGAGTAATGGAGTTTGATACTTCAGGTATAACTTATTAACTGCTTAAAAGGTCTAGACATATGACATGGTAAAAGTCAAGAGGCACATAGGAAAGAAGAAATTGAACTACTAAAGAATAGAGGAGCCACAATTAGTCCAGCTGGCAATTTCATTGGTCTCATTCTACAAGCACAAATTTTAATTTGCTGCAAAACCTCAAAGCCACCAGTTGTATGCAAAATTTGTTAACTAAATAAACCGTCTATAAAATATTTTCCACATTTACTAACACAGGATTTTCAAATTTTGGGTCATCAAGTTGACTCACAATAACCCATAATTCAGAAATTCATATATCTCACTTAGATTTGAATAGCCACATCCTTTTTAGTTTAATTTATCCAAGTAGGATTAAAAAAAAATTTCTTTAAAAATAATTCACAAACATCATATATTTTTAGCTCAAAATCAGAAGATCATGTCTCTAATATACAAAGCACTGATATGCCAAGGCACTGATACAGCAGTTAATACCTTTTCTCTCTTGTATTTTACAATATGAGATATATTTATGTCCAATTTAGATGATGTATTACTCTCACACAAGTAACTTGTAAGAAGCATGACAATCAATTCCTCAAACAAAGAGGCATAGCAGTTCTCAACAAAAATGTTACAAAGACATGCATATCTTTAAAGAGATGGGTAAATCAGAAAATAGAAACATTGATATCAACATTAGTCAAAAAAATAGTAGAGAGATCAAGAGAAAAAATCACCTTTTCCTGTCTTCGATATTACAGCACGTGAATCTCCAACATTAGCTACATATAAGTGCTTGCCTATCAGAACAGCTGTAGATGCTGTAGAACCATCATCTCTGGAAGTATTGCTTTCAGCAGCTAGAAAGTCTGAATCAGTTCTACGATATGTTTCACCTGAAAGTCAACATGAAAGGTCAAATTGGAAAAAGGTTTACATGAGAAAAAAAAATCTACCCTAAAAAGGCTATAAAATCAACAAATAATTTCACAAGTTTATCTGTACTTATTGCAAGTTTTGTGTCTGTAATGAACTTTGGATGCCTAGTAAGGTTGTCAAACAAGTGCTCCTTCAAATACTCAGCAGCACGAGAACCACCATGCCCTGCAACAACAAATTGTCTTTAAGGTAGAGACATGATACTCAAACAACCAGAAAAAGGATAATACTAGAAAGAATACCAGACCATCAAATATTCCAAAAAGATAAATTGTCTGTCCATCAATCTTAGCTGATTTTAGATCATAGTAGTCCTCCATGCTCACTCTTTTTCCCCTGAAGCTAGAGTATCCACAAGTTAAACTTCCATCCTCACTGCAAACAAGTTGAACAGCCTATGAGATTAAGACTTCAGATGAACCAATTAACAAAGAACATATAATGAAGACTGTTCTCTGACAAATTTTCAGAGACAGACTTATGGTTGCAGGGGTTAGATTGCATATCATCACCCAAGAATGGAATCATAAAAGTTAGCTCAAGATTGTAACTTATTTTAATTAAAAAAGGCTTTTTAGTTTTTCTAATGATCTTAGGTAAATCCATTTAAACAAACATAAAAAAAATTCAGTAAAAACACTAGGACTTCTGAAGATCCAGAATTCGAAAAGACAGTTCCTCAGGAAATATTTCAATCCCTTTGTCCATCTGTTGATCAGGAAAGAAATGCCATTTATCGGGCATGTGGCTTAAATTAATGCCTGACAATATCACTTGGTATGCTGCACAAACTAGGTGCAATACTTATTCCTAGACAGTTTCCTTTCTCATCCACACCTTTCTTTACATGGAACCTCCACCTCAGACATGTACACTAATAGTTTGAGAACTTGTCACTATTTCAGATGTGAGGGTTCCATAAAGAGAATTTTTAGCAAACACATACTACAGATGTTGTAATAAGAGAACTTTAAAGAGGCATCATTTTGACACCAAATTGAGTTGAATCACATTCATTGGTCAAAATACCATATTAAAAAGCCTTCCAAAGGACAACCCATATCTTTGTACTATAAACCAAAAAACCTGTGCTTCTGAAAAAAATAAAAGATGGAGTAGCGGCTAAAATCTGGAGTCTTCAGCTACAAAGTGTTTCAATGAAACTGCTAAAAGTAGATAAAAGTGCCAAAAACAAACCAAGATGGTATGGACATGCTAATGCTAATTAAAAAAATGCTGCTGAAGCAAAGAAAAAATATAGAATGTTCTCTGGAAAGTCTAAGAAACTCTTATCGGAAACTGATAATGCTTCAGAATTACAATGATGCTACAGAAACGATAAGGTTATTGATTTAATAACAACTATAAACTCACTAGCTATGTATTTGGGCTTCTTCAAACCCACAGCAGTAAACTAAAATCCTGACATCATGTCATTGATTACTTGATCAATTATGTAATCATTCAGCTAAGCATAACACAAATGAAAAAGAACTTCTATCAACTATTTTTCCTTTAACTAAAAAACTCTCAGCATATTCCGTAAGGAACGTCTTAAAAGAGCATGATACCAGAAAAACATCCAAGATATGCCCAAGAATCGTAATTATCAGAACACGATTAGGCAACAACCTGAAAAGTCTGGAATCACTAGTTGGACCACTGGGTTAATTAAGTTACCACATATTTAATAAAATATTTTATAAAATAGAATATAGTAATAAAACATACTAAAGAACTTCAAAAATTAAGAGGTTTGCTAGATTCCGAAGTCTATGGTCCATTTCCTTTAATTCCTCTGGTTTTTTGTTGTTAACACTATAAAAGATAAAAATGGCACCAGCTAATAACAATTACTGACAGAAGGGAGGTTTCTGATCATTTTTGGGGCATTTTAAAAGTGGCAGAGTATGGATTTGACCAGCAGAATCTTCCCATACATAAAAAACCATCCGAAAGGACTTGATTGAACATGATTCTGACATTGGACTTGATAAATTTGGTATGGTCCGGTTATCTTAACTATGCCCAAACTAATACCTTTCCTGTAATTTCCATCATATAATCTAAACATAAAAACCATTTCCACAGTTCATGGATTTAGATGATAAAATGAACAAGGCAAGAGCTACATGCAAACTTATATGCGAGAAACCAGATAATCTTGCTGTACCTCTTCCACACTTTCCATAGGGGAAAAAAATTGGCAATATTCCCACCTACTTCAATTATCCTCATCTTACCAAAACCAACTTGCATCTTGCACAAGTAGATAAGCCCTACAATTAAAGCATGTCCCAGCAGGTTCTAACTCCTCATACCACATGTTACTACAGATAAAGTACTAGTGAGTAAACATAGTAAAGCATATATTTTAGGCAACAAGCATTTTGCAGATCAGTCTCACCTGCTCTGCAGGAAGTTGGCATGTGATATTCCCAAAAGATATAGACAGGTAGCAAATAAGTATATTGTCTGAAACACTAACCAACACAGCGTTACTGTTAATTAAATGACACAATAAATAGAGAATATTCGCCCAGTTCTAGAGTTGGATTACAAGCAGTACTTTACAACCATCGCAATATTTACCTTTTCCATCCTCCATTGGCATAGTCACCATTGCCCGCACGTTCCTTTTTGGGTGTTAAATCAGTGGCAGTTCCAGGCTCCACAGCTAGACCAGAATCCACCATCATCTTTACAACTGCTCTCCTGCTTCTTAGACAGCACAAACCAAGCTTCGTACCTTGAGCACCAACCCGACCCCTCTACCCCGTCTTCTTTGGTAGTGGAACCCTTGTTTTCCTTGTCCGATCGACAAAAAATGTCTACACCAGCATTACATACCATCTAACTTGATTGATGAGTGTCCACAATACCATAACATCTCATGCAACAAAACGAAGAGGGAAAGAATTGAAAGCGGAAAATAGAAAGACTCCCTCCGTGGTTTCTGATGCAATTTCTTTCCTCCAACAATCGCACCAGGGCTCCGATTATCCCAATTTTAGCTTGGTTTGGCTAATGGCTCCAGTGAAATAACGCATGGATATGAGAAAGTTCAAGAAACGATCCTCAAATCCACGAACGGAACCTTCTGAACCAAAACCTCATCGATCTGAGATCAGCGGGCGCAGAAAGGAGGCCGTGAGCGCCCCAGATCGTCCCAGGCTGGAGCAAGAGAGAGCGATTGGATTCAAGATCTAGAATTCGACTTGGGTACCGGAGAGGACGGCGACGATCGGAGAAAACCCTAGAGAGAAGAAGAGAGAAAGGGGGATCGGGCGATGGGAAGTGGTGGTTGCTGGGGGGTGCTCTTTTGGTTTTTTTTAGCTCGAAATAATTGGAGCGGGAGAGAGAGAGACAGAGGGGAAGGCGAGAACGTGGCGCGGTGGAGGCAGTAGCGTTATATCGGCCTTCGTACCGGTGGATGCCCGACACCACGGATGCACCGTTGTGTACAGATCGTAACGTAGATTTATATGCTCGCTGGTAGTATCTGATGTGACAAATACGGATGGTAATAACACTTTGGTTAATACTTGCATATGTTACTCGATGAGTTATAATTAAACAAAAGCTAAATATTTTATGAAAGTTTCCTATTCTCTTACATATTTTGTTTTAAATAATTCAAAGTAAAAACAAAATGTAATAAATTATCTATTAAAGAAAAAAAGTCGTTGACTACTTGGTCAATATAGTCTGAACCTATATGTATAGGGTTGGTCCAGATAACTCTAAGGTGAAAATATTAAATTCCTTATATATCACATATACGAAGATCGAGGTTAGGAAAGATTTATCAACTCGATCTCTTCGACGTTTAAATTAGTAAATTAAGGCATATGAGTGTGGGTGCTAGTAGTAAAAAAAGATAACCTTCATCTTCATTATATTGAATATGAGCTTGGTTGTAAAGGACAAAATATGAAATATTTAATGGAAATGCAGTCTTTAAGAATCTCCAATAGTCTTCCCTTTGCCTCTTGGCGTTAAAGGGACGACAACCCATAACCACCTACCATAGATCCTTACTCATGTGGGTAGATGGGTGGAGAGTAACTTTCATCTTGTCCTTTCATCTAGACACCACGTGATAATTATATGTCAGATGACGATTAGCTAATGGTGTACTCGTCATTTGTCCCAAACCCGCCAAGGCGTGTTTGGGGGTTCTTGTGAGAGAGATCCAAAGTGCAACATCTAGTTCATTCGATATGTCAAACTTATACCTTTTTGTTTCATTGTCGACCTGGTGGCATGTTTAGTTCATCAAGCACGAGTTCGTCCAACACATTCATCCGAGATCACCTCCCCCTAACCCTATTAGTGATAATCTATTATCAACTTGCCCCTTATATCATTGAGGGATGCACATTGGTCAAATAGGTGTCAGGTTTCCCTTCCTTCCCAACCTCCACACCTCAGTGGATATCGTGGTTGGGCTTCCCGACCTATCCATCTCTAGCGAAGGCAGAGATTGAGCTTCCTGACTTTTACGCCTCAAGTGGAGATAGGGGTTGGGCTTCCCGACCTCCACACCTCGGGCAGAGAGGCAGGGGTCAAGCTTTCTGACCTTCACACCTCAGGTGGAGGCAAGAGTTTGGCTTCTCGACATTTGAGTTTTAAGCAAAGATGAGGATCAAGCTTTCTGACCTCCTCCATAGATCGACAAAGGTGGGCCTCTTACCTCAAATGAAGGTAAGAGTTAGGCTTCTTGACCTCCTCGCCTCAATGAGAATGGGGGTTAAGCATCCCAACCTCCACACCTCAGTAGAGGTGAGCTCTTCACCTCGGATGGAGGAGGGGGTCGAGCTTCCTAACCTCCACACCTCGATAGAGCCGAGCTCCCCACTTCAGACGAAGGCAGGGGTTGGGCTTCCTGACTTCCCTGCCTCAATGAAGGTGATGGTCGAGCTTTTCGACCTCCTTGCCTTGAGTCGAGGTAGTGTTTAGGCTTTCTGACTCATGCACTTTAAGCATATTTTGTATTGTGCCTCCCACTATAGCAGGTTTCTTCTGATGCAGGTTAAGTTTTTAGCACACTGATCATTTTTGCGCTCTCCGAGATGATTTTCACACATTGATTACTTTTGCTTTTCCAAAGTGGTCTTTGCACATTGATCATTTTTGCATTATTGTAGGTCAAGATGTCTTTCCTTTCTCACACAAGCTTCTTCCAATCTCATGGTCATCGGATGATCAAGGAGGTTGACGCTCCATCCTTGGACGGCCCAAGGGCAGAAGAAGTCTTGATCTCCCCCTCGTTGTGGAATCAGTTCTTGTGAACCTAAAAGTTCTCTGGGGCTTAAAATCTATAAAAAGCATGTATGATAAAGACTCAATGGTGAGTACACAACTCCTAGATCACTTGTGGATCATGTACTCCATCTCGACCAAGTTTAAGTCCCTCGACTTGGTTATCATCCATTCGACCCTATGTTCAAGTCCTCTTGCTTATCTTCTAATGTTCTAGAGGTGGGAGTTTATTTTTTTCCTCCACCCAATGATATTGTCTTGTCTCCAATGGTGAAGAATATTGCCCCATAGATAGTGCGCAACTCATGGTACTATTTAGCAGTATTCATCGAGGAATGTTGGTGAATCAGTATTACCCCGACCCACAAACTCTTACTGCCTACTTTCAGTTATGCAAGGGGAGAAGCAGCTGCTACCTAGTTGCTCGGGAGGACTTCAGAATTAGCAGTGTCCCTTCTAATAATAAGGGTTAAAATAAGTGCTTCTTCCTCACAAGTTTAGGTCAAGATTAGGGGTTCAATATTGCTTGGTCAACACATTCCATTGATAACACATTTTCCTTTTTGTAAGAAAAGAGGCGAATCAAGCACTTCAGTTGAGAGATATACTCTTTTCTTTTGAGATTATCTAGAAGATAGACAAACACTAGTTGATCAATGCATGTCTTTTCACTTCTCTTTATATTTTTTTAAAAAATAACCTATGTAGCCTTGTGATTTTGATCTTCTATAGGTATGGACATTCGAGCTTTGAAGGGAAAAAGAACTGGTTGCTCTTCGGCACGATGATGACCTCTTTATCTCCTTCGGCTACTATTTATGAGTTATCAATCGAGGCCTCAAGCCCAACTCAACTCGACTGTCCTAGCACTGACAAGTCAAATAAGAAGGTTGTAATGAAGGTGCCTCACCCTCGATGGGATGAGGAACTCAAGGAGAAGTGGATTCCCGTGAAATAATTGAATACAGTGCCTCCTACCTTTGAGGCACGATATCTTTAGAGAGTCTTTGAAGCTCAAGGTCCTCGAAAAAAAGTAGAAAGAGAAAGATATTAATATTTGACATACGGAAGGGCAAGTCCCTGCCCTTTGTGGTATTATTATATATAGTTGACCTTTTGAATCTGACCCCAAATATACTGATGTAGCCCATATAGGAGGGTTTGCAAGAGGGGTAGAAAATATTGGGTGATGGTAGAGCCGCAAAGCAATACTTTCGAGGGTCCTTGTGCTTGAGGATAGAGAAGTAGATTTACCATTCTCCCTCGGAGGTTTTGATCGACATGTGCTACCATAGTGAAGTGCTGGGAAATTAAGTAATGGCTAGTCCATTAAGTTCCTCGTTGCTTACCCCTTTATCTCTGGTTTGTACCATCACCATTATGTCATGACTCTCACTGACTGCATATAAGATGTTGGCACCATCAATCACTAGCAATTCCTTATAATCAACAATCTCCATGAAAAAATGAAAGGGTTGAAGAAGGAGAGGGGAGACCCTACGCTTGTTGTCGAGACAGAGGCTTAGGGGGCTGAGCTCATAAGATAATTAAAGGGGGCCAAGCAATGTATCTTTCACTATGGTAAGTAGTTGAAAGAGGTTCAAAACAACAAATGGAACATGGAGAACATGCTATTATGACTTACTGAGAGCTAGATTCAATAAGAACATACAACTCGGGGCTCGTCAAGCAAGTTACCATGGCCATTGAGTTGGTCATGAGTATCACTAAGCATGTTTATGCTCTGAAGGAGGTGCTAATTGCTAAGCAAATCATGATACTAAGGTACCGAGAGGAGGCAATCATCAACTACAAGGCCTTTGTCATGTTTAAGAGGCGCTTGGAGAGGTCTGGAGTCGTCTTGTATCAATACAAGTACTATATCACCTTAGCTCATTTCAAAATGAGGTACCCCAAGGAAGAGATTGAGAAAGATCTATTCTTCAATTACCCAAGGATAGAAATGTCCCTGTAGTGCCCAAAGTGCCTTTTGATAATGATCCTGATTCGCCACCTCGCCTTGATGCCTAGTTTACAGTCTCATAATTTGTTGGTCTCTATTGAGTTGTCGAGTCTGTCTACTTAACTTATGTCTTATATCTTTTGCTTGTAGCATTGTTGGGCTTGTCTATCTGACCAGTCTTTTACCTTGGTAAGTCAAGGTCTCATTTTGGATGTAAAGGTTCAACCGAGTCAATGTAGTCCTTTTTGAAATAATAAAAGTTTTTTTCCTCCACTTGTAATACTCATATCTTTAAAATATACATATAATTTACAATTGATGCCAAAGACTTAGCAAACTAATGCTCGACACTCGAGGCATAATCACCCAAACCTTATCTTGAGGGGTGTCTCAAAGGTAAAACTTCTTTAAGTTCGTAATGTGCAATATCCTTGATAGCACCACTCCTTGTGTTGTCTTGAGGTAATAGGTTCCCTCTCGAATGACCTTGATGACTCGATATGGCTCTTTTGTTTTAGCACTAGCTTATCCGGGGTCTAGTTGAGTCGCTAACTTTAACTTTTCGAAGCACCAAGTCCCCTAATCCAACTCTCGAGGTCGAACACCTCAGTTATACAACTTGGCTACTACATGTTTGTATCTCAAAGCCCTTAGGTGTGCATTTACTATGACCTTACTGATTAAGTCAAGTCTAGCTCAAAGTCCTTATTTAGATATTTTCTCATCAAAATTCTTAATCTAAGATGTTGGAAAGACTTTTTCAGGTGGGAAGATAGCCTTAATGTTGAAGGCTAAGCTAAATGCTGATTCTCTCGATTTAGTCTTAGCTGTCATCTAGGAGACCCATAAGATACTTTGTGGCTCGTCTGCCCAAGTACCTTTTGCTCCAATGACTCACATCTTTAACCATTCGAGAAAGGCTTAGTTGGTGACCTGTGGGAGACCATTAGTCTAAGAATAAGCTATGAAGTTAAACCTTAGTTGAACTATGTAACATTGGTAGAACTCCTTAAACTTTGCATTATTGAATTGAGTTTCGTTGTAGGTGATGATGTCTCTTAGAATTTTGAAGCAGGTGATGATATTTTTCCATATAAATCCCTCAACTTGTTTTTCGATGATCGATGCCAATGGCTCAACCTCCACCCATTTTGTAAAATAGTCAACCCCAATAATGAGAAACCTCCATTGGCCCAAGACCGGTGGAAAAGGTCTAAGGATGTCCATGCCCCACTAGGCAAAGGGCAATCCACAATCGATCAGACTCAAGTGGACTATCGATTGATGTTACATTTGTATAAATCATCCATAAATGACATCCATGTTGGTGGGGTGGTGTTGTCGATTTTGACCAAAGGAGCTAGTTGTCAGATAAAGTCTATTAGTTCTTGGGCCTTTATGATAGTCTTCAGAACATATCCAATGTCGAACTCACCCAGCCAGCTCTAATGACCACCTCAATAATCGACCCGAGACATTAAACTAAGAGAGAACTTATCTATGTGGCTGGTCGATGATCACTTGCACAACATGTGCTTAAAAATAGGAGTGGAGTTTTCTTACCATCAATACTAGTGCAAATGTGAGCCTCTCGATCAGAGGGTATCGTTCCTCAATTCTGCTTAGAATGTAACTAACATAGTAGATAGGCTTCTGGACTCTCGAGTCATCATGTACCAACATCGAGCTGATAGTTAGGTTAATGGCAATGAGATAGAGGCTTAGAGTTTTGCCCGAGGTAGAGGTGAGGTACGACAACTGGTCGAGGTGGTCCTTTAGCCTCTGAAAGCTTTTTGACACTTCTTGGTTAATAGAAACCCTTTAGATTCTTTAATACCCAAAAGAAAGGTATGCACCTATCGCTCGATTGGGATAATAATCGATTGAATGTTGCTATTTGTCTCGTTAACTATTGAATTGCCTTAATCGACCGATGTGGGCGCATCTCTAATATAGCTCGCACCTTTTGGGGTTTGCATATATTCCCCTCTAACATTTAAAAAATCTGAGAAACTTTTTTGAATTAACTCTGAAGGTATATTTGGTTAGAATGAGATGCATGTTGAACTTCTTCAGAACTTGAAATGTCTCAGATAAATTCACCAAATACGAGTCGGCCATCCTGCTCTTAATTATTATGTCATCTACATACGTTTCAACGTTTCTCCCGATCTGTTGCTTCAACATCTTGGTTACCATCCTTTAGTATGTCGCCCCTATATTTTTTAACCTGAGTGGCATGACTCGATAGTAATATATGCCTTGGTCAGTGATATAAGAAGTATGTTATTGAACCTCTAGTGCCATTCTAATTTGGTTATACCCTAAGAATGCATCCATATAAGTGAGAAGCTCATAACCCGAGGTAGCATCAATCAATTGATTAATCCCAAGGAAGAGGATAGCTATCTTCTATATATGTCTTGTTGAGATCGGTATAGTCAACACACATCATTCAATTTTCATTAGACTTTTTAATGAGTTCAATGTTAGCAAGCCATTGGAGGCACTACACCTCGGTAATAAACACTACTTCTAATAGCTTATATATCTCATCACTAATTGTCTGTTTGGCAATCAAGAGCAAACTTACTAAGTCTTTTCTTTACTTATCGTGCCTTGAGAGAAATGTTCAAGTGATACTGAGCTACGTTAGGGTCAATTCCCGACATATCTCTTGGTTTATATACAAACACCTTGATGTTTTCTCGAAGAAAGTTGATGAGTTACACCTATTTCTCTTCAAGAAGTGTCGTCCTGATAACTCAATCAGGTCGTGCCTTGCATAGGGGTGCTTTAATCAATAGCTCCACTAGCTTAAGATATGAGACAAACTTAGCGAAGTCTCAAAGGTCTATAGGTGGCGCTTCGGATCGAGCCTTCTTTGGTAAGGAGATCACCGTCAAGTAGCACTAGCGTGACTTCCTTATGTTGTTTTTTAGCTCTCCAATGCCAGTTCTCATTGGGAACTTTATCACTATACGGTAGATCAACACCATCGCCCTTAGTCTATTTAACGTGAGTCAGCTTACGATTGAGGGGATATCTACCACCATAAATTTAACTAGTATCATTTTAGAGCAAGGCTCATCTCTGAACGTGACATATATGTTCATTTTAGAGCAAGACTCATTTCTAGAACTAAAAATGTTGAGGGAAAAGGTTGTTGACGTCTTATTCAGGCCGATGTGGTTCGGACCCGTATGCGGAGGGCTGGTTGAGGTGCCTCTGAGGTGAAAACGTAAAACTCCTAAGATACCAGTTGCACGAAGATCAAGGTCAAGAAAAACTTCCCGACTTGGATCCTTTGACATCCAAGTTAATATCCAAAGGTTTATGTGTGTAGATGCTAATTGTCAAAGAAATTAACACCCTCTTCGTTGTGTTAAAGATAAACTTTAATACCTTATAGGATAAAAAGTTTCATATAATATAGTTTCATATAATATTCATCTCTAACCACCTTTTCCTTAGTCTCATATTCATCATGTGGGTGACAAACAAAGCAAAACATCCTGCGTAGTATTCTTGCCCACGTCCTAGGATCTTTGCCCACGTGGACAGACGGACGGAGCACAGGATGTCATTCATCTTTTTTTCTTTTCTTACTTTGTCCGCTGAAAAGCACAGGATGACACCGTTAAACGGTTGGCACTGACAATATAACAAAGAGCTAAACCAAATAAACGGCTGGACCTGGTGACCCTGGCAGATGGTGATCATGTCGTAACTATTGATCTCAATCCTCGACCCAAACAAGCAAGTGATTCAGATCAATCATACAAAATTATTGTACGATTAGACGCTTCGATTCACTTTCTTCTCATGTCGAGTTACTCGATACCAATGTGGCTCGTACTTACTTTATTTTTGCACAGCCAAACAAAAGAGACCAAAACAAAAATCGCCAATTAAATTTAATTATATCTTAAAGAGCTGTCAACAACTTAAATTATGTCAATAAAAAAAATGATCCAACTTAATATTATTGATCCGACCTTCTGTTGGTCAAAGCTGGTCAACCTAATTATCAAAGCATCATGTTCTTCCATGTCTAACTCCAACAGAGGGGTTCCAACACCTTCTAGTTTTCAGCACAAGAACAACAAATACCAGCAATTGTTAAAAGATTATTTGGCTAGCTTTCTGTATCTGTGTCCATAACACAGATCCACACTTCAATTTTCAGTATTAAACATGTAATGGCCAGAAACAAGTGTTTTTAGTAAAACAATCTGCACGCTATGAACCAAATTGCAAACCTACTTGCTTGTTTATATACATATGTGTGATCCTCTGGACTCTTGCTTTAAACCAGGTCAGTGGGATGGGCCTTCGATGAAACTCTCGGCTCCTCGGGTCAGTAAATTGTTTGGCATGCGAAGATCCCATGACTGGCACATCAGCATGCACTGAAAGAGGCTGAAAGCTGGCTTTGGCGACAAACCACTGCTGGACCCATTTAAGATTTGGTAATGTGTACTTCGATGAAACTCTCAGCTCCTTGGGTCAGCAGATTGTTTGGCATGCGAAGATCCAATGACTGGCACATCAGCATGCGCTGAAAGAGGCTGAAAGCTGGACTTGGCGACAAACCACTGCTGGACCCATTTAAGGTTGCATAATGTGTACTTGAGAGCTTTTGTCCAATTCCCTTGCTTGTTGAAACTTCGGATGATTGTGTAGCTCCCCACATTGTCATTCTCAATTCTATTAAAAAAAAAAAATGGACAACTGGGCAGCCTATGTCTAAAACCCACATCAACCACATCATGCAATTTAAATTGTCTCCCATAGCGGGACTAAACTAGTTCCACTGCAACAATGCTTAAAACCAAGCAAAATGTTAATGGAAAATAGGAAAAAGTCTCATTCCACAAATAACGTATAATCATGGTGTACCAAAATCTCACTACTTGTCAGAACAAAATTTTCAAACCAAAGAATGCCCATGCAGCCAGAATTTTAGGTTCCAACTTTGAAGCACATAAACTCATTTGAAGTGAAGTCACAAAAGATGGAAATTTTTGGGTAAACTATTTTGTTTGGGCCCGGTTAATGTGGACATACATTGTGTAGGACCAGATTTGCGGACCTCACATACTGTGATAGTAGCTCATGTTCTTCCAGCTTCATAAAACAAATTAAGCCTACTTAATTATTATTATTATTATTTTTTGGACAGAAGATCAGATGGATAACTTTGGTCTTGTGAGAACCCCATGAAAGTATACTCAGTCTAGGATAAGAAATTTTGGCTGCACATGCCATATGCAATAAAGTCCGATTTGCATTCAACGGATCTTATAAAATCTCCAGTAAAAATTATGAATTATTCCAGGATCAAAATATTCCACAGAATAATAAAACATTTACACTCAAAATGCTCCTAGAAAAAATAAAAAAGATCATGACAATAAAAAGTGTACAAATGCCAAAGATGCACATGGGGCAGGGCTAAATACATGTAAACCATTTGCAATTTAGTGCATAAGTTAATGATGCAAGAGTAAACATACATGACCTTACTTGCAAATAGAACATGTTAATTGACAAAAATAGACAAGACTAAGAACCTGAGTCATGAACTAAACAAGTGAAACTTGGCAGATGAAATTAGCAGTTTGTGCAGCTCATTTAAAAAATAATCATCATACAAGAGAATAACTTAAAAACAGAGAATCTTTCATTTACATTAATTAGCTATAGAGAACTTACTTTCATCAAGATAGCATGATGAGCAAAGTAGTCTAATTAAAGAGAAGACTTACTTGTAGGGCAGTCTAAAGCATTTCTCAGGAGGTGTATTATTTTCTTGGTCCTTCAGATTTGCAAATTCTGCAAACTCTTTGAGGCATGTCAAAAACAATGTCATTGCTTTGTCATAGCTACTGCTCCAGAACAAATTCACAGGACCAAACCTGGCAAAAGAGATTAAATCTCAACATTTACATGCAAGTAAACAACAACAAGACTACAAATTCAGGAGAAAGTGATAACAGTGGATTTCAGTGACGGCTTTGCACCACTTAGACAAAGAACAATGCCCACAGATTGCTTCCATGCATCTGAATTATTATGAAGAGTTCCAGAACACTTAACATATGAAAAGTGATATATTTCGGTGTTATGAGCCTGCCAGGAAACAAGCTAGACCCTTCAGTTCTAGACCTTTTTGGTTGTACAATCTGATTCCATTTTTTCTGATTGAAGTAATTTATGGATCTCATATAACCTATGCACTGAACAAAGGAAAAAGAAAAAAAAAGTTCACATCAGCTACTTTCCATCTTTTAATGAATCAATTGGATATTATAGCGCACTATCCAGAAATGCTAATCTTAGACGCAAACCATCTTTAGCTTCATCATGAACACAACATATTTGTCTGATCATGGCTTCTAAAATTTCCTTCGGTTTTCTGATTCGTCTATCAAGTTCAATATCCAAAGTAGTCTTAATCTACTAGCAGTACCAAGAACAGCAGCAATTAGTTATCATTTATCACAACAGTTGTTGTAGTCTGCTCTTATTTCACATGCTCCAGTTATGCAAATATTAAAGAAACCTTAAGATCAGTAGCTATTATTTCACCTCCTCATATCACTATGATGTAATAGAAAAACACAACAAACTCCCAATGATGATAGAGAAAGAAGTAAATACAATTATGATATCTCTTTGCAGGACTTCACAAATATAGTAATATTTCTATCTACCGGAAATCTAGTGAATGATAAATTAACAGATAAAATTGGCATGCTAAAGTATAAAAATCTGTATATAGAATAACTTAACAGAAATCAGAAAAATGAGTAGACTTCAAAATATTATGCAGAAGAGGTGAGGCTAACTTCACTTACAGTTCATATGCAATATTGTTATCGTCCAAAATAAGGGGATAGCTCCCCATCGGAAGAATCTTTATTCGATATCTACCAGATACAAGTTAAGGAACGTGATGCAGATAACCATGGAGAAAATTGTCTTCTGCTTGGATCAAGCTTGATGAGACAAAAGCAAAAATGAAGAAATTCTAATATGCAGGATTGCAACCATGCAAAATCAGAAGTATAGACCTAACACTACATCCAAAAATATACGGAAAAAAAGGATAAAAGTAGAGAAAGGGTCCCCAAACATTTCAAAGCAGATAATTGGAATGTGCATGCTCGTCATATTGATGCATAACACAAATCAAAAGATGCAAAGAAAAAAGTGAAAAAGCAAACTTACAATAGTGGTGAGTACTAAACGACACAATTAAGGTTTCCTTGTGAATAAGAAACTAACCATAACCAGCAACCTAAAAAAATCATATTTGGATAACCATCCCATAATCCAACAATCTCTGCAAGGATATGTTCCAGCCATGCAAAGTAGAAAAGCTTGTACATTTCTTCATAAAGGTCACCAAAAAACCATAAAGATTTCATACCAACTCAACAAACATAAACTCAAAAAAGCCACAAATCTGAAGAGTAAAATGGTTGAATTGAGAAACCCCATCAAGTGTTACTTAAAAATAGGTTGAAAATGAAGCAATCTCAAAACTCAATTAAAATAGATTTTCAGAATAATCACATATTCATGGACATGCTTTACAACAACATAAGAACAACATGGACTGTGCAAACAGATATAAATCAGTTGAAAGATACAGAAACTTTGGCTGAAAATGTTGAGCCATGGTATGTAGAAGAAAACATGCCTGGCCCCAAGCCGCATTTATTTCATCCCATTCAACCTGGAGATCAACAGAATGGTCAATGAAAAAAAGAAAATACCAGCTGAAGAGATGGAAAATCATTATAAATCATAACTCCAGCACAAAATTATATGGTCGGTGATTGACAAGGCAATACAAAATTGCACCAAAATAAGAAAGGATAAAGAAAAGAATAGAATAAATGTAGCTGATGAAAGTAAAACAATTTAATATGTGCTATCGATTTTGTTAAATATAGTAAAGCAGAAGAAAAGTATCTAAGGAGCTTAATAAAGAATATCGAGGAACTTTTTGCCCAGTCCTGGTGCAGCATACCCATATCTTAGGAAGGCGGCCAAGTCGAAAGTTCTTAATAATTCCAAATTCTCCCTCACGTGAAATAGAGAAAGCATCACTTAGCACATTACTTCGCCTCAGTAATTCTAAGTGTGCTTGTGAAACTTCCACCTTGGCTAATAGAGCATCTCTATCTTCCTGACATGTTGGAGAAAAACTCGGTGACAACAAGATAAACAAAAAAACTTAACAACTATAAAGTCCTAGTACATGAAATATGTAATATATGTTTCCTTGACTATGACTGCCATATAATGAGGCCAAAGGCAACAGCCTGACACTATTTTTTCAAGAAAATTCGGCATCAGAGGCAAATATAATTTTTGAATCAGACAATACGAGAAACAAGATTAGTCAAGTTGCACATCAGACAATTATATAAAGCACCCTAAAATCCTGCATTAAGCTCCCAATAATCTTAGGCCAGGCAACTACTGCAGTAAATAAATCAGTAGCATCTTTATTATCTTTTCGATAGGAGTATGTAGCATCAAAGAAGATGGTTCTGCAATTGCAATTTTACATAGTTAATTTACATACTGAAAGATAATATACTGATCTGCACAAAGACCATTCAGCACTGTCAACAACCAACAAAAATCAAGTATGTATCAGTCTAAATCCACCATTATCAAGATCAGCTCTAAGTTCAGTACTACCAATTCTCAATAGATATTTTTTTTCAAAGGGTAAGTGACAAAAGCGAGATTAGAGCTCAGGATCCTGCATAAACTATCAATATCTTTACCAACTAAGCTAGCTGACACCTTTATAGAAAATTTATTATAAATGAACTCAATCACAAACTATTTGAACCAAGCAATCGTAACTAATCTCACCTTATTTGGATGTTTATGAAGGCCTTGAAGTCTAAATGCCATATTACAAACATGAACCTTGCCATATTTGTTTTATGTTAAGTATCATTTTAACCTCTATTAAGAGAGCATCCCCAATAATGATTATTTATGGTTATAACAAAAAAAATTGCCAGTGCATAAGACCCCTACCAATGTGGCGATTAAAAGAATTGAAACATGTAGTCTTATTCTTGCAATTAGAGAACATTTTTATGACCAATCTTGGTACTAAGATCAAAAGAATCCTGACCATGGTACCAAAGGCTCACCTTTAATCATAGTCTATGAACAAGTTGTTGAAATCAAGGTCTACAATACCAAATGGCATAGCCCATACCGGGAGGTATGTACTGGTCCGCCAACGGACTAATATGCGGACCACACGCTATCGAGCACTACCGTCGATTGGGGTTGTTTCCACCCGTTATCGCCCGAAATAAGTTGATGACGGTCGATTTCAACCATCGCCACCCGCTGAAGGGCGGTATCAGCCTGGCTACGGCCTAACTACAGTAAGGGAGAACCGGGAGATCTGACACCACTCTCCCTCGACGATCCCACTCCGTAGTCGCCCTCCCTTGCCGGACGCCACAGACGAGGAGAAGAGGAGGGCGGCATCACTGAGGCAACGTCCTCGACGACGTTGCCTCTTTTTAATTTTTTATATATTTATATAAAATATATATTAATATATATTATCACTTTTAATTTTTATATGATTTTTATATTATATATAAATATATATATATATATAAGCATATTAAGAGATATGCTAGGGCGTATCACTTGATACGCCTGTACCATACCGTACCGAGAAAAGCTTGGTATGTTGACGGTACGAAATTGCGAACCTCGGTTGAAATACTTTTAGAGTCTTGGTGATATAATTAAGTACTAAAGGATGGAGAACACACAATTTCATGCTACTATTATATGCACCAGGAGATATTGCAAAAAAGATTCTCAACCATAACGACTCCACAAGCCTGACCAAAAATTACACGCCACATTCAGAAGCATTTTAACAAAACAAAAAAACAGAAGCATGCATAATCAACACCGTATCTACTTTGCTATGATGTGAGGAAGTCGAAAATTATTTAGGTCCTACACACAAGCCTGAATAAAGCCACTGCTTTTGGACAGCATATGACAAATGATTATTAAGCTAAATGGAGACATAATCAAAATGAGGCAAGTTATTTTTATTCCAAAAGCAATATAAACTCATAATTGAAAATTTTAGGATTTTACAGAAGACTACCTGATGAGAAATCAGTTGGAATTGGATGGAATTGAACTCATGCCAATAGCTGTATAAGAAACAACAAAAATATCTCCAAGTTATTTGATAGGAATGTAAGGCGTGACCTCAGATTAAATCAACATATGAACCCAAAAATCTGAGTTGATAGGAAGGGCTATAAGACTACTCTAGTTGAAGAAGGTTCGAGGGTGTTAATCTTGTTCATGACACAGTTTCAGTCTCAGGATTGCAAATGCAACATGGAAGTGAAAATTTTATGCTTAGATTCACAATTTTGGACCCAATCACTGTGATCACAAATATGATACATCTATTCAAGGTTTAAAGACAAGGGTCCTTTATGGACAAGTTAATATAGTTAACATGTCTGACAACATCGTTATTTGGAGGTTCACAATGTTGAATTCCATTTACTGTGGAACAGGTTATAATTTGGGCAAGGGAAATTGCTTATACGACCACAATGTTTTATTTTATGGTTTTAAATCCACTAGGCTGTGAATGCTTGTATGGAAAAGTTGATAATGTGATTATGTCTGACTTCATATTTATTCACAGAAAAAGAAATGACACATTTTCCTCCAGATCCTCTTCCCTCCTCTCCTAAAACCAAATGACAAAGTGGAAATTAAAATACATACCGCTCCTCTAACTCTTCAAACTCCTTGCATTTCATTTGTATCTCATTCAGTTCAGCATTAGCTTCCAAACACTGCTTCTCAATTTCTTCAATTTCAGCCTGAAGCCTTCTCTTTTCTTCCTCAATCTAGTAGTTTTTATATCAAAGATGCTTAGAAAAGGTGAACTAATGAAATAACAATGCATAAAACAATATACTTGCTATCACATTATCATTCATAGATTTCTATTCTCATTAATTTAAACAAATTTACTGAATCAACTATATCATGCTCATATAAGATATAATGTGATTTTAAGTTGGCTGTTGGTTGCTTTACATAAACCCCCCTTTTCTGGTAATGAGACTGAAATTGAAAAAGATTTAATAATAAGCATGCACTGGCAAAATTGTGGCTGAATTAAATTGTGACATTATGACTTGTTATAGTCTATCATAACATGACATGAAAGAGAGAAATTTTCAAAACCCTATTGCACCATCAAATATTTCTTTTGTTAAGACTTGGTGAATGAAGTCTACCTCCTAAGAGTATTGTTAAAAAAGTCTGAATTTATCATTTGATGTCACAAGAAGTCATTTCCTAATTTAAGGCTCTTCTTATCTTCTTCATATAATTATTGAATCTTTTTGGGTTTTTTTATACATGAACCCATTAAGTTATAATGTGATTTTAATCTTTCCTAATTTAATCTTTCTGGTTTCATTAATTTAAACAAATTTACTGAATCAACTATATCATGCCCATATAAGATATAATGTGATTTTAAGTTGGCTGTTGGTTGCTTTACATAAACCCCCCTTTTCTGGTCATGAGACTGAAATTGAAAAAGATTTAATAATAAGCATGCACTGGCAAAATTGTGGCTGAATTAAATTGTGACATTATGACTTGTTATAGTCTATCATAACATGACATGAAAGATAGAAATTTTCAGAACCCTATTGCACCATCAAATATTTCTTTTGTTAACACTTAGTGAATGAAGTCTACCTCCTAAGAGTAATGTTAAAATAGTCTGAATTTATCATTTGATTTCACAAGAAGTCATTTCCTAATTTAAGGTTCTTTTTATCTTCTTCATATAATTGTTGAATCTTTTTGGTTTTTTTAAATACATGTACAGAAAATCAATATGCTGGAGAAAAATAATGAAGAAGGCAAATGCAACTTCAAACATTGAATATCAATCATATGAATGTATTTATCCATAATAAGATTTGATTCTGACACTTAACCATTAAAATCGTAATGTAATGAAAGTCTCTGTTGATGAACTAGTTCTAGGTTGTAGAATTAAACCTAAAGCAAAAGAAATGATATGAAAATTCAGTAAATTTCTCATATTTTTAGTATCTCTATATATTCAACACCTATCTTCTCAAAAAAGGGTTAACAAACCTTCCCAATAATGCAACTTCAGAATTTAAGAGGCCTAAAATTTCCTACTGGATCTAGGAAAATGTGAAACTTTCTTTCTTCGCTTGGATACGCTATCTATAAGGGGAACAACAACCAAGTATTCTTTTTCTGTTCTCATAGGAATATGGATCTCAACTAAAGAGTACATCAGAGAAACTATAAAATTCTATTGCAACAGGTTGGTAAGCATTCAGCTAGACCTTCGGGCCCTAAGAGGGGGATGACAAGTGAACTGAAGTTAATTACTTTTTACCATCTTTCAGGCCTTTTTATTTATCCGATTCTTGAAATTGGCCAACTTTAGCTTATGACTGGCCATAATTTCTTCAGATGCAAGACCCTTTCTAGCATCCTGAGACTAGGATCATCCATCCATCAGGTTTTAGATGATCTAAGAAGAGAAGACAAAGAAAGTTTCTCTTAGGCCTGTTTAGGTCTCCTTCAGCCGCATGCTTCAGTCACAATATAGATATGCATTAAAACCAATCCAAAATGCAGATACTCGAGCATTACCTTCGCTTTCTCTTGTATAAAGTCAGCCACACTAAGAACATCATAGGATTCCATTTCAAATCGTTGAAGACATGATTCATAGGCTTTGATGTCTTGGTTCACATCTTCAACCTCTTCAAGAAGTTTATCTGACAACAGTCTTATGCATTCCAAACAAAGAGGTTGCTCAACCTACAAGGAAGTGTATGAGAACTAAAGAACTGTTGCTTCAAAAACAGTAAACAAAGTATTCAAAGAAAGAGGTGTTTGAGAACTTGTAGTCAACTGCCAATACCTGCGTCTGCGAAGTTGCAATATTAAATACCCTTTTCAAGATTATGCTATCGTTGACCTGCAAACCACTGCTAGGACTTTCACCTTGGATCTGTTCTTGGGCTCCCCCCCCTTCACGTGCAGACTCATTCTTGTACATTGAAGCAGCAGCAGGTGGTAACACAACATATGACTCCATGAGTGCCTTTGCAGAGTGGCTACTGTCTGGTTGTGAAGTAGTGCTTTGTGGGCATGCAGGAACTCCATGACCCTGATATTTTTGTTTTGGTAGCACCACAAATGAATGATCCACTCGGCTAGAGTCTGTAGAAGCTTCCATGCCTACATGCATTCATAGTGCAAATCTTAATTTTATGCCACACATTTTGATCAATATGCAAAACTTCACAGATTTTGAGCCAAAAGATGGTCCTTTTAAGTTTTAAGCATGGATCACCTTACCAATTTGTACCAGTGTATTGACCAACCATCGGTACGGTACATAACGAATTGTATCGATGTACTAACACATAGTATGATGGGTGTTCCAACAAACTAATATATACCACCTGTACTGGTCCCAGGTTAGACCGATACATACCACCTGTATCGGGCAATATGTCGTGGTATAATGAACCTTGCTTTTAAGCCTTGGTCCAAACAAACCATGTTGCTGCATTTTAGACACCCAGACACTCATCCGATCAAGGAGAGAAATCTCACAAGAAGGGAGCAAAGGAAACAAGTTTACTTTGGATAAACAGAGTCCAGCTCAGTGACAGTTTGATATAAAGACTAAAAAACTAGAAGAATTGTACACAAATTGCTAACAATTTCAAACGACCATGCCCATTTGAAACACCATGCCCATTATTAGTCAAACAATCACAGCCGATCCTCTGTGATCAATTTATGCTAATCCTAGGTTGTTGCTAACAATTTCAACCAGAGATGAAGAGAAGAGAAAACGAGACCGAAGATGTCACGGAGAAGAAACTCTAACCGGAGCAGGAAGGGTCGTTGAAGAATTTGTTGTCAGAATCAACATTGATGACGCACAAGGTGTGGCGGCAGCTCTGGCACACCCATCTGGGTAGATTGGGATCCATCAAGAAGTTCCTCTATCACAACCTAGATTTATAAAATAATAAATTATCATTTCAAAATTTATAATTTACGGAAGATTTTTTATTTTGGATTCAAAATCCTTGTCTTCATAACACTAAATATTTTAAACTGAAAATAAACTACAACTTCTTGATAGGGTCACAAGTGATGAAGAGTCTCTTCCACCTAAGCCTTTATTATATTACAAATTAATAGGTTACTCTGACAACAAATACAAGATAAAAACATATCAACAACCATATATACTGGTAGGAACCTCCAAAGAAAATCATCAAAATAATATTCAACACTAATCAATTATATATATATATATATATTTACAATTTAATATGACGTGATAACATATTAATTAATTATGCAACTTTTGTATCAAATCAACAATGATGATTCTTATGCAACAAACAAAATCATAGATCAATCTCATGCACTACATCTCAATGACATCCATAACAATCAAACAACAAAGACGTACATTAGACACTCGATGGTGCACTCTCCTAATAGCGGATTGAGAGTTATACTCCACAAGATAGGTTCTATACTTTCCCAGCAATGGATGAAAAGAACCCACATCGCACTCCCAACAATAGGTGGAGTGGTATCCCTCACCCACGCCTATGGGGACACGTTCCTTCCACTAGAGGATGAAGGAACCGTCTAGCCATCACATCTGATAACTCACTCATCCCTGAAGGGAATTACCCTACCTACCCTCGACAAGGATACATAGTCATCCATGATTATTCATTCACATTTATCTACTCACGCATGCATTCAAAGAAGTCATATGATAAAGTATCAAGAGAGACCATGCTTGGTGGATGACCTGCTAAACTATGTCCATTGGTGACTTTATAATGTGATGGACTCGTAGCTCTTTTTACAGTGTGCACTTCTAATGTGAACCGCTCAACATAGCCACATATACGATATGGTAATAATCAAAGTCTGTTGTACCATTATGTACCGCCCGATACAAGTGGTACATACAGGTCCGCTAGTAGATCGGTACGCAGACCGCCCGCTACCAGGTGGCACCGCTGTTTTAGCTTGGTACAATCGGTAACGATCGAAAGTTTGACTATTATCGACCTTGTAACGGTCGAAATTGACCGTACAGGAATGGTAACGATCAAACTTTCAATCTTTACCAACTGTACCGGGCTAAAACAGCGATACCACCCGATAGCAGGCAGTCCGTGTAAATCTTTACCAACTGTACCGGGCTAAAACAGCGATACCACCCGATAGCAGGCAGTCCGCCAGTAGATCGGTACACGGACCACCTGCTACCAGGTGGTACCGCTGTATTAGCCCGGTACAATCGATAACGATCGAAAATAAAAATTAAAACTTGCAAGAAAAAAAATATACATCATAAAAATTATAATAATTTTAATATCAAAGATTTCAAAATATAAATTAAAACTTGCAAGAAAAAAATAGAGGATCCTACCTCTCCCTAGAGATCCTCTTCCCGAGGATCCTTTCCTCATTCCTCCCGTTGCGAGGCTGAATGCGGAATGAGGGAGAGGGAACCCTCTTTATATAGGAGAAGATGAGTCCTCCCAAAAGATAAGTAATAATTTTTTTTTCTAATTTAATTTTATTTTGCTTTTACACAAAAAGATAGAATTGTAAACATTTACTTCTTATGGTTCACACACAAAAATGAAATTTCAAATAATTATTTCCTAAAGGTCAAATCACTCATTAAGAAATTAATCAAATAATAATTTTTAGACTAATTAATTATTTAATTAACTAAATTACCATTTTTTACTCAAAGGAAATCAATATTAATCATTTCCTCAATCATATAATACAAATAAGGTAATTAATCATTAAAATATGGAAACTCATTAATTATGGTTATTTGCTTTATGGTAAGAAAAATATATTAGGTCATAACATCCTCCACTTGTCTCCTCTTTCGATTTCATCCTTCATTGAGTTAGGGATTCGTCTTCCTCCAAAATGCTTTAATAGGTCACGAAGAGAAGGGTTTCTGTGAAGAAAAATGGAATGCATGGACTTGTAGTAAAAGAAGCTTGCTGCCGCTTGCTGGCGACAACTCGAACCCCATCGGATCAAGGCTGGGGGCCTCGTCGTCAAGCGCACCAATGATGAGGGATCAAATTCCTCGTACCCATCCAATCGCAGTACCAACCATGTGAGCATCGGAATCTTAGCCCCGGGCATGGAGATACGGGGACCAAAGGGACAAGGGATAAAAAATGATCACTATATATTTGACTGAGTATTTGATGCATGCATCATTTTATATGCTTAACTAATTTGTTTACGTGATCCAGTTCATTTAATTATCTCCACATGATCCAATTCATTTAAGGATAAACTAAAAAATATTTCTTGGTTAATCAAAGATAAACAACAATGTCTCTTTTGAGTTTTTTTCTCTCCCTCAGATCAAATCCTAGCATGGTGCATGTGAAGCGAAGCCTAGTGGTTGCTCCATGCCGTGACGAGTCCTTTGACTCCATCCACAGGTTGCCCTTTCCTACTCGAGTCATCTCACCAAGCTCAAATACTAGGTCGACTTTGATATTGAATGTCATGACTTGGGTCTGATAGGCTAACTAGCCCATCAACTTCGTTTGACCTAAACCACTAGTTAATATGCTTAAGCTGAAGTTGATCGAATTCCTCATACCATTCAATCGTGGCACCGATGATGTGATCGTCGGTATCTTGGTCATCGATGTAGAGATCCGAGGACAAGGGAGACTCTCCCCTAGCTATCCCATAGGGTCGTGTCGCTAGTCAAGTGGCGAAGGGAGATGGAGCACGTGTCAGTGGTGCCCAGTTTTGCTAGTGGAGACACGACAATGTATGACTTCGTCGGGGTGTATGATGAACATGGCAAGGCAAGGGCAGCATAGGTGCGCTAGTAGCGGATGCATGTGGTGCTAACAACCGCGGATGAAGGGGTGATGGCGGGAGGTGATTAACGGTGAGCTTCTCGTGGGTGGACAAGGAAGTGGAGACGATGTCACAAGGCAAGATAGAGAGAACAGGGATCAATGTCATTGTGGGGACGAAATGGATCGAGGTGGCCAATTGTGGTGACTCGAGGGCAATGTGGTGCTCTTCCTCGACAGGGCGATTGTGCCTCTCTCGTTCGACTAAAAGATAATATTACCACGCCCTTATGTTTTTTTTCCAAAAGATAGTTATATATTACTTGAAAAGCCTATTATAAGCTATATATTGCTTATATGAGCACAAAATGAGACTAAACTTTGGATGCTAATATGAAATCCAAACATGATCAGTCATAAATTTCTTGGTGTGACTAGATAACCAATAGGCACATCTATTGCCGTCTCTAAGGATATGATCTACCCTCCACTCTAAAAAAAAGGAGGACAGAAAAAAGATCCCTAATGGGATTAGTCAAAGGAGAAGGCTCTTCCTCCAAAACATTTACAATCCATTCAGCATCAGTCTCTATAAAGAGTTTTATTATGTCCAATTGAATAGCAGCTTCAATAACCTTCCTTGATGGCCATAAGTTCATTAAGCCAACAGCCACCACCATGTAGGAATCTGCATCCAACAAGCTAAACCGCAGCATCACTGGATCAAAGCACGAATCCTGCCCCTCCAAGTTCAGTCCCGGCCCCAAAAGCGTCATCGGCATTCAGTTTTGTCCGGCTTTCATCCATATCTTGTCCATTTAACTTGAATAGTACATCTCTCCCTACTAACCCCTTTAGGTTGGTCTATTGAAAGGCTATCATAAAGATATGAAACAACTCTAAATGCAATACTAGAAGGACTGCACTTATTATCAGGCTCATTTGGGAATCTTTATGCTGGCCAGGTTGATGGTTGCCCTTTTGGATCAGTGTTCCAAAACCAACGATCATCATTAGGGGAAAAAGAGATGCTCATGTCAAGGATACATTTCACACTGTCTGGATCAAACAATTGAGTTAGTAGTTCACTGTTCCATCTCCCATTAGAAATTAAAGATGTTAATTTACAGTCCTCAAGATTGGCAGAAGAGTTAACAAAAGTAGGCTTGCATTTGATAGGCAAATCATAAAACCAATTATCATTAAGTACACTAATTGTACCACCATTTTAATCATAGGAGAAAACCAAAACCCAGAATATTCATGGAACTAATAAACCAACACCAGCTACACCCCAAAGGAGGCGGATCCCAAAGATTATGATGTTTATACTTAGCGAAGACAACATTAGTTCAAAGCCCAAGAACACAATTTCAGAATAAACCAATACGCTTCACTTGTAAAGCAGTCTTAGTAATGTTGAGATCATGAATGCCTAAACCCCCTTCCGATTTAGGTTTACTAATAATTTTCCATGAAATCAAGTTTATTCCATTTGTAGAATCAAATTTCTGCCATAGGAAGTTCCTAATTGTACTTTGAAGTTTCAATACCCTTCATGATAGATTTTAGACATCCACAAAACACTTAGCAAGTGCAGGGGGTAGTGTTATGAATAGAGTTTGTAACAATGATTCTGCCAGCTTGCGAAAGTTGGGCTTTGTTCCATCTACTTAATTTGTTAGAGAATTGATCATTGAAACACTCATAGTTCCCAAGTAAATGATAGGAAACTTTCCTTCCCTAATATTAAAGAAGGTGCAAGTCTCAGATTTCCTTTCTTTGGGGGTAAGCGTGGGAAAGTATATTTTAGATTTCCCAAGATAAATTTTCTGATTGGTTACAGCCTCATAATGGTGGAAAATCCTAGCAATGGAATGATAGGACTTCTTATTAGCCATAAAGCACAAGAGAATCTGATGAACATAAGTGAGTCAGCTTGAATTTGTGCTTGAAATGAAAAGCGGTAAGTTACCCGAATCGGTAGCATGGTTTAACAAGTGAGAAAGAAGTTGGGCAACCAAAATATATAGGTAGGGAGAGAGAGAGAACCCCTTAACTAATGCCTCTTTGACCTTTGAAGTAAGAGGATTGATCGCCATTAATACAACAAGCGAAGGAGGGGGATGAGACACATTACATAACCCAAGCAATAAATTTAGGGGGAAAGTTGAAGGTTGCCAGGGCATCACTAATCGCCTTCTAGGAAAGGCAGTCATAGGTCTTTATATGATCATGTTTAATCAACACGAGAAATTTTTTCCCTTGGAACCATTGGAGGGATGTTAGGACCCTAACTAAGTCGGGTCCATCCATTTATGATTAAATCGAGTTGAGTCAAATTAGTCAAAGTCAGTTATGAGTCGGGTGAACCTCATCAAGTCAGTTATGAGTGGTTAGAGTAGTTTTTATCTTCAGTTGAGATTGAGTCAATTATTATTTTCAGTTAGGAGTTATCAGTTAGTTAAGAGTTAAAGTTAGCGAGACTCTTGACAGAGCCCTATAAATAAGACTGTAAACTCTTTTATGAAAATCAATCAATGAAGCAGTTATGTTTTAGCTAATGGGCAAAAATCCTACGAGGTAGATCCCCTCGAAGTGATCTAGGAGGCCCGATCCCCTCGAAGAGATCGATTATCTCTCTTTTCTACCCTCTTCCTCCATGATAGAACCCTATGGTTCTATCAAGGGAATGGACCAATCCTAGAGCACCAAAAATGTTATTAGAGATAGTACAACACATAATAAAAGTCGACTGCTCGAAGGAGATTAGCTTATTAAAGAAAGGTCTAATCCTATTAGAAAGGATTTTGATCTTTAATTCGATAATCGATTTTGTATCTAATCGATTCTTTTTAATGAATAGATCCGATCGCAACTTCGAATATGGAATTCAAAGGGATCAAATAGGAAATGATACTCTGAATCATATAACTATAATGGAATATACGATCAACCAACATTTATCGAATTTGAAAAAGAGTCAGAAGAAATGGTTTGATCCTCTTATTTCTCCAACCGAGAGATCCATGAATCGGGATCCTGATGTATATAGATACAAATGGTCCAATGAGAGCAAGAATTTCCACGTTGAAAATCCCCCATCATAATAGGGTTCTTGCATTTAGGAATGAAAATAAGGAAAGTTTTAGCCCAATCCTGATGAATAACTACAGAGTTAAAAAACCTAGTGAGGGAATGCATTAAAGAGTCTTGCACAATATCCCAATAATATCTATAAAACTCAATGATGAATCCATCCGACCCTGGACTCTTCCCCTTATCAAGAGAGACATTGAGAAGCCAAATTTCCTCATAAGAGAAAGGTTGATCAAACTATTTAGAGACCTCATGACTCTAAATCCCACTAAAAGAAGGCCACATAGGAGTGGGAAGCAAGGAGGAGTTATCTTCCAGCTAAAGATTATGGTAGAACCTAGTAAACTCAAGCATAATAGTTTTAGGGTGGTCAATGATAGTGCCATTCACCTTAAAGTGGTGGATGTAGTTTTGCCTATGATGCCAGGTAATAAGGTTGTGGTAATGTAGTTTTACCAGCTCCCTCATTTATCCACTTAGTTTTAGCTTTACATCGTTTAGTATTAATCTTGTAATACCCCAATTAGTCTCACATCGAAAGTGGGAAAGACTAAGGTTGGCTTATAAGGGTCTGATGGGTATATTACTATCAACTAAGGATTGCAATACTGATGGGTACCGCCTGGTAGCGGGTGGTACTGTCGATTGGGGTTGTTTCCACCTTGTTACCACCAGAAATCGGGCGGTAACGATCGTTGGCCGCTATCAAGCGATAACGATCGATTTTGACCATCATCGATCGCTATCGGGCGGTAACGGTCGATCTCGACCGTCGCCGACAGATTTCGGAGGGAGAAAGAAGAAGAGTGAGAAGAAGAGGGAGAAGAAAGGGGAAAACCTGGAATCCGACACTGTTCTCTCATCTCTTAATCCCGATCCGTCGCCAAGTCTTCGCGGAATCTCCTCGCGTGGGCTTCTCGGGGAAAAGACGTTTCTTCTCCCCGCATGGGGAAAAGGAACGAGGACGTCGCATCAACAACGTTGCCCTTTTTTTATTTTTTTATTTTTTTATTTTATTATTATTTATAATATATATGTATACATACTGAGTGATACGCCTAGGCGTACCACTCGGTATCGGCATATCGTACCGTACCAAGCTAAACTCGGTACATCAGATCGATATGGTTTAACGAACCTTGCTATCAACTTTACCTTAAGCATTTTGGCTAGCAGTCTGGTTTCAGTGAAGTTGACAGGCCAATTAGTCCATTAGGCCTAGATCGTGACAAATGATATCAGAGTCGAACTAGTCTTGAGACATAATGGGCATGAGTAGGAAAGGATTACCCGTGGAGCCACCACTAGGTTGTAACTCATATGCACCATACTAGGGTTTGATCTAGGAAACGTTGGGCTTTGACGAGGACATTAAGCCCTTGAGTGGGGTGATTGTAACACCCCGATTAGTCCCACATTAGAAGTGGACAAGACTAAGCTTGGCTTATAAGCGTTTGATGGATGTACTACTATCAACTTTAGTTTAAACATTTTGACCAGTGGTTTAGATTCAACAAAGTTGTCAGGCCAATTGGCCCATTAGGCTCGGGACATGACAAATTTGTCTAGTGATAGCTTGGAAATGAGTCTGAAGACAGATCAGCTTGGTGCTTTCAGCCTTAGTCCTGAGCTGGACTCTTTGTTTTCAAGCACCAAAATTTGCTCTTAGATTAGAGAAAGTTTAACAGCCCTGGCTAAAGCCCAATATGGTTCAGCTTGACAAACACCTTGGCTAAGCCCCTTCCTCTTAGTAGACCAGGTAAAATTAACAGCCCCACATCTAAGGTCATATAAACCCGCAGAGGAAACTAAATTCTGAAATGCTCTAATGGTAGCATTAAGTCTAAAAGAAAAACCATCACACTTCTCAAAAGACTCGAGATTACAATTAAAGTCGCCAATCAAAGCCCAAGAGATGTCATCAAAATTCAAAAAGGTCATATCATCAAAGAAATTCTTTCTAATAGCAATATTATTATTAGCATAAACTCCCGACAAAAGCCAAATTAAAGAGAAATCTGATTGCAGTAAGCATGTATACATTGAGGGTGGGATGATATCACCTGGGCTTGCACACAGTGAGTTCCAAGCAAGAAGAGTTTCCCTCGAGGCCCCCGTTCGACGCTTAAGTGAAACCCTTCTAGCCGCAGCCAAAACATGATGTCAAGTGCTGCGCATCTTCCTTCCCCATGTGTGTTTCCTAATAAGACCACATCAGGTATGTGTTTTACTTTTACAACTGTAAAGAAATACATAACCCTTCTACAGTTAGCACAGCAACAATTCCAATTTAGAAACATCATTTTTAATAGAAAAAGGTTTAGGAGACTCTACGTGGAGGTGGATCAGCATGACGGGGGGCGAAACCAAGGGAGATGCAAGGCTTCCTAGACCGTTGTCGCATGCCCTTAAGCAAGCTCTAGACCATCTTCAGTTTAATCCCTCCAACCATTCTACCGGAAACCCCGACGCCATGTCACGGACTTAGCTAATTTTGCCTAAGTCGTGTACCACTCTTGTGTGTCCGTTCGCAAAGGTTCAACCTCCCTGAAACCTTTTACGATCTCTTAAGGACCTGCAAAAGAGAAGACGGGTTAGAAGAAACATTTAACTCGGGATCCATAAGCAGCCATTTCAGCAAACACCTGATAAGCAATACAAATTATAAATATAGACTTCGCAAGCTCTGAACGATTTTGTGACAAAGGATCCAATGTGATATGTGGAAACCAAAAATCCCCACAAGGGCCCACATGATATTGCTACGAAACAAGACAATGAACTAGCCCTACACACTACCCCAAAGGCCCATCCAGCCATGTGCCACCGGGGTAGCTCCTGGGTGTTGTGCGAACTGACACTCTGCACCATTCTGCGGAGCTAGAAAACCCCTAAAATGACTACCTGGATGGCTTGGTGTTGGACAATTTTGCCCGGACGCTTACAAGCTCGAAACGACCATAAAAGCCAACCAAAATGAGGCTATCAAACCTATTGCAAGCCCTCTACTTGTTGTGCACAGAATAAACAAAACTGAAAAACACAAACATACACGAGCATTACATCGAACACCTGTTTTAACTTTGTTCATGACATTCTTCCCCACTTATTCCTTTGATGTCCTCGTCGAAGCCTTTGCGAACGCTACATCTTCTCGCCTTTGTTGAATCTCCAAACCTCCTGCACCAATTGGAACGAGCCTCCTGGCTCTCAATCGCTCTTTGTTGATGTTGTTAAGTAGTCAAACTTTGATCCGCCATGTTGTTTCAACTCACAAATGACTCTGACTCTAGTGTGGGGTCGACCGAGTTGTGCTGATCCTTATTGGTTCCTATGGATCCTTCAGATAAATGAAAAGACCTTCCTTATTATGCGTTACTCTCTCAAATGTCTCACGCTGCTTGAACTGGGTGGACGGTGGTTAGAGCTTTAACAAGCATCGCCTTACAGACTTTGAAGTTTCTGAGGTCCTCCGCAAAATTTGCCCATGGATTCCTCTTCCACTTAGTTGTCACCTCCAAGTAGGTTTGCATCACTTCCGCTTTCGATTGATCTTTTGTTGGGAAATGAAGCAGACAATCTACTCTCAGTAGAACCAATCACCATTGGTGAGAATTTGACAAATATTATCTTTCACTTTTTCCGAAGGATCTTTGAGCATATTCAAAGCTTCTCTGCTGGATAAATAAGAGAACTGAGGTATTCGATTTCCCCCATTCTCTTAAGAGTTAAGAAAAAAAAAGGTTACTTGACTTCGCTCGCCTCCTCGAGGGTTATACTTCATGCATGGTTATTAGCCTTTGTTTATTCTTTGATCACACTTTTGAAGCACCCGAAGTGTTTGCACTCCTTACGTTTAGTTTACTACTATAATCTTCTCACTACCATCGAACTTCTGGAATACAAGAAGTTTTGCCCAAAAATAGCGAAAGTTCACCCCGACTTGGAGCAAGTCTCCAATAGTTTTGGCCGCCTTTGGGATTATACAGTCTGCTCCATCATTTCTACTGCCTACTCCTCTGCGTAGAAAAAGTATAGCATCGCATACTGCCTACTTCGTTCCTTTGTCGAGCACTCCTGCATCAACCCGACGTCTCCCACTTTTGGATATTTTAATAAGCCCATTAGCACTAGTCTTACGAAGTTATCTGGCCTCTACCCTTCAGTTTTGTCTTGGTACTAGGAGTTTGTCACTGCATTCTCCACCTCCTCGACCCCTTTCATGACCAAGCATTCTCTCTCCATGAGAGGAAAGGATCGATGAGTCTACGGAAGTCTCGTATATGCAGTACCATGGTAATGTTATGCCCATGCCCTATTATCCATCGCCTCACATCTGCATCCCTTTCTTCGAGATCAATAGATCCACCTCTATGACACTGTGGCACTCCTCTGAATCCACCTTCATTCTAACCAACACTTAGTTTTTGGTAGCTAGGTCCCTCTAAACTTGTCATCGCTTCCTTGCTCCTTTCGACCACCTACTTCACCTCCGTGTTTTCCGAGCAGTTCACCTTAGTCGATCGAAAGACAAACTGCAACTCTCATGCATAGCCTCTAGCGTTATGTTGTAGGGCTTACGCTGATTCTGTTCTCATTTGCTTCCTTGGCAGCAACATTCGCTTCTCGGTCTTATCTTCTAACTTACCGAGCTCCCTTAAACGAAGATGAGCTCTAGAGCAATCTAACTTTCCAATCGTTTCGATCATACATCTGTATGATCAAGCCCCCCCCATGGTACTCACTAGTACTTGCCAAGGTTTTACTTACCGGTCTGTACCGGTGTACCGACATATTGTCGGTACCGGTATGAGACCCCGTACCGGGCGATATGCACAGTACGTACCGCCCGGTATTAAAATATAATATAATTTTTTATGATATAATATTTATATAATATAATATTAAAAATATTAAAATATTTAAAAAAAAGAAAAGGGGGGTGACGTCGCCTCGATCTGTCTCCTCGCGTGGGGAGACGCTCCGTTTCCTCGTGTGGGAGAAAAAGCGGCCGGGAGCGACCTGCGGGCGACGACCGCGCGCAGGCGACCCGTGGGCGGCGACGGTAGGCGGGCGAGGACGGTGTTGGCGAGGTATTCTTTCTTCCCCTCTTCTTTTTTTTTCCTTTTCCTCTTCTTCTTCCCTTTTTCTTCCTTAATCGACCGTCGACGGTCGATTTTTGACGGAACCGCTCGGTAACGAGCGGTCAGCGTACCGATAACCTGGCGGACCGGTATGTACCGCCCATACCGGGCGGTACAGGTTGAAATTGCAAACCTTGGTACTTGCACTCAAAATTTTCCTCAATGGTACACAACCCTCATATGCTGATGAACAAGACTTTCATCCGATGCAAAATTCGATGCATATACAAAAGACCTACCTCTACGATGTCATGACATTCACTCCTTAAATCCATGACACTTCCTGTTGTCGTGTTGTTCACCGAAGTGGAGCTCTCAATCATATCTCTGAATGATTAAGTCCCTCGCGGGACTTCTTTTGTGTGTGTCGCATTGTTAATGCCTCGAATTATTACACCACGATCCGCTACACCATGTCACCTCCTGAGAACATCTCCATTACATTCTGATCTTTGTGGGATGAACTCGAGCTGTCATCTCGTCATGTGTGGCCTCTGTCAGCACCTCGCAAGGCCTCCACCACCTCCAATTGTGTTAGCTCCTTTAGCAATCAACCTTCACTCACCCGCTCTTAGGTCACACCCGGACGAAGCACAACTCTAGGACAGTCTGTTGTCTAGCAACTCTCAAAGTTCACCAACCTTGTTGAAATTGATATATCATTGTTTGGATCCTGGGCTTCTACCCCCTGGTAGAATCTCTGTTATACACTTGTGTTAGCTCCTTTAGCAATCAACCTTCACTCACCCGCTCTTAGGTCACACCCGGACGAAGCACAGCTCTAGGACAGTCTGTTGTCTAGCAACTCTCAAAGTTCACCAACTTTGTTGAAATTGATATATCATTGTTTGGATCCTGGGCTTCTACCCCCTGGTAGAATCTCTGTTATACACTGCTTCCTTTGTGACAACTCAAATGGCAGCACTACGACATATTCTTCAAGAGTATCCGTCTCTGCGTCCTCTTGCCCCGTGCTAAAGCCTTCCGACCCCAACTTCACCAACGCAAGTTCAGTCCCTTTAGTTCCTCCATCAAATGTTTCGTCAAGATAAGGCGCATATGCCTCAACTCCCTTCAACTTTGGCACAATGCAAGTTGAGTCCGCTCCATCAGAACGAGGGACCCATAGAATGACATGATCACACCCTTGCCTCTACAAGAGTTCATGTTCTTGACTTCTATCCAAAGAAAGCTTTATGCCTCTGCTCTATGTCTCGTCTTCTATGTTGACTCGCTTCATACAGCTTAGGCACTTCTCCAAGTCTCACCCAAATTGTTTCACTCCTCGATTTGCATTAAGTTGATGGTGGCCCTTACGCCAACCATTCCACAGATCAGTCCTCCATTGAGTCCAATCTCCACATCGACTCTAAGTGTGTCTTCATTTGGTGTTACCTTGGGTCACTTCCCCACTTGCTCTCACAATGCACCAACGCATTACCTCGGACGAGATCATGCGAGATGACTCCTCGCTGCTCGCTTGGTCCGTTGAGTTTTCTGGAGTTGTTGTCTTGAGGTACTCCTCAACCTATGCAATCCATTGCATATGATTCTTCCTCTAGAGAATTGAGACTTATCCCTCTTAGATATCTGTCTTGTTGGATTAACTTTTCTCTTCACACCCTTCCCTCCGAAAGTTTCGGAGATCACAATCCCCTTGTACTACTCTGCCTTGCTAAACGAACTATGCATTGTTTCACCCCCGCAAACGCACTTGCTAGATTGCAACTATTCGCCAATATAGCCCCCAGTACGCCCCATAGAGCCTAGCAACATGCTGAACTTATTGTACACTTCGGCCTCTTACAGACATATCCTTCTCATGCCGAAGAGAAAGTTCCAGTGCTCCATGGCACCAAGTTTCGATCGCCTTGGGATGGCCACAGACAGTCCATCGTCCGCATAGAAGCCCTTGCATTAATAATTAATTCTTCGAGTTAGCAAATCCCCTTACCTCTGTAAGCTTTACATCAAGAATTGCAATATCGAGGGGTACTGCCCATACCAGGCAGTACGTACTAGTCCGCTAGCTGATCGGTGCGCGAATCGCCCACCACCGGGTGGTATCGCCAGGTAGTGGTTATTTTCGCCCCATTACCACCCAAAATCGATCGGTAATGGTCGATTTCGACCGTCGACGGCCAATGTCGGGTTGTAACAATCGATTTCGACCATCAGCGGCCGATTTCGACCATCGACATCAGCCAAGGGAGGGAGAAAGAAGAAGAGGGAGAAGAAATACCTAGAATCCGCCCTACACTTTGCCCGCGCAATCCGTCGCCCGTGGGCGAAGAATCGCCCGCACGATCCGTCACCTGCAGGCAATTTCTTCTCCCCGCGCGGGGAGAAGGAACAAGGCGACATCGCCCCTTTTTTTAATTTTTATATTATATTATATATATATATATATATATCGAGTGGTATGCCTATGTGTACCGCTCAGTACCAACGTATCGTACCGTATCGAGCTGAGCTCAGTACGCCGGTACGGACTGGTACTACAAACCTTGCTTTGCATAACTCTTTTTGTCACCGAGCAACCCATCCCTCCTTACACGGTTATATCCTTTGCGAAGCGCCCACTTACCTTAAGCACCATCTTGTTTGGTTGTCAATATCAAGTCGTAGCTCGAACTCAGCCATCCTAACCTTGTGTGCTAAGCACTCTTCCCAACTAGCTTGTCCTCGCGGTACCTCTGGCATGAAGGGTTAGTCATTCCTATGAATGACAATCTTAAATGCCCGCTCCTCGGAGCGACTCCTTTCTCTACGTCTCTACACTTGTTTCCCTCAAACTATCATGCATGTTGGCTACCCTCAACACAGCCCCGCTAGGTCCTCCTCGTTTGCATGCCAAGTGTTTTTAAGTGTGCTTGTTTTGCTCTGATACCATTTATCACGAACTTAGCTGATTTTGCCTAGGTTGTGCAGCATCCTTACATGTCCGTCCGCAAAGGATCAATCTTCCCAAAACCTCTTAATGACCCTTAAGGACTTGCAAAAGAGAAGACAGGCTAGAGGAAGCACTTAACTTAGGATCCATAAGCATCCATTTCAGCAAACACTTGAAAGGCAATGCAAATTACAAGCATAGATTTCACAAGCTCTGAACGATCGCACAACAAAGGGTCCAGTGTGGTCCGTCGAGGCCAAAAGTTTCCACAAGTGCCCACATGACACTGCTACAAAATAAAACAATGAACTAGCCCTAGACACTACTTCAAAGGCTCATCCAACCATATGTCACTCGGATAGCTCTTAGTTGCTATGTTGGCTAACACTCTGCACCACTCTGCGAAGCTAGAAAACCCACAAAATATTGTTTTGATGGCTTGTTTCTAAGCAAATTGTCTCTATGCGATGATTGCATGCAACTTGCATTTGCAAGCCTAAAACGACCACAAAAGCCAACCAAAACGGGTTGTCAAACCTATTGTAAACCCTCTACATGTTGTGCATAGCATGAACAAAACCGAAAGACACGAATATACACGAGCATTACATCGAACACCTTGTTTATAGTTTTGTCGATGACAATCAGGAGTAGAGGAAGGTCCCAAGGTGACCTCCACAAAAGAATTCATCTGCTCCAGAAGAGGATCTTGTGCCACCATGGAAGTTAGGGTAACAAGAGACAACTCCACTTTATGAACTAGGGATAGATTAGGTCTCAGTTAACCCAATCTTCAGCAATATCCACAATAGAACCAGCACCATCTGGATCGAGTGCAGTGATGCTTCTGCGTTCGCTGAAGGAGGACCACCATCCCCGGGAAAGGTCTCAAAAACATCCTCATCTGAGTCCACCATCTCATCCAAGGGGCTGATTCCACCACAACTTGTTTGCGTTGGTCAGTTAGAGCAAGGCCCATGTGGAACAATGACTTTGAGCGTAGACCTCAAGCCCTGACCATCGCAGATGATGCCAGAGGATGTGCCTCGAGCCTCACATGATTGTCGAAGACCATATGAGTCATGGGTGGCACGTGCTCCTCACGAGTTGAAAGAACCCGTTGAGGAGAAGGGCACGCCACCGTCTTCTCCGTCTCCGACCACCCGAACGAGTACCAAGAGGGACTTCGACGCTGCACACAGACCCATGGACCATAAATTTCAGCCATTAGATCCACCCTGAAACACACTGCCTGAGACTTCCAGCTCCAGAGAGAGTTGCTCAGCCATGCCATTAGGAACTTGCAATCCCATGGGGCACAGATTCGCGGCCTGTTTTGCTGTAGGACTTTGGGGGTTTCATGACCTAAACAACCACAGGAGAAGCACATAGACAAAATCCTCTCGTGGACCACAACCTGAAAAAAATTATTCCGGAGGCTTGCCAACCCAAAACCCTTGTTTAAGGGGGCAAGTGAGATCGATTTCAGTACAGACGCTAACGAATCGGCCCCTTTAAAATGTAAAAGCCTTATCATCAATCTTAAGGGGATGCCCTATGATGCAAGCAATACGGGTGACGCACTCCTTGTTCGGCAGCCGAGGAAATTGAATCCCCACAGGGGCGGAGGCGAAGGACTGGAGGAGAGGGTAGTAGTTTGCACGCCAAGGAATAAGGTGGATTGAATCTTCTTATCAACAGAGTGTCCCAGGGTTTGCGCCACTCCCTGAGTTCATCCTCAGCGAAGGTAGCACGGTCTTCCGAAGAAGACAGGATTCGCTCAAAGGTCGTAGTGGAGAGGAGCAAAGCAGAACTAAGAGGAGGGGCCTTACCTGCAATGATCGGTGCCCAGGACAGATTTTCGGAAACCCCCAGATGGTATGGATCCGGGGGTTTCGCCGGAGGAAGAGGGGTAGAAGGTTTCGCAGGCGAGGAAGGAGTTGAGGACGGCGGTAGCTTTGATGTGGAGGCCTACCCATCATGCTTCCCCGAAGGCCTCACTGAAGCAGGAAGGGCCAGCTAGGACTCGCCCGCAGGAGACACCACCGCAGGAAGGGGGAGGAAGAGGAATCGCCCGCACACCCGCGCCGCGAGCAGACTGGGTGAGCAGTCGATGCAGGAGAACGAGCCCTCACGGAGGCACCGCCGCGAGCAGACGAGGCCATCTCCGTCGGTTTTCCGCCTCCCTCAGTTTCTTGATCACAGTAATATCTACTAGGCGAAGTGCTGATACTGGACGCACTATGTAATTAATGGCATGTGGTCTTCGTACAAATGCAGGATTGAATTAATGTTCTTCATCTTCCTTCTTGGTTCAAGTTATTGAATCCTTTATGGCCATAAAAATTAAGATTATATTATTATTATATAAAAAATTTAATATCATAAGTTTAAATCACATAATGATATATTAAATTTATCATATGTATCTTTCAATATCATTCCAAAAAAATTATTTTATCTGCAGTTGTATTATTATCGGATAATAGATATGTAATCATAATAATTTATTTTTGTTTTTTATGGTAATTAGGTGAGTTCTTCTCATCAAAATCATCTTCAATTCTATTCTAATTAAACTTTTCTTTTTGATAAACCATAATCAGAATTTAATTATATCTATAATATATCTTACCTAATTAAATAAGATATCAAATTTAACATTTTAACTTTGACTCATTATTTGATAAAAAATTAAAAAATTTTAAAAAAAAATTATTTGAAAGTAATTTTAGTTAATTAAATTTTGAAACTTTGAAAAAAAAATTTATACCTAAATATAAATTTTAAAAAATAGTCAACAGGTTCAATAAACATAATAATATCATATTAAATCTGAGTATATATGCAAGTCATAGTAATTATATGTCATAAATGTTATAATTCCTTATATATATCACAATATTGTTAATCCTTTCTAATATAATCTAAAAAAAAATATAATTTATCTTATTAAAATAATTATGTTATTACATTCAATCATAATATATATATATATATATATATATATATGAACATAATAATTGATTTAAATAATTTAAAAATACCAATAATAATATCTACTCATGGTTTGCTCGCAAACTAAATCATAAGAATATATTCTTTTAAGCACTTTAGACTATAAGTCATAAGTGAATGGATCAATGATAAATATAGTAAAACTTAAACTTTTAATTAATATTAATTATTTTTTATTTTTTAACCATCAATTATTCTATACCATAATGTATAAAACTATAGAGTACTTACCATTAAAAAAAATGCTATTGTGATATGCCACAAAATATTTTCAATAATTTAGTAATTGAGTCTAACCACAATAAGTCACAAACCTATTAGTAACTTCAAAGTATACAACAAAATCAGCTTTTATTATTGATAATATAATAATATATTTTTTATATTTTTTTATAAATTACCCTTTTGACTAATAAATATAAAATATAAAATAAACTTTTTACTATTGAGAAGATTTACAGAATTAATATATGAAAATATTATCATTTATCTAATTATATATATATATATGAGAATATAATATTTTGTCTCTTCCCAATTATTATTATTTTTTATAGCATTTTAGTATTTCATTTTTTGATAACTCTAATATCTACCCAATATTCAAACCTTAAAATTGATATTTGACCTAATATAGGGCTTTATCATATAATATACTTCTAATTACGTATGCATAAAGAATAATTTTCTTTCATTTAATTCTTTTAGAAGTTATTTTAAAACATATATTTTGATTAAAATGTTTTATCATTTGTTAAACAAAATTGAATACTAAATATCTCCAAGACTTGATTAACATATCTTTTTCATAACAATTTTAGTAATTCTTGATATTTATCTCTGAATATCTCAATGTCAATAATATAAGTTATCTCATTCATATCGATCATCATAAAATTTTAATCAATAATATCTTGATTTCGTACAATAAACCAAAATGACTACTAGCAAGTAAAATTTTATCTACATATAAGATTAATATAATAAAATTACTCTCACTAGTTTTTAGATATATATATTAATTAATAATATTTTTTAAACTTAAAGAAAAATAATGATATTATGAAACTTTATATATCTGTTTGAAGGCTTGTTTAAAGTCATAAATAAAAATTTTAAATTTGTATACTAAATTGTATAATCATGATGAGATATAAATCATGTCTAAAAAATAAATATTATTTCATAAGTTTTAGACATATGTACGTGAATAACTAAATAAATATATAAGAATAATAATTAGATTTTTAATTATTACATGTAAAATTTTATTAATACGTCATATGAGAAGACTACAAATGAAAATTATAATTTATATTTTTTAAAATTCATATAGAACCGGACCAATCAATCATATTTAATTGGATATGTTTAGAATTAGGCTAAACATCATATCAATTAAGTCAATCAAAAATTAAGGCAGATCAAAGTCAAAATTAATCAAAATTTAACTTTCTTAGATTGATTCAATCTAAATCGAGTCAAGTAATCAAAATATGGTCATGATCACCTACAATCAAGATATTTCATTAAAATAAATTAAATTAATCAATTTTATAATGGAAGACACAAGTTAGAAAATTTTAATTTCTAAAGGGTAAAATTATAATTTTTCTTATGTATATAACAAAAAATTATAGCTTTTGAAGGATAAAATTATGAAAATAATATAAATTATAAAGAGAAAACTTTAACTTTAATAAATAAAACCCTTTTTTTCTTCGCAACTGTTGCGCGAGGCATGCGATTGCCAATCGAGTACTATTGATGGTCGTCCCATCACATGGTTATGCACATGCGTAGGCTAGTGACCCTCCACCATTGCCATGGTGTGCAGTTTTGCCCAAACATCTATCAAACTATGATTGTTCTTTTCATTATGTAGTCATTGGAAATCAGTCTTTAGCATCTGGTTGACACCAATCATGACCAACAAACATCATCCCAGTGGTATTGCTACAATCGTCGGTCAAAGACATCACTGTAGTTATAGTCGCTTGTGACCAACATGGGTTGGTCACCACAAGGCTACTACACGCAGACAACCATACATGCAACCATCGTCGATTATCACATCCCATGACGTTTTCACTACGTATAGTAGTGTACTTTATGCAATCACTGCCCATGATTAGCCTGGTAAGCATTAAAGGCTATTGCCCTCAATAATACCATCGTCGATAGTAAGTTATCGATGGTGGTCCACTGATCAAACACGAGAAACCTTGTATTGCTTGTAAGTATGTGACATGATAGACTAAATAAAAAGTAGCTCCAGAACATAATTAGACTATTTAAGCATCACAAATCAAAATCGAATAACATAATTTTGTAAGTATAGGGTGCTAATAAATAAATCAAAGATATTTAATTTCAAAACATGACTTTGATACCAATTATAAATATAAAAATCATGGTTATATAACTTTAATATCAAAATTTGAAATCAAATAACAATAGATAAAATTTACAATGTGTACCTTTCAATATCATTTATAAAGCCTTTATTTGATCTCTAAGTGCACCATCGTCGAATCTGAAAGCTACAGTGATATTGATTTGTAAGGAGAATTAAATTTGTCTTCTCTCCTTTTCCTATCCGTCACAGGATTGCTATACGTGATAAATTAAATACTAAGAAAAATTAAAGATAAATTTATAATCTCAATAACTGATTTTTATATTTAGAAGATCATATATTTTTATAAACGAGAGCATATCTTTAAGATGATCCTATAAAGATATCTCTTAAGGAATCCTATTATAGTTTAAGATGATCTTATAAAGATATCTCTTAAGGAATCCTATTATAGTTAAACTTTCTTTTGCTCAAACTTCTATTATCAAAAGCGAATCAAATTTATAATATATTTTAATTAATTAAATAAGATAATATAATCTAATAATCTTATTTCTCATTAGAACTTCTTGCTCTATTGATTATGTGACCTTACAATGTAACATCAGAGTGACAAACCTAATCGGACCATTGATGTTCCTAAGAAAATATGGATATTTCGGTTTGTGTTTAGTTAATGTATATATGTGATAACTAACTTCCAACTAATTTCATGCCTGGGATGTATTGAATATAACATATATGTAGGCTTGATTTTCCATGTGATGAACATTAAGGTGTGTTGTATATTTTATGCACTGAGGCTAAGGTGTCACCTCGATTTGGTTTTGCCCACATACACATGGATGCTTAGGGATTCTTTGTTAGTGCCCGAGGGATGTGTTGGCTCCTTGGGATGTCGACTGGTAGATCGGGCAGTCGCCTCATGCTGGAGTCGACTTTTGGTCCTTGGTGGAGTTGTAGTCACTCGAAGTATGTTGTAATGTTCCGGGGTGAGTTGCTAATCCTCGGTCGAGGGACCTTGTTTGGTTGGCCTCTGTCGGCAAAGCTTCCCTCTATACGAGTGTATCCTTTTCCTCCTCAACTGACTCCCCGATCGTCAACACCTATACCAAGGCCGTGGTCGGGGAGTGAGATGTCGTCCCGACTCACCCTCTCCGACGGTCAAGTCGACTGGGCTAATTGTTCTATGTAGGATGCCCAATGTTGAAAGATGTCCCCTTGCTTATTTACTTGGACACCTTTTATACTACCTCGGGAGGGAAAGGTCATATGAGATGGGTTAATGCGCGTGGATGGTAGACCGATATTGTACGATGGTCGGTGGTTAAGCCCCCGACCTGTTTGTCAATTCCAATTGTTGTGTTTGTTGCTTTTATTATGCATCTACAGTAGGCACGATCCTCCTTGGGGTCGTTGTTTGGGTTGAGACAGGTCCTCCCGCTGGGTATTTCACGTAGGAAACATACGGAGGGAGCCACCGCGAAGGAGATAGAGGATGTGGACAGGGCTAAGCTCATCGAGTGGTGGGTCGGCGCAGTGCTTCTTCCCGAGATCTTATGAGTTGAGTTAGATATGTCTGCTCAATTTTTGAAAGGTGATGTAGAAGTCTATGTTAGACGGACTAAAATATGTCCGATGAACGTATACTATTATATATTATATATAGTATACTATTATAAAATAGGGTTCTTAAATCCATAGAGTACATCCATACTGTCAATGCTTACAGCACATATTTCCAGCACCTCACAAAATTATTAAGAGGATTGCATTGAAGTCCGGAGGCAAGCCCACTCGTTTTGTCTCTCTCGTAATCTATTTCACAGCCATGCTATTTCATAACTGTTCATGTTGTCCATTTTTCGCTTTAGCTACAAAGGAGAAGGGCTGTGCAAAAAATTGGCTGCATCTGAACATCGACAGTAACTCATGTTTTTGGTATAAACATATCTAAAAGATGGTTTCCACCCAGAAAGTGCAGTTGATGCGGTTCGATCGGGGCATAATATGATTTATGTTAACTGGGGTTTCTTCCTATCTTCCTTCTGATATGGAAAAAGTTTCCATGACTGGACTTTCTAGGCTTAGTGTTTGGTAAACAAATATTAGTCTCTTAGTCAACTTATTTTTGACTGTGTTTATTTTTTTTGCCCATGCTTCCCACCATGACATATGTGATTTCATTTCAATCTGTTTGAGATTTTGGGCACCGAGTGAAATCAACAATGAGTATTATATGGATATCCATACTTGCAAATGTTTCTTAGCATCTCGCTGTTGTCTATTATTGTTTTCAGAAACAACAACAGAATGTAGACCCTCCTAAATTCTTCCTGTTATTACGTGCTGTTGAGTACCGGTATACAACTAAATTTTGTTCGATTCGGATTCATCATTAAATTTGCAGTGCATTCCCAACAATGATCGATAATACTTCGTTTGATCTTATGATTAATTACTACACCTCTTATTCCATTAGATGTGTGGAACGGTCTAAAAACCAACCGTTTCATGCAAGATTGAGACTACATCCATTAGAAAACAGTTGTTTCATGCAAGATGTGTAGACATTGGCAGATGGTGGGTGTTTACACTGTCGTAACTAATGATCTCAATCTTCGACCAAAACAAGCAAGTGATTCAGATCAATAAATTATATGATGGGTGGACGCTTTGACGAACTCTGTTACTTCTCTTGTTGAGTTACTCAATACCAATGTGGCACGTAATTGATGTTGTTAGTACAACTTAACAGATGAGACAAAAAAACACACGCACACAAATTAACTTATAATGTCTTAAAAAAGCTGAAAACAAGCTAAATTATTTCAATAAAAAAGACTTATGACTCAAGTTGATTACGTCTCAATCTTGAAAAAATATTGATCAGACTTCTCTTGGTCAAAGCCGGAAAACCTATTTATCACAGCATTATGTTCTTTCATGGCTAACTCCAACAATGGGGTTCTGAAAAAATATTGATCAGACTTTCTCTTGCTCAAAGCCGGAAAACCTATTTATCACAGCATAATGTTCTTCCATGGCTAACTCCAACAATGGGGTTCCGACACTTCCTAGTTTTCAGCACAAGACAACAAATACCAGCATCGGATAAAGACTATTCAGCTAGCTTTCTGAATCTGTATCTGCATCTGCATCCATAACACACATCCACACCGCATGCAACATCAGAATGTACATGTAGATTCCAGTATTAACCAAGTACTAATTCTTACAGCAGACATGAAGACAGTGGTGGTAAAAGAGTTTTTATTATTCCCAATAAAACAATCTGCATACTTTAACCAAACTGCAAACTACTGGTTTTGTTTCTGTACATATGCATGATTCTCTGGACTTTTGCTTTAAGCCAGGTCAGCGGATGGTTCGATGAAACTCCTCAGCTCCTTCGGTCAGCAGATTGTTTAGAATGTGAAGATCCCATGATCGGCACATCAGCACGTGAAGATGCCATTGCTGAAAGAGGCTGAAAGTTGGAATTGCCGACAAACCAATACTGGACCCATTTAAGATTGCATAATGTGTACTTCAGAGCTTTTGTCCAATTCTCCTGCTTGTTGAAACTTTGGGTGATTGTGTAGCTATCCAACTTGTCATTCTCAATTCTATTGGTAAAAAAAAAAGGCCAGCTCATTAAAATAGTAGCAATAGTCAATCAATGTATAAAACCCACATCAACCACATCATGCAATTTAAATTGTCTCCAATTGCGGGACTAAACTAGTTCAACTGCAACAATGTCAAAAACCAAGCAAAATGTTACTGGACAATAGGAAAAAGTTTCATTCCACAAAATAGCATATAATTGTGGTGTACCAAAATCTCACTTCTTGTTTTCAAGCAAATTTTGTGAACCACAAGACTGCCCATGTAGCCAGAAGTTTAGGCTCCAATATTGAAGCACATCAACTCATTTAAAATAGTCACAAAAGAAGAAAATTCTTGGGTGGACTCTTTTGTTTGGGCGTGGTTAATGTGGACATACATTGTGCAGGACCAGATTTGGGGACCTCATAAACTGTGATAGTATCTCGTGTTCCAGCTATATAAAACAAATTAAGACTACTTCAAAACTACACATTTCCCAATGTTGAAAAATACTATTATTATTACCAAGGTTCGTCATATCGATCCGTACTGGCATACCGAGTTTATCTTGGTAAGCTATGGTACCCGGTCCCAAGTGGTATGCACAGTATATAATATAATATAATATTAATAATTATTTATAATTTATACTATATAATATAATATTAATATAATATAATATATATTATAAAAAATAAAAAATCTGGTGACGTCGTCGGGCGACGAATCGCGCGGGGGAACCAGTGAAGAGCAACGCATGAGGTATTTTTCTCCTCTTCTTCTCCTTATTCTCCTCCCTCTTCTCTTTTTTCTTATTTCTCCTTCAAACGACCGCTGATAGTCGATTTAGACGGTAACATCTGGTAGCGGGCGATCCACATCCCGGTCAACTGGCGGACCGGCACGTACTGCTCGGTACGAGGCCTTACCGCTCAGTAAGGCAAACCTTGATTATTACTATAATTATAGTTAGGGATGTGAAAGAGGTAAAGTTAGCAGAGCATTCTTATTGCCAACACTAAAATGTCCATAGCCACACAGAATTTTCCACTTAGAAGTTTTCTTGTAGCACTTCCAAGGACAGAAGATAACTTTGATCTTGTGAGAAGAACCCCAAGAAGGTATACTCACAGTCTAGGATAAGAAATTTTGGCTGCACATGCCATGAGCAACAAAGTCGGTTTTGCACTACACAGATCTTATAAAATCTCCAGTAAAAATTGTAAATTCTTCCAGGATTAGTATATTCCACAGAACAATATAACATCTACACTCAAAATGCTCCTCGAAGAATAAAAAGAACATGCCAAGAAAAAAGTGTGCTATATATTGCCAAAAATACACAAGGAGCAGGGCTAAATACATGTAAATTATTTGTAATTTAGTGCATAAGATAATGATGCAAGAGTAAACATACATGACTACAAATAGAACATGTTAATTGATAAAAATTAGACAAGACTAGGAACCTGAGGAATGAACTAAACAAGTGAAACTTGGCAGATTAAATAAACAGTTTATGCAGCTCATTTAAAAATATATCATATAGGAGAATAACTTAAAACAGAAAATTTATCATTTTCCATAATTAGCTATAGAAAATCTAATTAAAGAGAAGACCTACTTGTAGGGCAGTCTAAAGCATTTCTCAGGAGGTATATTATTTTCTTGGTCCTTCAGATGTGCAAATTCTGCAAACTCTTTGAGGCATGTCAAAAACAATGTCATTGCTTTGTCATAGCGAGTGCTCCAGAACAAATTCACAGGACCAAACCTGGCAACAAAAAAGATTAAATCTCAACATTTCCATGCAGGTAAACAACATCAAAACCACAAATTCAGGGGAAAGAGGTAAAGGTGAATTTCAGTGAAGGCTTTGTGCCAATTAGACAAAGAAAATGCCCACAGATTGCTTCTATGCATCTGCATTATTATGAAGAGTTTGTAAAATAAGTAGCACACTTAACATATGAAAAGTGATACATTTCTGTGTTACGAGCCTGCCAGGAAATAAGCTAGACCCTTCAGTTTTTATAATCTTCCCCTCAGCAAGATCTAGGCTTCTTTGGTTACACAATCTGATCCCATTTTTTCCGATCAAAGTAATTTATGGATCTCATATAGCCTATTCACTGAATAAAGGAAAAGAAAATTATGGTTTAGGTTAGCTACTTAATCTTTTAATGAATCATTTGAATATTTACAGCACACTATCCAGAAATGCTAATCTCAGATGCAAACAATCTATCGCTTCATCAAGAACACAACATATTTGTCCGATCATGTCTGCTAAAATTTCTTTCAGTTTTCTGATTCATCTATCAAGTTCAATATCCAAATAAGTCTTAATCTACTAGCAGTACCAAGTTAAGAGTAGCAATTAGTTATCGTTTATAACTAAACATTTATTGTAGTCTGCTCATATTCAACATGCTCCAGTTATGCAAATACTAAAGAAACCTTAAGATCTGTAGCTATTATTTCATCTCCTCATATCACTATAATGTAATAGAAAACACAACAAACTCCCAGTGATGATAGACAAAGTAGTAAACTCAATAGCTTTCTTAAGCAGTGGGACTTCAACAAAAGAACCAAGAACTAGTACTACATGACAGCATAGAACATTGTGGTTGTAAGTCCTTGAAATACAATGATGATATCTCTTTGGAAGACTTCATAAAATATAGCCATTTTTCCGTCTACCGGAAATCTAGTGAATGAATTAACAGATAAAATTGACATGCTAAAGTGTAAAAATCTGTTTATAGAATAATTTACAGAAAACAAGTGCCTTTGGATATACCAGCAAAATAAGTAGACCTTAAAAAAATTATGCAGAAGAGGTGAGCCTAACTTCACTTACAGGTCATACGTATTATTGTTATTGTCCATAACACGGGGATAGCTTCCCATCGGAAGAATCTTTATCCGATACCTACCAGATACAAGTTAAGGAACCTGATGCATGTAACCATGAAGAAAATTGTCTACAGCATGGCTCAAGCTTGATAAGGCAAAAGCTGGAACGATGAAAAGACTAAAATGCAGGATTGCAAACATGCAGAATCAGAAGTATAGACCTGACAATGTGAAAAAACGAGAAGGATAAAAGCAGAGAAAGTGTCCCCAAACATTTCAAGAGCAGAAAATTGGCATACGCATGCTCAACATATTAATGCATAGCATAAATCACAAAATGCAAAAAAAAAAAGTCTTAAAAAAACTTATAACAATAGTGCGTATTAAAAAAACAATTAAGGTTTCCTTGTGACTGAAAAACCAACCATAACCAGCAACCCGGGAAAATGTCACTTCACAAGATTGCCAAAAGCTGTCAATAACCATTTGACGGAAAATAAACAACAATGAAGATTGTCGATATCTGTAACCTTAAGGATAATACACCAGATATTTTGTTGTCAATCAATATGGCAGCCATAAATCTGCCTTATAGCATGAATTGGTGTTAGTAGAAAGTCATATTTGGATAATTGTCCCAAAATCCAACACTTCCTGGAAGGATATGTTCCAGTCATGCAAAGTAGAACAGCTTGAACATTCTTCATAAAGTCACTAAAAAAAAAACAAATTTCATACAAACTCAACAACCATAAACTCAAAAAAGCCGCAAATATGAAGAGTAAAATGGTTGAATTGGGCAGCTACCATCAAGTATTCACTTGAAAATAGGTTGAAATGAAGCTATCTCAAAACTCTCAATCAAAACTATTTTTCAGAATAATCACATATTGACATATATGCTTTGCAACAACATAAAAACATGTAGTGAGCCAACAGATAACTCAGTTGAAAGATACAGAAACTTTGGCCGAAAATGTTGAGCCATAGTATGAAGAAGAAGACATGCCTGGCCCCAAGCAGCATTTATTTCGTCCCATTCAACCTGGAGATCAACAGAATGGTCAATGAAAAATGAAAACACCAGCTGAACAGATGGAAAATGATTATAAACGACAGAGTGCATAATGCATAACTCCGGCCAAAATTACATGGTCAGTGATTGACAAACAATCAAAATTGCACCGAAATAAGAAAGGATAAAAAAAAAATAGAATAAATCTAACAGCAGAAAGTAAAACAAGTTACTATGTGCTACCAATTTTCTTAAATATAGTAAAGCAGAATAGAAGTATTTAAGGAGCTTTATGAAGAATATGCAGAAACTTTTTACCCAGTCCTGGTGTAGCATACCGGTATCTTAGGAAGACGGCCAAGTCGAAAGTTGTTAATAGTTCCAAATTCTCCATCATGTGAAATAGAGAAAGCATCATTTAGCACATTGGTTCGCTTCAGTAAATCTAAGTGTGCTTGTGAAACTTCTATCTTGGCTAATAGAGCATCTCTATCTTCCTGACATGTTGGAGAAAAACTTGGTGACAACCAAGATAAACAAAAAAATTCAACAACTATAAAGTCCTAATACATGAAATATATAATATATGTTTTCTAGACTATGACTGCCATATCACAAGGCCAAAGGGAATGGCCTGTCACTAATTTTTCAAGAAAATTCAGCATCAGAGGCAAATATTATAATTTTTGAATCAGACAATACAAAAAAAAGATTAGTCAAGTTGCATATCAGACAATTATATAAAGTATCCTCCAAATCTGCATTAAGCTCCCAATAATCTTAAGCCAAGCGACTACTGGAGTAAAAAAATCAGTAACGTCTATACTCTATATTATCTTTTCTATAGGAGTACATAATATCAAAGAAGATGGTTCTGCAATTGTAATTTTACATAGTTAATTTACATACTGAAAGATAATCTAGTGATCTGCATAAAGGCCATGTAACACTGTCAACAACCAACAAAACCCTATGACCTATCCGTCTAAATCCACCATTATCAGGATCAGCTCTAAGTTCACTACCACCAATTCTCACTAGAAAATTTACTGTAAAATAAACTCAACCAAAGACTATTTGGACCAAGCAATCATAACTAGTCTCACCTTATTTGGATGCTTATGAAGGTCTTGAAGTCAAAATGCCAGATACAAGCATGAACCTTGCCATGTTTGTTTTATGTTAAGTACCATTTTAACCTCTGTTAAGAGAGAATCCCCAATAACGATTATTTATGGTTATATGAAAAAGAAAATTGCCAGTGCATGAGACCCCTGCCAATGAGGGGATTAAAAGAGTTGATACATGTAGTCTTAATCTTGCATTTAGAGAAAATATTTTTATGACCAATCCTGGTACTATGATCAAAAGCATCATGACCATGGTACCGAAGGCTCACCTTTGATCATGGTCTATTAACACCTTGTTGATATACTTTTAGAGCCTTAGTAATATAATTAAGTACTAAAGGATTGAGAAATACACAAAGTCATGCTACTATTATATTCACCAAGAATTTCTTACAAAAAGGTTTCTGAAGCCATAACAACTCCACAAGCCTTACCAAAAATAAGACACCACATTTAGAAGCATTTTAACAAAATGAAAAAAACAGAAGCATGCATAGCCAACACTGTATCAATTTTGCTTTGCTCTGAGAAAAATTATTGAAAGGTGAAACTATTTGGGTCCTGGACACAAGCCTGAATAATGCCACTGCTCTGGGACAGTATACGACAAATGATTATTGTTAACGACGGAAGTTATTTTTATTCCAAAAGCAATATAAACTCATAACTGAAAATTTTAGGATTTTACAGAAAACTACCTGATGAGAAATCAGTTGGAATTGGAAGGAGTTGAACTCATGCCAATAGCTGTATAAGAAACAACAAAAACATCTCCAAGTTATTTACTAGGAATGGAAGGTATGAATTCAAATTAAATCAACATATGAACCCAAAATCTGAATTGATAGGAAGGGCTATAAGACTGTAGTTGAAGAAGGATTGAGGGTGTTAATCTTGTCCACGTTACAGTTCCAGTCTTGAGCTCGCACATCCAACATGGCAGTGAAAATTTTATGCATAGATTCACAATTTTGGATCCATCCACTGAGATCACAGATACGATACATTTATTCAAAGTTTTAAAGACAAAGGTCCTATACGGATAAGTTGATATTGTTAACATGTCTGACTCCAAAGTTATTCATAGATTGACAATTTTGAATTGGATTTACTGTGGTTACAGGTTATAATTTAGGCAAGGGAAATTGCTTATATGAGCACAATGTTTTATTTTATGGTCTTGAGGCCACTAGGCTATGAATGCTTGTGTGGATAACTTGATAATGTTAATATGTCTGACTTCATATTTATTCACAGTAGAAAAAGAAATGCTGCATTCTCCTTTGTGTTCTCCTCCAGCTCCTCATCCTTTCTCTCCTTATACCAAATGACAAATTTGTCTATGTGTGGAAATTAAAATACATACCGCTCCTCTAACTCTTTAAACTCCTTGGATTTCATTTGTACCTCCTTCAGTTCAGCATTAACTTCCAAACAATGCTTCTCAATTTCTTCAATTTCAGCCTGAAGTCTTCTCTCTTCTTCCACAATCTAGAAGTTCTTGTATCAAAGATGCTTAGAAAAGGTGAATTAATGAAATAACACAGCATAAAATAATATACTTGTATCACATTATCATTCATAGACTTCTATTCTCATTAACCTAAACAAATTTACTGAACAGTAGTCAACTATATTATGTGCAAATAAGATATAGTGAGATTTTACATCGGCTATCAGTTGCTTTACATAACCCTCCTTTTTTGGGCATGAGACTGAAATGGAAAAAAATTTAATAAATAAGCATGCACTGGCAAAATTATGGCTTAAGAAAGCATGATGGCTGGAACATATCCAAGTGGCTGAATAAAATTGTGCCATTATGACCTGTTATAATCTATCATAACATGACACGAAATATAGAAAATTTCAGACCCATATTGTACCATCAAGTAATTCTATTGTTAACAACCTTGATGATTAAGATTCAGTGAATGAAGTCTCAAGATTTAACACTCCTAAGAGTATTGTTAAACTAGTCTAAATATATCATTCAATGTCACAAGGAGTCATTTCTTGATTTAAGTATCTTCTATCTTCTTCATATAATTGGTGAATCCTTTTGGAATTTTTTTAAATACATGTATAGAAAATCAATATGCTGGAGGAAAATAATGAAGAAGGCAAATGCAACTTCAAACGTTAAATATCAATCATATAAATGAATTTATCCATAGTAAGATTTGATCCTGAAACTTAAGCATTAAAATCATAATGCAAGTCTCTGCTGATGAAGTTGTATTGGTGGTAGAATTAAACCTAAAGCAAAAGGAATGAGACAAAAATTCAATAAACTTCTCATTTTTTTCACAATCTCTATATATTCAACACAAATATTCTCAAAAAAGGATTAACAAATCTTCCTGACAAGGCAACTTCAGAATTTAAGAGGCCTAAAATTTCCTGCTGGATCTAGGAAATATGCAACTTTTTTCTTCACTGGATAGACTATCTATAAGGGGAACAGCTGCCAAGTATTCTTTTTCTGGTCTCCTAGGAATATGAATCTCAATTAAACCTCCCTTCTTTTAACAAAAGGTACATCAGAAAAACTATGAAATTCTATAGCAAAAGGTTCAGTAGGCATTCAGCTAGACCTTAGGGCCCTCAGAGGGGGATGACAAGTCTTAGGATGACAAGTGAAGTAAAGCAATGTAATTTTTACCATCTTTCAGTTCTTTTTATTTCTCAGATTCTTGAAATTGGCCAACTTTACCTCTGACTATGACCATAATAATTTCTTCAGATGCAAGACCCTTTCTAGCATCCTGAGACTAGGGCAGACCATGCATCAGGTTTTAGATAATCTAAGAAGAGGAGAAGACATAAAGAAGAAAGTTTCTCTTGGGTCTGTTTAGGTCTCTTTCAATAACATGCTTAAGTCACAATATGGATATGCATTAACATTTGAGCATTACCTTCGCTTTCTCTTGCAGAAAGTCAGCCTCACTAAGAACATCATAGGATTCCATTTCAAATTGTTTAAGGCATGCTTCATAGGATTTGATGTCTCGGTTCACATCTTCTACCTCTTTATCAAGTTTATCTGACAACAATCTCATGCATTCCAAACAAAGAGGTTGCTCAACCTACAAAGAAGTGTATGAGAAATAAAGAAATGTTGCTTTAAAAACAGTAGACAAAGTATTTGAAGAAAGAGGTGTTTGAGAACTGGTAGTCAACTGCTGGTACCTGTGTCTGTGTAGTTGCAATATCAAATGCCCTTTTCAAGATTATGCTAGAGTGGAATCCTCGGTTATTGACCTGCAAACCACTGCTAGGACTTCCACCTTGGACCCGTTGTTGGGATCCCCCCTCTTCAGGTGTCAACTCACTCTTGTACATTGAAGCAGCAGCAGGTGGTAACACAACATATGACTCCTCGATGGCCTTTGCAGAGTGACTATTGTCTGGCTGTGGAGTGGTGCTTCGTGGGCGTGGAGGAACTCCATGACCCTGATATTTTTGTTTTGGTAGCACCACAAATGAATGATCCATTCGGCTAGCGCCCATCACACTTCCCTGAACTGTGGAGGCTTGCATGCCTACATGCATTGATATTGAAAGCTTAATTTTATGCTACGCATTTCAATCTATTTACTGAATATCAATATGCAAAAAGATCACAAATTTTTAGCCAAAAGACGGCCCTTTCAAGCCTCGGTCCAAATTAACCTTATTGCTGCATTTTAGACGGCCAAACACTCTTCGCTCACAAGAAAGGAGCGAAGAAAACGAGGTTGCTAACGATTTCAACCAAAGATCGAAGAGAAGAGAAAATGAGGCCCAAAATGTTGAGGAGGAAGAGAAAACCCTAACCGGAGCGGGAAGGGTCGTTGAAGAACTTGTCAGCGTAGGAATCGACGCCGACGACACAGAGAGCGTGGCGGCAGTTCTGGCAGACCCCTATAGGGAGATTGGGATCCATCGGGAAGCTCCTCCCCTTGTCTCCTCCTCCGATTTCGTCCTCCATCGGATTCTTCTTCCTCGTTCCTCTTCTTTTTCCCTCGAGCGAACCCACCCTCGCGCCACGAAGGTCGAAACCCCCGCAGCAAATCACTCTTTAAGAAACCCGTGCAAACGTGAATTTTTTTTTTTTTTGTCCTTGTAGTTGGAAGAAATCACCCTAAGAGAACCGCACGACGCGGCTTATGTGGGGGCCCCACCGCGCCCCTTAAGGGCTTGGGTTGGGTATGGGGATGTGGGGCCCACACAAAAGCCGCATCCGTAAGTCTGTTCGCCTGTTGCTCTCTCCGTCGGTCGATGCCGATCCCCCTCGCGGTGGGGCGCACATAAGTCATAAGGTGGTTCGCCTATTGCTTCCGCTGTCCGTCGATTCCAATCCCCCTTCCGTTTTGCGCAATTAGGGCTTCCTTCGGAGATCCTTCAAAGCGAAAACGAAGGATTCCTTCTGCGCGTCCATGGCGATCTACCAGATCTTCATCAAGCTCCTCGACGGTCGAACCCAATGCCTCCAGATCCCCTCCCCCACCCTCTCCGGCGAAACCCTAAGGCGCGATCTCGTCGCGAGGACCCGAATTCCCCTCCGATTTCTCCATCTTGTTTCTGGATCCCGAGTTATCGCCGACGAAACCGTCATCTCGGCCTCGACTGATGGCCTCTTCCCTTCTGTAAGCCTTCTTCTCCGCCTCCCCGGTGGCAAGGGAGGGTTCGGCTCCCTCCTCCGTGGCGCTGCTACAAAGGCCGGTCAGAAGAAGACCAACAACTTCGACGCCTGCAGAGACATGAGTGGCCGCCGGCTTCGCCACGTGAACGCCGAGAAGAAGCTCGAGGAGTGGAAGGCGGAGGCCGAGGAGCGGAGGCTGGAGAAGCTAGCGGAGGATTTCCTGAAAAAGAAGGCCAAGGAGGTAAAGAAGAACTCGACAGCGGCCGTGGAGAAATACCTGGAGAAGTATAGAGAGGACGCAGAGAAGTGCATGGAGGAGGTAGAGGAGTCGGTGCGTCAATCCTTCTCGTTGTACAAGGAGTCTAAGCGTAAAATCTTGCCTTTGTCCGAGCCTTCTTCCAAGCGCTTGAAGATATGGTGAGTTTTGCGTTTTTTGGTTTTTTTGATTAAAAAAGAAGTATTTTTTAAATTTGTTCTTGCCGCTAATTGTTTGATCTACTTGATTACCTAGGCTGGGGAAGAAAAAGATGGAAGACAGTGATAGTGATACAGATGACAGCGAACACGAAGACGAAGATGATGATAGTGATAATGTAGATGAGAAATCTGTAGTGCTTGATGATGGAAATTGTTTGAACCAAAGCAAGGTAGATGAGGATGGCTCAGCATCAGGTTCCTTTTCTGGTGCTGATACTGATGAATCATCTGGTGGTGGTTCTGCGAAAAGCAACATCGATGAGCTAAACGGAGATGGTATCTTTAGTTCACCAACAGTTGAACAGGTGTCTGGAAGTGGAGATAGTAATTCAGGATCAGATGAAATTGATGCAGGCAAAGTTGGAGCACCTGAAGAAGTTAAGGATGTTGTGGTTTCTGCTGTGGAAGAGGCGCCAAAGGCAAGCGAGTACAAATTAGAAGTGGAGAATCAACCTGAATCAGCACATAAAGGACCTGAGCTGGTCAATAAGGAAACAGTTATTGAGAGCACCAACGTGTCCAGTCCAGAGGAACTACTGAACTTTGACAATTTTGACTCAGCAGCAGAATTGGAGGTATAACTGTGATGTTCTAATATTATACATCCTTTTCCCATGTTTTTTATATGTCTGCTAATGTTTAACTTCTAATGCATGGAACTAACATCAATGCGTGCGTTGGAGAATCTGCTTAAACCAAGAGAATCTGCTTGAGCATATGAGATCAAGTACTTTAGCTCTAGCTGACTGTTATGGCTCATTGAGATAAACAGGCCTATGCTGCCCTTATTCATTAATATTTGACAAAGTAATATAATACAATGTTGTGGAAATAGACTTGTCTTAATTGGTATCTGTAGATTGGTTTCTGTATCTTGAGACATAATTGTGTTGACAAAGCTCCATTGACATACAAGAATCTTTATAAGCTTATATAACAAACAATTGCTAGTGGCAGCTTTCGTTTGGGATGAACTTATCACTTGTATTAGCATGAAGTATAATGCTGTTTAAGAAGCTAGCCAACATATAAAAAAATTCTGATAAGCTCATTTGAGTAATTTGAATAAAATATAAGAGAAGTTATTCTTTATGCTTCTTGAGCATGATTACGTTAGTTTTGCTAGGTGGCAGTGATTCTGGTACAGTTGTTTTTGGATCTAGATTCAAATACATAAGACCGAAGGTTGGTTTAATTATGAATTACAATAGATATGTGAGAAGTTAGCTGCATTGTATGTACCACATAATGTGGTAGCCAATTACATATTGTTTTTCTTATAGTTTAACAAATTCATGATTGTCACTTCATTAAAATAAAAAAATTAGGAGTGTCGGCTTAGGCAAGATTTTAGCTTCTCTGTGGAATAGTCCTAAAAATACTAACCCAATCATATTATCTAGTTGGATATGATACGTAGGTCAGTCCTTAGTTTTACAGGAACTAGTACCCAACAGTTGGAAAGCACCTACTTGTCTGATCATGGATGAGAAGAAATGGCAATCATAATAACTTTTTCTTACACCTGTTGGAATGAGTCAATACTCTGGATGAAACTAAATGCCAACATAGATGATTGTTATAGGGTAGCAGCTGACATACCAACTATGTAATGACAGTTATTTTCCCTTTGTTCCTTTTTGATCTGTGAGTACAAACTAGTGTTACTACATCTACTCTTGTCTAGATGTAATTGCTATTCTATACAAAAATGCATTTTGCCATGTGTGAACAATATGCAAGTTTGTTCCTTGATCCAAGATTATTTCTCCATGTGTCGTTTAGGTGGACAATTGGTTGCTTTTTTCTAATTGGCTGTTTTTGGAAACATGTAATTTGCTTGTTGATGTAATGGCATATAAATGGTGGTTTCAGGTGCTTGGTATGGAACGGCTGAAATCACTGCTGCAGAAGCATGGACTTAAATGTGGTGGTACCTTGCAGGAGCGTGCTTCTAGGCTTTTTCTGCTGAAAACAACTCCACTGGAAAAGTTGCCCAAGAAGGTTCTAGCTAAATAGACAATAGCCCAGACGGACATCTGTGTGACCACCACTCTTCTACTACGTATCCTTGATGCTCTTTTATCATGTATTCTTCATAGTATAAGGCGTTATGGTTGAGAATTACCATCTAGTGTTGACATGTTTTGAGGCCATCGTGCATCTAATGCTGTAATCTGTGAATGGTTTCTAAGCATGGTGACTTTATGTGATCGAATGAGCAAAGTTGACAGTAATCTTTTGCTGTATCATTTTATTTGTGCCTTCTGGATTTTGTACATATGAAGGAAATTCTATTTATGCAGTTCCAACGTTGTAATGGTTATGTGAATACTTGTTTCACCCCAAACGACTGGGCCACATAAGTGCAAGTTACCAAGACACAGTTTAGTTCCGCTGGCTATTCTAATTATACACTGCTTACTCTAGTTGTCAGGCCGTGAATAAACCATGATTCGTGTTTCTGCCATATGATCTGTGATGTCTTTATGGTCATTATGTGACTTTGTGATGATTCCTCTTGCAGCCTCGTATTAACCCCTGTTAATGCAGTGCTCATATCGGTGATATCAATTATACACAATATAAAATAACTCTTCCTTGTATGAATTGTAGTATACGTCCGATGCCGGTCGAGCGAAAGCAATTTGGAAACCAGCGAAAATGTTTTTAGTTTTCAAGATAAATGTTCAAATCATCATTTTGGAAAATCTAAACGCAGAAACTACAAAAGAAATCCTTTTTAAATTCTTTTGTAAAATAAAATTTTGGGTGATTTTTCAAGATAAGCTCGAGTTTTGCATTTTCTCGCGGCTCTCATTTCCAAAATTGTCCAGAGAAATCGAGTTGATTTTGGATGAGAATTATAAAGGTTTTAATATTCTTCAAAATAAATTATAATAAACGTTTTAATTTTTTTCCACTTCATCTTAAATTTAAGTCTAATTTTTTTTTAAAAATCATACAATATTTTATTATGAAAACAATAAAAAAAGATAATATACAGTTATAATATTTTTAATGGAGTTACATTGTTTTTAGTCAACAATAAAAATATTAAAACTCTGTTAAAAAAACGTAAATTAAAAATACCATAGTATTGATTTAGCTCTATTCAAAGACATTATAGTACCGATTTAATTCAAATAAGATTTTGATGAAAATTCACTTTTAAAGGGTATTTTTGATCTTTTCAAAAGGGCAGGAACACTATTTGGGAAATATGAAAAATGAGGGGCGCTATTTTCAAAAACCCAAAATTTGGGGTTTTTTCCCGAGAAAATAAATTCACCACTAAATAGACGTCTGATATCAAACGCCGCGTCGGCGGGAAACATTCGATCCGCACCACACTATCGTCCTCATCCCCAGCCCCGCTTCTCCCCCATCTCACTCGAAAGGAATCGATGACACACAACGGCGGATGCGTTCGATGATGAGGCAGAAGAGAGGGTAGCCGATCTACGTTCCGAGAATCCGGTGAGCATGGTTCGTAGATTCAATTCGCTCTTGCCCTCGTTTCAATCGATTACGCGATTGCTTTCGATTCGCTTCCTTTTGTAATTTATTTGTGTTGAGTTGGATCATCGGAACCCTAGAATAATTATAGCATTGGGTTTTCACCTTAATAGATAATCCGTTTCACGCTCTTCTCCGAAAAATGGAATACATTCCTGGAGATTAATTTAGCGAGAAGGGCAGATGTTTGAGCAATTCTTATTCTCAAGTGAAACTGCAAGTAAATGCTCTGTGCTGATTTTGATTGTTGATTTTAGGGGTAATATGAGTTGATAATGTTAGGTACTTGTGCATACAGAACCATCACTTAAAGCCGGTTGATCGACACAGGTTGACCTTGAAAGTACTTTATACTGCGTTGACAGATGTCATTGTAGTTGTTAATTAATTGATCATGCATCATCTTCATCCTTTTGAAACCAAGCAGTTCGTGAAGGACTTGTATTCTCCAAATTGTCTATGGTCTGTAGTCATTTTCCTTGCAAAATACAGACAAAGGATGTAATTAGGAAACCTGAGAGTCAACACTCGGCTTATATATTTTTCTGGGCTTATCTAACAAATTATGGTATATCGCCTTAATTCAGCATGATGTAATATATTTTTCTGGGCTTATCTAACAAATTATGCTCTTGCCGATTCTGGAACTGGGAAGGGACAGTATACAGTCTTGTTAAAGTAGGGAGACTATTGCATGACTCGCACGTTGGTCACCTAAGTTGCAAATGAGCACTCTAAACATGCAGTCCCCATGTTTTCTCTTTGCTACTTTGATATAGTTTGACTTAGATGGTCTGAACAAGATACTACTGATACTAGATACACTTCTGCATCTATTCTTTTCCATAATCTTTCTAAGTTCTGTGAACTCTTCCATGAACATATCAATCTTTATCAGCATCTTAGATTTGATTAACAATTGAAGAGAAGGGACGGAACTCAAACTCAACTACAGATTTCACAAGTTGGCCTTTCACTATGTGCCCACATACTTTAGGCGTTTTTTGCTCGGGGAATATATTACAAAATACTTAGGATAATAAGTATCAATATAGCATAGTCAAATGAGAACATAAGCATCATGATCTAGCCAAAATGTTTAAGCTAAGACTGATAGTAGTATATTCATCGGATCAATCTTAGTCTTATCCATGATGTGGGACTAATTGAGGTTATTACAATTTTTCTCACTCAATGACTTGATATCCTCGTCAAGGTCCAACATAAATTAAATCAAATCATAACATGGTGTGTGTAAGTTATTGCCAATAGTAGCTTCATGCCGTGGCAAGTTATCTGACTCTACTCATGGATAATTTTTTTCTACTTGAGTCTTTCACCATGCTCTAAGGCTAGATGGCTCTGATATCATTTGTCACGACTCAATTTAGATGGGCTAACTAGCCTATTAATTTTATTGAGTTTAAATCATTAATTAAAATGTTTAAACTGAAATTAATAATAACAAACTTTTTATAAGCCAATTTTAGTCTTACCCATAATACAAAACTAATCGAGGATATTACAATAAGTCATACTATCTGTTGGACCTATTAATATTACTGTTGCTTATTTGTATGCATTCACACTTAGTCGGGAATAAATTTTGGTGTGGTTTAACATCTGCATTATGATATTAAAAAAAAAGGATAGTGATGTTACTTCTGCGAACTCATATGTTAGATGAGACCACTACCAGGAATCAGTCAGAATTCTGGTTTTTTACTTGCTCTGAACAATTAAATACATAAAGAAGTTTTGAAGAGTCGATTGGGGCATTACTGGTTACAGTCTAATATTTTCTTGCAGGCAAGTAACACCTGTAGATGGGCAGGAGGAATTTAAAGCAATGCTTAGGAGAAGAAACAAATCCTTATGTGAGTATCCACCAACCTTCAAACTCCTGTTTCAAATAGTCAATCTTGATGCCTTGGGATCTTTTTTCAACATTTTAGTTTTAAATATATATCTGCTTTGTTAAACTATCGTTGACCTTTAGTCAATGTTCCAAAGGATGGAGATGGTTATTGTAGATTGTATGTGTTACATAATGCCGTTCGTGCTTACTAATATAATTCAACTTAATATTAATGCTGTTTACCATGAAAGGAACCAAAAAAAGTTGTTCTTGTTAAAAGGCTTCCGAGCAAACAATTGATAGAAAGCTAGATATGCATAGATCAGTCTGACCATTTTCCGTTTTTTAGTGACCTGAAATATCAGCATTTATTGTAAATTTGAGGTTTTCCCTCTGAGATCTAAATGATGTGAAAGCTAGTGAAATCAAACTCCATGTCGTGGCAAGTTGCTGATTAACCTGATATTACTTGCCTGAAGTTTGTGTCAGTAGTTTAGGTTCCATCTGTCTTAACGGCCTGTTGTAATAATGAAATGGTTTTATCTGATGTTACCTAGACAAGTTTAGCATGAGACGTTTTTGTTAAGTGCTTAGAACCTTTAGAAGTTTAAGGTATTGTTTCATAAATGACATTCCAAGGAAAGTGGGCTGAGCTTTTGATCTTAAGGGATGAAAAGGAAAAAGGAACAAAAATGACTCATCATTCCCTTTCAAAGAAGCAGCAATGTTGCTCGTGAGAGTAGCGTAGAAATAAAGAAAACCATTTACTATATATGCTTTAAGCCAATGAGTAACTGTTTAGTGCAATTATCACACTTAATGAAAGCAATATGGAAGCTAATCGATTGTATGCTTGTGGCTGCTTATCTGTAAAAACTTGATAGATATAGTCTTTTAGCGGTAGATGACGTTTTTGGTCGACTATGACTACATCTAAATGTCTTGATTGTCTACATATAAATATACATTTCATCCTACATATAAACGTCTAATATCATTTGTGTCAACAAATATCAGTCGGTATGTATCGATTCAATTAGCTTTTGAAATCTTGCCTAATAGGATTAGTATTCTTTAGGGTAGATGACGTTCTTGGTCAAGCATGCATTTCATCTGCATGCCATGCATGGCAATGATCAACATATTTGACTTCGTCAATCTTAGTATGTCGTATGTCTGGTTGCACAATGTAAAACATAAAAAGCTAAAGGTTAAGTGCATGGTGCCCTCATTCGTATTCATTCTTGCACGAGACACGACAAAAAGTGTTTTCCTTCTGACTCTTCTCGTGAAAACCTTAAATGCTTCCCTTTTCTTTTCCTTCTCACATTGTTGAAGAGAACGACACAACACAAGGTCTACCATGCAATTTTTCAGGAGTAAAATACAGATGACCAAACAAAAAATAATAATAATATAACATTTATTTTTTTGTTTTGATTTATTATTTATTAATATAATGACAACAACTATTTTAATGTATTAATTATTTGAAGTCCGTCATATAACAACATCTCTTGTTGTTATTGAGTTTTTTAAGAGATGATCTTTGTTAAATTAAGAGTTTTTATATCTCTTTTTATGATTTTATAAAATATTTTTGAATCTTCCTTTGTTTCTTCTTGTATCATCAATATTATTTGTCACATCTTTTTTAACATCAATTCAATAGCTAATTTAGTCGCCACAAAAGCCCAACACGTCATCTAGCCCACGGCAAGCATGAACTAACAGAGAATCTTTTTGTTCGGTAAAATGTAGCAGGTTTATTATGTACATTTTTGGAAGGTGCCACCGCAGGATAGATTGGTGAGGGAGGGAGGGTAACAGAGTGCGGTGTTTTCTTGTCATCCATGGACTCTTTCCTTGACAAAGACGGGATGCCGGTACAATGAATTCGCTTCTCTGTCCTGCGGTAAGAACATCTTGTTGCCAAAACAAGGAAAAACCTTGAGCATCTGCATCATCCGTTTATCTTGTTATCCGTAGGTGGATTTTTAAGCTTTTGACGAGGTCCATGCTACTAGTGGCTTCTAATGTTGTCCAACCCTTGGCTTTTAGCATTGCAGTGTTGTACCCGCTATAAACGCGTTTACTGATTGAAACAGTCGTCGGTCTGCGGTGGACTGGACTGATGAGTAAAAGAGACCCCACGTTAATATCACACACCCTTCTTGTTGAAGTCTTTGCCAATAGTTAGTCATTGGTCACTGGCATTTCCTCTTCATGTTCTTTAAACTGTGATTGTCATCCCCACGTTCGTTTACCATTCTTGTATTCAGCATCAGTAGATTCAGCGTCATAGCTGTTTCCACGCGCTTACGCGCACACACGATAAGAAGATATAAAGAAATCTTGTCAGTAAATGGAAATCCAGGTATTTACTTGACCTATTAAATTATCCTCCGTAGATTTTTATTTAACTCAAAGCATACAACAATACTATTTGGTATAGGTTCCCCCCACCCACCCCCCCTCTATCATTGGATTCTTGCGTAGAACACACAGCTACTAAACAAAGAAGAGCTAGGATCATGACAGAAGATCTTTATTTACAGACAAAGTATACAACACTACTATTTGGTATCAGCTACATGCTGTAGCTTGACCCATGTTAAGTCAACTTAGCATGCAGTTCTCTGGCGTGGTTTCAAACAGTTTCCGTCTCTGTTCCTTCTAGCGTGTCTCCTTCCAGCTCTTGGAGCATGTTCTCCTGTGCGCTGGTGTTGCTGTGGCGAGCATGGACGAACCGTTCTTGTGTGTATGTGTTAGAGCTAGATAAAGAGATAGAGAGAGGAGAGAAGAGAGAGGTAGAGGTGTCGTGAAAGGGATACAAGTGGAGTAGCTTTATAGTGTAGTAGTGAATGGGAATAGTAGTAGTAAGATAGGAATTAGGAGCGAGAGGTTAGAAGGGGAAAGAAATGTTCTATTGACATATCGTAGCACAAAGTAATCACATTGACCTGCTGATGCCTATGAAATGATCGATCCCACAAAGCAATCACACTAAATTCGAGTAGATCGTAGTTTGTGGAACACAAAACAAATCTATTACTGATTACATGACAGTTCACATAGTATTCAAGTGGATTCAATTAGGATTGCCTGTGGATCTCCACTGGCACTCGTAAGCTAAATCCACTGCTTCCATGGAAGAATTTGACTTGCTTGATGATTCACAGTGGACGGTAGCGATGTTGAACCATCTTTTGCCGTCATCAGAAAAGATGGTGGTAATATGGTTAGATCTCTGGTATGGTCTCGAGCGTTGGTCTCCAACAGTCCTTGCCGGGGACGGGCACGGTCGAGCTAAGGCTGCAACCTCTGCCTCGTTTCAGCTCGAACACCATGTTCTCCACCGTGCTCTCCCTGCGGCTGGCGAGCAGGGAGAGCAGCAGAGCCGCCTCCTTCTTCGTCATCACCACCTTCACCCTCACGCCGTCCTTCTTGCCGTCGTCTTGATCCGCGAAACGAACTGATCGCTTCCTTTCATCCTTTTTGCTCGGTGCAGGAGCAACTTCTTTTTCCAGCACATCACCATGAGATCTGCTCCTGCTCTTGGGTCTCTTGGACTCCTGAGACAAGCTGGGCAAGCAGTTCCCCATGTGTGATGACGAGAGAGAAGGCGAGGGATGATGTGAGACATGGGAAGAAGCTGCATGGTTATAGCTTTATAGAGAAGTGAACCTGCTGAATAGTAGATTGGAATATAGGAGGAGCAGGAGTTGAAGAGACCGATTCAAAGGAGACAAAGGCCGTCGATGAAAAGGATCTTGGATTAAGACTAAGAAGGGTCGTGAGGAGACGAACGACTCGTAAGTTACACCGTCAAGGACGATCATAATATTTTAATCACTAATTACCAAAAACATTGACCTTGTGGCATTACTTGGTAGGTTACGAAATTAAAAGGAAAAATCTATCATTCGTTATATAAAAAGAAGTTAACAAACATAGGATAAAAATGTGACTTTGGATGTTAAAGAGCGAGCTGATTTATATTTTTATGATATTGGAAATAAACTTTAGTTTGAAAGCCTAATCCGATCTGTTCACTTAAATTGTTATTCGCTTTTATGATATTGGAATCGACAGGCATTTTTCGAATTTTTGTTTATGAATTATTTTTTATTTCATTTGGAGATGATGAGATTGTCTATTTTACTATACAATTTATGTTATGGAATCACCCGTAAGGCACGAGCTATGAGTTCGTTTTTCTACTTTGCTTTTCTATCTTATTTTTTAAATTGTCTGTCAATTTCTAGCTTGGGAGAGGAGTGAATAAAAATTTTAAGATACATATTTAATGAAATATAAAGATTTATATAGATAATATGTTAGTGAAAAGTTAGACGGTTGACTCACATTTAGGCTAAAACTATTGAGAATTCGATTAAGTGCATTCAAGGTCATTTTAGAGAACTTTTCTGAATTCAGTATTCAGCGTAGAGGAATCGATATGAACCCTAACGAGATGAAGGTCATTTAGGAATGAGATCACTCATATTGGTAAAAGAGGTGTAGAAGTTGATGTGATGTAACATGGCATGAAGTTGATATCAATCTCTCAGTTTCTTTTGAAAATCTTAGGATTCAAATGGACAAAGAAATGCCAAGCTAATCTCGATCATCTAAAATGCTATAATGTCAATCTTTCCTAACTTACATCTCTCACTCTAAAAGACAATAGATCTCTTTTTTTTTTCTAACCTTTAAGAACCCCAAGGGCTTTAAATAAATGGAGCAGGAGTGTCAAGTTAATCTTAACCTTTTATAACTTACATCTTATAATCCAGGGATAACCTTTATATGTGTTTGGCTATAATCCAGTGGAGGCATTTAAAAATTGATCTATTATAGTAACCACATATTGAATGGAGTCAAATTGAAATACTTTAGACAAATTGCAAACATACTCATGAGAATAAAACATAGACCGGGCCACATAAACGGACCGAGCCCAGTCGAGGGCGTTTAAACCCGACCCAAGTCGTTTGAAATTGGTGCGGCTCGCCTATAAATATCCGGGATCGAGATCCTTCCATTTCGGTTAGTTCGAGGCACAATGGAGGGAACGGGAGCAGGAACACCTCCTCCCCCTTCCCTCTTTCTCCTCTCCAATGCCGATCATTTGTTTTTCCTGATCTCTCTCCTTTTCACTTTTCTCTGTTGCCTTCGATCTAAGGCAGCGATGATGCGACATGAAGCGTACTGACGGATTAGATCGTCTATCATTTTGGTGCGCTTGGGTCGATCATGGTGACGGCGAATCGCAGATTTTTTCAATGCGTATGTATAACCTTGATCCTAACCATAGACTCCATCTCCTTTCTTCGATGCTCGGTTTACCAATTCTAAAAAGTGATGGCGGGCATTTTCCAGTATTCCTATGGAAGATGTTTTTGAGGATAGTATGCTCCAGATATGGAGCTTATCTGAAGGTAATTAAAGAGAAGCATATCATATTCTTCCCGAGTCATTGATATCACGATTCTTGGGGGCGTGCATTCTGGCTTGTTGGCGGAGATTGCGATGTATATATTGCAGTAATTCATCCTGAATGAAACCCTAGTCAGAGATAGTGATGTTCGTCATTAATATCTTAAATGATCTCAGGTCACGATGTCATTAGTTGCTGGTTTTTGATTAGCAATAATTTTCTTTTATATTTATGTACTTGTAATTTTGAGTGACGTGATCTGGAAATTTCTTAGTAGAGATTATACTCGTACCCTTAGCAGGTGTATCCGAAATTATTTACATCTTATTTGCTTCATAACCTTATTCCTTTGTATTGGTGTTGCGGTGTCATCCTGACTCTTTGTTGTCAGATATTGCAATCCTAAGCAGAATGGTCACAATAGCGTAACACCGTGTGTTCCAAGAGTATGTTTGCAAAAAGGTTTAACTAGTTGCTGGAAATATGGACTTTGTAGTGTTGTGTATACTTTTCCAACACATTTTAGTTGCTTGCTTTTATAGGAAACTAAAATAATTTGGATTCCATATTTTAGATTTGTATGGTCTGCTGCAAGTTAAAAATGAATAATATAGGTATAGGTTTTTGAATTTATTATTTCATTGTAGATTTTCATTATTATCCTTGTTTATTTTCTGATTAATGATCATTATTGTTATTTGTTTATTTTTCATTGAACAATCATCATTATTTGTTTTCAACATATATGAGGTTGTCACTTGCTATACCTATGGCTTGTTGATAGTTTGATCTAATCGGATTGTCGAATTTGGCTCTAGCAGAATCGTCTGCTCCTTTCTTCGGATTCATTGTCATCGGTTCAAGATCAACGTCCTCAGTTCAAGATCGACGTCTTTACAGGAGCTCGATCTTGCGGGGGCATGATAGAAGATAAGATTAAGTTAGGATTTAGATATGATTTCCTTAACTGAATGAGGAAATCACGTAGGTTAGTTGAGGGAAATCCTCCTATCTTCACCTATATAAATTAACGATGGATCAATGAATCAAGAGAGGGCATTTTCATTAAAAAAAAAAAAATTTGATAATTTCTCTTATAGAGAGAGGGGCTCTGATACCATGTTGGAAATAGGAAGAAGTAATGAAAATGCCCAATTGATTCATTGATCCATCGTTAATTTATATAGGTGAAGATAGGAGGATTTCCCTCAACTAACCTACGTGATTTCCTCATTCAGTTAAGGAAATCATATCTAAATCCTAACTTAATCTTATCTTCTATCACTTGCAATGTTGTGTAACATATTCTAAAAGTTTGTGTCTATGCTAAAATGGTGATATCTTCTGTGTATGATTTGGACATTTTTATGGATATTCTCTAGGAATGTTTTTTGTTTGAAAGTTCATGTACAGTTATGCTACATTAAAGATGGTACAAACTATCAACGTGTTAAGTTTGGATGTTTTACAGTATTTATTATCTTTTGCATTTATCTCATCCATAAAGGGATAGTTCTGGAATTTAGGGTTCATTATAAGCTCTTTAGTAGGATTTCTTGTGAAGCACTTCCATGTCCAGGTACATTGTTAATGTTTGAAACAATGAGACATGTAGGGGAGAATGCATGTGGTTGTTGTGGCTGTTCTTACTATTTAAGATAATTGTTCACTGTCATGCTATTGCTTGTACTTGTTTGTTATTCAGAGCTTGAATTATATGTCCCATATAGCAAATGATTAAGCTAGATGATGTAAAATGATAATAAATGATCATTGTTTGTTGCCAACAACAAATAGTTCTCTAGTTTCATATTCTCATTTAGGATTATTATCTAATTTAAGTATTTAGGGGGTATAGAGTTTGTTTTGGTGTGGGGAAAGAAATAATACATTCTCGAGGATTGCTTCTTTTCTTCCAACCTTTTCTTTTTATCCTTTCATAGGTTTAATGATTTATGTTTATTTTTGTAAATTTCACTATATTGTTTAAATTTTTGCTTATCACTATCTTGCTTTTGAATTATGAAGAGGCTATGATGATAAATAAAGTCAATTATGGATTTGACCTATCACCATTGTGGTTTGAAATACAAGATTGTTTCTCCATGGTGTTGGCAAGTTACATATTTATATGCATAAGTATGAAGCATAAAGGCTTTATGGTCTCTTTCAATGCTCGATTTTTTAATCTTAATAGGATGATGGCGTGACAGTTTGGATGGCCTTCATGGCAACCACTGCAGCCATCTCTATCTCTTAGGATGAGATTTGAGCAAGAAGAGGAATGACCTATGGTTTGTTCTTGTGATTGACAAAAGATGAATCTAAGCCTCTTATTTCTTATTTTGTAATGGCTCTTTTGACTATTTTTACTATTTAAATGTTTAAAATCATTTCGTGCCTGATCAATGGTTATTATACATATTTTCTCCAATTTTCTCTTTTCTAGGTTCAATTATATCAATTGTACACATGGTATATTTACTTAAATGGTATAAATTTTTCTGAGAATTGTTTTCATGTATACATAATAGAAAAAATTATTTGCAACCAAAATGACATTTTTAAATATTTACAAGTTTGTTATGCTTTCATAATTTTGTTTCAATTTTTTTTTTATTTGAGATTTGGATCACTTTAAGCTTCTATGAGAAGTTTACATGTTATCTTCAACATGATGTTAATTTTAGTACTTAAGAATTATTATCTGTTAAAAAGTCATTTGAGAACTTTACGTGGTAGTTGGTCCAATTAAAGAAAGACGGAGCTACGACAAACTATCTTTGGTTGGAACTTTACGTGGGTGCAATTTGGGGTGAGCATCATAGAAGGTTTTCTTTTTTAAATGAATAGATCCATTTTGCTCATTTTGTCGTGGATTTATGATTGCAAAACAATTCCAAGTCTAGGTAAATCGTTATTGTTTGAAGCAATGAAGCATATAGGGGAGAGTGCATATGGCTATTGAGGTTGTTCTTGGCTTCTTGCCATGTTAGATACATTGCCTTTGATGTTTGTTGTCATGCTACTGTTTGTACTTGTTTGTTTTTTAGACCTTAGATCCTATGCTCCATATAGCAAATGATTCTTTGTAACATTTGTGTAGATGCTTGTTCAGGTTTTAGGGATTGTGATTGTGTTGATGATATTGATTCCCCTGCATTGGTTAAGCATTGATTAAGATAGATGATGTAAAATGATGATAATGATCATTGTCTGTCGCAAGCAACAAATGGCCCTCTAGTTTTTTGTTATCATTTAGGGTTCTTATATACCTTAAGTATTTAGGGGATATGGAGTTTGGTTTGGTGTGGGGAAAGAAATAATACATTCAAGAGGATTGCTTCTTTTCTTCCAACCTTTTTCTTTTTATCCTTTTGATGATTGACATTTTTTTTTTTGTAAATTTCACTATATTGTTTTCTTCTTTGTTTATCACTATCTTGCTTTTGAATTATGGAGAGGCTATGATGATAAATAAAAGTCAATTATTGATTTGACCAATTATCATTGTGCTTTGAAACTCAAGATTTTTTCTCAATGGTGTTGGCAAGTCACAGATTTTTATGCATATGTATGAAGCATAAAGGCTTTATGATCTCTTTTAATGCTCGATTTTTCAATCTTAATAGGATGATGGCGAGGCAGTTTGGATGGCCTTCATGGCAACCACTGCAGCCATCTCTATCCCTTAGGATGAGATTTGAGCAAGAAGAGGGATGACCTATGGTCTGTTCTTTTGATTGACAAAAGATGAATCTGAGCCTCCTATTACTTATTTTTTTAATGGCTCTTTTGATTATTTTTACTATTTAAATGCTTAAAATCATTTCATGCCTGATCATTGGTTACTATACATGTTTCTCCATTTCTCTCTTTTCTAGGTTCAATTATTTTAAATGTACTCATTGTATATTTACTTAAATGGTGCAAATTTTTTTGAGAATTATTTTCATGTATACATTATAGAAAAAATTATTTGCAACCAAAATGACATTTTTAAATATTTACAAGTTTGGCATGCTTTCATAATTTTGTTTCAATTTTTTTTCATTTGAGATTTGGATCACTTTAAGCTTCTATGAGAAGTTTACATGTTATCTTCAACAAGATGTTAATTTTAGTACTTAAGAATTATTATACGTTAAAAAGTCATTTGAGGAAAAAATGGCAATGTGATGGTCCATTAAAAAAATATGTGAGCTACGACAAACTATCTTTTGGTTGGAACTTTACGTGGGTGCAATTTGGGGTGAGCATCTTAAAACGTCATTTTTTTTAAATGAATAGATCCATTTTGCTCATTTTGTCTTGGATTTATGATTGCAAAACACTTCCATGTCTTGGTAAATCGTTATTGTTTGAAGCAGTGAAACATCTAGGGGAGAGTGCATGTGGCTATTGAGGTTGTTCTTGGCTTCTTGCCATGTTAGATACATTGTCTTTGATGTTTGTTGTCATGCTACTGTTTGTACTTGTTTGTTTTTTAGACCTTAGATTCTATGCCCCATATAGCAAATGATTCTTTGTAACATTTGTGCAGATGCTTGTTCAGGTTGTAGGGAATGTGATTGTGTTGATGACATTGATTCCCCTACATTGGTTAAGCATTAATTAAGCTATATGATGCAAAATGGCCATTGTTTGTCGCAAACTATAAATAGTTCTCTAGTTTTTTATTCTCATTTAGGATTCTTATTTAACAATGGTATCGGGGGATATGGAGCTTGTTATGGTGTGGGGAAAGTAATAATACATTCAAGAGGATTGCTTCTTTTCTTCCATTCTTTTTTTTTATCCTTTTATGGCTTTGATAATTTATATTTTTTTTTATAAATTTCACTATATTATTTTCATCTTTGCTTCTCACTATCTTGCTTTTGAATTATGAAGAGGCTATGATGATAAATAAAAGTCAATGATGGATTTGATCAATCGTCATTTGGGCTTTTAAACGCAAGATTGTTTCTCCATGGTATTGGCATAGATTCTTTTGCACAAGTATGAAACATAAAGCCTTTGTGATCTCTTTCAATGCTCCATTTTCCAATCTTAAAAGGATGATGGCGAGGCAGTTTGGATGGCCTTCATGGCAACCACTGCAGCCATCTCTATCTCTTAGGATGAGATTTGAGCAAGAAGAGGGATGACCTTTGGTCTGTTCTTGTGATTGACAAAAGATTAATCTGAGCCTCCTATTACTTATTTTTTTAATAGCTCTTTTGATTATTTTTACTTTTTAAATATTTAAAATCATTTCATGCCCGATCAAATACATGTTTCTCCATTTCTCTCTTTTCTAGGTTCAATTATTTTAATGTACTCATGGTATATTTGCTTAAATGGTGTAAATTTTTTTGAGAATTGTTTCGATGTAGATATTATAGTTGGTCCAATTAAAAAAAGTCATGAGCTACGACAAACTATTTTTGTTTGGAACTTTACGTGGGTGCAATTTGGGGTGAACATCTTAGAAGGTTTTCTTTTTTAAATGAATAGATCCATTTTGCTCATTTTGTCGTGGTTTTATTATTCCAAAACACTTCCATGTCTAGGTAAATCATTATTGTTTGAATCAATGAAGCATCTAGGGGAGAGTGCATGTGGCTATTGAGGTTTTTCTTGGCTTCTGGCCATGTTAGATACATTGTCTTTGATGTTTGTTGTCAGGCTACTGTTTGTACTTGTTTGGTTTTTAGACCTTAGATCCTATGCCCCATATAGCAAATGATTGTGCAGATGCTTGTTCAGGTTGTAAGGAATGTGATTGTGTTGATGACATTGATTCCTCTACATTGGTTAAGCATTAATTAAGCTAGATGATGTAAAATGATCATAAATGATCATTGTTTGTCGCAAACTATAAATAGTTCTCTAGTTTTTTATTCTCATTTAGGAGTCTTATTTAACTAAGGTATCGGGGGATATGGAGCTTGTTTTGGTGTGGCGAAAGTAATAATACATTCAAGAGGATTGCTTCTTTTCTTCCATTCTTTTTTTTTTATCCTTTTATGGCTTTGATAATTTATATTTTTTTTTGTAAATTTAACTATATTATTTTCATCTTTGCTTCTCACTATCTTGCTTTTGAATTATGAAGAGGCTATGATGATAAATAAAAGTCAATGACGGATTTGATCAATCGTCATTTGGGCTTTTATATGCAAGATTGTTTCTCCATGGTGTTGGCATAGATTCTTTTGCACAAGTATGAAGCATAAAGACTTTGTGATCTCTTTCAATGCTCCGTTTTCCAATCTTAATAGGATGATGGCGAGGCAGTTTGGATGGCCTTCATGGCAACCACTGCAGCCATCTCTATCTCTTAGGATGAGATTTGAGCAAGAAGAGGGATGACCTATGGTCTGTTCTTATGAATGACAAAAGATTAATCTGAGCCTCCTATTACTTATTTTTTTAATGACTCTTTGATTATTTTTACTTTTTAAATGTTTAAAATCATTTCATGCCCGATCAATGGTTACTATACATGTTTCTCCATTTCTCTCTTTTCTAGGTTCAATTATTTTAAATGTACTCATGGTATATTTGCTTAAATGGTGTAATTTTTTTTTAGAATTGTTTCGATGTAGATATTATAGAAAAATTTATTTGTCAACCAGAATGGCATTTTTAAATATTTACAAGTTTATTGTGCTTTCATAATTTTGTTTCAAAAATTTTTTAAAACCTCAGATTTGGATCAATTTTAACTTGTACGAGAAGTTTAGATGTTATCTTCAACATTGAGTTAATTTTAGGAATTTTGAGAATTATTATCAGGATGTTAAAAATCATCTGAGGAAAAAAAATATGGCAATGTGATAGTTGGTCCAGTTAAAAGAAAGTCTTGAGTTTGCCGACAACAAACTGTCTTTGTCTTTGGCTGGAACTTTGTTTGGGTACAATTTGGGGTGAGAACCTTAGAAGGATTTCTTTTTTAAATGAACAGATCATATCTGCTGTCGTTGTCATGGATTTATGCTTTTAAAACACTTTCATGTCTAGGTAAATTGTTACTGTTTGAAGCAATGAAGCATTTAGGAGGCAGCGGATGTGGTTATTGGTGTTGTTCTTGCCATATCACATACATTGTTTCTTATGTTTGTTGTCGTGCTACTTTTGTACTTGTTTGTTATTCAGACCTTAAATCCTACTCCCGATATTGCAAATGATTCTTTGTTACATTTGTGCAAATGCTTGTTTAGGTTGTAGGGATTGTGATTGTGTTGATGGCATTGATTCCCCTGCATTGGTTAAGCATTGATTAAGATAGATGATGTAACATGATGATAATGATCATTGTCTGTCGCAAGCAACAAATAGTCCTCTAGTTTTTTGTTCTCATTTAGGGTTCTTATTTAGTATTTAGGGGATATGGAGTTTGGTTTGGTGTGGGGAATGAAATAATACATTCAAGAGGATTGCTTCTTTTCTTCTAATCTTTTTCTTTTTATCCTTTTGATGATTGACATTTTCTTTTTTGTAAATTTCACTATATTATTTTCATATTTGCTTATCACTATCTTGCTTTTGAATAATGGAGAGACTATGATGATAAATAAAAGTCAATTATTGATTTGACCAATCACCATTGTGCTTTGAAACCCAAGATTTTTTCTCAATGGTGTTGGCAAGTCACAGATTTTTATGCATATGTATGAAGCATAAAGGCTTTATGGTCTCTTTTAATGCTCGATTTTTCAATCTTAATAGGATGATGGCGAGGCAGTTTGGATAGCCTTCATGGCAACCACTGCAGCCATCTCTATCTCTTAGGATGAGATTTGAGCAACTAGAGGGATGACCTATGGTCTGTTCTTGTGATTGACAAAAGATGAATCTGAGCCTCCTATTACTTATATTTTTAATGGCTCTTTTGATTATTTTTACTATTTAAATGCTTAAAATCATTTTATGCCTAATCAGTGGTTACAATACATGTTTCTCCATTTCTCTCTTTTCTAGGTTCAATTATTTTAAATGTACTCATTGTATATTTACTTAAATGGTGTAAATTTTTTTGAGAATTATTTTCATGTATACATTATAGAAAAAATTATTTGCAACCAAAATGACATTTTTAAATATTTACAAGTTTGGTATGCTTTCATAATTTTGTTTCAATTTTTTTCTCATTTGAGATTTGGATCACTTTAAGCTTCTATGAGAAGTTTACATGTTATCTTCAACATGATGTTAATTTTAGTACTTAAGAATTATTATATGTTAAAAAGTCATTTGAGGAAAAAAAATGGCAATGTGATAGTTGGTCCAATTAAAAAAATATGTGAGCTACGACAAACTATCTTTGGTTGGAACTTTACGGGGTGCAATTTGGGGTGAGCATCTTAGAAGGTTTTCTTTTTTAAATGAATAGATCCATTTTGCTCATTTTGTCGTGGATTTATGATTGCAACCACTGCAGCCATCTCTATCCCTTAGGATGAGATTTGAGCAAGAAGAGGGATGACCTATGGTCTGTTCTTTTGATTGACAAAAGATGAATCTGAGCCTCCTATTACTTATTTTTTTAATGGCTCTTTTGATTATTTTTACTATTTAAATGTTTAAAATCATTTTATGCCCGATCAATGGTTACTATACATGTTTCTCCATTTCTCTCTTTTCTAGGTTCAATTCTTTTAAATGTACTCATGGTATATTTGCTTAAATGGTGTAAATTTTTCTGAGAATTATTTCGATGTCGATATTATAGAAAAATTTATTTGTCAACCAGAATGACATTTTTAAATATTTACAAGTTTGTTGTGCTTTCATAATTTTGTTTCAAGTTTTTTTTTAACTCTTAGATTTGGATCAATTTTGTTTCAAAGAATATGTTTAGTTTTCATCTTTGCTTCTCACTATCTTGCTTTTGGATTATTAAGAGGCTATGATGATAAATAAAAGTCAATTATGGATTTGACCAATCACCATTGTGCTTTGAAACGCAAGATTGTTTCTCCATGGTGTTGGCAAGTCACAGATTGTTATGCATAAGTATGAAGCTTAAAGGCTTTATGATCTCTTTCAATACTCGATTTTTCAATTTTAATTGGATGATGACGAGGCAGTTTGGATGGCCTTCATGGCAACTACTGTAGCCATTTCTCTCTCTTAGGATGAGATTTGAGCAAGAAGAGGGAAGACCTATGGTCTGTTCTTGTTATTGACAAAAGATGAATTATTATGATCTTATTTCTTTTTTGACAAAAGATGAATTATTGACAAAAGACCTAGAGCCTCCTATTTCTTTTTTTGTAATGGCTCTTTTGATTATTTTTAGCGCTATTTTAATTTGAGATATTTTAAGAATTATTATCACACTATTAAAATCATTTGTCGAGAAAAATGACAATCAGATGGTCAAATAAAAGAAAGTCTGAGTTTTGTTATAATAAACTATCTATAATGAGAACTTAGTGTTGGTACAATTTGGGGCTTGTTATAAGCGTTTTATTAGGTTTTCTTTTTAAAATGAACCTGCCATGGGAGGTCCGTTTTGCTCACATTGTCATGGAGTTATGCTTGCAAAACACTTTCATGTTCAGGTACATCTTTATTGTTTGAATTAATGAGGCATCTGGGGGAGAACTATGTGGTTTTGTTGTTACTCTTGTTATTTTGGATAGTTTATTTCTTTTATTTTTGTTATCATGCTATTGTTTATACTTGTTTGTTATTCGGAGCTTAAATGCTCTGCCCCATGCAATAAATGATTTTTTGTGCCATTTATAAAAATGCTTGTTTAGGTAATAGGGATTGCGATTGTATTGATGACATTGTTACCCTTCCATTGGTTAAGCATCGGTTAAGCTGGATGATGTAAAATGATCATTTTATTCCCATTTAGGGTTCTTATTTAATTGAGGCTTTTAGGGGATATAGAGTTCGTTTTTCCCTGACCTTTTTCTTTTTATTCTTTCATTGTTTTGATGATCGACTCTTCTTTTTTCAGAAGCTATGTTGTATTATTTTCATCTTTGCTTCTCACTATCTTGGTTTTGAATTATGAAGAGACTATGATGATTGAGAAATCACCATGTAGGCTTCATGGCAATCACTACAGCCATGTCTTAGGATGGGATTTTGGGCAAAACTAGGGAATATCTGTGGTCTCTTCTTGTGATTGGCAATGATAAATCTGAGCCTTCTATTTCTTATTTTGCAATGATTCTTTTGATTAATTTGGCCATTTGAATGTTTAAAATCATTTAATACCTGACCAAGGATTACTACACTTATTTTCTCCATTTCATTCTTTTCTAGGATCAATTATTTTTAACGTATTCATGGTATATTTGTTGTGTTAATTTTTTGATGATTGGATTGAGACAATATACAAAAAAATTATTTGTTAAACGAAAATGTTATGTTAATTTGATTATTATCGATATTTGTATCACATTCTTAAATGTTTACAAGTTTGGTGTGCTTTCATAATTTTGTTTCCAGTTTTTTCTTCTATGAGATTTGCATCACTTTAAGGGTCTATGAGAAGTTTAATGGACAGCACATGTAGTTTTTTGGATTGTTATTGCTATTTAAGATATATGGTTTCTTTTGTTTGCCATTGTGCTATTGGTTGTACTTGTTGGTTATTCAGAGCTTCTATGATAAGCCCTATACAACAAATGAATGTTTGTACTGTTTGCACAAATGTTTATTAAGGTAGTAGGGATTTGGATTATATTGATGATATTGTTGCCATCTTTACTCCATTGGTTAAGTTAGATGATGTAAAACGATCATTGTTTGTTGCAAACAACACATCTTTCTCTAGGTTATTTTATTCCCTTTTAGGATTCTTATTTAGTTGATCTTAAAATGTGGATGGTTGCATCAGAAGGTAGAGAGATATATTGGTGAGCAAGATTGTGGCATTTCATGGACGTTCTTTAGCAAGTGTTTTTCATTGATTGATCGTATTAAGCTTCTATGAGAAGTTTAATGGACAGCGCATGTAGTTGCTGGGATTGTTATTGCTATTTCAGATATATGGTTTTTTCTGTTTGCCATTGTGCTATTGGTTGTACTTGTTGGTTATTCAGAGCTTCTATGATATGCCCTATACAACAAATGATTCTTTTTACTGTTTGCACAATTGTTTGTTAAGGTAGTAGGGATTTGGATTATATTGATGATATTGTTGCCATCTTTACTCCATTGGTTAAGCTAGATGATGTAAAACGATCATTGTTTGTTACAAACAACACATCATTCTCTATTTTTTTATTCCCTTCCAGGATTCTTATTTAGTTGATCTGAAAATGTGGATGGTTGCATCAAAAGGTAGAGAGATATATTGGTGAGCAAGATTGTGACATTTTATTGATGTTCTTTAGCAAGTGTTTTTCTTTGATTGATCGTATTAAGCTTCTATGACAAGTTTAATGGACATCGCATGTTGTTGTTGGGATTGTTATTGCTATTTTAGATATATGGTTTCTTTTGTTTGCCATTGTGCTATTGGTTGCACTTGTTGGTTATTCAGAGCTTTTATGATAAGCCCTATACAACAAATGATTCTTTGTACTGTTTTCACAAATATTTGTGAAAGTAGTAGGGATTTGGATTATATTGATGATATTAATGGCATCTTTACTCCATTGGTTAAGCTAGATGTTGTAAAACAATCATTGTTTGTTGCAAACAACACATCATTCTCTAGTTTTTTTATTCCCTATTAGGATTCTTATTTAGTTGATTTGAAAATGTGGATGGTTGTATCAAAAGGTAGAGAGATATATTGGTGAGCAAGATTGTGGCATTTTCTTTGATTGATCGTATTAAGCTTTTATGAGAAGTTTAATAAACATCACATGTAGTTGTTGGGATTGTTATGGCTATTTTAGATATATGGTTTCTTTTGTTTGTCATTATGCTATTGGCTGTACTTGTTGGTTATTCAGAACTTCTATGATAAGCCCTATACAACAAATGTAGTATGTTGGTGAGCAAGATTGTGGCATTTTAGGGACGTTGTTTAGCAAATATTTTTCTTTGATTGATCGTATTAAGCTTCTATGAGAAGTTTAATGGATAGCGCATGAAGTTGTTGGGATTGTTATTGCTATTTTAGATAGATGGTTTCTTTTTTTTTGTCATTGTGCTATTGGTTGTACTCGTTGATTATTCAAAGCCTTTATGATATGCTCTATACAACAAATGATACTTTGTACTGTTTGCATAAATGTTTGTTAAGTTATTTGGGATTTGGATTATATTGATGATATTGTTGTCATCTTTACTCCATTGGTTAAGCTAGATGATGTAAAACGATCATTGTTTGTTGCAAACAACACATCATTCTCTAGTTTTTTATTCCCTTTTAGGATTCTTATTTAGTTGATATAAAAATATGGATGGTTGCATCAAAAGGTAGAGAGATATATTGGTGAGCAAGATTGTGACATTTTATGGACGTTCTTTAGCAAGTGTTTTTCTTTGATTGATCGTATTTAGCTTCTATGAGAAGTTTAATGGACATCGCATGTAGTTATTGGGATTGTTATTGCTATTTTAGATATATGGTTTCTTTTGTTTGTCATTGTGCTATTGGTTGTACTTGTTGATTATTCCGAGCCTTTATGATATGCCTTATACAACAAATGATACTTTGTACTGTTTGCATAAATGTTTGTTAAGTTAGTTGGGATTTGGATTATATTGATGATATTGTTGTCATCTTTACTCCATTCACATCATTCGCTTGTTTTTTATTCCCTTTTAGGATTCTTATTTAGTTGATTTGAAAAAGTGGATGGTTGCATCAAAAGGTAGAGAGATATATTGGTGAGCAAGATTGCGGCATTTTATGGACGTTCTTTAGCAAATATTTTTCTTTGATTGATCGTATTAAGCATCTATGAGAAGTTTAATGGACAGCGCATGTAGTTGCTGCGACTGTTATTGTTATTTTAGATATATGGTTTTTTTTGTTTGTCATTGTGCTATGTGTTGTACTTGTTGGTTATTCAGAGTTTCTATGATATGCCCTATACAACAAATGATTCTTTGTATTGTTTGCACAAATGTTTGTTAAGGTAGTAAGGATTTGGATTATATTGATGATATTGTTGCCATCTCTACTTCATTGGTTAAGCTAGATGATGTAAAACGATCATTGTTTGTTACAAACAACATATCATTCTCTAGTTTCTTTATTCCCTTTTAGGATTCTTATTTAGTTGATCTGAAAATGTGGATGGTTGCATCGAAAGGTAGAGATATATTGGTGAGGAAGATTGTGGCATTTTAGGAACGTTCTTTAGCAAGTGTTTTTCTTTGATTGATCGTATTAAGCTTCTATGAGAAGTTTAATGGACATCGCTTGTAGTTGTTGGGATTGTTATTCCTATTTCAGATATATGATTTTTTTTGTTTGTCATTGTGCTATTGGTTGTACTTGTTGGTTATTCAGAGCTTCTATGATAAGCCCTATACAACAAATGATTCTTTGTACTGTTTGCACAAATATTTGTTAAGGTAGTAGGGATTTGGATTATATTAATGATATTGTTGTCATCTTTACTCCGTTTATTAAGTTAGATGTTGTAAAATGATCATTGTTTGTTGCAAACAACACATCATTCTCTAGTTTTTTTATTTCCTTTTAGGATTCTTATTTAGTTGATTTAAAAATATGGATGGTTGTATCAAAAGTTAGAGAGATATATTGGTGAGTAATATTGTGACATTTTATGGACGTTCTTTAGCAAGTGTTTTTCTTTGATTGATCGTATTAAGCTTCTATGAGAAGTTTAATGGACATCGCATGTAGTTGTTGGGATTGTTATTGCTATTTCAGATATATGGTTTTTTTTGTTTGTCATTGTGCTATTGGTTGTACTTGTTGGTTATTCAGAGCTTCTATGATAAGCCCTATACAACAAATTATTCTTTGTACTGTTTGCACAAATGTTTGTTAATGTAGTAGGGATTTGGATTATATTGATGATATTGTTGCTATCTTTACTCCATTGGTTAAGCTAGATGTTGTAAATCGATCATCGTTTGTTGCAAACAACACATCATTCTCTAGTTTTTTTATTCCCTTTTTGGATTCGTATTTAGTTGATTTGAAAATGTTGATGGTTGCATCAAAAGGTAGAGAGATATATTGGTGAGCATGATTGTGGCATTTTATCGACGTTCTTTAGCAAGTGTTTTTCTTTGATTGATCATATTAAGCTTCTATGAGAAGTTACAGTGTATGTAGTTGTTGGGATTGTTATTGTTATTTTAGATATATGGTTTATTTTGTTTGTCATTGTGCTATTGGTTGCACTTGTTGGTTATTCAGAGCTTTTATGAAAGCCCTATACAACAAATGATTCTTTTTGCTGTTTGCTTAAATGTTTGTTAAGGTAATATGGATTTGGATTATATTGATGATATTGTTGTCATCTTTACTCCATTGGTTAAGCTAGATGATGTAAAACGATCATTGTTTGTTGCAAATAATATATTATTTTTTTTATTTTTTTATTTTCTTTTAGGACTCTTATTTAGTTGATCTGAAAATATGGATGGTTGCATCAAAAGATGTTTAATTTGGATATTCCACCGCTATTCCTTTTTACATGCATTTGCCTCTTCCCTAATGGGATAATGGAAATTGATATGCTTGAGTTCTCTGTGATTGAATGTGTAGTGATGAAAAATAGGAAAATGATTGTCACTGAATTTATTGGTTGGGTTTATATCGAGATGTTAAATTCCTCGTATGATTACTACAAATGTTATCTCATATTAAACGCTCCTCTTATGATTAGTACAGACGTTAAATTCCTCGTATGATTACTACAAATCTTATCTCAATTTCACGTAGTTGCTATATAATGGATCTCAAATCAAATATTATTTTGGGCCTTTTGTTGAAATGACGTCTGTGCATTTTGTATGGCAATAGAAGTCTTCTTTTGCAATTAGTTCAGTATTATTATTTACTTGTCGGTTTAAAACTTTTTTGTTTTGTTCATTTTGCTGAAAAAATCCTTGGTAACATGTTTTGTGTAGGAGTTTTTTCATACTGGAATAGTGATTAAAAATATGGAACAATGTTAGTTTAACAATCATTGGGATGTGTGGCCGGACTGAAAAAATTATTTTTGACCGAATCATTTTACTTATTAAATCATCATCATTTGTAAAATTGGTTGGTAGGTTCTAAACTAATCAAGAATTGGACTCTTGATCAGCTTGATATTAATCTTTAATTTTCTTAATTTTTAACCAAAGATCCTCTATTTTTTTATTGTAAAAATGTAAAAAAAATTATTATATATATATAATTCTTTGTTTCCCTCAACGTGCCTAATTTCTTGTTGCCTATTTCACCAATGTTTTTATATTTATTTTATTATAAAACGGTTTTATAATATTATTTGTATAATTTGAATATATATATATATATATATATATATATATTGCATATTAACCAATTGAATCAGTTTCTCCGTCTCTCTCGCTTTATTTTCCTGTATTACTTGATTTTCTGATATTCTAACATTTAATTGTTACTGTTTATATCGTTGTAATGTGTTCTTAGTGTCTAAGACTTTAATTTTTTTTTTGTGGTTTTCAATTTTATAGGCTTTTAAAAATAATATTAACATCACAAATAATTGTGTTTTCAATGTTATCGTTGGCTGCTCAAACAATTGGTTCTTATCTAACTTCAATTATTCGTCACTACGAACCAGTAAGTACCTTCATCTTTCCGTAAATTAATTAGTTCATGTTTTTGTGACCCAAAATTGTCTCAGATCTTTCAACCGCCAACAATCATCTTGATCTGTTGCTTCTCGCTTTCATGATATAAGATGACAACTAGATGAAAACTTGATCAGAATTATTCTAGGCCATGCAACACACCTACATGATAGAATCTTAAATCGTCTCTTTACCATAGTCAAGACACCTTAAAATCTTAAGTCTCTCTTAGAATATTCATTTCAAAACCAAATCTATAGTATGTAAAGGGTTTTATAATAGCCTTTTTTTACTCTCATTCTTCACCTACTGGCTTTTATTTCGTCTAAGACTTGCTCTACTAAAGAGATAATCCTATCCTTTATACCGACCCTGCAATGTAAAAACTCTTCTCTCGTTTACCCAATTGCATCCTTTATTGCAGGATAGATTTCTTCGTTCCTTATAATGATTCAGCAATGTGCCTTATCAGTAGAAGTTTAGAGGCAGAAAAGATAGAATTAGGGGATGGATAGTGAGTCTGGTAGACCGTAGTGTTAGTTTGGTAATTATCATTAGAAGAATGAAAGCGTAGATCACTAAATTAATCAGTAAAATAATAAAAAAAATCATATAACTAAATTAATCATTTTTCTCCGACACACTGCACCCAACACCCCCCAGGGCCCCACCCTCGTCATCGATCCTTTCCCTTTCTCCCTCATTCTTTCTTGTTACCTCCTCTCTCTCTTTCTTTTTTGTGTCGCCCCTATATCTCATGTCTCATCCCCCTCTCAAGCTATTTCTCCTTTCCTATAGTTACCTCTCCCTCCACTCCCATTGCCCTCCCTCTCTTATGGCTCATCATTCGTTTTCTATCATTGCTTCCTCTCCTCGTATTTTACTATTCTTCGTTGTTTGTTACCTCCTTCCTTTCCCCCTCCTCGTATCTTACTATTCATCAATCCTTTTCCCCTTTTTCTCTTATTTTCATGTTTCTTTCCCTTTCTTCCTCGTTATCTTCTCTCCTCTTCCCTCCCCATGTCGCCCTCATATCTTGTCATCAATCCCCTCGTAAAATTGAGATTTTATGATAAGAGCAAAAAAAAAAAAAAAAAAGATATTATTTGAAAAAAATACATGAGAAAAATTTAAAAAAAAAAATCTTGAAGAAAAAAATAAAAAACAAAAATAACTTATCTCTTTTAGAAAAAGGAGGGACAACGAACGTGCTTTGCATGATCAAAGCAACAAGGATCACCACTATCAACATAGCATGGTTTAAAAAGGAAAATTAACACACCAACAGGGCTTCAGAAACTGCCGCAGTAGTTCGGCTATATTCAAAATTATGGTTCAGTCGCATGTGCCCAAGTCCCATCAAACCAAAGCATAACGTTCTGCACTACTAAGTGCAAGTCTCAAAGGTAAAGAAAGAAAAACGTATAAAGGATCGCTAATATTGTTTACTAAACACATCCAACTTGCTACATCTAGATTCAGAATTCAACTCTGCCCTATTCTTGCTCACTTTACTAATTAGTCTTTTCTAGACCACTCTCCCCCTTTCACCCCAGTTGAGCTCCTTTCTTACCCTCTTTTTAATTTTTTTTTTTTCTTCTCCCTTTTGGCAAGAATAAACAAAAGTCTAAATTCTCTAATTTTCATTTACCTACACTTGATACCTGACAACTTATATGATTTGCCTAGAACACTCATCTTTCACCCTAACCCTAAGCCTCTCATCTTTCTCCTTTTCTTTTTTCTATCTCAAATGATTTGCCTGTATTCTGTTTCGGGTCAAGAAATCTAAAACCTCTCAGCTACCTTGTTTGACACAGGAGAGATGGTGGCACGCTACGATCAAAACTATAATCAAGATAATAAGACAAGTCTGAGCTTTATTGTCTCTTAATGTGTAATTCATCCTTTATTTTTTTTTAAAAAAAAAATACCGGTTTTCTTCAAAAAGGAAAATATTTATCCAAAAATAATCTATAATACTTCCCCTTCAATTCATCACTCTACACTGAAAACAGAATTTTTGAGTATTTGCTGAAGACATTAAAATGAATTTATGACCACTGAAACAAATTTTCGTTTAACATCAAATTTTTTTCTTCAACACTCTGATAAATAATATAATGCCGAAACAATAACAAATCTACATTCTGATTACATAGACCTTTACTATGAGAATCTTATAGAAAACCCTTTTTTAGTGATCGATACCTCTTCTTCATCATGATAAGAATCTGATTCTGTTTCCTGGTAATTAGCCCATTCACCATGAGAGCTGTCATTCTGTTCATCTCTCGAGGAAGGAACTCTTAGTGAATTTACAGGAACAGGTATAGGTTCCTCAGCGAAGTAGCGATCGATCATGGAGTGTCTCTGTTGCAGTAGCTCTATTTGCAGGGTTCATTATGGCAGAGAAGCCTCTTGACTAGATTAAGCTCAGAGGCCGACCTGTTTGGCAGGCATGCTTCCAGACCAATTGGGTTCTCAACCTTATTAAAGAAGATCTTGTTGTGATCAGGTAACTTTGAGCAACCTGGCCAAGACACTGATGATTCTTCCTAGTTGATCGATGTCAGATGTTCCTGGAAACAAAGGCTCTAAATTCTTGAAGAATCCTAATAATCTCACAAAACGATAGCTAAAGCATACGTTAACTTTGAGCAGAAATAATGAAATGGAAGAAAATAAAACAATAAGGAAATAAACCAAGTATGTATACGCTAAGCCTCCACAACCTTCAATTTGACGGAGCCCAGTCGAGGGTGTTTACGGGTAAACGAGTCTTTTTCACTAAGACATTTAGACATTTAAAAATTTAATCACATTTTTCTAACACCCAAGTTAGAAAACTTACGGTCTTTTCACGAAGGAATTCATGTGAATCTCAACCTCATTAGTAAGACTAGAAGAGTCAAGTTGACATGAAGGTACAATAGGGCTTTGGCAAAACTTTACAACTCACGAATGAAGGTATGGAACGTTGGCTTAGATTGTTGATTGCAAGTGATTGATGATCTAATCCACTTCCCAGGAAAGATGATACTAAATTGGCAATGACTATCTTGGTTGATTGAAGTTGTCCAACTTTGAAGATCAAGATGCTTGGTCAGACAACCCTTTTCCTGCACTTGCTCATATTTAACCTCAGGTTGTTTTATCTCAACTCTTAACATTGATTCAAGTCCCATGTCGAGAAAAACATGTCACAATAAATTCTAATGTTGTATGTTTACAACATTAGAATTTATTGTGATCTTTACATTTAAATAGGATTACATATTTAAGGTTGAGGTCATTACATCCCAAAGAAGAGAATTGATACCCGACCAATAAAAACAAATGATCTTTACATCATGACCTACGTGTCTGTAAGTTTGCTCTCGCCTCCTCCTCGGGCAAAGATGATTCGAGCGAAGAGCTTGGATTGTCGTTAAAGTCCCGCTTCATCTTTAGCTTGACCCTTACATCCTTAGATCCGGTGGCCTACGAGAGTCGCAAGCTCAATGAGACCGAGCGACGATATCCTGTGCATGAGAAGGAGATGACAGCGGTGGTTCACTGTCTACGAGTGTGACGACACTATCATTAAAAAATCTCAGAAATAAGGTTTATCATCTTATATTGATTGGTGATGCTAATCCTATTCTAGATTGATACTTACCGGTTAATACTAACATATCAATAAAAAATCTAGAAAATTAAAAAAAAACTTATTCAAGCCTTTTAATTATAATTTAATATAAATTTAATTAAATTTTAATAAGAAAAAGAATCAAAATAAGCATTAGAAAGCAAATTTATTATATTTTGACTTTGAGTAATCACTTTATTGCATGTTATTTCCTTTTTTTATTTTCGTTGTTGTTGAATCATTTACAAATGTATAAGATATCCATATTTTAACAACATGAGTAACAAATGCACGCAAATTAACCAAAATAAACGTTGGGACTCCAATAGCTAATGGAACGGGTTCTTTAATTTTATAAATTTATATATCAATATGTACATCTATCGGACCTAATATTGAAACTTCTCCCATGACATAACATATTAGCAAACTATACGTCATTGATGTAGCATCATGATAATGATTGTTGCTTGATCGTCATGAATAACGTATTTGATAAGCTTCCTAAGGCAAGTATGACTATGGCATGTATGGTTAAAAAGATTGGAGTATAAGAACGATCAATCTTAAAGAAAATAACTAATTATTATTGTATATTTGTGGATTGTAAGATCGATCCACCACCGTAATATGATGATTATAAATAAATTAATATTTGTATCGATATCGTACAAGCTAGAATACACGAGTTCTATTGTCGCCACCGACTTATCGTTTTATATCCTAAGAACGATTGACCTCAACAAAAATGACCAATTATTGTTATATATCTACTGATGGTATATTTGTTGATCGTAAGAACCTTTCTATAATATAGTGAAGGCTCTATCTACCTGCTCAAAGTTTATCAATTGTCTTATCATTTCCTTGTTCCTGAAGTATAAAAGTTGTGTGAAACATTTCAAAATGAGATCCAATGATTAAATTGATGGTACCGATTAAAACATGTTGATAACGAAAATCATCCGATCGGTACACCATATATCCTGCTTTTGTACCATACCAAAATCTAATGAAATTACGCTCATTGATCTATATAATGGTAGAAAGCAAATTTGTGGATCACAATTCCTCTATCTGTTGTTTCCAAAAGAAAAAAAGGAACTGTACATTTATTATTCATCATCGTAGCAAATACGGCTTCTGAACAAAAACCACCAAGAGAAGAAATAAGAAAAGAAAAACGTGAAGGGCCACAACTTGACTGCAACACATGAAAAAAAAAAAAAACCCTTCCAAAATTAACACCCTGAACATACATAAGACCAATAGAGTGGCTGCGTTGGTGGCAAGAGATGCACCTCTCCTAAGCATGGTGTCAGAGACCGGACCACAATGGATATGCTTTCTCTAGGCAGTCACTCTGTGGACTAAATCTTCACTGGAGACGGGCTTCTCCTTGCTACAAGTATTCACATCTTTCATCAGATACTCGTCCACCTGGGAGGCAGCTTGACGGCCCTCGTTAATGGCCCAAACGACAAGCGACTGGCCTCGTCGACAGTCTCCTGCAGCAAACACCCCATCTACGCTGGTCGAGAAACGCCCGTACTCTGCCTTGAAGTTTGACCTGTTGTCCCGCTCCATGCCCAGCTGATCAGCAATCGTCTGTTGAGAGCATGAGTTAGTACCCCACCTTGACAATAGATAACCATGTAGAGACTCCAGTCTTATCATACAGGAAAGCTACATTTTTTTGCTAGATGCATGTGGCAAAAAATTGATGCCATGTTCATCTTCATGCGAAGGCACAGAAGGTGACTTGATCAGGTTTTACAAAGATAAAGAGGAAAACAAATAAAACTTGCTAAAGAACAAGAAAGGATAGTTCCCAAATTATCTACTGAAAACTGTGTTGCCAACCCAAAAAAGTTGAGGAACAATAGAGAAAGAACTCACCGACTCTGGACCAAGGAAACCCATGGCTAAAAGAACCAGGTCAGCCTCTATAGTCTCCTCCGAACCCTTGATTTCCTCAAACTGGAACTTGCCGCTACTATCCTTTGCCCAATGTACACGGACCACCTCAATGCCTTTGACAACTCCGCTTTCGTCTCCCACGAATCGTTTAGTCAGGACTTCATAGGATCGTGGGTCCTTTCCAAACTTGGCTGATGCTTCTTGATGACCGTAGTCTACTCGGAAAATGCGAGGCCACTGCAGAAAAACAACCCAGTTAACTCTTACTATAGAGCAGAATCAGAAATAGTAGTTGCCACTGTGCGGTGGTTGTCGTTTGCTTTCAAAATTTTAAGAGCTAGCCATTTACAAGAAAGAAAAAAAAAAAAAGAAAATAGAGCCTAGACATACTAGAAAAACTAAATTCAAGAAGGTCCACAATTGAAACCCAGATTAGTTTTCCGCTACCAGCAGAAACAGAACAGAGTGTCAAGAAAAAGCAGGTATCGCACAGCTAACCATGCTTGGCACAGGCCAAGAAGGTCTGAATGCATCTTAAACTAATCTAAACAGACGCTCATAACAGACAAATCAATGGTAACCAAGGAAGGGTACTGAACCTGTGGCCACGGATTGCCTGGTGCTCGTTTTTGAGGTGGCTCTGGAAGAAGTTCTAGATTGATCATGTTGGTGCAGCCATGTCGGATAGATGTTGCAATACAATCTGTTCCTGTGTCTCCACCACCTATCACAACCACCTTCTTCCCCTTAGCAGACAAGTATTTACCATCCTGCAGATTGCTATCAAGCAAGCTTTTGGTGTTTGCATGGAGAAACTCCATAGCAAAGTGAACTCCAGAGAGCTCTCTTCCAGGAACAGGAAGATCCCTGCACAAGAAGCATTTTCAGTGACCAACCCTCTACAAGCGACATGACACCTGGGTCAAAATGGCTTTTACAATCAAGAGGACAACATACAAGCATTAAAAAAAAAAAAAAAAGACACCATGGTAGATAATTATAGTCAAGATTCAGTGTGTCAGAGAGAGAGAGAGAGAGAGAGAGAGAGAGTTGATGTGTATATGCTAGAAATGACTTATCATATATAACATTAAATGAGCATGATGCCCACCATAAACATAATAACATTAGGTTCAGCAGCAATTGTAACACCTGAACTGAAACTGGGATTCATTATTTAATAAGAGAATATCTAGACACAGAAATGGAAGGGAAAAAATGCATATAATGTTTACACAGTGAGTCAGTCAAACTTTCAGGTTCAATAATTGCAGGATGACAATTTATGTTTAGTACACATTGTCGACTCAAACTTTATAAGACAATCAACTGAATACTTCCATGAATAAGTTACCTCTGGTATATGCACAAATTTTAAATCAACATACAACATTATTTTGCTTATGTGCAGAAAATCTATATTCATAACATGATAATATCTACTTGAGCAATTCAAACAAAACTGCATTCTAAGATGGAAAGAAATATACTTTGTAAATTTAATATGATTTGCACGTATCCGTAAACAAGTCTTACAGAATTTTTGTCCAGAAGGATTGTGTAGCCAGGCATGACAAATGCAAAATGAAATTCAGATAAGTTCAAACAGATGTTCATATTAACACATCTCTTGTTGTTACCTTGGCTTTGTAGCTCCACAAGCCAACACAATGGCATCATTCTCAGCACGGAGATGGTTGAGGGAGTACATGGGGTCAACTCCAACATTAGCATTCACCATAAAGTTAACACCTTCCCTAGTCATCAGGTCTACACGGCGTTGAACAACATCAACCTTGTCAGCCTTCATGTTTGGAACTCCATACATCATTAGACCACCGATGCGATCAGCACGTTCGTAAACAGTGACCAGGTGACCCATTTTATTTAGCTGATCAGCTGCAGCAAGACCAGCTGGACCACTACCAACAATGGCAACTCTCTTCCTGCATCAATTACACAAGATTTATCAACAAATAAACTATCTATATTACTCCTGCCAAGAGTAAAAAAACTAGTCCATTCCTTTCTTGTATATCCGATAAAAGAAAGAAATCTTGTTTGAAATTAATCAAAGATATACCACAACAAGAATGAAGCATTTAAAATAGTTCTTATAAGTTACTAAGAAAACATCAACTTTAGTAAACCTTCAGAACAGCCACTATTTATAACTTAATCTGGCACAGATATTAGCACATAAAAGTACATTTAATGCTCTGCTGATGGTAGCAAGAAAAAAATGTTGCTCCCTCTCTTATTAGGGTAAGGAAAACAGAAAATATCAAGTTAAAATTTTCATATCCATTCATCTCAAAATCTAATTGAAATTCAGGCTCTTCACATCAGCAACAGATTGTATCCTAACATGATATGGAGAAATGTCCACTAAAGGGCATACCTAGGAACAGACTTCTTGGCCTATTGGGATTATTTATTTAATCATTACTTAATTTCTTAGAGGAAATCAGTAAAGCTATATCCAAAAGAAATATTATTGCAAGCGAAGTTGATGAGATTATTTTTCTTTCTTACAAACAGAGGGTCATTCTGAACAGGTCCATAAAACTCTGAGGCATATAAATGAAACAGCAGAAGGGAGCTCAACCAATCAATGGAGGACATCTGTGACTCCCTTGGAAGGATTGAACAAGTTGTCAATGAAAATAAAATGAGAACAGACTCAGACTCTCAGTGATTGATAACTTCACCATCAAAACAAGAGATTACTGTGAATTTCCATTGATATTGTCACAACCAAATCCCATCTACCTACCAACTCAATATCTTGGATGCAGTGGCTCCAAAACTACATGTCCAAAATGACTAAACCAAGTTATTAGTAGCAAATTAATCTAAACCAATGTCATCATTATCCTCATCCCACTTCCAATATTGGGGTGTCATAATCTTTCCCATTCGAAGACAGGCACACTGATGCTAAGGTATTATACAGCCAAAATCATTCCCTAGTAGACAACATGTAAGGTCCACTCATGACTTCATCTCGTGATATGCCATTACCTAACTTATTCTAAATCCATAGCACTAGACCCAGCTCAATAGACTCATTAAATAACTTTAGACATACGGGGTGCAAAACCAAACCCAAGATGTTAATTGTAAGCTCATCTACCCCTATGTAACATCATAACCTTCCAAAACTGATGACTAAGCATGGTGTCGTAGATACTCCGCGATTTTGAATTTTACTTGCATTGAAATAATTATTTACAAGGATATTCAGTGGTCCTATGACTTTAATTTGCTTCCTTCTATATAAAATTACATAAATGATCACTTCTGCAGGTCAATGATTATTTTCAATAACTTTGTAAACACTATAGCACATAAATGTAACTGCATTCTTCCATAAGAATTGCTAGAATAACCCAATAAATTTTTGCTGAGCATGACAGACGCTACAGATACACAAAATAGAACCAAGAAACATTAACAAATTGGTACTTGGATGGGTCATAAGAACAAAGCCACATAAATACAAATCCATAACTTTTGATGATTGCTTGAGGTAACAGATGAGAAGAGATTTTACCCTGTTCTCTTTTGTGGAGGACGAGGTACCATCCATCCTTCTTCGAATGCCTTGTCTATGATGGCACACTCTATGCTTTTAATAGATACAGGATTCTCAATTATGCCAAGAACACATGATCCTTCACAAGGAGCAGGGCAAACTCGCCCAGTAAATTCTGGGAAGTTATTTGTCTCCGAAAGCCTATCTAAGGCTTCACGCCACCTATTTTGATGGACCAGTTCATTAAATTCTGGTATCTTATTTCCGAGAGGGCAACCAGAGTTCTCCTGCAAGATGGAACAGTCAAAAAAGAAGATTTAAGATAGGATATAAGTACATGATGACTTACGGCTTTGTTCTTGTTGTTGTATATAAATACATGATCACATTTATTCAGTACCAAAGAAAGGCATTTATGAGCACCTGATCATGCTCAACATTGAGAAGCCACAAAAGAACAAAGCAACAGAAAGAGGAATAGATTATTACAAGGCAAAACATCCAGCAAACACCAAATTTTTTTAGGTGTTGATAGTCATCCTCCAGGGATTACTATATTCACTATAAGAATCAAGATCAAATTTCCTGCTCCAGAAAAAGACAGCACAGCAGCTTTTCGTAAGCTTTGCTTTAATGGCCCTAAAAATGTAACAATGCAGACTCTACTCTAGAAAACAATATGTTATGCATGGTTTGACCAGGCTCAACCTCGGTTACCAGAGTATAAGACTGGTGGAAAATTTAATTTCCAGTTAATGCACCTTAAGCAGTTAGGACTCCAAAATTCCATAAAAGATTGTTATAAAACCAAAATAAGAAGAACCAAGTTCGATTAGATAACTAGTTCTAAATTCTAAGAGCTGGTATCTGAAAACTATACCTTCGATAGTGGCAATATGACCTAAAATCTAATTATCATTTTATGTCCTACGCGTAGAATTTCCAAGCCACAATTTTGGTAGCATTTGTCATGATATAAACTAGTTTAGTTCCACATAACTGATCACATATATTCCATATGGAACCGGAAATGTAAATTATTTTCATATAATAAAATCCTCATATTACAAAGACATGGAGCTTATTAAACCATCACATCCTGCAAGTACCTCAAAAATTTAAATTTGTTAAATCTGGAATAAAACTGTGAATAATGAACTAAGATCCTGCATGATTACATAACTTTCAAATGCTAGGTGATTAAATGGGAGTACAGACAGAATGAAGAACCTAAGGACACCACCATGCAAATTAGTATGCTAGTCTATAACAAGTTTATAAAAAAAAAAGCCTAAGAAAGGCTGAAAGCAAAAAAAAGAAACTTCCTGATACATGTCTGCTACTGGGTACCCCACCGCCCATACGGAACCGTACCAGGTGGTGTTGCAAACCTTGCTCTTCCTATTATCATATAAACCTTGGACCCCTTACGTACAACAAAATGAGAAATTAAACATTCTGACACAGCTTAACAAAATGAGAAATTAAACATTTTGACACAGCTTAAGATGTAGCAGAAGTGAGAAAACTACAATGCACCAAATTATCATCAATACAAATGAACAGTAAAAGATCTCGATTATGATTTAGCATGAACCTTTCTTGGTCTAGATAATATCATTTTACCTGATGACAAAAGGGAGTTCCACAGTCCATGCAGCGAGCAGATTGGGTTTTCATTAGTGGCCCAGGCTTTGATTCTATGGCAACTTCTTTCCAATCTTTGATTCTATCATTAGGGTCCCTGTATGAGATTCCCTGCCGCTCATAAGCAATAAAACCTCGATGCTTAACAGCATTATCAACCAGTGTTGGCCTTTTTGCTTCAGCCAAACCTTCTTCTGTTTTCTGTATATAAAATAACTCTATTTAGCCCTAGTGTCTATGACAGTAAAAGAAAGTTAACAATCTGGCTCTGCACATCAAAAATCTACACTCTGTATAGGCATAAGTAATTTTCATGGATTAAAATGAAATTTTGTAGAATGGGTAATGTTGCAGAACTAAGAAAAAGGTTCCCTAATAGAGCAAGAGGGGGAATTTTGTCACGACACTAACAAAAGTGAAACTTGGATAGAGAATTACAAATATATAATTTCATAAAGGAAGATTCTTCTGTTAAGGTCAACTTCTCAAAATGATGTATCAAGACAGCTGGATGAAAGATACAATCAACAAAAAAAGTGGGGTTAAAATTAAGATTATTACAGAAATATCATTGAATAACATGAGAATTTAAGGACAAAAATCAAGATATAAACACTACAGAAATCATCTATCACAATCATGAAGTATCTTACCTTCCCATTCAAAGATGCTGCTGCCATTTTCTTGAGTTCTTCAAATGCATCCTTCTCCATCAACTCCTTTTCTTCTTGCTCCTCAGATTCTTTGGCTTCTTGTTCTATCTTCAAGTTCTGAACAACTCTTTTATAATCTCTTGGAAATACTTTAACAAATTTAGGCAGCAAAGAGTCAAAGTTGGAGAGGACTTCTCTTGCCAACACACTGCTGGTATGACGCTGATGTTGTTGTATCATCATTCTCAAGGTTGTGATATCATCTTCATCTTCAATCTTTTCAAGATCAACCAATTCAGGATTACATCTTGTGTGAAACATCCCATCCACATCAAAAACATATGCGATTCCACCACTCATACCAGCGGCAAAATTTCTGCCAGTTTTGCCAAGAATAACAACAGTACCACCGGTCATGTACTCACATCCATGATCGCCAACACCTTCAACGACTGCTCTTGCACCTGAGTTTCGGACACAGAATCTCTCTGCTGCCATTCCATTAAAATATGCCTCCCCACTTGTAGCTCCATATAGTGCAACATTGCCAACGACAATGTTTTCACTTGGGTCAAATTGGCTCTCTCTTGGAGGATAAACGACAATTTTGCCACCAGATAATCCTTTCCCAACATAGTCATTGCTGTCACCCTCAAGCTCAAGGGTGATTCCTGGGCAGAGAAAAGCCCCTAAGCTCTGACCAGCACTTCCAACTAGTTTAATATGGATGGTATCTGAAGGCAAGCCTTCCAATTGATATTGTTTAGTGACCTCGTGACTAAGCATGGTACCGACTGCACGATTTACATTACGGATTGGTGTCTCAACATAAACAGGTAAGCCTTTTTCAAGAGCAGCTTTTGATGAAGTGATGAGATCCTGATCCAATGCCATCTCCAGACCATGATCCTGTTTCTGAATGCAATATTGGGCAACTCCTGGTCGAATATCAGCCGCAGGTCTAAGCAGCAATGACAGATCAATATTTCCCAATTTTTCATTACCCTTGGTCACTTTCTTATCAATTTCAAGCATGTCTGCACGACCAACCATCTCATTAATTGTTCGAAAGCCCAGCTGTGACATAATCTCACGGACTTCCTCTGCCAGCATAAAGAAAAAGTTTATAACATGTTCAGGCTCTCCAGCAAATTTTTCACGAAGTACAGGATCTTGAGTGGCAATGCCAACAGGGCAAGTATTTTTGTGACACTTCCTCATCATAATGCAACCAAGTGTAATTAAAGGTGCAGTGCTGAAACCGAACTCTTCTGCACCAAGAAGAGCAGCAATTGCAACATCTCGTCCTGTTTTTAACTGGCCATCAGTTTGCAGGACTGTTCGGCCACGGAGGTCATTTGCAACTAGAGTTTGATGCGTCTCTGCCAAACCTAGCTCCCAGGGAAGCCCTGCATTTTTAATGCCAGTCCAACGAGAGGCACCAGTACCTCCATCATGGCCAGATATTAAAACATGGTCTGCATGTCCTTTTACAACTCCACTAGCAATTACCCCAACACCAGCCTCAGAGACTAGTTTAACACTGATTCGAGCACTTGGGTTCGAGTTCTACAAAACAAAATTATGGACTTGCTTCATATAAACATAAATGTAAAACCTCTCACACAAGCAAACAAAAATGCAAATTGTCCTACCAGCAATGGTTTTCATACAAGGAATTACATGGATGAGGGACGATCAAAATGAAAGCAAAACGAGGAAAATACTAATTTTTCAATCTTTATGAAAGAATATTTTTAATGATCACTTGCATGGGCAAAACAATTTAGGAGAAGAATCAATTTATCATGATCAAATACCTTAAGGTCATGAATAAGTTGTGCAAGGTCCTCAATTGAATATATATCATGGTGAGGAGGAGGACTAATAAGACCCACACCGGCAGTGGAATTTCTTGTGACTGCAATATCATCAATAACTTTATGACCGGGAAGTTCGCCTCCTTCACCTGGCTTAGCACCCTGCACAGTAACAAGATCATCAAACAGAAGCATACAACAAGCAAAATGAATTCCAGAAATACGATCTCACCAAATTTCAAAGGTATTCATCAGTTATAGATACAAAGACACACTAGTGCTTTGTAGACTCAGCATCATCTGCCCATGAACACAGATTCATAAACAAGAGGAACTTATGTTCCAATAGGAGGAAAGAGGAGGTACAAAGGTAGAAGATTCCCCATTGTTCAAATTTCAACGAGAAAAGTTTTGGATCAGGATTGTTATGCTTGTCATGATTACCTGAGCCATCTTTATCTGGAGCTCATCGGCGTTTGTGAGGTAGTAGCTTGTCACTCCAAACCTACCACTTGCCACTTGTTTAATCGCACTCCGCTTTGGATTCCTTGAACCGTCTGACAGGGGTTCCATACGAGCAGGTTGCTCACCTCCCTCACCTTCAAAAAGATTGAAGAAGAAATAAGCTAGCATGACAAAATAAAAGATAATCCCCATCTTTATCTCTATCAGCTATCCGAAAAATGTCAGTCCACAAACAATCAAAATGCACACAGTTAGCAACATAAACATGCATTTTCCTTGTAAAAACTTGTTGTGTTTTTCATAAAATACAAAAGCAATGAAGCACTAGATGAAATCTCAAATATAGGCGCCCTTCTAAAACAGCCCTGTAAAAGCATAACTAAAATTTACTGAGAAACACAAGAACAGATATAAAGACCCAAAGCTTCAAATAGAAAATGATATTTTGTAGATAGTACTATAAAAAAACTTAACGAAGAAACACCTTTAATACAATACTGAATAAATGGCAGGATCAGTAGTTTTAATACCTTCAAGAAAAAGAAATACACCTAACATTCAGGGTAAATTATTCGTTGGTAGGAAGAAATAAAATAGAGAGCAAATTTCACGAAAAAATTTAGGCTTCTTAATCAAAGAAAAACAATTTAGCCAGTGGTAGGTATTAACAGGTGATATCGTTAACATTCGAAAAGATCAGACACTTCAAAGATTTAATGGGCTGTTTCAAATAAGATCATACCCGTATTAGATTTGCCTCCAATTTTATTCATTGCAATTGCAAGAGTAGAATGTGCTTCTAATGAGATTGAACCATAACTCATAGCCCCCGTGCAGAAACGCTTGACAATCTCACTAGCAGACTCTACTTCATCCAAGGGAACCTTCTCAGCGACATCCTTAAACTTCAGTATACCACGCAAGTTGCATGTCTTGTTCAGCTCCTGTATACGCCTAGAGTATTCTTTGTATGCTGCAACACTATTAGCTCTGGCTGCCTCTTGTAACTTAGCAATTGCAAGGGGATCATTAAGGTGCACTTCACCTCCCTTTCTCCAGTGGTAATCCCCAGGATTAGGCAATGCCGATGCTTCTGCACTTCCCAGTGGTAAAGCTCTGATTGGAAATGCCAATTCATGAAGACAAAGGGCATCCCCAGCAAGCATTTCAAATGTTGCACCTTCAACTCTACTTGGGGTTCCTTTGAAGCATTTCTCGATCACCTCGGAAGAAAGACCTAGAGCTTCGAAAATCTGTGCACCCTTGTAAGATGCAAGAGTGGATATCCCCATTTTAGCGAGAACTTTCATCATTCCATAGTTGCTCGCTTTGAAGTACCTCTTGACAAGATCTTCTCGAGAGCGAAACTCACCATCCACTCTAGGAGGGATCTTTCCATCAATCTGCAACCGCCAAATTGCTTCTATGGCCAAATACGGGCAGATGGCATCCGCACCAAATCCAACAAGGGTACAAAAATGATGCACTTCACGAGGCTCAGCAGATTCAACCAGCAAGCCTATGCGTGTCCTTTCAAGTGTTGACACTAGATGTTGATGAACAGCACCAACTGCCAAGAGGGAACTTACAGCAACACGCTCAGACGAAAAACCTAAATCAAAGTCAAGGATTCAATCTCTTTTAAAGCCCAAATTTATAACATGGATATCATAAACATTTAGCAGCATGTAATTTACACAAAAAGCAATAAATATCACAAGGTCACAAGAAAGACGGTATGAAAATCAGAAAAATAATGTGTAGAAGCTGAAATGAACCAGAAGCCAGATTATAGAATAACTGCACAAAAATTGATCTGCTTAAATAACAGAGATGCACAAAAAACTTCAAAGAGATGAATCTAGGGATCTAAAAGCTATCATGCCTTCAAATTGAGACGAATACCCTAAATTTCTCAAGCCCTCACCTCTGTCAGACAGTACAAGAGTTGTATACCCCTCACGGATAGCAGTACGAGCTTCCAAGCAAATCCTATCCAAGGTTTCCTCTAAACCCTTTCGACCATGTTTTTTTGGATACGTGATGTCAAGCACTTTGCTGCGCCAACCTCTGTAGTTCATCTTTTTTATAGCTTCCATTTCATCAATGGATAAAAGAGGCCCCTTCAAAGAGAGACGATGGCACTGCTCTTCAGTGGTTTCAGTAAGATCGCCTTCTGGACCAATCATGCACTCCATAGATGTAACTATTTTCTCCCGAATTGGATCAATTGGTGGATTTGTAACTTGAGCAAACATCTGCTTGAAGTACTCAAATGAAAGTTTCTCTCTGTTTGACATTACAGCCAAGGGAGCATCATTTCCCATTGAACCTAGAGCTTCAGTGGCATCTTTTGCCATAGGCAACAACAGCATATCCAAAGCTTCAACAGTGTAGCTGCAAGTAACCAAATTTAGAACAAGCAGTTTTATGCAAGTAGACAAGAACAAGAAGTACCGTTACTAAGTGATGAGTTACCCAAAAGCCTTAAGTGGTGCCAGAAGACCACGAATCCCCATATTTTCCATGTCCTCATCATGATTCTGAGACTAAGGACCACAAAAACCAAGTGGTCAGTTTCCAATATGCAAAGAGAATCAAGAACGATAATTCATTCAAATAGCATTAGACAGACTTACCGGTACAGTTCCAAATATGCTTGGAGGAATCATGTCACCTTTAGGAATAGAATTGATAATGTCATCAAGACAAATCTTCTGCCTCTTAAGCCATGCCCTGTATGGCCTAGCTTGTGAGTACTGCTTCTTCAATGCTTCATCATCAACAACAGTACGATTTTCAAAATCCACCAACAACATCATCCCAGGGTTAAGCCTTCCTTTCCTCGACACATCTGCAGGAGGAATGTCTACGACACCTACTTCACTAGCCATGATAACACGTCCACTATGTGTGATGTAAAACCGTCCAGGTCTCAGCCCATTACGATCTAAAGTTGCTCCAAGATAGCGACCATCCGTAACTGTAAGAGAAAATCAGCACACGTCAGCAGAGTCAATATGATAGGAGTAGAAATCAGAGCATGTGTTTGTTCAAAATCTCACAAGATATTAGAGCAGGTCCATCCCAGGGCTCCATGAGGGCTGAGAAATATTCATACAAAGCCTTTCTATCAGGGTCCATGTTCTTGTCATTCTGCCATGCCTCAGGAATCATCATCATAACAGCTTCAGGGAGACTTCTACCAGCACGGACCAAAAGTTCAAGAACGCCATCAAATGCCCCTAGAAATATGCAAATTATTTCATATCAAACTTTCATATATGTATGAAATCAGGAATATGTCGCATTTAATACCTACGTATTCAGATATAGAAATGAAACATGGCAAATATTCAATATGCAAGTCGCAAGCACACTAGAAAGTAAAGGCGTAGAATACAGCAAGTATCAAGCTAGATTCTACCTGAATCTGATGAGCTAGCATCCACAATTGGAAGAAGTTTCTTCATTTCATTCTTTGACAAGCCTAGTTCCTTGCACTTTAGAAGGCCTTCTCGTGCCTTCATCCTGTAAAGCCAAAACAAACAAAAAATGCAATGTAAATATGTTGAGTTTACATTAAAATGACATCCAACACCATAAACCCACTCCATCTTCAACATACCAATTCACATTTCCTCGCAATGTGTTGATTTCTCCATTATGACCCAAAACACGCATAGGTTGTGCACGATCCCAGCTAGGAAAGGTGTTTGTGGAGAATCGTGAGTGGACCTGCACACACGAGCATTTTTTTTCTGAGGGATCTAAATTAAACCATTCCAAACTTGTACTCTGGAGTCTCATCTAAGTATCAGATAAAACTCGAATCAATGCACTTAAAGCACTATATATTCTGTTTATCTTCACTGCCAATACAAAATAGCACAGGAACCTAGGCTACCTTCACCAAATACCATTCTTTTCACCTTCAAATTGGAACTCTCCTCCCACTGACCATGGGGAGCACTGCATCATGATTCTGCAACATGGTTTACTAAGTTATCGACTATGAATATCTCACCAACCCACCCAAGTTATTCAGCACTCAAATTGAAGTAGTACCGAATACAGCAGAGTATGAGATATAATTCAAAGTCTAATGCCTCAGAAACCTCATTTAACCTTAGAAGAGTTCCATTACCAGAGTCTTCCCTTGCAGACCGCTGTGACCAGAGTTTGTACATAAAGAAGAAGATCAGATAGGGTTATATTTACCAGGGCCATGTAACTTGTAAACCTTTCATCGCCAAGATCTGCATGGTAGTAGTCCTTCAACTGAACAGGTTTCAACTGGCCTTTATAAACCACAGTCCTGCCAAAATCATTTAGTCAGTGATGCTCATTTCAGAAGATTGAGAACTCTATCCAACAGAGAAAACGAGGATATATAAGATTAGTCAATCCATGTATAAAGCTTATACTAGTGATACCCTCAATTAGATGAGTTATCCAAAGCGTTGGATATCGAAAATCGTAAGTAAATAGACTAACCTGGAAGATAGTGAGCATATATAGAAGTCCCTAGCTCCACCATGCTGCAGATTCAGGGCAGCTCGGGTGGCTACCATTGAAACCCTCCGTAGTATATACATCTAGATATATTTGGAATTAAGAGTTAAACCTCATAATAATAAGTCATGAGAAACAGCAATTACTGCATGAGTCTATAATAAGAAATACATAAAGACATAGTAAAGAACCTGTTGCTCGAAATCAGCACTTGACCGTGGACTTGGTGTAAGGAAAACTTGTTCGATGATTGGCTCTGTTTGTCGAGCTGACTCACCCAGATCTCGGTTATCTGTTGGTACCGGGCGCCAACCAAGAACCACATGTCCCAAAGATTCTGCAACCTGCATGCCCGATACAAGTATCAACGGACTGTTCTTATGAAGATCAATCATTTTAAAAGGTACAAAGGAGACACAAATAATAAAACAACTCATTTGGAAATTATGAAAAAGAAAAGAAATTGAAACCTACAAGTAAGACATTTACATACCAAAGTAAGCATCTAACAAGAGCTTTTGGTAGTACAAATTCTCTTAAACTTGATAGATATGGCGAAAGCAATGTACCAAATAAGCATTCCAATTTCTCAAATTTACCCAAAGGTTATCAACATCTCAGATTGTCTATTCTAAGAAGAATTTTAGGAATACGAAAATTAGTTCAATCTAATAACTAGTTGAACTTAATCAACTAAAAACGAAGAAGGAACATAAAAAATATTTTCCCCGTGGAAAGAGAAATTCTGATAGAAATATACTGGAATGATACTTATATGACATTAAAATTATATATGTCATGTAGTGGGGCATGCCTTGCAAGTCTGAAAAAGATACATATGAAACAAATTGAATATGAAATAAAGTTGGAGCTGGCAGACAGAGTGTACAGAGAAAAGCTTTGGAAAATGCACATGCAGAATAATCAATCATAACAGCAACCTAAATCCCTGCAGGAATTCAGTCATGGGCGCTCCAACAGCAACATTGACAATAGCAATAAACCAGCTCGAGTTGAAAATAAAGGGCAAAAAGAATTTGAAAGTAAATCTGTCTTGGAAATAAAGGATCAGATGGGTGGTTCTGACCATTCAAAGTCAGCAACAGTAAACAGTTACCTTAGTGAAAATGATTTTGCTTTCCTTCCTTCGACTGTCATCCGTTGGCAAGAAAAACATGCCAACTGCATATTGACCAGGTGGTGGCAGTTCAATCCCAATGCCCACGGTAACCTGCAACGCATATAGCAGAAAACAAGGACATCTATACATAAGGATAATTTCCAAAACTAAAGAAAATAACTCAAGTTGCACATTTGCATGATGCTCAACATTTTAATCAAAGGCATATAGGTATACATAAACCTCAAAGAAACAAACAAAACTTAAATAAATACACACAAACTCAACATCATCATGCATGCCTTTGACAAGGAAGAATGATTGAAAAGGACAAGATCCGTGCCTCCTTGAAGAAGTCGTGAGGGAGTGCTACAAGGATGCCAGCGCCATCGCCTGTGTTGGTCTCACAGCCACACGCACCGCGATGAGCCATTCTCACCAGCATCTCCAAGGAATCAGCAACCTGCAGAGTTACCGGCCATAAACGGACCCAAAGTCAAATCTGATCAAGAATGATATCCACAGATACGATTTCTTTTAACAGACATAAAATAGCATAAGATATGAACAGAGACATACCGTTTTCCGGCTATACTCGCCCGAGAGTTCAGCGATAAAGCCAACACCGCAAGAATCTTTATCGAAGGATGGATCATAGAGACCAAGGGGCTTCTCCGGCACCTGAGACAGGGCCATAGATGGAGAGACAACCCTCAGCTTGGGGGAACGTCCCGGGCCATCGATCCGCCAACGCTGAACACGTTCAGAAGCTCGAAGCTTTGCACCAAGAAACTGGCTCTCCAAGGACACCGCCTGAGCTCGCCTGTACGCAGCGAATCGCACAGCCCTACTTCCGCGGCAGACGTTCCGCTTATGGTTGACAACGGAAGGGAGAGACACCGACTTATTCTGGAGCTTGATGGCCGAACCTGGGACCGCCGCCATAGATGACGAACTCTAGCTAACAAAGGAAAGGGGGGATGTCCGACTTCTTCCTCAAAATTTCAAGAAAGAAAAGACTGAGGGTTTGCCAGGCCTTAGAAAGCTTCAACTGGATGGATTCAGCCGAGAGGGAACAGATCTACTACTATATAGCAAGTTATAACAGAAGAAAGAGCCGATTCAAGGACTCTGCGGTGCCGGGGGATCAAGCAAATTTATCCTGCAAGACGTGAGAAAGACCAAAAAAATGAACCTCGATGAAACCCAGAAACCAAACAAGAACATCAGCTGGAGCTAAGAACAGGAACGTAAGGCCAGAATCTACCACAGAAATAATAAAGGAAAGCAGAGATTTGGAGGAATCTTTAACTCCTTAGCAGAAAAGAAACCCCAAACCAACAAAAGCCAAAATACTTTGAGGGGGGCAAACCAAAGAGAAACCGACATCACACGGATCTCGACGACGAACCATAGAGATCTAAGATCGTTCATCTTTCTTCCTTTTTTTTTTTAATCATGTTCTTTCTTTACTTGTAAAACAATAGGGTATTCGACAGATCTCCCCTCCACCAACCCACCTCAGAACGCTCCTCCTCTCCCACCAACCAGCCGACGCAAGCACGAATGATCTACCGCTTCTGGAGACTCCGCCAGCGATACCGCCTCTCCCAATCGAAGGAAGGGACGAGAGATCGTCGAATGGGCGAACAAAGTATACAGAAAACACGAACGGAACGCCGCTCTCTCTCTTTCTCTCTCTCTGAGCTCGCTCTCCGGGCGCAGGAGGTTATTTATAGCCCCCGGGTTCGAGTTCCCGCCGGGCCCCACCCCATCTACCCCCGCGGAGGCTTTTTTTTTTTTTTTTTACTCTCTCTTTTTATTCTCGATCAATTATTTTGGGGGGGGTGTTTTAAACTTGAAATTGCCGTTCTTATTTTAACCACGGTGGGGCCCACGCGAGACAGAGACGACTTGTCTCTTGTCGGGACACGTCATGCGAGGTGCCCCTACGCGGCACTCGATGGCCGCTCGTGTGCGGGGCCCGCCCGAACGACAGCACCCCCCGCCACTCCCTGGCTCGGTTCCGGGCCTCCGCGGTCCTCCCAACGGCCCCCGTCGCCGTCAATTTTACTCGACCGCAAAGAGCAAACCGAACGCCCGGCGGTATCGGCCCCCTGCGCTCCCCTCCGGTCGCCCCTCCCCATTGACCACGACTCAGTATCTAATTAATATATAATTTTAATGAAATCAATAATATTTTTATTTCTCGGACTCTAATAAAGCTTACTGTCATCCATCGCATGGATCACCCACCGTCGATCATTTCCGTCAGGTATACTGTCTGGTATCTATGTACGATATCACCTGTTAATGCATCTGTTCTTCTTCACTTTGCATATATATTGTATATAACATTGGTTGCTATTTAGGTAGAAGGAGAACAAGTGACACCACTACATTGTGCTCTTAAGAATCAATGGAGTACCTGACGAATTGGTTAATTTATAAATTTGGGCAATAATGCATCGTAAAGTAAACTTGCTCGCTCTTTGGATTCATCATCGCTCTCGGTGACGAATTCATCGACTGTTCCTCACGTGGATAAACTGTTTTGACGGCCATTTAATTCTACTTTATTCGTACATCATATAACTAATTGGGTGTCAACTAATTCCATTTGATCATAGAGCAGCGTCTAAATCTACGTATTATTCTGATTCGGATAATTTTTTAATCTGAAATCATACAAATGAGTTTGGTACCTTTTTTTTATATATAAATTTATCTCGAATCTAATCAAATTATCCATTTCTTTTTATGGGGGAGCGAGAGTAGGTGGGGTGGTGGTGGTAGGTTGACCAGGAAATTTTAGATATGATGCTGTTATTGGTGAAAAGCCAAAATGAAAAAATAACATTGAACGATGGCTTCGTGGGAAGTGTCCACTCGTCGGATTTAATTAAACATCTAACAGTTAACCACAAATAAATAATAATTACGATAACATCGCCCTACATTTGTTTGGACGCAATTGTTGAACTCCAGTAAGCCAATAGAAAGATGTTTGACCAAATATTTTGACTCTTTTGTTCATGTACATATTGTAAAATTTCTATGCCCGGCTGTGCTTGCGCTAAGCATGACTGTAAATTTTCAAAGATGTTAAGTAATTTAATCCGTAAAAACTCTGACCTGTAAAATCACTTATGTTAAGAAAAATATAATTAAGTCACATAAACATATGCTCAGATACGAAAGAATGTTTAATATATTGCTTCCCTCGATATTGACAATAGGATGTATGCTGTTTTTTTTTTTAATGACGAGGACAGTAAAATATGTCTCGGTACGCAAGCAAAATATTGGATCAATAAACTGAGATTTAAAAAATACAAAAAAACAAAAACATGGTGGGCCATCCCTCCATTCTCTTTAAAGAAATCAATAGAAAATTTGCTTAGTATCTTAAAGTCTGTATTTGTTTATATGATCATCACATCCTCCATTGAAAGCTTGAGATTCCATGATTCATGCGTATCAATGAAGAAGTCAATCAAATAGTCTCACTTATGACATACATGTTTGTCTCTTGATTGATGAAGAAAATATTTATCTAAATCAGATAGTGAAAAATTTGTTGAATACTTGATTTGAAGTATCTTTGACAAGTTCTTTACACCAAATAAAACATTATAAAAAGAAGTCTAAAATTTTTAAGGTACAATTTGAAGAAAAAGCATTCCATGTTGCTCTAAATTTTGAGATATTATCTAGATTGCTAATCGTAAAAGATCATAATCGGGTGTCAAGTACTTACAAATCAAGGTCAAATAAGGATGAGGATTATAAATTGGTAAACAGAGAAAAAAAAATTTGCATATTGAATTTATCGTCATTTGTGCTCTACTTTTTTGATCTTTTATCTATTCTTTCTTAATACTATCGTGAAATTATTGATTTTGATTAAGTATTAACAAATTAAAATTATATCCATTAACAAAAAGATTAATCTATTCTTAGTCTCATATGATATCATAGCATAACAAGAGGTAAGTGAGAGCATGATAATTTTTTTGAATCCTTTTTTATTGATATATAAAGATGTCATTGAAGTCATAATCAATCCGATATGGTCTAAACTGATGTGTGTAAAATTATCTAAGATATCTCCCGAGGTTCTCATTTGTACGAATACCAAGGTAAAAAAAAAATTTAATCTGATTCCTCCAAGACAAATTAACAAGACACATATGATCATGAGTGCTAAAAAATGATCTTATTTTTTATTATATTATAAATAAAAATTTATATATGATCAGATAAAATATTTTATAGAATATTTTACAAGGAGACAATCATCAATCACCTCTAATAATTTCTTATTGGTTACATTTTAATGATAAGGATTATAAAGTTTGTAATCCATGTGAACAGTTTTATAAGAAATAATTTTTTTTTTTATTTGAACATCATATGAAGAACACATATGGAAGATGATAAGTGGCTGATGATATCCTCTCTATCACTTCTCAACTTAAACTACCAACTATAATTCCATATGATTAGATAGAAACTATATGTTCTATATTCTAAAATATTCTAAAAAACTTTTATATTTTATATTTTATATTATTTTATATTTTATTATTATATTATTTATATTATACCGATGCCATTTATATAATACAAGTTTCTGTCATCTTCATGATACCGCACCCAAACGTCATCAATACCGACGCTTTCCTACTGTGAAGAGAGGAATTAATCGGGGCCACACCAACCTTCAAGTCAACGTCATGAAGTCGCACGCTACCGCGCCTGCAAGTGCATACGTGACGACGCTGCCTTGCAAGACGAAGTCAAAGCCAGCCTCGTCCGCCAGGCCATGAGTCAAAGGCCAACAGTCCGCACGTGTCGAATGCGTTCTGCTCTCTGAAGAGGACTCACCGCCGCTGCATCATCGCATGCCCCCCTCCTTTCCTCACCGACCACTGTCGATCGGTAGAGGAAACGGTGATTCCTCGAGTCTGGGAGTGGTGGAAGAGTGCTTTCGAGTGGTACAGTCCCCATCAGACTCGTGATTTGATAGCCATGTCTCGACGAGAAGAACAGACTTCTGCGCATAGCACTGACTTGGTTCCAAGTTTTACGGCGCATAAATATTTACTGTTGTCTCTGATCCCTGGCAGCTCCGTTGAGTAAACGAACAGGTCTTGTTCGGTGAAGGACGAACGAGGTTGGGGGTTGGAAGAGCCACACCTACTCCCTTCGACCTACCACTTCCTGCGGGCGGATGCAGCCCACCTTATCGAGGAGGCACGAGGGATTTAGGTGTCGGCTGAGGACGTCACACAGATTCATTGCAATCTATGGGCAGACATGCCACGAGTAGATTCCGTGAGGAGTCACGTTTGCGGGGTGGTTGTCTCGCCGCCTTGTTTCATGTGATCACCGACCCACAGCCTTTCTGCCACCGGAGAGAATTCAGTACAAAAGGGTGTTCTGCTTTAAGATCACAGCCCCATCGCTGGAACTCAGCTGTCCTTCTCATGCTGGTCTTATGAATCATGAAGTGTTTGATGGAGGATGGTAGTTCGATGGAACTTAAGCATCAGATTTCCTTGATGGAACTGAGGCATCTTCCCACCTGATGGGAGTAGGTGACAGACAGACAGTATGGATTTCTTGCGCCTGTTGTTAATCCGGGATCTCATTCCATCTTGCTCTAAAAGCCACCACCAAGATCAGTGGGCGACTCTATTCTCCATCTTAATGATGTCCTCCATTAGCTAGCTTCCCCACCTTCTAAATCCTTTCGGCCGAGGACTTTTTTGACCACAACACTGTTCCTCTTTCCCAATGTCTCATTGAGTATGGCATCCAACAACCCAAAAGTGTACAACCTTTTACGGTATTGGTTGAGTTCCCCATATGTTATGGAAACTGCGATTAATATTGCTGGTAGTGGAACATGATGGTCAAAGATTTTGAGCTGGAATGAATCTGATCCCTTGATTTATACAAACATTAAGCTGGAAGCTGCTTCTATCTGCCAGTCTCTGTCTGATCTCACCTACCAATGCATTGAATCTGATGTCTATGAACTCCCTCCCACCAACCCAACTCACCAGAAAATGTCTGCTGCATTCTGCCAATTTTTTTCTGGAGCTTTTGTGCCGTTTATTCCATTGCTAAGTACCCGAATAGGAACTGTTCTTGGATGAGTCTGCATGAATAGGAACATCCCAATCACGATTTAAAATATGATATATGTGTTCTTTTATTAGAGTTTCTCATCATACTTGATACTAAATGATTCTAAATTCTATTTATTACGATTTGATCCGCTGGAATAATTCGCTCAACAATTAGTCGACTAAAATCGAGTATTAGGATCTAATATGTTCTAAAAAACAGTGTTGGATCAATACTTAAAACCTTGATGCAACTCAATATTTTAACTGCCAGGTGGTGGCAGAATTCTTTGTTTCCTGTTAGTAATCTTGGACATGTTTGATGCATCGGCCACCACAGGTGTTGCTGTCCAACGAGAAAGTCCTGTTTCTCCAAGCCGCTTTGGTTCTCGACAAGCACGACGCCGACGTCGTATAATCTTATCTTCCAAGATGGAAAACCAACCGATGGCTTTTCCCATATATGAATGAATGAGAATCCCAAGGAAGAAACAGTAGCCCCAATAAAACATGTTCTTGTCCCGCGCACAGAGAATCGACAGCCACAGATTCAACCAAGAACAGCTCCCTGAATCCAAGCGTTGTGATATCCGGAGAAGCCTTCATGTATAGACACCACAGAAGTGACAGGTTATCTATCCTTTACGTCTTCATATGCGAAACCATGAGATAGTTTACACCAACAAGAGTTCTAAACGCATTTGAGCTTCTCGGGGAGTGACGACAAGCATTACTCGGTGATGTATCATTCGGTCTGGAAGGTTTATCTGCACATAGAGAATCACATAGAAAATTGATTGCTTTGCCGGCAACGAATCTCTAATGGGTACAGAGTGCAGAGTCCACTGACATTAGAGTAAGGAAGACAACTGGAAGCCAACTTTCATGGAGCTCAATGCCATACCGCATACTCTTTTTTGGTAGCTCTTTACTGCGTCGATTAGCCTCGTCGAGGAGGCAAGAAATAATCTATTCGAGTAGCGACGACGTTTCGGCCACCAAAAACTCCTGCTGGGGGAGACTTCGATGCTTTAAAAGCTGCAACCGGCCTTGGGTCAACTTGAATTGTGTGTTTGATTTAGTTTTGGATGCTTCGTCGATGGCATTACTTTACGATGATAAGCATCCAGTGATAACTGCAGTTGGAAGGTGTAATAAGACAGATGAAGGATGCAGACTTCTTCTTCATTGAATTGAAGTGCCAAGCTGATTAGGAGATCTCATTCATGGGGGTGGAAGAGTATAAATATCTCTCATCTTCCAGATGCGGACATGGCAGCAAACGAGCAACTTTTTGGGTGATGGGGGCAGAGTGAGGTTGAAATGTTCTTCACAAGACAAAAACCATCGGCTTCCTTCGTTGCCTGAAAGCGCCATGAGACTCGAGATCTCATTGCAGATATCTCTGCAAAAATCTACACGCATTTATGATTCTTTACATCACCTTATCTTATTCTTCTTTTTTTGTTTATGGAATGATACATAAAAGCGTATCGCCTCAATCTTGACCAACTCATCCGACACCACCTTTCTCTGCTGTCTGTTAGCATGACAAGCAATCTCAAACCCATTTCTCCGCAGCTGGGCTTGGTTGAAGACATGACATTTAGGAACATGTAGGATACGGGTCGAGTGGGTCGCCGCATGGGACCTGCTGCCGCTGCTGTTTACTGGAGCTCAATCATGGCGGCATGGAGGAAAGGGCGGTACCACCAAAGCAACCATTCGGGGGTTTGGAGAGACCCACAGCTCCTAAGCCCTTCCAAAGGTCACTTCTTTCTCTCTGCCTGCCTTTTTTTTGTTGGACCTGCACGCTTTTCTTGGCTGTTCCTTCTTACATGAGAAACATCTCAACCTGAATCATTTTGGAGCCCATTGTTTGAGGATTGCCACAGAACAGAGAGGCTGAACATGTGATGCAGTATGCATGTTGTCTTGGCATAGATCCTAATCAACTGGACCTCCAATGAAAGAAAGACGTGTAGGCCTTGTGATGGACAGCAGCTCTTTTACTCCCTCCCAAAGAAGAGGCGGAAACTTGGACATACCATGGGCAACATTTCCAAGAAGCACCTGCCGTGGTGGTCTCAGCTGCTGCATCCTGCAAACAGAAAGAGAAGGCCTGCAAGAGAAGCAAAACATAGCATGAGCAGGTTGTGCACAGATTTCAGGCCACAATTAAGTTTTCTCGTATCTGCATGAAATCATCAGGCTTCTGCTGCTTTATTCATGTGGTCTCACAGTGCCTCCTCAACAACATCAGATGCATTTGTATGGTCTTGCTTTGGAGAAATAACATTATATATATATATATATTACCTACTACCACTATAACTCTCCTGCCACTAGGTGAAGCTTAGATCATCTCCACATCATACATGCAAGATTCTTGTCTTCGTTGACAAACATGACTTCGCATTTGGGTCTTTTTTTTGTCCCTCACTAGGCTTCTGTAGTCCAGTCCATCTTAAAGATGTGTTATTATTAGAGTATGGATTCCTTGATCAAAGCCCAAGGAAACGATCACTCCAACTTTCTCTGGGCTGCATTGTGACTCTGAGACAAGACCACATCAATTTTTGCTTTGCTAGAAGGTGGATTTTTTTCCTTTTAAATTGATTCTCCTTATACATATGTATGTATGTAGAAAGCAGATTTTTGGCAGGAAACAGTGAAACCACAAGATTATATACCAACTGTAGGCAATCATCACTGTCATCAAATCTGACAATGTCATACAACAGTCCTCAGTAGGATTACACAAAGGAATCATCTGCTCAAATAAGCTACTCTTAATTTACATATCAAGCACCGCAGTCCCTCTCCACAAAAGCATTTCTTACAAGAAATTAAGGGTACTAAGAAGAAGACCTTAGAACCTTGCTGCTTGCATGAACACTCTGCTGTTCCTTGTAAAACACCGGAACAAGCGACATGGTATGTCTTTTTTTTCTCTTCTTGGTTTACTGTACAGCGCAAATCCATCTATGGAAGAACAAAATTGACGTGAATCATGAAGGCATAGCACCCCAGTTAAGAAGCCTACGTGTTAGGCGTGCACGCCGGTGCCATTCGCATGGAGTTTTCCGTTAGTTAGTAGGCTTTTTGAAGGCTTCTTCAGGCTCCCATTACGGTAGATCTTTTTCGGGGTCACGAAAACGTTGCTTGAAGCATGAGTTGTTAAGTTGTTCTGTTGACCAGAAGCTTGCAGCCAAGCATCCAGCTGACCACACGATGCTGCTATGAGTCCTATAAAAGAATTTGCACCGAAATATATCTCAATTAGACAGACGCAATGCATAAAATCGTTCATTCAGAAATCTTAGTTCAGCAAGAAAGCATGCAAAAGCATCACCTACAACCTCCTACATCAGGCACATTAAAACCAAATGTATGAAAATTCTAAATGGACAGAGCATGAGATGTGTTAGCAGAATGACGAATGATTTATGCAGGAGAAACATATAGCGGGAGGCAGAAATGAATCCATGCTCAATCTTTATATAGGGAGGCTGTTTTGGCAGCATTCAACCAAGGGCTCATATATGTTCATAATCCCATGTTATAGCATTGCACAGGAGAAGTATCCTAAATAGGTACCAAATTGTCAAGATTAATCATACAGATCTTACTTCAGACACATCACATGCAAGCTTGTAAACTGTGGTGGATATAACATTTTTGAAGTATGCACTAAGGAGAAAATCTGAGAGACTCCTTCTAGGTTGACTCTGTGTAAAGCAAAGGCTCAATCTTACTGTTGTGTAAGTTTCTAGGTTAGGCATTTTACCTAAGAAAACAGCAGAGGGTTTTCCAGGTCTAGACTTGAATTCCGGGTGAAATTGCACACCAACAAAATAAGGATGAGAAGGCAGCTCAATAATCTGCACCATCATTAATAAAAATTGAACAAAAAGAGAAAACGAATCCAATAACCATAGGTACAAGAAAAACTTCTAGATGCCTACCTCCATTCGTTTTCCTGTCTCGTCTTTACCAACAAAAGCAAGACCAGCTCTTTCGAATTCTGGGACCATACTAGGATTAACCTGTAAAAACAATGATTTGGAATTCTTAGACCAAGATATTTACTAGATACACAATATAAAATAACATTAGAAAATCTTTTTATTTTGGCATAACATTTTACTTCTCTAATCAACAAACCTCATATCTATGTCGATGTCGTTCATCCACAAATCTGACGTTGCCATACCTAATTAAATCAGATGGTTGAACTTAAGAATTTCAATTTCTTTTCAGACATGGTAAAACATATAAGGAAAGTATTGAAGTTGGCAAGACGTTTCTGCACTCACAACTTTGCAGATTTGGAGTCACCAGATACAAAATAAGTCCTTCTTACCCCAACTCTCATTGTTCCTCCCATGTGTGTTTTGGAACCCTTAAAGCCATTCCAACATATATAAGGCAGCTGAAGATTTTCATAATTGACATTGTCAAAGATGCAACAAGTTGTAAATTACCTCTGGCATAAAAATAACAGCTGAAGTAGTTGTATCAGGATCGAACTCTATGCTATTTGCCTCCCTCAAGTTCATAACAGATCGAGCGAATTCAATGACGGCAATCTGCATACCGAGACAAATTCCTAGATACGGAACTTTGTTTTCACGGGCATATTTAGCTGCAAGGATTTTTCCCTTCACCCCTCTGTCTCCGAAACCTCCTGGGACGAGTATGCCATTTGCACCCTGAGATGAAAGATTGCTAACATGGCTTCAAGAGAAAAAATTAATATGATGAAATTAAAGCTAAGAAAGTTGACAGCAAATGTATTTTCCTATAAATAAGTGACAGTATAACCTGAACCAAGCTCACCTTCAATAGTTTCCATGCTGCTTTGTAAGATTCAGGTGCCTGTATAAAGAAAAATCTTGAGATTTTTGTCAAATGAGATCCAACAAGAATTAGAAGAGATCATCTTAAAGTGTCAAATTGAAGGACCTCTTTTGCAGTTGTTTCTTCAAGATCAGATGATGGGACCCAGTCCACAACAAGTTTTTTCCGGCAAGCAACGGAAGCATGTAAAAGAGCCTGCAAAGGTTCATAAGAGAATCTAAATTGTACACATGGGAAAGTTCATGGCAGACTAGAAAAATGAATCAAATAATGCATTCTCTGATCAAGACAAATGAGCACTAAATGATAACTCATCATGACAAAGAAATGTCATAACCCAGCTTGATCAAATAACTGACACGTCAACATGATAGGTGTAAAATACTAGCCCAAAATGTTTAGACCCGAGTTATTAGCGTTTAGAAGTACAACCATCAAGCTCTTATAATAGAATTTAATTCCAAATCTTCCTAATTAATGGTCAAACTCCAAAATCGCAAAATCAATTTCCCAAATGATGACTTGTTGCTACAAAGTTCACTTGTAATGAAAGTTCCTTTGCCAAGTGCTTTTCTACCTGTATCTTCTGCTTGTTTCACATTAAGAAGCTTTGTTAAAGATCACTAATAGTGCAAACATTATTCTCGCTGATTTCAAAAAATTTAACCTTAAAAGATAAGTTAGATACATGAAGTAATCCATTATATTTTTAAATTCTCTGAACCTTTAAATTGTCCTTAGGCGTTTAAATAAACAGCTTCACAACTCCAGAGTTTAGAACTTCTAAATTGTCCTTAAGCATTTAAACAAGTAACCTCACGTATGACCAATGGCATGCCACAAAAAAGCAATATTTGATTTGTTTGTAGAAGAAAACTACAGCAATCACATGGAATAAAGGTACCACTGCAGCTTCCAGTGTATCTTGCCTCCTAATGGTAGCAAGAAAACATGTATAATAATAGAAGAAATAAATTGAGTAATACAGATTTACCCACCTATTGAGCAGAGTAGAAGAAAAGAGGAAGTTAGATCGATAAGTACTCACCTTCAATACAGAGAGGTAAGAATCAGAAAAACCAGTATATTTTCCTACCATAGCAATCCTGACCTATAAGGTTAAAGATGGTTCAAATGGTAAGATTTTGGATCTTTCCAGTGAACTAGAAAAAGATCAGCAGAGAAAGAAGGAACTCACAGGATCATGCAATGTATCACAGAGTTTAGCTCTACTCATCCATTCTTCTAGCATGGGTTCCTTAGCACATCTGTACATGTTATAGTTACCATCATTAGAAGCTAGATTTAATGAGGAAAGGATCAACTGTTGACCTATCAAAGAGATTGAATAAGTAAGCTATGTATCAGACAAACCCTTGAAGGTTCAATAGTTTCAGAAGAGCTTCATGTGCCTTTTGCTCCTAGAGGTGAAGAAGTATGTTAATATGAATGCTAAAACAAATTTCGCAAACGATGAAATCCACACAATCATCAACATAATATACTCTACCCTCAATAACAAAGGAATGTGCCAAATGTTTGTAACATCATGTAGAGTAATAATATTGGCTACCTGTAAAAAGAAAAAGAAAACTATTGTTTGTAAGCATCAAAATGTGTGCACCTCCAATATAGAAAGTACAATAGACACAGAGTAGGAGTCTAAAGAAGTTACCGGTACATGACAAAATTGTGAAAGTTTTTCTTTAACATTTACATCAAGGGGCTGTCAGAAGCATCAAATAGAACCCTCACATATCAGCAAAGAAGTAGGAATAAATACTAAACAAGAAAGAAGGGACCGGAGTGAGGAGATCAGAGTTTTGTTATAGACCATATCACTGCGGCAGGCTAGAATATTTGGTGTCAGCCCGAGTCCTCGCAATCCCCTAACACTATGTTGGGTCGGCTTAGTTTTCTACAGGGATACAAGGAAAATATAATCCATGAATATAGGAATAAAATACAATTTAGTTGCAAAAGACTTTAATCAAGGCCACATTATGTGTAGGTCTTTAGTCATTACCTGCTCCCCAACTGCCTTAAGAACTGGTACTAGACTGACATGAACCAGACAGAAGTTACCAGGTCCTGTTTAGAACATAAGGATAAACCTCGCTTACAAAGGATGACAAGTAAAAAAGCTCTTAAGAGTAACAGAAGTTTAAAGGTGCCTTAAGATTTTCCTTACCTACACGGTAAGAGAATTGGCCCAAAGCTTCTATGAATGGCATCGATTCAATGTCCCCTGCATCAAGTATTCCACTGTCAATATTATGAGGAGTATGCTTCCTGCACACATACTTGGACAAACATGGAAGTATTCTGCAAATTATATATCTCACAAGTAAGATGAGATTGTATTATTCAAGTCCACTTTTTCTAGAACAGAACCCTGAAGCAATTTTACCTATAGTTCCACCCAATTCTATAACACAAACATCAGCTGGTCCTTCTTTGCCGTCCACAGGAATCAATGCTACACGTTCAATCCACTCTTGTATGGCATCTGTGATATGAGGCACGACCTTCAAAAGGCAAAGAGGACACACTATAGTGCTACCAAGACAATATAAAATTTGTGGTACACAATTGGGTTGATGGTTTAGAGAGACAGATACCTGAACTGTTTTCCCCAGATAGTCTCCTCTCCTCTCCTTCTCGATGACAGACTATCACCAGACATGACATCCAGAGAAGAGAAACTTAGTCATTCCATAAAGAATGAACATGGACAGGTTGACATGAGAGGGAAAAAACAATATTGACCAAAATAAATCTCTCGTTTCATCGTAGATAACAGCTCAACATAGTTATAATGCTATCTGTAAATTATATGACCATAAACATCTAAAGACTAATTGAGCACCTGATAGATTTTCCCAGTTGTGATATTGTTGTCACGAGTTAATTTGATATCAAGGAAACGTTCATAGTTTCCTAGATCCAAATCCACCTACAAGGAGGGGGGGAAAAAAAAGGAAGAAGGCCACCATAAGAAGTGAAACAAAGCCAAAGAAAAAAATGACTTGCTGAACAATTAAAAGGGGCTCTGGCAGTCCATATCTTATGCGTTCTTTACCTCACCACCATCGTCTAAGACAAAGACTTCCCCATGCTCAAAGGGAGACATAGTCCCAGCATCAGTGTTCAGATAAGGATCTGTGTGAATCCACAAAGCACAGCATTAAGCCATCTTTATAAAAAACAACGGGAACAAACTGATAACATTGCCACGGATATTGACAGGAAGAGAAGACTTTTCTTCTTCTTCTTCTTCTTTAGAAAAGAAACCGAGTAAAACATGACCAGAAATAGGTGACGTACCAACCGAGAACATAATAACTGAAGCAGAAAATGAATCGGGAAAATTCGATACGTCATATAAATAGTCTTTGTTTCCAGATCATTTCGTGTCAAACAAAAAGTACCCAAGCAGACATCATCGTCATCACCAAGGACAGCCCAGGAAGAATTTAAAAGTATGGCCATAGCAAGTCCTGTGCATGCACCAGAACGACAAACCACGCAATCTCCATTCACCGCTCTTATTTATCCTTGTCTTTCCTAAGGATAAGGATGAAGGCCACTCAATATCGCAGGTGATTGTTCCAAAAAATCAGGGGAACGAGGTTGACGCAAGGCTGATGCAGGGGAAAGAGATGAATGCAAAGGCAAACCGAAACAAGAAGCATGTGGACTTGACACATGAACACCACATGGGAGGGGGTCAAGATGCAAAGATTTCTTCTTTCATGCGTCATAGTTTCGAAAGATTAACGTTGCAAACAGGTTTGGATCTGAATGTTTGATACAAGGCAACAAACTACGCAGTCGAACCTCCATAACCTTCCGGAAATAGATAAACGAAAAAAAGATGTTTCTTTCAAGAAGAAAAATGGGTGCAAGGAGCAATCTTGATCGATGGGGACGAGGCTGACACCATGAATCCAGCTCGTAAGAGAAAAAAAACCGAGCAAAATGCTTTTTTAGGGACGAAAACTTTGAGGGGGGCGAGGCAAGCACCGATTTTTATGGAGGTGACGCGGAGCCCGCAGGCTTTGAGGACGACGCCGATGCTGCTGGCCGTCACCCCTTTCCCCAGCCCGCTCACCACTCCCCCCGTCACCAATACGTACTTCATCTCTCTCCTCTGGCTCATGAAGAACAGTGAGCGCGACAAAGGGAATGAGTGCCTCCACCCACCCACACACTATGCTTCTTCCGGTGTTCGATATGGAGATCGGAGAGGATCGGCAACGGAGTGGAGTTATTTATAGATCCTGACGCCCGAATGAAAGCGATCCCTCCCCTTTTCTTTCTTTTATTTTGGTTTTCCCGTGTTTATATATATATATATATATATATATATATATATATATATATACCTTTGTTTTGAATAATGCTCAAAATACGTTGGACCTTCTTGAAGGCATAAAAATACTATAGAATTTTATTTTAAAATATTATAAATAATATTAATAAATTTATAATCTTAATTAGATCAACTTCAAGTCTAAAAATTTGATATCGTGATTTTGATATCATCTATAATATTTTTTTAATAGTTTTATCATGTTTTCAACAGCTTAACAAAGGCACTATGATGTTATTGGACAATCTTTTTAAGTGAACTGAATGAAATCAAAACATAATAGAAACTATTTAATATATCATACTAGAATTTAAATAAATATTTATGATAGTTTAAGAATCAAAATCACCGAATTAGAGACCAAAAATTATCTCTTACAATTTTTTTAGGCAACACAACAAAAATATTATAAAAATCATTTAAAAATATTATAAATAATTCAAATGAACTAATCTCAATTAAATCAATTAGTGCCTAAAAATATGTTATTTTTGTAATGATTTTCGATCAATGATAACTAAAATATTTTTAATGTCTTAACAAAAACACTATAATATTATTATCCATTCACTTGCATGAACTCTATAAATCAATAGGGATTAAGGTTCATTTTGTCTTTTGATCTTAGTCTTAGATCACTTAAGTCATTATAATTTATTTATATATAAAAAAACATATATATTTTCAAATATGTAACATATAAACATCTTCCAAGTCTAAGTTAACATATGTTAGAGTATGCTTATGTGGTATATAAACTCATAATAAACTATTAATATAATAACATATATAATTTAAGTTTAAAAAAAAAAATCTATTTTAGCTTATGTGATTTTGGTCATTGACCGTGCTCTTATGATTTTGCTTGTGTCTAAAATAACTCTTATATCTTTAAAAATATAGTATATAAGCCCATCACATCAAGTATAAGTTGACAAACATCAAAGTCTACTGATATATAATTTGGCATACTAACTCATAATAAATTATTAATATAATATATAATTTAATTTCTAAAAAATTATTTATCTTATCAACATAGAGAAAGTGACGGAGGAAATAGTGATGGACAAAGGTGGAGAGGTAGAGGTAGGAGAGGCCGACAATGGAGGTGAGGGAGAGTTGGTCCGAAGCGTAGGAGAGGACGAAGTAAAAGGAAGTGAGGATGAAAACTCTTAAGAGGAAGATTGACTAGAAGACCATTGTATGCATAACGTCATATTGGTCAACGCACATTTACCTAAGGTAGGACTAGAAACTCTTGAGCTTGTTGCTAACATGAGAAACGCTGTGTGTAGGACGCCTTGCTAGGTAGCACCATCCCAATGCTAGTGCTGGTGGTCACTTATACGATGATACATCCTCCTGCCATTAATGATGGTTTTAATTTTTTAATATATATATTATTATATTAATTATTTATTATGAGTCAATATATTATGTTATCAGACTTTAATGTCTATTAACTCAGATTTTATAAGAGGGCTTATATACTATATTTTTTTAAAATATATTTTTTTAGACATGAGCAAAACTATAAAGGATTAAGTGGTTAATAACTAAAACCATAATGGTTAAAATAAATTATTTTTTAACTTTAACTTTATATGTTATTATATTAATAATTTATTATGAGTTAATATGTCATGTAAGTAGATTTTAACATCTATTAACTCAGACTTGATAAAAGAAATTTATATGCTATTTTTTAATTATAAATATTATTTTAGACATGAGTAAACCATAAAAACTAAAATGGTTCATATCTAAAAATATGTGCTAAAATAAACTTTAACTCATGGATAGGGTACCTCTTAAATTAAATAAAAATATAAAAAATATTATAATATTATTATCCATTCACTTTGAATGATGCACGCTTGGATCAATGCATAGGTGCCTCTAAAATTAATTAAGAAAAATATATCATTAGAGTTGATGAAAGATATTTTTAATATTATTTGAAGGCACCATTTAAGGAAAAAAAGAGTGACACAGTTTGAAAAAAAATAAAAAAATTGTTTATATAAATCGTGTGTATATATATATATATATATATATATATATTTATTTATTTTTCATTCCCATTTTTTTGCTGCATACTTCAAAACCTTACGGCCGGTTCTCACCCGAACTAGCCCACTGGGACCCATCGCTAACAAGTGGCGACTAATCGAGGTTGGGTTGGAGTGCAAATAAATTTGAGTCTCAAATAAATAAAAAAAACAAAATTCTTCTTTTGGCCATTTTGCTACTCACTCAAAAATCCTACAGCACCCTTTCTTACCCGGGGTAGCTCACTGGGACCCGTCGGTAACAAGCAAAGGTAGAGGATGAGCGTTGGTGAATATGAGTGTGAATATTAAAAAAAACAAAACCTCTTTTATTCTTCGCACTTGACCGGTTCCTACCCGAAGTGGTTTATTGGGCCCCATCAGGAACAAGTAAGACCAATCGAGGTTATGAGTTCAACAAAAATCGTTTTCTTTCTCGTCATTCTGCTACGCACTCGAAAACGTACGACCCATTCGTACCCGTAGTAGCTTTTCGGGACCCACCATCGATAAGCCAAGCCCGGCTAATCGAGGTAGGGTCGGAGAAAGAGGTAAATCTGAGTCGGGTAAAATTGGACTATTGTTGATGTGGATATTAGCACATTAATTTGGTGGGTAAACATAAATGGATGATGATTATCACATTAATCTTATGAACGGTGATTAGTGATTACATTAGATCATTCTCTTCATCATGGATCAATCGTGGAACTCAAAACGAGTCTTGGCCTCTTCCCCTTGGTTCTTCTACGGTCGTCGGCCGCTTACTATTACGCCATGGGCGGCTTATCACGTCATCTGGTTGCTTCCGGTCAAAAGCATAGGCAGAGTCATCTCTATACTTGGCTCAAAACGATTTGATCTGGTTGTAAGGAGTTTTACTCTTCTCATGAACAGTTCGATCACTGCCAATCCATGGCCTCCGAGGGCCTACCAGTCATCTGCTAAACGATGGAACTAAGCCACATGCCATGGCTATCTGTGACAAGAACATGTACCCTCTTGTTCTTTTCCCCTGGAAGTCACATGCTATGCTCTCATGGACACCGTCTTCTCCACAATCCGATGAGATGGTAGGTTCTCTTTGACGTTTTCTGCTGATTGTCCTCTTCCTGATGTTGGCTAATTAGAGAAGAAGTCGAGTCATATATATATATATATATATATATATATATATATATATATATATATATATATATATATATATATATATATATATATAACAAGAGATCGGTTGCAGTCTTCTTCAAGTTCTCGAAACCTAGCTTATCAGTGACTGCATCGGGAGTGGAGCCTTGGAGGGTGGAAGGAACCCCCGGGACTTGAAATGCGAGGAATGATGATTTCTTCCACTGCAAGGAAAGATGGTCTTCTCCTGTGCTGGAATTAATTAGTATTGCATGCACCATGACGCTCGGTGTGGTACGGTTGGTAGGTCTACCGTATGCAGATGGCAACACAATGTTTGGTGTGGCCAATATGTCAAACTCCAGCGTATAAACAAGTTCAAAAGCGAGCAATCATGCACGGCAATACGTAAATTACATGATCTGATCGATAGATTGGAGTTTATGGATGAAAAAGGAGATTCTTGATGACGAAAAAAAAAAAATGGAAATGAAATGATATCAGCTATCGCTCTCGTTCTTTCTCGGAGATGCTTTCTTTTCCAAAGTTCATCAGATGCAAACAGAACTCTGACGAAGAACAGTTCTGCTATGCACTGTGCTGCAGCATCTGAGCCGCTGAAGGGACCATACTAACATGGTAGAACATGAACAGCCCATGCATCTCACACCGCTTTGCCACGTTCTGCTGCATGCATGCACCCGATTCATGCTTGCTCTCGGATACTACGTGTTTGATTAGCACATGGAATCATGCTGTACTTCTCTCTCTCTCTCTCTCTCTCTCTCTCTCTCTCTCTCTCTCTCTCTCTGTGTGTGATGAGGTTTCAGATTATATCGGAAAGAAGATCCTTGAACCGAGACGAAGAAGAAGGCATTCTCTCAAAGCCAAACAAAGAGTCATCGACGTCGCACTCAAGCTTCGATTAAAGTAGTGTTTGGATTCTGGATAGGGTCTATCAGCTCGACATAATATACGCACTTTATCCATACATTTTATAGCTGTCTGCTTAAGCTGCCAACGATAGATTAACGAAGGGCAAAACAGATGCTTGGCTTTAGGTGGGTAAGAACAGTAGGTCAAAAAGCTCTCTCCATTACAGGATGAGTGTTGAAGATTAAACAACTGCACACTTTAAGACATGGCCATCTTTGCAGGCAGTAGAGAGCGACTTTAGGATTAAAAGGGTTGAGCACTACGATCCACGAGCATTTTTCAACCTAGAATCTCTTTAATTGGAGTACTGACTACTGACACCCAGACCCAATTTGGTATCTAATAGCCTAAAGTTAAACCTACCGATATGCAAAGCTTCTTAAGTCAAATTTGGATGGGAATTAGATTAAGAGTCTTAGATTGAAAGGGTCGGCGATAGGAGTTCATCGATGGCACGGCTCTTGAGAGCAAGAAACCATTATTCTTTTCATGCGACAAGCATCGGGACATACTTGAGTTTATCAATACCTTTTCGACCTAAATAGTGTCTCTTGATGTTGATGGATTAATCCCCGTATATTCCCATTTGACAAGAAGCAATGTTCGTTGTCATTTTGTCTGTGCTACGTGCCATCTCAAATCCATGGAATTAACATAAATTATCCAGCAACCTCATGGTTATTTAATTCGAGATACATTTGATTCGGACACATGGAGTCGGATTGCTCGTACCAGTCTCCGTCATAATCAAGCTTTGTCTTCTCCTCAAACGCCATGAGATGTGATGCCGACACATCGATGTCTTCGTTCTCTGGTAGCCAAAAGTGATGGAAGCACAGATTAGAGTGGATTAGCTTGTCTTAATCAATGCTTAAGAAGGTCGACGATCCTAATCTCATTCGGTCAACACAGCGACGGTGCCTACCCCGACCGCGACAGGGATCACGGAACGGTCGACCCTCGTCGCCTCCTCTCTCCCCGACCTCCCTGTCCTGCTCGACCAATGATAGAGGCCGATTTCGTGTTCGCTGCTTGCGTTCAAGTCGGAGATCGATTCCGCGCGCACATGGTAGAGTGGGCCCCCCCCCCCGGCAACACGCGGCGGCAGCAGCGAATCCAACGCGCGGAGCTTTGTCGAGTGGGTTTGGTGGCCGTGTCTTCTTTCGTCGGCTGCCTCGAACAAAACGGTCATAACGGTCGTTGCGATGGCTTTGGATCTCGTGTCCACCGGTGGATTCGATTATTAGACATCACGGACGTGGGAGTTGGACATTATTGGGGTCAAAAACAATTAACACCAAGTGGGTCGACCACCGATTTGTCTCCTTGATTGGAGATGGAGATGTCAGTGGCACAATTTATTAACGAAGACTTTGGTCGTTGATTTTGTTGTTTGACGTTCATTTTATTGCTTTATGTACCTGTAAATACAAATAAATATATATGTGGCTTTTACATATACATCCTTGTCATTTTGAAAAAAAAGAGATAAATTAATCATTATATGTTTTAATATAGTATATACATATCCCTCATGATCCTTCACATGTGCTACTTGCCATTATTAACATTTGGTCTAAAAAATTTCAACCTACACTTGACCCCAATGACATATGAGTGATACAGAGTTAGGTAAAATACAGGCAAAAACCAATGAATGTATGTATACACGTACGTACACACAACATAGCCTCAACCCTTAAGTAGAAAATTCTCTAATATGTAATGCACATTATTGTGATGGGCGAAAAAGATATCTTTTTTCCAGGTTGTGTTTAATGATTCTGAATTATGGGCATCAGTGAAGTTGTAATGGTTCATACATTAATTATGACAAACAAAGGCATAATTTACCATGGAGACAATATTTTTGTTGTTATTATCTAAAACTCGATAGAAGAAAAATATATAGAATAAAGATCCTTGGTCAAGATAATAATAGGATTCCTATAACAGATTACAAGAAAATTGCACACAATTTTCACAACAGTTATTATTACTATTATATAGCATGTCATTAGGAAAGAGTTACCGTAGTCACATACATTAAACTATAACTAGTATACTAATAGAAGCACAAGAAATATGTATGTGTAACTCTCAGATATGATTTATGATGTTTATATTTTTATAAATATGATAAATGATATATTCATATTTTCAACTTTTAAAATTGAAGAGTATGCTTTCTGAAAATATTGTTCACGGTATTTTATGAAATATTGGTTGAGCATGCAAAAGTATTAATATTTATATTAATCATAGTATAACAAGTCAAAGTGTGTTAGTGGACTTGAATATGAGGTTAAGTTATAGTAATAAGCATATACTTGGTAACTAGAAGTGATAGTTGAGTTTTAATGGACCTTAGGTGAATCTCAAAGCTTGAATGAGTTTTATCATAATTAATATAAGGAAGTTCCAGTTTTAAATATTATGTATATTGAGGATCATATGCTTCTTAAGCACACATGAAGTAATGAAAATTAAATAAAGATACAAATCAAGGAGGAGTGTTATACTAAATGTTGAGATTTATAAGTAAGATTGAAGAATGAGTTTAGACCAAAGATGTCATCATTATCAAACTAAATTAAACTCAATTGAAGTCGTTGCAATACTAAAATTATATTAATAAAAACAACTTGAAATGAGACATAAGAGGATTAAACCATAGATCTCAAAGTAACCTCTATTTTCTTTTTTGGCCTCTTCCTCTTTATCAACCTAATAACCTATGACCCTTTGTCTCCTTCTTCAGCCATCCTATCAACTTTTCTCATAGAAACCCTAGCTCTAAGGAAGATGAAGGTGTATCCCTTCATAGTACACTCGATCATTAATTTTATAATAGATATGGATGATGACTAGTGGATATTTTATGTTTATAAATTTTATATATGTTATGTTCGTGTTTTTCTTTAGTTAGATATTATAATTATGTACAAGTGTAAAAAATATTGTATAGAAAGATATCTTATTTCAATTGTACATATAGAATATAGGTGGAACTAGGAATAAAATGATAAAGTGGTTGTAAAACAAAGATAGGCTTGTCATTAAACTACGTTATTGGTCCCATAAATATTGTAGATGATAAATACTGCCAAATTACTTTTTCCGCATAGATATCATGCATGAATATAGCCTTTGGAATCCGAACAAATCGAGTCACCGATATACTTGTCGGTGGATTTAAAACATTTGTCATCCGTTGATGGAGCTCAACTTTTTTGTTTTTTTTGTCTCAACATAGGTTGTGGAATATTATCAAAAGAATGACAGTAGTTAGATATTATCAGTTTTCAGTACATTTTTTTTCCTTACCTTCTCTATCAAATACTTCAAAAACGGAGAGGAAATAGTAGGATAAATCAAGCACTTAATGATAATTTATGCAGAATATTGTCCACAGAGGAAATGTAATCAATCTATTGCTACGATCAACCATTGTTCTAACACTCCAGACAGTATTAATATATTGATAATATCTTTATATGATCTACTTTTCTTTTTTGTTTCTTCACACTGCAATTGCTGGGCTTTCGGTGTATAAGAAGACATCGTGGAGATCGAGCTACAATACCAGCACAGAATTCATGGATTCTCCACTCGTAGCCTGTAAAAACTGACATTAGACCACCTACAAGTCGTCGCCGAGGCAGCACACCACATGCCTCGGATGTCAGGGAGGCATCTGCTGCAAAGTTTTATGATTGAATCGGTCGGCACATCAGCACATGCAATTCCATTTGACTCACACAAAGCCTGCATCACGTCGATCGACATTTTTCTCGTCGTCACCATGGTGCTGTTGCTATGCATGCCGCTAACATACGGGCGTGTCTCATGCTTCACATGCGTAACCACTGTTCATGCTCACAGGAATACCTCATCAGTTGAGAGAAGGATCTGATCATATGTAGTGCTTCATTAATGTATGGATTCAGAAAGAGAGAGAGAGAGAGACTGTGGCGATGGCAACTTCGACTATGTTAATTGCATGATGAGGTGGGCGGTGTCGTGTTTTCGTTTTCCATATGTTGAGGGCATGTGTCTCTCCAACATTTTCTGCAGCTACATGCATTATCTTTGTCAAACCAAGGACGGCGCATCCATGAACACAGTGTAGGCAGCGAAGACAAAAGCTCGCGTTGCCCTCCTCTAAGTGATGGGTGAAGTGGCGTCGTCTTCCTGCAGCTATATACGATCAACTGGAAGTGTCTGCCTACATGCAGAGCCCATCATGGCGGCAGAAACAGTTCCGACCGGTGGATTATGTAGGAGCATGTCCATGTGAAAGATACGCGGGAAGGTGAAGCCCCGCATGGGTGAGATGTGGGACGCAGCCGACCCCGGCTCGCCTACTCCACGTACGATTCGATCGTCTGCATGCGAAATAAGCATTTTATGTTGATAGTTAACGGATGAAGTAAATATGGGAAGAACGTCAACGAGCTAAGCCGAAAACTTGGCTGATGGTTTTCTTGGAAAAATCGATTCCCCTCTGCTGTAAGCATCCATCATGAGGATTGCTCATCAAGGAGACATGCTTGCAATTGGTAAGATCGATCGTCTTTGATACGATGTAAGGGTAAAAATGATGATTATTAATGATGAATTGTTAACATACTTTATGTCAGAGCCAAGGTGGCAACATGACTTAGTCCAATCCAAGTGCATAAAACCATCAACGTTTTTCTGGACCGACAAAGAGGGATCGATGGGAAACCTAATCATGGGATCTTCGACATATCTTCCTAGATGAAATGTCCCAAGCGGTCTCGTCTTGCACGAAGGCTGGAGTCGAGCGGAGGGTCCCCCGACTTGGCCCCTTCGATACTCAAGTTAGTTTGAGCCGGAGCTCTGGCAAAGATAAATAGTTGTAATGTGTGTGCGCTATTTTTCTCTCATAATATTGTCCATCAGGGTGGCTTTTATACCTCTGGCTTTGGGTCAACCTACACCGATGTTTAATGGCCATCGACATCAATGTATGTAGGTGTAATGTGTGTGGACGCCTCAGGCGATTGACCCGTACTTTGGGCGTCGACGTTGTTTGATCTATGTGACGCCCTTCCATGCTTCTTGAATGATGGTACAGACCCACGACCTATTTCGAGGTAGCAGGCTAAGCTGGCTCGGGGTGCCCTACTGGCTTAATTGTAGCGGTCTGGGGGCCTCCTCAGAGTAGGGGGCCATGATATGTCATATCATTCTCTCCCTCCCAAAAGAGTCATGCCTCAGGAGAATCGAGAGGCGCAGCTCAAGGTCCGAGCTTGTCCGCTTGTTGGTCTTGTCGGTTGCATTATGGTGCTTAGGGATTTCGTTGGGCTACGACTGGTCTCGTGTGACTGGAGCCCTGGGAGGCTTGAGTATTGTCCTCGTTGCGTTATAGTGTCATACGAGCCAGGAGTGCTTGGCCATAGATCGGTTGAGACGTAGTTGACAGTGGACCGACCGAGACTAGGTTGGCAATGGACTAGCCAAGACTAGGTCAATACCAAGACTAGGTCGACAGTGGGTCAGTCGGGACTAGGTCGACAGTAGACTCACTGAGATTAGGCCAGCAATGGATTGGCTGATACCAGGTCAATAATGAACTAGCTGATACCAGGTCAATAATGAACTGGCTGATACTAGGTCGATAATGGACTGGCCGAGACTAGGATGACAATGGACTAGTTGAGACTAGGTCAGTAATGGATCAATGAGATCAACGAGCGGAGGCACAACGAGATCAATCGAGTCTAAGGGAAGTGAGAAACTCTTGTAAAGATTCCTCTCTTGAACCTGTGAAAACGAGAGAGTGAAAAATGTAAGGGTTTGATCTTCACCCAAAGAAGATTGATAGTGGATGCCGGTAGACCTCGAAGAAGAGGACTTGGGGAGTGGACGTAAGCTAATTTGAGGATGAACCACTATAAATCTGTGAGTATCTCTTTACTTTGTCTTTTTGATTATGCATGTACTTATATGAAGCTTTCCTTTAGCCTGATCATAACTTAGCTTTGATCAATAAGCTTATTGCTCACTTAATCAGCAAAACGTTTCCAATTTTTAATTCTGCTCTAAACAAAAAGTTTTTCTTAAATCGTGATTTTTATACTTGCACTAATCACCCCCCCCCCCCCCCCCCTCTTAGTGCGAATTGATCATAACAATTGGTATCAAAGCAATGTCTTACTCATTGGACTAACACTCATTTGAGTAAATGACTTTATATGACATTAACGAGGGTCAATGCATCACAAGTCCTCCTATATTCAATGGGACAGACTATACTTCTTAGAAAATTTGAATGCTTATTTTCTTAATTTATTTATATTTTAATTTATAGTATATTATCAAAAATAATTTTTAGAGGTCATCCAATCAAATAAATGATTGAAATGATTATGAAAAACATATGTTTTCTTTAAATGCCAAAGCTATAAATTCTTTATTTTGTGCTTTAAACAAAAACGAGTTTGGTCGGGTTTCTTCTTGTGATTCGATTTTTGATATATAGCATAAATTAAAAATCACATATGAAAGTATAACTAAATCAAATAAATTATTAAATAAAATGATCCGTAAAAATAAACTTGAAGAACACCTTCCAAAGAATAGGAAGGAAAAAACTTTTAGAACACAAGAACAAAATTTTCCAAAGAACATTAAGGATTGTGAACTGAGAATGACATATGACTCATTGAGTGAAACATTGAGTATTGAGAACCTTGAACTTGAATTCTTGACAAATGAACTAGAGAGATTAATGAACAAAAAAAAAAAAAGAATCTAAATTGGACAAAACCTCTTGCTATGAATGCAAGAAGCCGAGACGCTCTGAAAATGAAGTGCACAATCAAGAAGTGAAGAATTTCGCGCTTGTGGTAAATCACGATGAGGTAAATAACCCACTTGCAAGCTCTTTTACTTTTAATGAATTATTAAGTTATTTTCATGAGCTTTGTGATGAGTTTAAAAAAATTAGTAAGTCTTATAAATAACTTAAGAAAGAGTATGATTATTTAGTTAGTAAATTTGAACAAATGCATGATGCATCACCATCACACAATTCTTGCTCTAAATGTAAAACGTTAGAAGAAGTTAAAAAGAAAAATATTATATTAAAATAAACTTTAGAAAAATTTAAAATAGGAAATAAATCCCTAAATATTATCCTTGCAAATAAAGGTTATGTTGATAGGAAAGAAGGTATATGCTTTGTTGGAAATGTTCAACAAAAGCTAACTATTTTTGTCAAAGGACCCACTCTAAACTTACCATAAAATATAAAATATAACTTTTGTAGTAGATTAGGGCAGAAAGCCTATAAATATTTATTTAGAAAATATAGTCCACACAATTTAATTTGAGTTCCTAAATGAACCATAAACAATCTAAGCCATTAGAAAAAATGGAAAAAATATTTCAAGAGGAGCCCCACTCAAATGAGTACATAAACCAAAACCCCTTATCTTATACATTTGTCTCCTAATAGGGCTAGGAGCACTAAATGGTATCTTGAAAGTAGATGCTCAAGCCACATGACTTGAGATCTAACACTCCTTTTAAGCTCACTAGCCCAAGAACAATACTAAGAAAATTATTAGAATTAAGTTTACTGATAAGAAATCTCATGATGGTTCATGATTATAAAATTAATCTTAATTGTCTTTCAATTATGAATGATAATAGCTAGAACATGCTAAAACTAGAACCTTGGTTATTATTAATACAAAAAATTATTTATATTAAAATTTACGAGAATGAGATATCGATGATGATTGAATGATTGATTCAAAATCATTAGCAAGGATATTTGTTGATTTAAATATAAAGGATGATGTTAAATTACTTAAATATTATGGTGTTTTTGACTAAATTAAATATCATTGTTGAATGATTGATTTAAATGGTTGAATAGTTGTATGTTGAGATTGAATGTGTTGTTAAATGATATATTATTTTTGAATTTGAACTTAGAAAAATAAAAATTTGGAAATGACTTTGTCAACTCCTTATACTATGTGTAAAGAGTTAGACTCATTTAAATATTAGAATAAAGATAGGTTAAATTTTTTACTTTGAAGATATTTTATCAATTTAATGTGTTATAGTAATTACCTTGATAATTTATTCTAGAATCAAATTTGGTTTTCAGTCTTAAATTATAATTCGTTGATTTGAAAAATATAAAATAAATCATATGAAATAACTAAAAAAGAGGATAATTCTTCTTGAAACTTTTTTTATCCTATCAATCTTTAACAAGAGATAAAATAAAACTATTATTGTTGAATCTATTAAACTACAAAAATGAATTAGAGAACTTTAGTTATTTTATTTTGAAAAACAATCTATGTTGCCTTCATTAAGATCTTCTGAAAAGTAATTTTTGAAGCGATTTTGGATATGTTTTCAAATAACTTTTTTAAAAGAGATTGATGAATCTATCCAACTTTATTAATATTTAGATGATTTTATTATGATCTTAACATGAAAAATTACAACTTGAAATCCTTATATAAATCAAGTTCGTTCAAAAAAAATTATGTAAATGAATCATAATTCGAAACTATAACTTGAAAATCTTCTTATGAACCATATACTTGACAACTTGAAGTTTCCTATATACAAATCAAGATCTTATATTTTTTCTTTATAATTTATTCCTGATCTTGATATTTAAAATTTGATATTTTTATGAATGAACACTCTTCTTATTTGATCTCCTAAGCTTTCTAAACCTTTGAATCTTATCTAAGAATAGATTTGTCAAAATAAATCATATCCTTTAACATTCATGATTTGATAATAATATCCTTCATAATATAATTATTTATGACTTCTTTCTTAATATAACTTATTATCAAAATTAATATTTCTTAAATTTGTGATAATATGAAAATTATATGAGATTTGTTTTATCGTGAATATTCTCCTAATTTCTTGACTTGATTTATCCTTTATGAGAACTATATTTAATCTCTATGATTTTTTCTTTTTAATAAAAGGGAGATTTATGATCTTAACAATTATGATTGAGATTTTTATCAAGATCATTCTTCTATTTTATTTAAAACACTTATCTAAATGAATTGGGCGTCTTAAGATTTATCTTAAATGAATCAAGAGTATTTAATCCCTAAGACACATTTTCATTATTTACAAAAAAGGGAAGAGATTTATTAAAAGAAATCATATCTTTTGGTGCTTATGATTTAATTTTTCATATCTAATGACATGATCCCTTTGTGCTTATGGTCATAAATAAAACATATCATATAATACTTTTTTAACAATAAAAATGGGGGAGATAAAATTATTAATTTGGTTAGAAGAAAACTTGGATATATATATATATAAAATCCTTCTAACATTGGATGAGGAGCGATTTGCTTAAAAGAAAATTAGAAATTTTAGAATACATAAGATTTGCATAATTTGATTTTTATTTTATTTGAAATTTTCAATATATAAGATTTTTTGATTACTTATGTTGAAATTCACAAACATGATAAATTTATTAATTTAAATCATATCTTTTGGTGCTTAAAAATTTGATTTTATCTTCAATGACATGATTCCCTTGTACTTTTGGGCGTGATTTGAACATATATGTAAAGAAAAATTATACTATTATTTTTTTTACAATGAATGCATAAGTGGATCTTGGATTTCTAAGATTTTTTTGATCTCACTTTCGAAATGATTCTCGTTAAAATTGACATAAGAAAGGGATTCAAATTTTTGCGATGAGATTTTTTAAAGATTATTCTTGTTTCATGAATCTTGATGAATGTTTACATGAACTTTCCTATCCCAAAAATTATTTTGATCCATGAATGTTTTAACTTGATGAATACTTTCAAATGTATCCTTCCCTACTTAATATTTGTTCTTTTGGATGTTAAAATTTTGGATTCTTCACACTCCTCTCTTGTTTATACTACTTTCTTATTTACAAAAAGGGAAGACAAATTTGGATGAGAAAATTATGTTTTACTCAGGGGAAGCAATGAAGTATTAAATATTCAATCAATATATATTTTATAAAAATATAAAAATTTTGACACATGATGAGTTTATGTATCATGAAATTATTTGCTCATTATTTCACCTCTTTTTGTTGATGATAAAGGGGAGAAATAATATATTGATGACACATATATAAAAAATGATACATGACAAAGGGGAAGATAATTTTTCATGAGAAAATTATGGCTCATATATTATTTTACAAGAGGAAACAATGATACATATGCCTTGAAATCATTTGCTCTAACATTTCACCTTTTTGTTAATGACAAAAGGAGAGAAATGACATGTTGATGACACATGTAAAAAAATAAAAAATAAATATTTATCCTATTTTTGCTGATAAACAAAGGGGGAGAATGATTGATGACTTAAGGAAGAGAATTTAAACTTAATGTATGACTGATGCATAATTATGAAAGTCATGTTAGATACTTCAAAATTTTGATGATTCATTATTGGTTGAAATTAATATCATATCATTGATGATTTGATTTTAAAATTCATGGTATATCATTTCAAAATTTAATAAATAGATGTTATGATACTTGAATTCAAGAGTGATTGGTTCTCTTAAATTTAAGTTTTTCTTATTTAGATTATGGCATGGATTTACGAGGAGTAAAGTCATCATAAAAAAGGGGGAGATTGTGGAATATCAAAGTTTGATGATGAAATTAATTGATGGATTATTGATATAACATGTGTATTAGAGTTGATTGATGCATGATTAACTATGACAAAGAGAGAATTACAATCAGATATGGGCCCGAGTCAAGTCTGGGGTATCGGGCCAGGGTTCAAACGATGTAGTGAGAACTCGTCGAGAGACTCACAAAAAGATTGTCGAAGGTATCGGAAGCTTGCGGGGAGTTCATCAGGAACTCACCGAAGAGATCAGAGGCTTGTCGAGAGTTTGTCAGAAGTTTACCAAATGTATTAGAAGTTTGTCGGGAGTTCGTCGGGAGCTTGTCGAAGGTAATCAAGAGCTTGCAAGGATAGCGTTAGGAGTTCGTCGAAAGAAAACCAAGAGACTAGCTGGAAGATCGTCGAGGGTTGTTGAAAAGCTTGCTGGGAGTCAGGAGGGTCTTCTTGGACTTAATGGTCACATGATTGTAATTGATTAAGTCGTAGTTAGTATCGATTTGGGTTAGAGTTCTACTTGAGTTAGATTTAGAATGAATCCAAATTAACTCAAGTGAGGTAAATCAGGTCCACTATATGGATGGATTAAGCTCAGGTTGAGCTCAATTAGTTGACATGAGAATTGGTTAACATAAAGTACAAGTCGAGATTAAAAAATGGAGGGAATCATTTTTTTGGGATTCTCAATGGTTGTACCATCAGTGGGTGGCGGTTGTACCACCCAAGTCGGTGGTTGTACCATCATCACCCAGTTTTTCGATCAACTTTTGGTAGTTGTACTGTCGATGCCGACGGTTGTACCGCCCGTACTCGGTTTTTCCAAGTACGTTTGAATTTTGGCTTCATTTCTGAAACCAACTGGGGTCTATAAATATCTCAAGTTTTCATGCTTAAAGAAGTAAGGGTGATGAACAAAATAGTGGGTTAAAATTCTGTTAAAGAGTTGTAAAAATTGAGAGCTTCCCTTGAGTGCTTCAAATTATAAATCGGGTCTAAGAGAAGTGAGAAACTCTTATAGAAGTTCATCTCCTGAACCTTTGAAAAGGAGAGAGTGGAAAGTGTAAGGGTTTGATCTTCACCCAAAGAAGATTGATATTGGACACCGGTGGACCTTGGAGAAGAGGACTCGGGGAATGGACGTAGGCCAGGTTGAGGCCAAACCACTATAAATCTGTACGCATCTCTTTACTTTATCTTTTTTATTATGTATATTCTTATACGAAGTTTTCCTTTAGCATGATCATAACTTAGCTTCATTCAATAAGCTTATTGCCCACTTACTCAATGAAGTGCTTATGATTTATGGTTTTGCTCCAAACAAAAAGTTTTCCTTAAACCGTGATTTTTTACACTTGCACTAATTCAACCCCCCACACCACCCCCTCCCTCTTAGTACCAATTAATCATAACAAGGAATACATCGGGGGTTCACCAGAAGATGACCAAAAGAATAATTGGAAGTTCGTGGAGGTTGTCAGGAAGATAGCAGGGAGTTAGGATAATCAGGAGCTCACCGAGAGTTTACCGAAGGGGATCGAGAAGCTCACTGGGAGAATGTCGAGAGTTCGCCAGAATAAGACCGAGAGACTCGCCAGAGGTTATCGAGAAGCTTACAAGGAGTTAGGAGGATCTTGTTGGACTTGACAGTCATAATTATTATAATTAGTGAGTTGTAGTTAGCGTCAATTTGGTTTGGGGTGCAATTTGAGTTAGATTTGGAAGAAATCCAAATTAACTCAAGTGAGGCAAACCGTGTCTACTTTGGGTTAGGTTTGAGCTCAGGTTAAGCTCATTTGGTTGATCTGGAATGATGTCAACTGAAGGTACAAGTCAGATATATAAAAGTATGAAAAAAGGTACTTTTATGAGATTCTAAATGGTAGTACCATAAGTGGAGGTGGTAGTACCATCAATGCCATATTTTCAGGGTGCTTTCGGTGGTAGTACCATCGATGCCGACGATACTACCACCCATACGTAAAATTTATAAAAATGTTTGAATTTTGGCTCCATGTTTTAAGCCAATTGAGGTCTATAAATATCCCAAGTTTCTTGCTTGGAGAAACAAGAGTGGTGAACGAAATAATGGGTTAAAATTATGTTAAAGAGTTGTAAAAATTGAGAGCTTCCCTTGAGAGTTTTTCTTAAGGTTCCTTGTAAAGGTTCCTTTCCTGAACCTGTGAAATATAGAGAGTGAGAAGTGTAAGAGTTTGGTCTTCACCTATGGAAGAAGCTCGTTTAGTAGACTCCGGTGGGCCTCGACGAAGTAGGACTCCAAAAAGTGGACATAGGTCAAGTTTTGGTCGAACCACTATAAAATCTATTAACATATCTACTCTTACCTTTTCTATTATATTTAATTATTCTTATTTATTTTGAAGAAAGTCACGAGCTTCATCTTTCGACTTTATTTTAAATTGCTCACTTATTCGCTTTTAACGGAGTCTAAGAAACACTTTTGATTTCTTCTTTACTTTAAGCAAGTTTTTTAAATCGAGTATTTTTACACTTGTACTAATTCATCCCCCCCTCTTAGTACCAACTTGATCATAACATAATAGAGTACAAATGTTATTAGTAATTATCATAAATTATATCTTTTAAATACTTTCTAATCATTTATATCAAATATTTATTTCATAGATTTTTTTAGTAGTTGTGCTTGTGACACTTTAAACTAGTTCGGTCAAGATCTAACACACCTAGTGTAAATTATATATATTTAAATTATTTATAATAATTTAAAACAAAAAATAGGAATATTAGAAGTATAAAAATGTATGGAAGGAAGTACTACTATAATATAATAAAATAATATTAATATATTAAGTTTTAAATAAATATTAAATTATTAATATCATCACTATTTTACTTTTGGTGAAATATTGATTGACATATCTAATAGTAATGCTATCATTGGGCATATAACCATAAACTATAAAGATGTCTAAAGTAGTACTATCTTACTTCATTATAATTATTGGAATTAGATTTTTCTTTGGAATTATCTAAATCTCCTATTATATGTGCCATTATAAATATTATATTTCTTGATGTCACCTAAAACTAATTTCTTAATATAATTTTATAAGTTATTGGTTTAGGTCACTTTGGCAATTATAATACCAATATAATAGTATAAAATATAATTTAAAATATCATATAAATGATGAAACATTTATTGTAATTTGAATCTTATAAGCTTACAATCTAAGGCCACTTTGGTAGCTACCAATTAGATAAAACTTAGGAATATGAGGAACAAATAGTATTTATCAAATTTTTTCAATCTAATTTATATCAAATATCCTAATAACAATAAAATAATTATCATACGTTAATTAGCAAAAATAAAAATTCATATGATAACTATCATTTGATTTTGTAAAAACTAAATATTTCAAATGAATGTATGTAAATAACCAAACAAATATCTAAGAATAATAATTATATTTTTATTTAACACATACAAAATTTTATCAATATGTTATATGAGAAAATAATAAAAATATATAATTTATATTTTTTTAAAATTCTATATACAGGATTAGAATTGAGTTAAACACCATCCCAATTAACTCAGTCAAAATTTAAAATTGGTCAAACGTCTTTTCTTGAATTTATCAAAACTTGATTAATCTAATCTAAATCTAATCAAATGGTCAAAATATTTGATTAAATAAAATTAAATTAGTTAATTTTATAATTGAGGATATAAATTAAAAATTCAATTTTTGAAAGGTAGAATGATAATTTTTCATAGGATATATAATACAAATATGCAAGTTCTGAAGGGCATAATTATCAAAGTTAAATTTAAGGATACATAAGATTTTTTAAATTTATGAGGGGAAAAATATCATTTTCAAAAACCTTAATTCTCATGCTGTTGTGGCTACCATAATATTCCACCATGCCTATGCGCGCATTTCTCGTTGGCGATGCACCGATCCTTAGTCGCATACGTTCTGCCCATTATATTGCGACTATTATCAAGTAGTTGACCGACAAACTCACCATCGCAATGTTGTGCCATCGTACCCACGTGCGGGTATGCACCATCACACTGTATTGTGTCACTGTACCCTCATGTGATTGTGCACCGACTGGCAACCACACTATCGTCACAGCACCCGGTGGTGCTTATGAGTCTATTGCAACTGTAATAAGTGATAATTACTCCCTTAACATAAATTAATTACTATAGATAATGTATTACTTTATTTAGATTATTAACTTCTATATTTATGTACTATAGTTAAGGAAATCATTAAATTAATTTCCTTAATCATGTGAATAAGTTAGGAATTTTGTCAATCAATTAAATTATTAATTAATTTATTTCCTAATGAGTGGTGTAATTTTTAGGAAGTAAATAGTTTATATTTCTTTTTAGTGTGTGAACCATAAGAAATAAATATTATATTTCTCTCTTTGTATGTGAAAGCAAAATACTTACCTTTTGGGAAGATCTAATCTTCTACTATATAAAATAGCTTCTCCTCCCATATTTCTCATCGAGTCTGACAATAGAAAGACTAATGGTTCCTTTCATTTGGTATCAGAGCAGTGTTTCTTGGCACTTTCACTGTTGTCGTCCATCATCTTCCCCACCACCTTGTCATCTTCAACTACTGCTGCCTTCTGCAACCCCAGATTGCAGCCGCCGTCTTCTATACCTTGCTGTTGTTGTCCATCATCTTCCTCACCACTCTTGCCACCTTCAATTGTTGCCACCATATGCAACCCTAGATTGTAGTCGCTGTCTTCCATACCTTGCTGCTCGATGCTGCCATCTAACCATAGATTACAACCACCTTTTCCAACACCTTGCTACTATCGTCACTGCCATCTAACCCTAGATTGCAGCCACCTTTTTCGACACCTTGCTATTACAGTCGCTACCATCTAACCTTAGATTGTAGCCACCTTTTCATCCCTTGCTGTTGCTATCATCACCACTATCCTAAGCTGCGATCGCTCTCTCACATCTTGGCTATGCTCCAAATCTCATGCCCTTTACTCGACAACATAAAAGGGAACTAAACATCACTGATTTGCAATCCTCCACGATGGCTAACGATGATGCAAGAGATGCCAAGTTTTGAAGTCTTCAAGACCAGCATGGAAGAAAAGTGGTAAGAATTTCTCAATGAATTCAGATGAAGTCTAGCAGGAAGCCCCATCCAATCTCAACGTGGTGAAAGCTCAAACACTAAAGAGAGTCGATTTGAAGAAGATGATTAAAGGCTGGACACGTGACACCCATGCACGAGGGTGATTTTTCCCAAATGGGAGGATGGAGACCCAATCGGCTAGATCACTCGTGCTGAATTTTGTTTTCATTTTCATAGAGTCTCATAGAGATCTAAGGTTGACATAGCTTCCATGCAACTCGAAGGGGACGCAATCTAGTGGTACGATTGGTATGAATATACGCATGGAGTACCCTCGTGGGAGCAGTTCAAGAGCGGGCTGCTGATTCGTTTCGGGCCATTGGAGTACGAGAACATGGATGAACAACTTGTAAAGATTCGTTAAATTTCCACCATACAATAATACCAAAGCAGGTTTGAGCACCTTTCAAATCAAACCTGAGATTGGTCAGAGAAGCAATTGTTGGGAACATTCATCGAAGGACTCAACCAGAAGATTTAGTGTGAAGTCAAGGCCTGCTAACCGTGCACCTTAATGGCAGCCATATCCTTTGCCTGCATATATAAGGAAAGGCTCAACATGGACAATCACGGGGCCAAGAACATGAACAATCCAACAACCACCAAGCCGCCGGCTCCACCTATTGCCAACCGAAACCCTACACCAAAGAGGCTTACTCGAGAAGAACTCCGAGAAAGGTCGGCCAAAGGACTTTGTTGGCACTACGATGAATATTGGAGTAGAGACCACCGCTGCAAACAGGAAAACTTCTGATGATTGAGCCGATTGAAGAACAAGAAGCTGAAGATAAGGATTCAAGATTTGATGATGAAGATACAGAGGAAGAAATAGAATCAGTCATAGCACTATGCATGTCTTAACCGGCTATGCCAACCCGTATACAATGAAGATTGGAGGATTTCTCAAGCAATAACTGGTAACAATTCTGATGATATTGGTAGCACTAATAATTTTATGAATAACAAGGTTACTGCTTGGTTGGCCTACCGAATTGAAGAGTGTGACAAATTCGAGATAAAGGTAGTGGATGGCTGAATATTAACTTATAGCAACAAATGTTCAAGGGTGAAACTGATCATGCAAGGCTAGGAATAATTGTGGACTTCTTTATGCTGCCATTGGAAAATTATGAAGTGGTGCTCGACGTTGAATGGTTAACAATCCTTGGTGATGTTTCCTAGAACTTCTCTAAACTTATCATAAATTTTTTGTTAATGAAAGACATGTGATCCTAAGAGGCAAACACGGAGGCAAATACGGAGACAACATTACCACCATTACCGGTCAACGAATGGAGAGAGTGTTTTAAAAGACACATACCAATTTTTAATCCAATTACATGGCCTACAACATGGAGAATCGAGGGTGTAAGATCAAAACCCTATTCTCCTTAATCACTGAATTTGCAGACGTATTTGCAGAACCACAAGGGCTCCCACCTATTCAGCTTCATGACCACTGAATCCCCATCTTGCATGGGAAAGCCCCAACCAATGTTTGACACTATCGGTATCCTCACTTCCAGAGGGTGGAAATAGAAAGAATCGTAAATGAGATGCTAGAGACAGGGATCATTAGGCCCAATGTTAGCTCGTATTCTTCACCAGTCCTTTTAGTATGAAAGGAGGACAGTTCATGGTGGATGTGTGTAGATTATCAAGCACTCAATAGTATCACTATCAAAGACAAATAGATTCTAGTGGTGGATGAGTTGCTTGATGAATTGAAGGGAGCCCGGATCTTCACTAAATTGGATTTGTGGTCAGACTATCACCAGATATGGGTACATAAAGATGACATCCAAAAATAGCTTTCATCATGCACAACGGGCACTATGAATTCCTGGTAATGCCCTTCGACCTGACCAATGCTCCCTCTACTTTGGGTTTATCTTCGTAAGTTTATTCTAGTCTTCTTTGATGATATTTTGATTTATATCTCTTTCTTCAAAAGCCACTTATCACACTTGCTATGACTATTCTAACCATACTACGAGAGCATTGTCTTTTTGTCAAAAAATCAAAGTGTAGCTTTATGCAAAATGAAGTTGAGTATCTTGGACATACAATCTAAAGGGAAGGAGTGACAATTGATCTCTCAAAAATTCAAGTGATGAAATATTAGTCGCCACCAACCATAATCAAGGCCTTATAGGGATTTTTAGGGCTAACTGACTACTACAAAAAATTCGGGAAAGACTATAGCAAAATCAGTGCTCCGCTCACAGTACTCCTAAAGAAGGATGCATTTAAGTGGTCGGATGAAGCAATAAAAGTTTTTAACTCCCTATAAGATGCGATGGTCACTATATCAGTGTTAACGCTACCCGACTTTAACAAGCTATTTATGATCGAGTCGGATGCTTCTGGAGCAAGTATTGGTACTATTTTAATGAAGGAAGGCCAACCACTAGCCTACACTAGCAAGACCCTCTCCCATTCCCATATTGAATTTTTGGTATCCGATAAAGAGATGTTGGCTATAGTACATAACGTCACAAAGTGAAGACCTTACCTGATTGGTCGAGATTCCAAATATGAATAGACCATAAGAGTTTGAAGTACCTTATGGAGCAAAAAATTTCCTCCACAGAGCAGCAAAAATGGGTAACTAAATTGTTGAGATTTGACTATGAAATTATTTATAAAAAAGGAAAAGATAACTTGGTTGCATAAGTACTTTCCTACCTTCCTGAGCATGCCTAGTTAGCTGCCATCTCCCTCCCTATTTGTGACCTTTTGGAAGACATCAGGAAGGAATGGCAATGTGACTCAAAGACCCAGGAGATCATAAAAAAATTGGAGAGCCCGGGTTCAGTTTCACATCACATTTGAGACTCGAAGGATCTATAGTACAAGAGCTGAATTGTGGTGGTGACCCATTCTCCTTGCCAAACCGTCATCTTGAAGGAGTTACATTCATCACCTGTGGCTTGACATTCAGGATTCCTCTGCACTTATAAACAAGTCTACCAACTCTTTTATTGGAAGGGTATAAAAAAGATCATTTGAGAGTTTGTGGCCTGATGTGACACCTACCAACGTCATAAAGGGGAAATGGTGCAAGTCTAGGAATGCTGCAACCTCTACCTATTCCAAATACAGTTTGGGCCGATATCTCCATGGATTTCATCGAGGGGCTGCCATCATCTTAAGGGAAAGGTAATATCTTTGTAATTGTGGATCGCCTTATAAAGTATGCTCACTTTTGTGCTGTAAGAAATCCCTACACTGCTGCCAGCATTGCCAGATTTTTTGTGGAAAATATAGCTAAACTACATGGGATCTCTCGCTCTATTGTTAGTGATCGTGATAGGGTTTTTACTAGCAAATTTTGGACGGAGCTCTTCCAATTGCATGGCATACAACTGAAGATGAGCACGACCTACCACCCCCAAACCGATGGGCAAACGAAAGTGGTAAACAAGTGCTTGGAGAACTACCTCATATATTTCACGAGTGATAGGTCGAAAGAGTAGACTAAATGGCTTCCCTGGACAGAATGGTGGTACAACATAACCTATCACTCCTCTATCAAAATCACTCCAACTGAAGCAATCTATGGCCGACCCCCTCCTATAATTACGAAGTATATGGTCGGCACATCCAAAGTGGACCAGGTAAACAAGGAACTAATTGACAGGGACAAAATTCTACAGCTATTGAAATACAATCTTATAGCCGCCCAAGCAAGGATGAAGCAGGAAGCCGACAAAAAGTAAAAGAGAATTTGCTATAGGAGATTGGGTCTCCCTTCGCCTTTAGCCATACAAGCAGACATCCTTAAAGACATGAGCCTCTATGAAGTTGTCTCCTCACTTTTTCAAACCCTACAAAATATTGGAGCATATTGGACCCGTTGCCTACTGATTGTATCTGCCAGTTGACTCAAAAATATATCCAATTTTTCATGTTTCCTATCTCAATTGAAGCTAGAAGAAGATGAATTAGCACATAATCACTTACCCGACATCTCTACTAATGGAGAAGTTCAGGTCCAGCCAAAGGCTATATTGGATTATAGGATCATGATACGCCACAGATGCCCTCTAACTGAAGTGCTGGTGCAATGGACTAATCTACTTTCTGAAGACGCTATTTGGGAATCCTAGGAAAAATTGAAGATGAAGTTCCCAGAGTTCATAGGTGCTCAACCTTGAGGATAGACTATTTTGAAGAGGACATGTTTGATAGGACCCCAACATGGTCAGGTCCTCATCCATTGAGTCATGTCCCTTGTTGAGTCATATTGGTCGCTCCAGTGAGATCAGTTAGGAGATAGATGAGTCAGCTAGAAGGTTATTAATAAGGAGTCCTAGTTCAGTATGACTCTTGGTAGGAGTCTAGGGTTAGAAGGGCTCTTAGTGGAACTCTATAAATAACATTGTAACTATCTTATTTTTCAAGAGGAAAACTCTTTTGATTTCAACCATTAGCCAAAACCCTAGGAGGTCTGATCCCCTATAGAGATCAAGGAGGCCCGATCCCTTATAGTGATCGCTTATCCCCTCTTCCTCTTCGATAGAAACCTAAGGGTTCTTATCACAACCGTCATAGGCAACAACGATTGCGACTCATAGGCAACGACGATTGCGATAACAGCCACAACCGTTGCACTATTGCAATTGCGTTGCTGTGCAGCATCATTGATACTAATTTAAGCATAAAAATTATGATTATACTATTGTTATGCTGAAAACTTTATTGTGAAAAATGAAATCAAATAATAATATATCAAATATGCGATATGTACCTTTCGATGCTACTCAGAAAGTCTTTATCTGATTTGTAGGTGTATCGTCATAGGATCCGAAAGCTACAGCGATATCAATCTAGAAGGAAAAATAGACTCGTCTTCTTCTATCTTACTATTCTTTCACAAGATATGTAATCTCTTAATGAGAGATTATTTTTGTCTCTAGGATGTCGTATTTTTATAGGTGAGAGCAGAGAGCCTAGGATAATTAATTAAAAATTTTAATTTTTTCAAAACCAACTCCTAAAAATTCTATTATAATTAAACTTTATTTCTTTTGATCAATAATTATAATCATAATCTAATCATATCTATAATATATCTTATTTAATTAGATAAAATTTTATGAATTACGGTTATAGTCCCATACCACGTGACTATTGATGATTAGGCCGAATGATCGATTGATTCACCGGTAATCACGGCTTTAAAATGCAGGAAATGTGAGTCTGACATCTTAGAAAATGGACAAAAGAAAAAAAAAAGGAAAGAAGTTGACATCAAACTTTTATGAAAATGTACCAAAACACATGCATTTTGAGACTTCAGGATTCTGTTCTTCCAGCATCCTCAATCGTCAAATCATGGAAGAAGAAGAAGAAGAAGAAGAAGAAGAAGAAGAAGAAGAAGAAGAATTATTTCCTTCCCTTTCTTTCTTGATCTCTCCTATACGCCAAGCAATCAAGAAACCAAGTTTTCGTTTGAGGAATCCAAAATTATCGCATAACTCCCTTCTCTCTCTCTCTCTCTCGTCCCCTTCACTTTGGTGTCCTGTTGTGATCTTTCACTCATCTCTATACATTTCTACAAAAGATTGCACTGGCGAGCCTACTAACCATAAACATCGCTCCTAATCATCCATCCAAAACAAATGTGGAAGGAATCAGTCACTTGCCACGACATATCCACCACTCCTCCAAACTGTATAACCTGATATTAAGAATAATATATCTATCTAATAATTCTATAAACAATTCAAATCTTATCTGGGTATACTATTATTAATTTTAGTCTAAGCATCTTGATCAATGATTTGAATTACTAGTTATTCTATTAAAATGAATCACAACACTTAGACCCAATTTAGATGGATCGTGTGACAGACACTTAAACCCAATTTAAATAGATCAAGAATACATGATTAATTAGCTATACATTTGTTTCTATTTGAGTCAAAATCTAATTTAAATATCTACTCTCTTTTTTTTCTTCTTATCAAATTCGTCTGAATTCGATTCAAATAGTTTGCTGGATAAACTCGAATCTCCTAAAGAATCTGAAGTATAGTCGCACTCTCTCCGGCCATCAATGAGTGCCAAGTCTTATCTTGTCTTGTAAGAAACAAGCTGCTGGTGGAACCCTATCATCACCACTTTTTATATGATACCTTTTGATGCTGCACTCCTTTTCAAACGGAGCTTTTGGTACTACAATACTAGAATGTCAATGTCAAGGGAGAACAGGAGTTTGACATGCTTGGGATCTAAGAATTCCACGCTAACTGATGATGAGGTGCACCATTTCCAGCTTATAGATCCATTTGGGTCTTCACTTTTTTTTGTCATGCTTGCTAATATGGTCTACTTTATGAACACTATCATTGCCGTGTTCTGAGTGCAATTCATTGCTGCCAATTCTTCATGGCGTTGCACGAGCAGAGGCTTGAACAATGGTGATGAGGGTTTTGGTGGTTGGGAGATGGCACTGCAGCCACGAGACATGATCGCATTCACATCCCACCCACTGGTTTGTGGATGGTGAACGAAGACATGGGTGCTGCTCCATAATGGAGGTTGTCACATGTTGCATCCTTGCCGACAACCAACCCTAGAAGAGAAACGACAGCTGACGTTGGAGCCAAATCTAGTGTTTCTTCCACCGGCGGAAGGAAGGGGCAACCCTTCCCCTTCCATGTCTTCGGCTTCATCTTGCTTGCTGCTCTCTCTCTTGATACGAGAAGAGCCCTCTGCCTCTGCAAGCACCTGCTGATGATAAGCACACAAGGTAGGAGAAGACGAGGATTGGCAACATATTACCAAGGCATGTTGTGTGAACCAAATAGTCAAAGTGTGTTACAGATGAGAAAGAATTCAGCATGCAACAACAGCATAGCAGAAGCAAAACAACATCTGACAACAGCTTGTGAAGAGGTCCTCTGCCTCTGCAAGCACCTGTTGCTAAGAACACACGGGTGGTAGAAGAAGACCAGGATCAACAACATAGCATCAAGGCTTGCGCCAAAACCGAACACAGTTGTTGTGCAGTTGTTATACTCAAATTGTGGTGCAGTAGACACGACAAAGAGGTATCGATGAAGAGAGTAAAAGAAATTGGCACATACCGAAATGAGAAAGAATTCATTTATTTCACAGATATTGCAGCAGCATGTATCAGCACGGCAGAAGCACAACAACATCAATGACATCCCCTCTTTTCCCCCCCTTTTTATCAACTACCACCTCCATGGCTTCCGATGCTTTTCTCTATATGACTTATATACATGAAATAAATCTTAACCAGCCTCCGCAGACATCAATTGATACTACAAACATGTGTTTAGAGAAGACTAGATTCGTTTCTCGGTAGATAAGAACATCCTAGCCAACCGGAAAAGGAAATGATGATGGATATGATGATCCTGGAACTCCGGCAAATGGAGGGATCAAACAAAGCAAAAGTGAAAAAGGGGAATGATGCTTCAGCTTGATTGCTGGATCAAATGGGAGCTGAATTTTGAATGATCGAAGAAAGGTGGGGGCTCCCCCTAGGGCACATCAAAAGAATCACTTGTTCCATCTTAAAGAGTGTAGTGCCTCACCGAGTACTCTAACACCTGCTGGCTCGGACAGATCATCTCCTTCACCCTTGTCCCATTCTTGTAGATCTTAAACGTCGGGACTATCCTCACATTCTCTGCCTTTGCAACATCAGGGCTCTGGTTGATATCCACCTTTCGGAACAAGCACAAAGCAAAAGTTAATGCTTAGAAATAAAAATGAAATCAAGCAACAAAAAAGCATGGATGATACAAAGATGGGCAAATTGTGATGCAGGGCTAACAATATTACCCTGAGAAAATTTGCAGATGGGTACCGATTACAGAGCGCATCAACATATCGGGTTATCTGAGTGCATTGTGGGTTCGAAGCCACCATGAAGTAGACAACAGAAGCTCCTGAAATGGAACCAACTTAGTCTCCCATTACATGTATGTAATGACTGAAAGATAGAAACGTCAGCTGCATGAAACTAAGAAAAATGTCACATCACCATTTAACTTTATTAAAACAAAAAGAAAAAGGAAAATAAAGTCAACATTGTCTTCCTAGACAGTAAAGTGCATCATAGTGATAGTAACAGTACGATATGAAGAGTCATGGCCTACTGGTGATCTCAAGATCACAAGTGTACTACCACTAAACTCTAGAACCGGCTTGGAGAAGAGTAATGATGAAGTTTTAGAATGAAGTCCATAATAGGAGTAGGAGGACTTAATCACTCAAGGATGCTAACTGACCGGGAAAAGATATTGCTGCTTGGAATTGTTCTACACTAGTGACCTCCTCAACCTCTCCACCAAACTTCAGATTGGAGACATCTTCACCACGACATGTTTTCAATGCAACCTGAGCATGGAATAAGGCTTCGGCCACCTCAGTGTCCCGCGGAAGCTCCTTCCTCAGGACTTCATAATCTCGGACACATTCAGCCCAGCACTCAAGCTGATTACAATGTGACAGAAAGGGTTAAAACAAAATAATTCTTGATCTCTCGATGTCAGAGGAACCGAATCACATGATACAACCTTGGCATAGGAATCAGCTCGTCTGAGAAGAGCCTTTGTGTAATTGGGTCGGATTCTAAGAGCTTCACTGCAGTCATCAACAGATTTCTGCCACTGCCCAAGCTTATAACGGCAAGCTGCTCTGTTGCATAGAAGGACCGAATTTGACGTATCGCACCTGAGTCCTTCCCCATAAGCTGCACAGGCCTCTGCGAAATTCCCCAACTTAAAGAGCTCATTTCCTTGAGCTCGAGCGCTTGCCACTGACCTCACATTGCTCATGACCATTGTCACTTCTATATTCCTAGCATCCACCTTCCTGGCCTTTTCAGCTGCTGTGACTGCATTATCGAACCTGTAAGAGTTCCATTTCATGTCTCATCACCCAAGAATTGTTTCTATGCTATTCTGCAGAACTCCAAAGGTATCAGCTTACCTCCCCATTGCCATATCAACTTGCGCTCTAACAATGTAGAAATAGGAAGAGGAAAGCATACCAAAGATATTGGTAGCTGAGGAGAGAGGGAGTGAGTCCTCGAATTCAGATGATCTTGAAAGAACTGAATCAGCCTCATCAGGATGTTGGAGGTGCAGAAGAGCTTCTGCCCTCAATGCAATTAGCTGCGACACGTCAAACTAGAAGTTAATTACATAATTAAATTTCACCAAGAAAAACAAAAACTAATCTTCATGATTTACCGGTGGAGAAGAGTCTGCTCCTGCAGCAATTGCTGCATCAGCTTCTCTTAATGCACTCTTCCAGTCTCCTATCTTCCGGGCATCTCCGCATTTTACCAAATGTCTCTCCACCACTTGAGTCTTCTGCAACTCAACAGGGTCAGGCGGCTGCCCAGTTAAAAGGAGATGCTTCCTCGCATCCTCAACTAGCCCTAACCTGTGATAAGAAATGGATTAGACATGCAATGCATTGAAGCAAAAATACTATGAAAATTGCGTCGACTGCAATAGATTCTCCAGCAGAAAGCAACATTAAAAAAAAAAAAAAAATTCAGCCTGTGTTGGCCAAAATATTGGATTTACCCAATTAGAAGATGAGCAAATATTTCCACCTATAACAAATGCCACCAGAATCTGTGCTCAGAGTTCATTCAAATTGAAGCTTTTCAATCAAAATCATGATTTCTGCATAAGCATGGAACCTCCAAGAAAACACATGATCCAACCCAACAAAAACCAAATACACATAAAAAAGGCTAGATCAATCGAGCATAAAGATCAAAGCTTTTGACAAAAGAACAACTGAAAACATGAACATGGTTCCAATATTGTATGACAAGAACAGATCAACCATCAAGGTGGGAACTTTGGAGCAAATGACAACCAAAAGAACAAAGAAATGATCAAAACCAGTGAAGAGAATGCATCCCTTGCACTGCACATGTATTGTGGGAGACGAACCAGCATCTACACGTCATCCGGTATGAACTAAGAACAAGCGAGTGAACCATAACAGATCTTTGGTAATATTGGTCTCACCTTAGATTTAGACATGTCAGCCGATGGTGCGCCCGCCCGTTCGCGGGATCCAACCGGATGGCCTCCTCGCACTCTCTCGCCGCCTCCCGCAACCTGCCGAGCCCCATCAGTGCCGCCGCACGATTACTCCGGCATGCGGCATTCTCCGGGCACATGGCCACCGCCCGATCGTAGAACGCCAGCGCCTCCCCGTATTGTCCCCTCTTGTAGTGCTCGTTCCCTGTCCTCGTCACTTCCTGCGGATCCATTCTCCCGGTCGCCCTCCTTGTGGTCGAATCCACCGAATTCCCCATGCCAGCACCACCACTGGGTCTGGCCGCTCGGCCACCGCCCACACCACCCCGCATTATACTGCCATGGCCGTAGTTCCCGGTGCCCGACCCGAGCACATCGCTCCTCGGAGTCGTCTTTGGCATCATTCCGGTCTTTCCAATCTTTCCCGAGGGGTAGATGTTCCCGGTAGGAAGCACATTGGTGTTGAGGGAGCTCGCGGTGCAGCTACTACCGCTGCAGCCGCTTCCGACGGAGAGGGTTAGTGGCCCAGAGCCGGATTGGCGTTGGCTGATCTCGCCGGAGAGCTCCCCGTAGTGGCTCCTCCGCCCCGGGTCGGGAGCAGCGGGCCTCCGAGCGGCGGGGCGGGAAGGGGAGTGGGGCGGCGGGGCGACCTTGCCGGAGGCAGAGCCGGAGGAGCTGGAGCTGCTGCTGCTGTTGGTGGGGCAGGGGCGAAGGGGGGAAACAGGGGACCCGAGGTCAGGGAAGTCGGGCTTGTTCTCCTCCATGCGGAGGGCCGCTTGAAACCGGTCGGCGACCGGCTCGACCTGCTCGGGCGCCACCAAGCCCGAGCTTGCCTTCTGGTCCGGTCGGCTCGTCTCGCCGGCACGTGACATCAAAGCCTTCGGATCTCCTTTTTCACCACTCGCCCTCTGTCTGTCTTACGGATTAATGCCGTTAGCTTTGAAAGCCGTAATGGCTACAGCCGATGGACAGAAAAGGCTACAACAACACAACACAAAAGGCCTCAAAGACGTACTCCTTAAAAGAAGAAGGCGCGTGTGTGTGTGTGAGTGAGAGAGAGAGAGAGAGAGAGAGAAGAGAGGAAAGATCTCGTGATTTGGTAAAACGGAAAAAATAGAGGAATGGATATGCCTATCTCAGTAGATTTGGAGACAGAGAAAGAGAGGAGAAGTGGGAGAAGGGAATGAAAGAAAGGTAGGGGAGAGAGAGAGAGAGAGAGAGAGTGAAACAAATAGAAAAAAGGGGAGAGGAAACTTTCCCATCGTTTCCACGCTCACTATTATTTGCCCCTTCGCCTCAGTCCTCATAGTGACGCTCTCTCTCTCTCTCTCTCTCCCTGCCCTCGGACCTATCTTTCTCACCCTAATGCCGAATGACTTCTTGTAGGAGATTGAGATTACGTGCCTATTCATCCCTCTCGCCGCGGTTCGCAGTTCGCGAGGCGGCGCGCATAGAGGATCCTGGCCGGGAGATTCCGGGAATCTTGGACGGAGAAGGGGGGTTGGATTTGGGCGAGAGAGGTGAAGGCGAGTAAGGGCGTTTTGGGTAATTCGATCAGGCCCCTATGTGACAATGGGCAGGTGGCCACGTGCGGTGCTTCGAGTACCAGCTGGGTCGTTCGGGGAACCCCGAAGCGCTGCGTCGCCCTCCACCCAAGCACTTGACGGCGTTAGCGCCATCGTAGGTGGTGATCCGACGGAGCAGATGTGACGGAGTCGCCACTGGGTCTTCGATGCATGCACCTCGGTCGCCGACGGAGCAGATCTGGTCACCGCCTGGTGTGGAGTCGCCATCGATACATGCACCTGATTGAGCCCTCACCATCCTATTTCTGATCAAAATTGGAAGCCAAAGAACGGATAGGATCAAATTGACTTTGGATACAATGAAACAAAAGATCACGCGGGAATAGCTTAATACTCTTCCAAGATAATTATTTGTAATAGTGAAAGAAAACTAGCCAAGAGTTTCTTTTAGAGACAGTAGGAATACAATAACAATTAATATATTATCTTAATGCATATAAAATGTACTCACACTATATAAGATGTGTTCGTATTAACAGAAGATCTCAATTACATAATAATGAGCAAAAGAATATCATCTTGATGGATCAATTAACAGATCCTTCATTTATTTATTTTTTTCAAATGTATTATCATTTTCAACACTCCCCCCTCAAATTAGAGCATGAATGTTGAAGACGTTTAACTTGCGGAGATTAGTATAAAAGAGTATATCTTTTATGTGGTTTAGTAAAAATATTAATTAAATACATTAGTAATTTCTCTTGATTAAATTTCTTATCTAAGCATATGATAATCGGTTTTAATATGCTTTGTGCATTTGTGAAAGTGACATATATCTATATGCTCTTAGGAAAATCATTAGAAAAGTAAACAAAATAAACAAGACTAATAACCATTTGCATGATAAATACTTCAATTTTTTAGGATATCATAATAATATTTTTTTATTGACACTTCAATGAATATATATATATATATATATATATATATGTATGTATGTATGTGTGTATACATGCATGCATGTATGTATGTATAGGTACATGTACAATACTTCAGATACTATGCAGTCTAATGCATAACAATGCGTATTAAGATGTATTAGCACTATCAAAGATATGCTCCTAATAATAGAAAGTCTCAATAAATTAATAGTTGGTAAGGGAATATTGTCTTGATGTTAAGGCAAGGATTGGGTACATGTACGAGAGAAGGATAGCTAAATAGCTCCCTGTGGAAGATTCAATAGAGAATTTGTTCTGTTTTCCAAACCTTAAACTAATGCACACTTCTTTCATCCAACCTTAATGGTCATTTATTTCACTACATTACTAATTTATTCCGTGGCAAGTCTTACTGGTGGAGAAGCAGTCGCTAAAGAGAAATTAAAAAGGAATAAATTGAATGATTAAATACCATGTGTTGTTGGATGATTCATCGGGATCGAGGAGTCAGCACGATGTGGTTCGACCTGCACGCACAAGACCAGCTTAGTAGGGTACGAAACTTAGAAAAGGCATGCAGAGACGACTCGGCTCAGAGCATCATGATGGTCAAGGGTCCTCTCCCTCGTTTCGTAGTCGAGCTCCTGCAATAAAAGACTTTTGACGGGGGGAAACCTCTCAACGAGGTCCATCCGATAGCTAAGTTAGTACTAAGAATGAGTATGTCTCCGACGCCTGCCTCCAACGTGTAGCTTTTTTGGTATTGCAAAAGTGGAGTTCCAGGGCCACCACCCCCCCTCCCCCCGGGTCTCCCTCTCCGGGTCATTTTTATACCTATTTGTTGGTGATCGATTGTATATTTTTCCTCGATCTTCACAGTGTCCTCTGCTACGATGTTTAATGCTATCAACATTATCGATAACTGTCCGTATCATGGATGAATATGTCGCGTGTGGTTCATGTTCTACTATCATACAATCTTTTCTGATCCCCGAGATTTGATGGAGATTGCGCGGCACCCGATGACGTTGTGCATCAGGCTTCTCCCCCTATTATGACACGTTGTTCGTAGGTGTCAGGGATCCCATCATATGCCTAGTAAGTCGGTTCTGCTCTAGGTCGGATCTGGTCAGACCATGTCGACCAATCAAGAAGAAGACCCATTATTATCCCTATCATAATGCAATCATTATAAAAAAAAATATTATGTCTAATCACGTGATTCTCAAAGGGACAGAAGAGATAAAATATTTTGTAGAACACATTGGATTTATAGGTAAAAATAGATGGCCAAAAATATTAGAGCATTAGAAATGATGATAGGAAATCAAACAAGTCTAATGATGTGCCTATTTAAGCACTTGCAATACATATTTCTGAGGTCAAGTCGAGTCAACCTGCTTGCATAAATGTTACCGTCTTTCTTGGTCTTCATATTATATCTTCTACGACAGAAGGATGCTTCCCTCGTCGGTGAGGGGATCGAGACAAACCTCTGCTCTTTGAATATAACAGTCGAGAGTACTACAGGCATTAATGTGCGTGCAATGGCAGTGGATGTCATCCACTAAACTCGCTCATGGTTTGGTATGTGCTCTGCACAAGCGACGCCGATGGCGGTATCTCCTCCCTCCGCAGGCAGGTTTGGGTGTTCGTCCCGTTGACCTGGTCAATCGTGCCGGCATAAGCTTGTCGCACATAACCAGTGCGGTTGCAAGAGACATGTCTGTGGAGCTCCCACTTGCACCAGCAGCGGGAGACTACAGTGCAAATTGGAAGGGGAGATGTTATTCCTTGTGCAACTGCTCTTGATCTAACCAGCGATATGTTGTAGCCGTGAAAGGAGGAGGAAAAGATTTGAAGACTGGAGCTCATCTGGGAGCCGCAAGTGGTCCTCGACACCTCTGAGTTGGAGGGGCGCGATGAAGTGAAAGCTTGCTGTAGATTCCCCGACATGGATGAATGATGAAAGGGAGGCAGAGAGAGGTTTGGCGTGGCGTCGGTGTTTATTATATGAGGGTTTCAGCGGCAGCAGCAGCACAGGGCGGCCAGTTGAATGATGCTGCTTAAAAGGACAGCATCCCTGTTTGTTAGCAAAGAGCATCATATATCTTCTCGGGAAGGTTCACTGTGCCGAGCTCAAAGCTCCATTGGTGGTGGGCAGGAGTTGGGTGTTGGCAAGCTCAATTCGTCATTGTTTTACCGGTAACACACTCCATTATGTTCTGCATCCGCATGGGGGCTTTAGATTTGCTAAGCCGGAGCAGATCGGTGGTGTTTTAATGTCTTCTATGACAAAGAATTAAGTAGACAATAACTTAACAAGCTTTTGGAGCTCCCAACATATCCATGGCGACCACACATAAAGCGCCAAGCAAGTGACTTCTGCTAGTCTGAAGCTGATGTACTTGGCCTGCAGATCACATGGCTAAAGCATTGTTTACAGTTTGACAGGAGAAGCCTTCAATCCATCCAAATTAACTCTTTGAGCAAGCTTTTGGCCTCCCCACCCCACCCCACCCCACCCCAAGCTTTTGGCCTCTTTTTCGAGGAGGAGCAGGAGATGACCACATTGGTGCGTGACCTGTGAAGGACTCGGATTTGATGGCCTTCAGGTCGAATGAAGTCCCTCTTTTACCTCGTCTGTTGGTACAGTACCTGCGAGAGCCATGGAGGAGGGCAAAGCATGTTCAGTTTTCATCTTCTTCTCTTTGATCCGTTCTTGCTGTCATTGCTTGCGTCAACATCCGTGGCAGTAGCGACACGAGGCTATCGACGAATCTTTCCCTCCGTGAAAAGGTTTCGAGATCAGAGGTCATGGCCGTCCTGCCGTGACTCCGCACCTGTTCCACAAACACCGACACGCAAACACTGTTGATTCCGTGGGTCATTGCATGCAAACTATTATCCAGTGCCCGGCGGCATCAGAGACCCATGCAACTCCATCAACTTCATCTCCCCATCTCCCGAGAAAGTCGTGCCTGTGGGCTTGAAGACGAGTACAGTGCAAGCTGCAGAGAATCTCATGTTCAGTAAGGACGCCATGAGCTCTTCTCTCTGCCTCCATATGTATTTACCCACACACGCACCGAAGAGATGACCAACGCCACACTCGTCAGCTCGGCACCGAGAAATTCTTATTAGAAATCAGGATATCAAGAAGACGGCATGCGGCATTCTCCGGGCACATGGCCGCCGCCCGATCGTAGAACCCCAGCGCCTGCCCGTATTGTCCCCTCTTGTAGTGCTCGTTCACCATGCCCTCGTCACTTCCTGCGGATTCATTCTCCCGGTCGCCCTCCTTGTGGTCGAATCCACCGAATTCCCCATGCCAGCACCACCACTGGGTCTGGCCGCTCCGCCACCGCTCATACCACCCCACATTATACTGCCATGGCCGTAGTTCCCGGTGTTGGACCCGAGCGCATTATCCCGGTCTTTATCTTTCCCAAAGGGAAGATGTTTTCGATGATATAAGATAAGATTTAACTATGATTTAAATATAATTTTTTAACTAACGAGTAAATATCAATGGCCCGGACTCACTATCATGACCGCTGTCCTTTGCCTCATGAGTATCTCATTCTATCTCCGCCACTATCCGTTGCCACCGCTATGAACAAGTTATTTCATTATTTATCCTTGCTGTTCAATGACGACAAACTCTTTTCTTTGATCAGATCTATTGATTTGATCAAATCTCTAGCGACAGAGGACGATCACCTACTGACTCCTCTTCCTCCTACCGCCATCGCATATTCCCTCTGCTAGTTAGAGCCAGTGTCTTCCAACGATTGGCATTTGCAGTGCACTAGCTGGCGCCGACTCCTGCTACCTCTCCTTCGCCGGTGGTAGCTCTCCACTGTCCAACGATAGCTTCTTATATTTTCTTTTGGCATCGCTAACATCTTCTTCTGTAATGCAACAGAAACAGAGTAGCCTCTGCTTCTTCTGCTGCAGTCGTCGGACCTCCTTTTCATGTCATGCTTATACCCTCCTTTTTAGTCAGGCTTCTATGGCCACCGAAGTCAATTGCCATTAGACTTTCACCGCGGTTGACAACATAACGATTTTCTTCCTTCAAATTTATTGACATCGATTCAAGATTTACGTCCTTCATATGAGCTTGATCTTATGGGGGCATGATAGTCCAACCTAATCAGACCGTCGAACTTAGCTCCAACAAAATTGTTTGCTCATTCTCAGTCAGGTGACATCGCTGTCGAAGTCAACCGCCGCCATATCTTCATCGTGGTTGACAACACAATGGTCTCCTTCTCAGTCAGGCTAACATCGCCGTCGAAGTCAACCGTAAAAGATCTTCATCGTGGTTGACAACACAACAATCTCTTTCTCAGCCATGTTGACATCATCGTCGAAGTCAACCATTGTCAGATCTTCATTGCGGTTGACAACACAATAACCTCATTACTTCAGATTTATTGACATTGATTCAAGATCGATATCTTTGACAGGAGTTCAATCTTATGAGAGCATGATAGAAAATAGAAAATAGGTTAGTTGAGTGAAATCGTTATATCTTCATGGATAAATTGACGGTGAATCTCATTTCTATTCTAACACTCGGTAGGAAGCACATTGGTGCTGCGATTGCTTGCGGTGCAGCTACTACCACTGCAGCCGCTTCCGACTGAGAAGATTAGCGGCGGGAGCCGGATTTGCGTTGGCTGATCTCGCTGGAGGCTGGAGCTGCTGCTGCTGTTGGCGGGGCAGGGGCGGAGGGGAGAAACAGGGGACCCGAGGTCAGGGAAGTCGGGCTTGTACTCCTCCGTGCGGAGGGCCGGCCGCCTGAAACAGGTCGGCGACGGGCTAGACCTGCTTGGCTCCGCCAAGCCCGAGCCTGCCTTCTGGTCCGGTCGGCTCGTCTCGCCGGCACGTGACATCAAAGCCTCGCGACCACCACTTCGGATCTCCTTTTTCACCACCTGCCCTCTGTCTCTCTTATAGATTAATGCCGTTAGCTTTGAAAGCCGTAATGGCAACAGCCGATGGACAGAAGGCTACAACAAAACAACACAAAAGGCTTCAAAGACGTACTCCTTAAAAGAAGAACGTATGTGTGTGTGTGTGAGAGAGAGAGAGAGAGAGAGAGAGAGAGAGAGAGAGAGAGAAGAGATGAAAAATCTCGTGATTTGATAAAATGGAAAAAAAAGAAATGGATATGCCTATCTCAGTAGATTTGGAGACGGAGAAAGAGAAAAGTGGGAGAAGGGAAGGCAAAGAAAGGAAGTAGAGAGAGAGAGAGGAAACTTTTCTATCGTTTCCACGCTCTCTATTATTTGCTCCTTCTCCTCAGTCCTCCCGGTGACACAATCTCTCTCTCTCCTTCCCCCTTGTCCCTCGGACTGATCTTTCTCACCCTGCATCACACTAATGCCAATTGACTTCTTGTTGGCGATTGAGATTACGTGTTGATGCATCCCTCTCTTCCTCGGTTCGCAGTTCGCGAGGCGGCGCATCGTGGATCCCGGCCGGAGGATTCCGGGAATCTTCGACGCAGAAGGGGTGGAGAGAAGAAAGGAAGGGCGTTTTGGGTAATTCGATCAGGGTCGCCCCGGGATAATGGGCAGGTGGCCACTCGAAGTGCTTCGATCGCCAGCTGGGCCATTCGGGGAACCCGAAGCGCCGCGTGGCCCTCCACCTAAGCACTTGACGGCGTTAGCGCCGCCGCAGATGGCGATCCGACGGAGCAGATCTGGTCACCCCCGGTGTGGAGTCGCGCCACTGGGTCTTCGATGCATGCACCTGCTTGAGACCTCACCTTCCGATTTATGATCAAAATTGGAAGCCAAGAACAGATAGGATCAAATTGACTTTGCATACAATGAAACAAAAGATCACACAGGAATAATAGCTTAACACTCTTCCAAGATAATTGATTGCAGTAGTGAAAGAAAACCACCCAAGAGTTTATTTTAAAGACAGTAGGAATCCAATAATAAATAATATATTATCTTATGCATATAAAATTTACTCACACTATATAAGATAGATGTGTTCATATTAACAGCAAATCTCAATTACATAATAATTAACAACAGAATAACATCTTGATGGATTAATTAACAGATCCTTTATTATTTTTTCAAAAAATATATTATCATTTTCAACACCCGCCTCAAATTAGAGCATGAATGTTGAAGACGTTCTACTTGTGGAGATTAGAACGAAAGAGTATCTATTTTATGTGGTTTAGTAAACAAAAGAAAAAAAAAAACTAACGACCATTTGCATGAAAAAAGATATGCTCCTAATAATAGAAAATCTCAATAAGTTAATAGTTGGTAAGGGAATATTGTCTTGATCTTTAAGGTAAGGATTAGGAATTATCTCCCAGTGGAAGAATGAATAGAGAATTTGTTCTGATTTCCAAACCTTAAACCAATGCACTCTTCTTACATCTATCCTTAATGGTCATTTATTTCAACATAAGCCTAATTTGTTCTGATTTCCAAACCTTAAACCAAGGCAAGTCTCAGCGGTCGACAAGTAATCATTAAAGAGAAATTCAATAGGAATAAATTAAATAATTAAATACCATGCAATCATTGTAAGAAAATATTATATCAAATAAGATGATTCTTGAAGGAATAAAAGAGAGAAAATATTTTGTAGAACGTTTTGATTTTATAGGTGATAGAGAATCCAAGTCATCTTTCATCACCTATATTTACAAATAATTAAAACTAAAAAACACTAGCCTCCTTGTTTATCATGGCAACGAAGAAAATCATAAACTTATTTTTCTCTCTTTATGATAAGAAGGGTAATCATGACATCCTCTACTTTAACGCTTTTAAAAAAACTTAGACTATTGGCTAGTGATCTCACTCTATGACTTTTTCATTGGTGGGCTTCATGGGTGATTCCATCTTCCCACTCAGGACCATGAGTTTGCACGTCACGTTCGATGATAAACTCTGCACCAAAATAATGATGACCAAGCTTGTGGTGGTTGACATCCCCTTGATGTACCATGCAATCATAGTTCGTCCTATACTCAATAGGCTAAGGGTTGTGGTGTCAACTTATCATATTGTAATGAAGTTCCTAATAAGAATTGGCTTTAGAGAATTGAGGAGTGACTCAAAGGAATCTCACTAGTGTTATATGACTGTAGTCTCCTTACTGAAGAAGGCCTGACCTGCGACGCCTCCATTGGATCCTCAAGATTTTGATAAGTCCCTTCCACATCCTGAGCCAATGGAGCCACTAGTTGAGGAATCTCTAGCCAAAGGCTCATCCTGTCTATGTTGTTAGGGTCAGGGCGACACTCCTTGAGGAGAAGTCAGTGTAGTGCGTCGACTTCCTTCGAGAAAATGCCAATGTGTTCACATGTTCGTCAAGAGATATGCCAAGAATAAATATTGACATAGCTCAATACCACCTGAATATTTCTCCTGAGATCCAATCTCTGAAGCAAAAACCTCGTAAGTTCACTCTTGAACACCAGTAGGCAATTAATGATGAGGTGGATAAATTGCTATGCGCGGTTGAAGTACATACCCCCAATGGCTTGCTAATATTGTACTGGTTAAAATGCCAAATGAAAATTAAAGAATGCATGTTGATTACACCGATCTCAACAAAGTATATCTGAAAGACAATTATCCTCTCCCATGGATTGACTAGTTGGTTATGCTACCTCGAGACATGAACTCATCACCTTCATGGATGTATTTTCGGGATACAACAAAATACGGAGATTGCCTCACTATCAAGAACAGACATTCTTCATCATGGACTAAGGAATATATTGTTATAGAGTCATTTCATTTGGATTAAAAAAATGTATGATGATATATCAAAGGATGATGAATAAAATATTCAAGCATCAGATCAGGAGGAATATTGAGGTATATATGAATGACTTGGGAGTCCAAAGACCCATCTATTATGACAATTATGTACTAAGCATAGTTGAGGAGTGATACCCCCCATCTAAAGATTGGCTTTTGCACTAGCATTGGTAATAAGGAAGCTCCACCTCTATTTTCAAGCATATCTCATACAAGTGATCACTGACCAATCACTTAGACAAATCCTTTTATGATTCGACGTTCAGGCAAATGCTGAGGTGATGGATAAAGTTGGGCAAGTTTGACATCTGGTATGCACTAAGGGTTATCATTAAAGCTCAGATATTCGTGAATTTCATATCAAAATTGAACCCCTTATCCGAGGTTGAAGCTTATAAGCACACCCTCTCGGTATGGGTCCTATTCATAGATGATTCTATCACTTTGAAAAGGTGCAACACAGACTTATCCTGAAATTTCTGAACAAGTAGGCATGCAAATAAGCTCTCGGTTTGAGTTCAAAATCTCTAATAACGAGGTTGAACATAAAGTGCATCCCGTGGGGCTCCAACTTGCCCAAGAGCTCTAGGTGTAGAATTTGACGGTGTTTATTGACTCACAACTGGTTGCGAGGCAAGTTGATGGGAGGTATGAAGCCTAAGATGAGACTATGGCGAAGCACCTTGCTAAAATGCAACAATTAGCCTGAAGCTTCACCCGACTCAATGTGCTGCAAGTACCTCACACAAAGAATACCTAAACTGATGAACTAGCTATGTTAGTCTCCGCCAAAGCTTGAAGGAAGGCTAGCCGATAGTTATTATGTTATCGACGCGAACCATCGAAAGGCACAACGTGGCCATACCCGAGGAGGAACTAACATGGATTGATGAGATCCTATGCTACAAGAGAGACATGATACTCCCAATTGATCCCACAATGGCTAGGAGAGTTAGGCATTATCAAACATGGTATTGTGTAATAAACAACCACCTGTATCAAAGGTCTTTTAACCAATCTCCCCTTAGATGACTCGCACCACTATAAGTCGAAAGGGTGCTCACAGAGGTGCACAAAGGTATTTGCGAGGAGCACATAAGTGCACAGACCCTTGCATTCAAGATACTTTAACATGATTCTATTAGTCGACATTGCATTAGGACGTAATTGCCTATGTCCGAAGATAACACCAGGGCCAAAGGTTCGCTCAGGTATAGCACTAGCCAATGACCCCTTTTGAGCCTGATTGATTGTGCTTAGCCCTTTATTAACGGGGCATGGACCTCCTAGGCCCCTTTCCACAAGCTTTTGATCAGAGGAGGTTTCTCATCATGGGAGTAGATACTTCATGAAGTGGGTGGAGGCTGAGCCACTAGTATCAATCACCGAGAAGTATGTCAACGGGTTCGTACAGAAAATGTTAGTATCTGCTTTAGAATCCTAAAAGCCCTTATTGCTGATAACATGATTTAATTCAATAATGTGAAATCTAAAGATTCTATCAGTCCTATAGGATCCAATTTGGTTCAGCTTGGTGGCTCACCCCAAAACCAATGGTCTTGTTAAGGTTACCAACGGAGCCATCCTCGAAGGACTAAAGAAAAGGTCATTAGTGCAAAAGGCACATGGGTGGCTGAGCTACCAATCAATCTGTGGGCCTTCCAGACAACACCTAAGATGGACTTGGGACAATCGTCGTTTAGCTTAGCGTTTGACACCGAAGCTGATAACGTGTTAGAAACCCATTAACTTTATGATCTTTTGGGTCATGTTTTTTTGAGTTTGTTAGTCCAATAAGAGTCAAATATGGGTTTATTTTAAAATTATTATTCTAATTAGGAGTCTAAGTCCTGAAAAACTCCAGAGTGGAACTCTATAAATAGAGATGTAATTGCTTCTTTTCATCATCAATGAAATGATATTTTAGCCATTTAGCAAACCCTAGGAGGTTGATCCCCGCGAAGTGATCAAGGAGGTTTATTCCCTCAAAATGAGCATTTATCCCTTTATTCCTTTCTTCTTTGATAGAACCTGAGGGTTCTGATCATCTGGTATCAGAGCCGTAACCCTCGGTGTTTTCATTACGATTCCACATCGATTCCATCTCCACCTCTCTTCTCAACCATGCTCCATCCTCACCGTGCAGCTGCCTTCAGCCACCGTCGTTGCCTCTTTTGCAACCTGCATCCACCCTCTATTCATCGCCTCCCAATCACGTTGCCTCTATAGACGGTTCTAGGGCGAGCTCAGTGAGCAATCCTTGGGGGGGCTTGGTGGATGGTCCTAGGGCAACCTCCTCAAGGGGCTCTTGCCAGTCACTTGAGCACCATGGGACTTGGAAGCCATCACTGAAGGACTATGTCCCATCAAATCTCATACCATCTATATCATACCATCACAAGACAGAAGACATCCAAATACAAGGTCAACAACAATGCTAAGAAGCAAACAAGATAAGACTATATCATACCATCTATGGCTGGGCTAAGGCCAGCCTCAACTAGCCAACCCTTATCCATTCACCTTACAACATCAGAAGAAGAAAGGACCTCCCTCAGGTGATAGATGCAAGTAGTCTCCTCATCCGACAACAAGGGAGGGGTATTATCGATGTCACGCGCTGACCAAGCAAAGGGAAAACCTCACTCTCAAGCGATGATAAAGAAGAATCTCACTCTTCGTCGGGAGTATTAATCCCTAACGATGAAACCCATCTCCCCTTTTTCGGTCGCCTGATGTTGGCGATCACCATCCTATTATCCTATACAGATGCTAACCTTGACAAACGATACTCCTACGATTGTCCTTTGTTGATCGGGAAAGGTACCAATCGGCCATCAACATAAATGAGCCTCCTGAAGGACTACAAATTGAGGTGAGGAGCTATTAGCCTCTCACCATCAATTGTCCATATATAAAATCTAGCCCCCAGAACCTGAAAATGTGATGAAAAAAATTCTTGCTATTCCCATTCCCACTACTAACTTTATCATCAAAGAGGTCGAGTTGAGAATTCTCCCACGCTAACCACGTGTAGGGATCCTAGTGAAGCTAAGGCTCACCTCGATTCATCTCCAAAATTTTAAGAAAGCTTAGATCAACTCAGGCCCGACAGTCCACTGCACATAAACAAATAGTACCTCAAGATTGCATCAGCCAGACATTCTCCAACTCTAACCACCTCTCAAGGCTGTTATATGGGTCTCCATGATCAACTTGTGCTTTTGAGACATAATTAATTAAACTCTTCACAACCGGATCGGATCAAGATAATAACACTTGTATAACGGATTCATGTCAAATTGTTTAAGACGTCAATAATATTTTTTTTCTAATGATTGATAACGATAGATTGGGCAATGAGTGAACCATTGCATCACATGGTGGCCAAAAATATTAGTGCATTTGAAATGATGATTGGAAATCAAACAAGACTAATTATGTGCCTAATTAAGCACTTGCAATACATATGTCTGAAGTCAAGTCGAATCAACCTGGTTACATAAATTCTACTGTCTTTCTTGGTCTTCATATTATATCTTCTTCGACAGAGCGATGCTTCACTCGTCGTTGACGGGATCGAGACAAAACTCTGCTCTTTGAATATAACAGTCGAGTGGCTTTAATTTGCGTGCAATGGCAGTGGATGTCATCCACTAAACTCGCTCATGGCTCGGTAGATGCTCTGCACAAGCGACGCCGATGGCGGTATCTCCTCTCTCCGCACGGAGGTTTGGGTGTTCGTCCCGTTGACCTGGTCAACCGTGCCGGACTTCTATTACTCTAATCACACGCATAAGCTTGTCGCACATGACCTGTTTCGAGACGACGTTCTACTCCGCCTGCCAGTGCGTTTGCAAAAGACATGTATGTGGAGCTCCCACTTGCACCAGCAGCGGGAAACTACAGTGCAGATTTGAAGGGAAGATGTCATTCCTTGTGCAACTGCTCTTGATCTAACCAGCGATATGTTGTAGCCGTGAAAGGAGGAGGAAAAGATTTGAAGCCTGAAGCTCATCTGGGAGCCGCAAGTGGTCCGCGACACCTCTGAGTTGGGGGGGCGCAATGCAGTGAAAGCTTGCTGGAGATTCCCTGACATGGATGAATGATGAAAGGGAGGCAGAGAGAGGTTTGGCGTGGCGTCGGTGTTTATTATATGAGGGTTTCAGCGGCGGCTGCAGCACCAGTTGAATGATGCTGCTTAAAAGGACAGCATCCCTGTTTGCTAGCAAAGAGCATCGTATCTTCTCGGGGAGGTTCACTGTGCTAAGCTCAAAGCTCGATTCGTCGTTGTTTCACCGCTAACACACTCCATTATGTTCTGCATCCGCATGAGGGCTTTAGATTTGCTAAGCAAGAGCAGATCGGTGGTGTTTTAATGTCTTCTATGACAAAGAATTAGGCAGGCAATAACTTAACAAGCTTTTTTGGAGCTCCCAACATATCCATGGCGACCACACATAAAGCGCCAAGCAAGTGACTTCTGCTAGTCTAAAGCTGATGTACTTGGCCTGCAGATCACATGGCTAAAACATTGTTTACAGTTCGACGTGTTCTCCTGAGCCTCTTTTGCCTTCAGTCCATCCAAATTAACTCTTTGTGCAAACTTTTGGCTTCCCCCACCCACCCCCCAAGCTGGCCTCTTCTTATTCGAGGCGGAGCGGCAGGAGATGATGACCACATTGGTGCGCGACCTCTGAAGGACTCAGATTTGATAGTCTTCAGGTGGAATGAAGTCCCTCTTTTACCTAGTTTGTTGGTGCAGTACCTGTGACAGCCATGGGGAGGGCAAGCACGTTCGCCGTCAGTGCTTGCGTGCCAATAGCAGCACGAGGCAATCTACGAATCGTTCCCTCCGGGAAAAGATTTCGAGATCAGAGGTCATGCCCGTCCTGCCGTGACCCAACACCTGTTCCACAAACAGCGACATGGTTAAAGAAAGGAGAGATGAAAACAGTGTTGATTCCGTGGGTCAATTCTATGCAAACTATTATCCGGTGCCCGGCGGCATCAGAGACCCAACTTCATCTCCCCATCTCCCAAGAAAGTCGTGCTTGTTTGTGGGCTTGAAGACGAGTACAGCGCACGCAGCAGAGAATCTCATGTTCATTAAGGACGCCATGAGCTCTTCTCTCTGTCTCCATGTGTATTTACGCACACACGCACCGAAGAGATGACCAACGACATAATCGTCAGTTCTGCACCGAGAATATACTTATTCGAAATCAGAATATGAAGAAGACGGAGAGGGTTAAGTTTCTCTCGGTTGCTTCAAACCCTCGTGACGTGGTTGCATCGTAGGTGGTGAGTTCTCTTGAAGCTCTAAACTGAAGAACACTGGACAGGGCGCCTGCGCCGCTCGGGTTCCACAACCGGAGGGGTGGAAGCCATGACGACAACAATGATCGATGACGGTGGCTGCTACTGTTGGTGGACATGGATTAGGCTCTCACTTCAGGGCCACTCCTCTCGGCAACTCCCTGAGTAGATAGATACAAGTCATTCAGATCGTCATGAGAAATCTAAAACAAGAGAAGTCGATCGCTTTAAGTCTTTTATGATATCTATTATCGACCATCATGGTCATTCGAATCAGCATCTAAACTAGCTTATGATGATCCATCATCTAGAACATGTTCACCCAGTAGATTCAAGCTTGGAAAGTTCTATTCCCCGACTCTGAATCTTCCACATTTTATTCCTAGGCTATCAGATGCTTTAATTTGTAATTCAACCTCCATAATAAGCATTCACTGATGTGTTGTACTCTGTGACGGCGAAAGCTAGCCAAGCTCTTGCGGTACACAACCACTGTTATTCAAAGTTCTAAACACAAATGTCAAACTACTTCACTATAACCACATACTAGGTAACCTCGAAACATAATTTCTCCATACGCATCGGAACTGCATTTTTGGGAAGATTTTCCAAAGATTTAACCTCAAACATCCGAGAGATGTTAAGCATCGAAACTTCTCACATCTCAATTGCTTGTTTGTCGCAATTCTGGGCGGACAAAATCAGCATCAGGTGGAACTGAGATGTCAACGGTTGGCCTCAGTTGTGCACAAACCTCGATCGCACCATGGACCGGATCGGATAAGAAGTTGCTGATGAGGTCCTGATTAAGGGGGCTCTCTTTGTCGACAGTAACAAAAGCCTGCTGCGTGAGGATGTAATCAAACCGTGGAGCCCACTTTCTGGATCCCAGACGTGCAGTCGTGGAACAGTTATCCACCATAAATGACACCCCACGAGCATGCATAAAAGGGTTCAGTGAATCAACAGACTCTATTACGCTCTCATTGATTATCTCAGAATAAGAGTGTCCCTTCTTCCTTAGGACCTCAATCTGCATAATGTCAATGCCATAAAGGGTTTAAGCCACATGAACAAACTTCAAAATATAAATATAATGTTTATACTAATAGGGTTTAAGCAACAAGAACTAATTTTAAGAAAGAACAACAGAATATGTACCTGTGCCATCATCAGAGCCACATAAACCCCTGCAGTAAACGGATGCGAAGGACCCAAGTCGCCTTCAGGCCGAGCAGCACGAACTTGCTCACCAACCTTCCACATACGTGTTTGATCGATTTTACCCATGGGGAAAGCCGGGAGACCCTCCTTTTCCTGAAAGAGTAAATAATAATAATGCTTTTGTCATTTTTCTTCAGATAGAAAAGAGAAGAAAATCTAGTCTTTCTGGTACAAAACAACATGATTCATAAAAGCACCCCCCCCCAAAAAAAAAAAACACACCAGCTTTTATACAACATATCTGATGGCATAAACCAGGCTTAAGAGCTTACATAAAAGCGCCGTCCAGCTAATACGACGCTGCGAATTTCACTGCCACAGGCAACATCCTCATAGCACTCATACAATATGTCCATGCAAGGATAGTACGATGCACTGTATGCAGCATTAAATTCTTTCTTCCCCTCTTCTGACAGAGCATTGTACACAGCAAGCATACCCTAAATTTTACAGAGCAGTTGAATGAGTAGGGTACCTTAGATGGAGCAACACAAAGCAGATACATTTACCTTTGTCGAAATGGTTTTTGATATTATTCCTGTGATACATTCTACAGTGTTTTTGTAAGCCAGTTCTTCACTCATTCCATTCTCAGTGTATCTTCTAAATAATGCCTCCACAATTCCATGCACAGCACCAAGTAAAATACCTACATAAGAATCAACTAAATTAGGTGACCTGCAGAAGTTTACTAGCAATCTACTAGCAGGTTGACAAACCAACCGCGCTCCCCAAAAATGTCACTCTTGTACTCCTGCTCCAATGTAGTAGCAAAGGTGAAAGGGGAGCCTAAAGCGACTGACCACCCCAGAGCAATGTCTGTAGCTCTGCCATCAACATCCTGTTGGGAAAGCAAGAAGGTGTCGATAAGCATAACTTGTCCAGAAAAGAAAGAGATCCAAACATACATCTAGAGTTGTAAAGGCTTCGTTAAGGTGTACTGCATGGAAAAACATCACAGGAGAATTAGGTATTAATTCTTCATAGGCCATGGAGGCACCTGGTGTACAGCAAAACTAGAATTGATCCCTGCACCATTGATCTCTTTCCCCTGGACATACAACCGTCTAACAGATGGGCCCATTCCCTTGGGGCATACAGCAATCACACTGATGTCTTCTGGAAAATCAAGACCAAGGGACTGCAAGTGTCCAAGAAGAAATCCATGGGAGAGGCCCAGGATGCTGTTTGGCTTCATGTGAGAGAATATTTTCTCATAGTTGTCAGCCTATTTTATCAAGACACACAGCACTGAAGTTAACTTAGGGTAATTAAAAAATATATCTTGCCAACTTGCTAACCTACAGTAGCTCAAAATTAATACTGCACCAAAAGAAATGACAACACTCAACAAAAATATGTTAGCAATTTGGCCAACATTATGACCTAACTCAAATACTTAAGAACAAAATGTAGAATAATGACTAGAACTTAAATCGTAGTTATCATTTCAGACTTAACCTACATGTTTGATAAATACTATTATATCAGGTATACTTGCAATTTCTTTACAAAAAAATACATATTGCCATGACCATTATGATTAAGGTTTTCAAGCCGAATGAGTTCAAAATCTGCGGAATCATGTCAAACCAGCACATAAAGACAATCCACTTGACTGCGGATTCTGTATGCTCATAAGCTAACCTGTGCAGCATCAGAAATCAACAACAGCAGAAGATCACTGCCTGTAACTGTTTCCCAGATATCACCCAAAGTACCATTTTCTTCAGTGAATCCAGCAGCACGTGCTTCATCAAAAGAACGAGAACCTTTTCTCAAACCAATCTGCAAATGTTCAAATCATAGCCCGAAAAATTACATATACATAGAACACGAAAGAAAATCTGAAAGGTAGCTTCAACATCTTAGTTCCCTTCGTTGATAAGAATGTGTGGTGCGCAGATCAGAAGCAACTTGTAGAACACAGGGGAAAAACATATCACATCATAACAATATAAGGGGAAAAAAGCTTTAAATATACCAATAGATCAAATAAATCATGTAACAGGAATTTAACGGAAAAACAAGCATTTAATATGCTACTCACGGTAGTCTAGACAATATTAGAATTTCAATAAAGAGGTGTAAAAATACAAGTGCAAACAAAGGTTGCATCCAACTCAAAAGTAGATGTAGACAGGTCAGCAGAACTGATCATAAGAATGACTACAAGGGCAAACAATGCAAACCATTTTCAGGCTAACAGAAAGCTAAGCAGATATAGGTTCCTAAAATTAGAAAGAAAGAGTAAGAGATTCACTAGATTTCTCACTTTTTTTTTTGTTTACAGGTCAAAGGTAAAATTAAAATGCCAAAAGTCCCTATTTATAACTGTTGCGGAGAAAAGGCATTGTCAAAGAAAAACGACCAAGTACAGAAAAATTTAAACCACTATGTTATTGATAATAAATTCCATGGTTTGCCTTATCGGTCCATACTAGTGTACCGACCAGCTGTCGGTACAGTACATACCGAACTATACCGACATAATGACACATGGTATGGTGGGATATACCAACAGACTGGTATGTACCACCCGTATCAGTCCCCTATCAGACTGGTACGTACCGCCCATACTGGGCAGTACACCACGGTATGACGAACCTTGATAAATTCAGTGTTTCTGATAGATAGCTCTATCATCATCATAAAACATATTAGTTTGTGTAGACAGTTCATGTAGGTAGTCAGAGCATACATAGGTCGGATCTTCCATCGTGATGATGCAAGATCTCACTTCATAAACAGTGACAAATAACAAAGAAATGAAACTTAAAAGCAGATCACCTTTACTACAATGTCTGACTTTGCGACAGCAAGTGAATCCCTCAAATTCTGTGCTTGGGCTGGACCCTACAAAAAATAAGACCTTGGTATTGGATATGCAAAGGTGGTCCATAGAAAAAACCAGAACAATAAGGTGAATCTAGTGAAAATTACAAATAACATGACCACCCAATTTCCTACAGATAAATTATAGAAGATTGTATGGCAATTTACACAACAAAGAAACTGACAACAGTTCATGAATTTGCTAAAACGTGATAGAACCTGCAGCATCCCTCGGACTTTTCAAGGACATGTGAACAAATATGCCTCAGCACAAGATACAAAAGTAAAAGAACTATTTTTTTTAATACAAGCCACCCTATGTAATTGAAAAAGAAGAAGCATAGAATCATGACTAATAAGCACATTAACATCTAGACACCATAAAACATTAAAATGCGATAATTTGTCTCCTTAAATGATCATTGATAGTCATTCTCTATCATGTTGCACCTTTTTGCCTAAAACAAGTTTAAAAATAAAGCACGCTTGAGAAAGCCATATGCTTCTACCAGTAAAGCATTAGAAATTTGACCAATTATTATCTGATTTAACTAGATTTATTTGATTCATTGCGAAACAATCAGAATAGACCGATAGACTTGTTCCCAAGAAAAAAAATAACAGTAACCACCCTCAGCCAACTTATAAATTAATGTGGCATAATGCATGTTGCAAACCCCCCAGTAAAGCATACTGATTAGCAAACTCGAACAATAGTTCCCAAGCAACAAGCTTCAGTTTAAGGCAAAAGATGCTACGCAAGAGTCAAGTTTCGTCATTCTTTAACCAGTATCACCAGGAAGGAGGTGAAATTATTGTATCTGAAAACAAGGAAATACAGAAAACAAAATCGTAATTTTGGCATCTATGGAAGAAAAGTTATGCTAAACAAGGAATATTTCACCTGAGACCCCCAGCCGATCACACCAATTTGATGGATCCCCTTGAACGCATCCGGCAACAAGGGGAACAGATCTCTTCCACCTCTAACGATATACTGATAGCAAAACAAGGACCCAAAAAAACATAAACGAAAAGGAAGTCAAGAACACCATTCACGCAGAGAAAGAAGAAAATGGGGGTGGTGGTTTGTGGGGGGCGAAATGTGGGGTGGTGAGGGAGAGAAAACAAGAGGCAGAGCGGAAAGGAGGTGAAAGACCTCATCGTGGCCGGCAAGGGTGACCTTCTCCTTCTTGAACACCGAGGTCTCGAAGTCGAGGGAGGGGGCTGGCCTGCCGATGGAAGGCACGGAAAAGACCATCCGGGCAGCGAGGGCAGTGCCGCCTGCGGCCGCACCGTCCATGTGAAGCCGGGGGAGGAGAAGCCTCGGGCACTTGAAGCCCGAAAAGGAAGATCCAAAACCTAGGCTTTTGGGCGCCGCCGGTTTCAGGGACTTCGAGAGGGGGACGGAGGCTGTCGAAAGGGTGAAGGAAGCCGCCGACATCAGTGAGGAGAAAAAATGCGCAGGGCGTGAGAAGGACAACACGAGATAAGCAACGCCACTGTTCCCTTAATAATGCAGAGTTAGCACTTACTTCAAAAATTTAGGGATCATTTTTGCAAATAGCCCCATTATCTTATCATTTTCTTAGGACAACTCCACATTTTACAGACATTTATTGTGACAATGTAGTCCGTAATTAAAATAAGGTTCTGTAAGAAGACATCACAGCATCTCGTCGCTGTTATTGACATGCACAATTATTCGTTTCTATAATTAAATCATGTAGTGGTTTCATCTATAAATGTGATAGATACTATTCTAGTCGAGTATAGCCACCTACCCGCCTTTATATTGGAGCAAGGTGGGGCCGTTTAAATTCCACCGTGGGCCCAACACGCTTCCAACAACCGGGTACGTCGGGGTAAAGGAACTCACACGCACTGTCAACAAAGACTCGGAAGAAGGATGCCTGAACAGAGGAGGCTGTTCTCTTTAGCAATGAAGGAGCAGACCGAGAAGAGGAAGAAGAACGAGTGCATCAGTCTTCAAATTGTACCCGGATAAAAATCATATGAAGGAAACTGGAGATGCAGTTCTTTATCACCACATTGCACACATCCCTTTCCATCTTCTTCTTAACCTCGGAGACCTACTCTCCCTCATTCTAACATTTCGGCACATGCATCACGGAGGAAGGGAAGAAGATTAGGCCGTGGGACATGACGTGGAACCCAAAGCAGAGGCCGGCCGGCCTCTCAAATGGAAGCTGGAAGTGGCCTTCATCTCTCAGTCTCATCACCACGCATTACGCCTGTAGCCAAGCTTTGTGGCGCAACATCTTTTTTTCACATATGGCGGTGGTGGAGTTTGGGGCCACCTCAATGCCTTTGTGGCCGAGCGAGGACTTGAACAGCGGCCTCGGTTGAGGATTTATCCACTTGAGGTCGACGACGTGGACGCCATGTCGGGGGAGATTTAGATCACTCGAAGGTGGCTACAGATCGAATCTCTCATTTCATGTTCTCGACCAGGAAACAGAGAGCCGTGGCCACATACCGCACAAGGCATTGGCTGCAAGGGGTGGCCGACGACGTCAATGGTGGGAGACTCAACCGAGTTTAGAAAGGTAACCGGGAAGTGCGACACACGTGAGCTATGATGCTTGGTGCTCGTCCACAAGCGGCATACGTGAACGATCCTGATTCAGCTTTACTAATATGTTTGTCATCCATCGTTTCTTCTTCCCCATGTGAGACTGCGATCTCGCTGCCTCCTTTTGAATTAGTGTATTGGTAGTCGTTCGCACTGTCCGCAAGAATAAATACATTTTAGATTTGGAAAAGCTGAGACAAAGCAGAGGCATGTTTGGATTCTGTTCGTTCCTTCAACGACGATAACGAGAAGAAGAAGAGCAAGTTTGTGCCGCTTCGTGTCGCGGCTCGCATCTTTGACTTCCTTGCCTCCCCCTGCTCCTCTTTAACAACCAATTCCTGCTGCTCCTGCTCCTACGGTTCTGAGTCCGGAGATGGCGGAGAGCGCAGGTATGCCGGCAGCGGCGGGTGAGGATGGGATGGTGGAGGTGGCGGCGATGCAAAAGGCAGTGAAGCAGCTGCACTTTGGCGAGCGCGAGGAGATCAAGGTGGCAGCGGTTGCTGAGATCAAGAAGTTGGCGGCCGACGATCCCGGTAGGAAGCGGTTGCTGGCTGCGCTCGGTGTCATCCCGCCTCTGGTGTCCATGCTCGTGGAGTTGCAGGACTACCACCGCCGGCAGCTTGTAGTTGAAACGCTCATCGTGCTAGCCCACGGCTCTTTCAAGTGAGTAGTAGTACACAACACCTTCTCTTCTTCTTCTTCTTCTTCTTCTTCTTCTTCTTCTTCTTCTTCTTCCTGGTGTGATCTTGGAATTGTTATGTTGTCGTTCATCAAATACGGAGGCACAATCCAAGCACTCGTAACTTCCCTTGTCGGCTATGGTTGTTGTTTCAGCTGTCTAAAACTCCACCGATCCAACCATCATTAATGGTGTTGTCATCCTCGTCGATTGTTCTTCCTCATCAAAACCTTCTTCCTCCATGGTTATCAGCTTCTTTCATGACGATCAAACAGCAAGTACAGAAGCCTACGGGAAGAAATCCGATAGCTTGGGAAGATTAAGTTCTTGTATCTTATCATGCCCAGCCTTCTAATTCTTCTTGTTGATCTTTCTTTACCTCAAATAATAGGATATCAAACATATCCCAGAGTTGCTAGTATTGCTCGACTATGATGTCCACTCGCATATCCTCTTTGCATTAGTCACAGTAGCAAATTATCTTTTTTAAGCGCAGATCTAAAGATAATGGATTCAAGATTCTTTAAGCAGATGGCGAGCTGCCAACCCTCCATTATACAAGGATCTATACTAAAAACTTAGATATGTCGATGTAATGTAGCACGGAGCAAAATTGACTGAGACACACGGCACAGCAGAGTCGGCAGATTTCCATTGTCTTAGATGTCTTTGCTAAGTTTGACTCGCAACCGTCAACCGAACAGGGTTTCTTCCTCCTCGCCTTCCCTTCGATTTCAACGTTGACCTGTCTTGATTGGATCCGTCTGTGCATCTCACCCAACTATTTCATTGACTATCAAAAGATCTGTTGGATCTTACGGAAGATCTTTTTTGCAATTTTGACTTCTCCTAACGGCCACGTGTTCAGTCACATCTACTTTGGTGATCTCAGTCGAACTTTTGCTTGTTCCAGGAACAAGGCATTCATTGTGGAGGCAGGCCTCCTCGTCAAACTGGAGCAGCTCACGAACACCGAGGACCTCCCAAGGAACCAGCGTTTGGCTCCCCTCCTCCTATCCATCTCCTTCCTGGCAAAAACCCAGTCCCCGGTTAACCCCATCCGCATGCTGCCTTTCCTGATCGAAATCTCCATCGCCACCGAAACAACCGACGAGACGAGGTTGACATGCTTAGCTACCTTGTACAACCTATCCACAAAGCTCGACAACATTAGAGCCATCGTTTCCAGCGGCGCGGTGCATATTCTCCTAAAGTTGACCCAGAACAGGAAGGCCTCAGAGGGAGCTCTGGCAACTCTGGGTAACTTGATGCTGAGTGAAACAGGAAAGAGAGCCGTAGAGGAGGACTCGATGGTCCCGGAAGCGCTGATGGAGAGCATGGCGTGGGAGGATGAGCCCAAATGCCAAGAGCTCGCCGCCTACCTACTGATGGTTCTTGCTCACCGGAGCAGGAGCCAGAGGCAGAAGATGGCAGAGCTGGGGATAGTGCCATTAGTCCTTGAAGTGGCATTGTTAGGGAGTCCCATTGCGCAGAAGAGGGCACTGAAGATACTGCAGTGGTTCAAAGATGAAGGGCGTTCGAGGACCGGAGGGCATTCTGGGCCTCAAGCAGACCAGTTTTCGCTTCCGAGCAGCTCAGCTGGGAAGCAGCAGACACGAGAGTGCAGAAGGGCTGTGAAGAAGATGGTAAAGCAGAGCCTCGATAGGAACATGCAAGTCATTACAAGGAGAGCTCATGCTTCAGAGGATTTTTCCTGCTTCAAGAGCTTGGCTGCGTCTTCCAGCTCCAAGAGTTTGCCTTATTGAACACGACATTGTAAATCTAGAGAGAATTGATGATCTAGTTTGCCTAATATAATGATCTATCTATGTGATCTTACATATTGCGTCTACCCTCACTGAGATTTTGTGTGTCAGAAGAGATCATCAGTAGGGGCATATATGGCGTGCATATCTGATGTGTAAGAACAGAGGACTCACGCAGTAATGGAGGGAGTGTTCCAAGAGAGGCAAACAGAAGCACATTCCATGTATCAGGCAACCCAGGTACACACCGGTGGCTGCAGTCATCATATCTTGCAGGCTCCTCCCTCTGCTCTGCCGTCAGCAGCTTCGCTTGCCGTGAAGTGTAGATGGCCGTGTGCGCATCTCTCCGGTGCTCTAACGATAGAGATGTCAATATATTTTTTTAAAGTTTAGAGACCATAATGTTAACTAATAGCCCAACAGGAGCATCAATGGGAGAGGAGAGGAACAAAGGTCCTGTGTGCACCTACCGGTTATTCTCAAGGGAGATACTCTTAAAGAAAGAAGACGACAATCTTGATGGGGTCTAAGTTGGGAGGGTTGCTTGATTAATTCTGTTCTTAATGTTGTACCTCTTCATTCTTTAGATGTGAATTAGATACTTAATACTGTTCTTAATAGCATTATTAAGTCTACTAGTAATTTTCTTTAGGCTAGTAGTATTGATAATTCTAGGGGTCTTTATTTGCTTTTATGGGACATTATTACTCTCCCTAAGGTCTGTTAGAGGTCTTAGGGTTAAGAATTTACATCATATAAAATTCGCTCTTCAAAGTAAAAGGGCCATCCTTTACGTTTCTAATGCTAATGCCATTTAGATCAATGTGGTCAAGGCCAAATATGAGCTTGTTTCCTTGTGAAATGTGTTAGATATTCTTCTAATTTTTTTTTTTTGTTGAAATCATTTGAAACATATTATATTAAAAACTAATTATGTGACCAATTAGCTGGCCAACCATCATACTAAAAGTACTAAAACTTAATAATAGATATGTTCTTGAGTAAAAAATAGAAAGAAAAAAAAAACAGCCACCAAAAGCATATACTTGCGGTTAATACATCCGGTGGTGCGTGGCATTAGGTGTCGACCATTCCCGGCCTCAGCCTCGGCCAACCCCCGCTGTCCTTAAACCTCTCGCTTCATGGGTTTACTAAATATTTATTCTTCACGCAACATAAATAGATCTTGAAGCCTCTCCCTCTCTCCATCACTTGTTGTTTCTTCCTTCCTTCCTTTGTCATGGGACCGAGAGCTCGATGGAGTTTCGTGCTGCTCTGCGCGCTGCTGTCGGTGCTGATCGCCTCCTTGCATGGCAGGGCGACCGAGAGCTTCCGTTACACGCATCATCTTGGCAATGGCACGTCGCCGGGGAGGAGGGAGGGAGCGAGCGGCATCAGCTGCAACATGTTCCGAGGCAGCTGGGTCTACGACGAGTCCTACCCGCTCTACGTCTCCTCCACCTGCCCCTTCCTCGATCCGGAGTTCGACTGCCAGCGCTACGGCCGGCCCGACAAGTCGTACCTCAAGTACCGGTGGCAGCCTGATGCTTGTGAGCTCCCAAGGTTGGTCGCTGTCACCGCCACCACCACCTTCTTCTTCTTCCTCTCTTTCGTTCATTACTTGGCAGCCACTTGCATTTAATGCATGCTCTTGTGAAGGTTCAATGGTTTGGATCTGCTGAGGAGGTGGAAAGGAAAGAAGATTATGTTCGTGGGCGATTCCATCAGCTTCAACCAGTGGCAGTCACTCGTCTGCATGCTTCACGCCGCCGTCCCCGACGCCAAGACGACCTACAAAAAGAACGAAACGCTCTCCACTATAACATTCACGGTGCCGGCCTCCTCTCCTCTCTTCTCCTCCTCCTTCTCCCTCGGACTCCCATCTCCTTTGTTCTCTAAATTCGCCAAGTGCTCAATCATGACCACTGCTTTCGTCAATCGCTGTTGACATATTAATCGTCTGTTCTTTTTGTTTGTGGCGACAAACACCTCAAACGTTCACAGTCACAACTTGCATAACATTTTCTACTTTTACCTTCTCCCTGGATTTGACATCTCCTGAGCTCATGTAACGAGGCCTAATGGCCGAACACCATCCATGCATCGCAGTTGGTGCATATTTCAACCTACATAACTTTGTCTTGGATTTTAGCCAACGGAGAACATGAATCAAAGGGCAGCTAACCAGATGCAGTATTGCAGGACTATGGCGTGTCGGTGATGCGGTACCAGAGCACCTACCTGGTGGACATCGTGGAGGAAAGCATCGGCCGCGTGCTGAGGCTCGACTCCATCTCCGGCGCGGCCTGGCTGGGCGTCGACGCGCTGGTCTTCAACACATGGCACTGGTGGTCACACACAGGGAATAAGCAACCGTGTGAGACCTGCCCTGCTCACAGATGCCCTCTCTGTCTTGCCTCCCCCGCTCCTCTCACCCTGTATGACAAGAAGCAATTTTGTGGCGCAGATGGGACTACGTGAGAGATGGAAACAAAGTTTACAAGGACATGGATCGGTTGGTGGCCTTCAACAAGGGACTTACTACGTGGGCCAAATGGGTGGATGCCAACATCAATCCTGCCGCAACCAAAGTCTTCTTCCAAGGGATCTCCCCCACCCATTACAAGTTGCGTTATACAGATAGCACTGTGAATCCTGTGGCTTCTGTTTCATGAAGCTGATCTCTCACTGTCTTCTTCCTTCGTTCTGGCAACAGGGGAGCAGAATGGGGGGATAAGAACGCAAACAACTGTTACAGACAAACGCAACCATTAAACGGATCGACTTACCCAGGTGGTCCGCTTCCAGCTCAAGGAGTAGTGACGCGCGTCCTCGGCGCCATGTCCAAACCAGCCTACCTGCTCGACATAACCTTGCTTTCTCAGCTCAGAAAAGATGCACATCCGTCTGCTTACAGTGGAGATCATCCTGGCATGGATTGCAGCCACTGGTGTCTCGCTGGCGTTCCCGACACCTGGAATCAGATCCTGTACGCAGCACTTCTTTGATGGAAACGACACCTGCAACAAGACTTGTGCAAAGACCATCAAAGCATGCAACTGGTAACCAGTTAGCATGAATTATCTGCTCCAGCATCTATTAGTGAATTGGTCATTGATCACATGATGTATGTATATGGTATTCCTGATTCAAATGGTGTGCCTTCATTACTGAAAAAAAAATCCCCTTGCTTAAATTACAAATTCAAAAGAGAAGACTCAAGTAGAGGCAGATTGTAACATTGTCCTTTGTCATGCTAATAAGTTTCAGTGGAACTCAGTCTAAGAATGGTTTCATTTAATGATCCAACTTTCTCTGTTTACAAGCAGACCTCTTGGTTATTAGCATGCATTCAAAGAGAAAATGACAGGAAAACTTGACAAACACACTAGCACTTGTATACTTCATGCATTGTTTCTGTTTAGATGCTTACTAAGCTCCTACATAAACAGATTATTTATTTGAAGTATACCTCAGTATAGCATCGGTTGATGTCGATATATCGGCCATCCTGTTCCTCTATCCTTGAGTACAAGCTTCTCTACTGTGGGTTAGGCGGGTGGCTGTTGGCTGATGAGACTTTTGATCCCCACTCCGATAGCTTCTTGCTTGGATCATCTTTATGCACAATTACCCCAATGAAGCACAAGCAATTTTTCTTCTCCTGTGGCTTTTGCTATGTCCTATTTGAATTCCTCCTCAGTCTTCACCTACAAAAGTTCACAGGATTTGCTTTGTCACATGAGTTTCATACACGATATGATAGTAGGGATAAAATCATCCATTGTTGTCACAAACTCACCTTGCAATTGCAACACTTGCCTTCCCCCCTGTTAATGGCACCAACAACTCCAGTATAGTTCTGGTTCTTAATGACATTGTAAGGCCCATCATGGATCTCTGCTCTAATGGTGTATCCACCATTCTTAATGATGAAGACAATGCTCCGCTTCCGTGCTGGATCATAATTAATACATCTTGAGCTGTCACCTAAAGAATGATGTGAAGTAGAAGTAATGCTGAGTACTCAATACACAGGAACTATTTTTTTTCCTCTTCTTTCTTTTTCTTTTCTTCCTTTAAGATGTGAGGAACCCAAATGTAAGTACCACCAGCCCTCTATATATTGCTGGGTCAGATTGAAGGCATTTCTCACTTTATTCATAAAAAAAAAGCATAATCTGAATGCAAAAAGCTGATCTAGTCACTAATTTTGACATAAGAACATCTTTTTGAAATGTACATGCAGGTAGCCACTCTCTCATTTACCTGGAAACTACCCGCTCCTATTCAAGCAATAGTAGGCCTTTCCTCGACAGCCTCAGAATATTTAAGAGTGGCTCCTACTGACCATCCAATAGATCCATACTGCATTTGGAACCCACACCTGTTTCAGTTGCATTCTTGAGTTGAGCCGAATGCCATCATAATAAGGAAGTCAGAACATTAGCAACAATCTGATCATAAAACTCACTCACCCACACTTCTCTGGCAAACAATGTTTTTGGCAATTGAACCATGAATCACCAGTCTCTGTAATATCATTGGATTCTCCATTCAGCACATCCTGCTTAATGACATCAATTGTACAAGAAACAAGTAGAATTATGCATTTGTTGTGAACAAAGATGCTCTTTGATATCTTAAGATGGGAGAATGTTGGTATTGAAAATGGTGATAAACAAATGCAACAATTACGTACTTTTTGTCAAAATTAGCTATACATAACAAAGTTTTTATTGTCACTGAAGTAGTCAACCCCGAAAAAAAAAGTGGAGGAAGAAGAAGAACAAAATAAAAGGTTTTTTGGAACCAAGGATTGATGTCATACCATATAAGTTGTTAATGGTTGGTGCTCTCTTTTTTTTAATGATACCAAATGATATAGGAGGGTATATTACCTGAAATGCAATTAGTGTTTGACTGAAAAATAAAATATAAATTTCAATCATGTTAAGCGAAAAACAAATAAATGAAACAAGATTTGATAGCAAGAATAATAATGGCAAACTTGCCTTAATGTGCTTAAAATGGATTATTGACCCGTAAAGGCGCATTATTCTCCGATTTTAGAGGTATGCTTGAAGGGCTGTAGATCCACTAGTAATTAATCGAAGCAGTCGTATTCTTCCTGAGCCTCCGAGATGCAGTTAAAAAGTCCACCATGAAAGGGAAAGACCATTATCAATAGTAACTCGGTCAGGCTGTCCAATCACTGCTGCTTCTCAGCATGGAACAGCCCACACAGCTATAGTCATTAAATATTGGCCTAACAAACACATATGCATCAGCAATTTGACCACAGAAGTTGGTATTTATGGTAGAACTATTAAGCACCAATGAAGTGAGGAGGGTGATCTGGTACTATACCTTTAGCTGATACAATAATGGCTATTGGATACTCACATGCATCTGCTAGCTCCATGAAGGCCTGCTGGGCTTTAGCTACCCTCAGTTTCAGTCCTGCAACTAACAATGGCTTTACAGCCTTTGTATGATAATTACATATAAATTAGAAGTAAAATAAAGGTCTCAAGAATATTGCCTATAGCAATCATATTCATATCATTACTATTAGCAGCTCAGCCTCAGCCCTCAATGGTATCAAGTCAACAAGAATGCACATATGATTGTATCTAAAGATGTAGATGTTTGGGTCTACTAAGACTCTCAGGACATCAGTCTCGGTCATAGAGCTTTTAGTCAGTGGTCTCTTACTGGGCATATCAGTTAACAGTACTAGGAACTGCATTGCCTACCTAAAATTGCTGAGAAACTGAAGGAATCATACATAAAATTAAATTCTACCACAATCACATACAGCTTACGCTGCTATGATTCCATAACCAAAAATTGATAGCTTCAGAGAACGAGTTAACTTTGTGCTTAGCAAATTCAAAAATGATAATAACAACATGCATAAATGATAAACTTCCCATCCATTCCAAGTTTCCCATATCTTAGAAGGAATCATACATAAAATTAAATTCTACCACAATCACATACAGCTTACACTGTTATGATTCCATAACCAAAAATTGATAGCTTCAAAGAACTAACTAATGAGTTAGCTTTGTGCTTAGCAAATTCAAAATGATAATAACAACATGCATAAATGATAAACTTCCGATCCATTCCAAGTTTCCCATATCTTAAAAGTGGAAAACGGATAGAACTCACAATATATCAGCAAGAAAAGATCTGTAAGGCAGATATATTATGCAGAACCACAGAACCAAATGGTAATCATTATTTCCTATTCACACACACACACATACCCACAAAAGGATCAAGGTCTTCTTTGCTTCAGAGTCTTGCTTCAGTATGAGGTAAAGTATCTAACTTGAGCATACTCTGTCAGCAGTGACCCGTTCAATTTAACTATAAATAATTAACAGTATGTATATTTTCCATTACTCAGATTTTTCATATTAGTTAAAACCATTAGCCATTGTACTTAATCAGATTCCTCTGACATTTTCATGGAAAGATTGTCAATAGATATTAATATTGTAATTGACACTCGAATTCAGGTTAAATCTGTTACTGAGGATGAGTGATTCTACTGATGACTAACTAGACCACTGTTAGATATTGATGAAACACCCATGAAGAGTGAGCACACAAACCTGTGCACATATTGCCAGGAGCTAAAGAAACTGTCAACCATCTAACTTTATAATTCAGCTCCACAGGAAAGACTGAAATTTGTAGAACTTTTCATGGTAGACTATTGCATTAATATTAACTATGTTTGCTTGTAGAATGCAAATGACTTAGACCTGGAGATGAATTCATGAATATTAGTACTGATAGAAGATGATAGGCAAATGTTCAGAGAACATGAAAGCGCATATTTCTGTAGTTTAGGAGGAGAACAGTAAGCAAAGGCGACAGAGACGCTCAACAGTCAAAAAGATAAAGTTAAATGCGGCTTGCAATCACAAGCATTGAGATTGAATATAACTTTCGGTAAAGGAACAATATCTGATCAAACACTTTCAATTGAAATGAAACGATCGGTTGATTCCACATGCTTTAGTAATCATCAGTGTCCAATCATAGAAATCGAACAAAATAGTAACTAAAATGATTCTGGCTAAATTATCCTCTGTACGAAGACATCAAATTAGCATTTAGCAGAATGTCCAAGGTTACCTATTTGGGCGCGAGGAAGTATGGAATGTGCTCGATCACGAAGGTAGGTGTGGATCCCCGGCAAGCTGCGGCTGATGCTAACGACTGACGGACACGGGCAAGCTCTGCTTCAAGCCCGACGAGATCGCTGTGTGGTTTATATACCACATCCTACAAATTACAAGCAGACATGAAAGCCAGTACGACCAAATCCACGCTCTTGCTCTTTGAAATCCGATGGTGTGTGGAGGAGGATGCGGCTGGTGCCATAGTCGTCGGAGTTGTGTCCTCCCACGACGCAGATGACGGGTGAGGTTGTCGCCGCAGGAGCCGGCCTCGCCAACGGTGAAGGTGACATGCGCTGGAGTATCCGTCCGCAGCGAAACCGGCGCTGAGCTCGATGCAGTAGACCACCAGGTTGAGCTCCGGCTCCGAGGTGAGGTGGTCAAGCAGGGCCAGATTGACGCAACGGGGACAGCGGACACATCAGTACGCCGATCTGCACCAGCCAGGGGACCAGGTTCCGGCACAGCGTCCCGAGGCTCCGTCGCCGGTAGCGTGGGCGCTCTCCATCGACTACTAGTGGTAGTATAGTAGCGAAGGCTATCAAGAAGCGAGCAAGCAAAAAGAGAGGGTGTAATAATTTATGCTATTTATTAAGGCATCGTTATAAGGGCACGCAAATTAACGCTGATATTAATAAATGACGATAAATATGACCCAATTTTATTAAAAAAAATGGGTGACGAATATATTTTTCTTTCTTAATGATGATATTTGTTAAAATAAAAAATATGCCTCAAATTTATGTTTTTTTTTTGGGACGGATCAAATATCTTTGCCGTATGCAAATGTCATCTTTATCTATCATTGATGTTGATTATTTTTTTTGATGTGATCGATGAGTCGATATCATCAAAAGCCATGTTAGTCACACATGACTAACACAAGACGATTAGAAGATGCAATGACCAACGGATCATCCTATTCTTATGATTGACGTGATCAATTAATATAAGCATTGTGTACCATAAATATCGTGTCATGACCCAGATCAGAACATAACATAATACTCTCCGTGATAGGGACATTTGTTGGGAATGCCCTTAACTTAATTTTTATAGGTTTGACACATTACAAATCGTGACATGGATTTAGACTAACTTATAATGGACTTCGGTTGGATTCGAATCCCCATCTCAGCTCGGACAATCAAAATAAGCACTAACAGATTAAATCACATTCTAAAAAATTTTCTTAGTACCTTCTAGGCTAAACCATGAAGTTTTGAATGGACCAAATAAGTGTAACCGATAGAACAAACGAAACAAGTCGAATGAGTCAAACATGTCGAATGAATTAAGTGGACAAGGAGGTCTGAGTCTGACCGTGACAAATGCCCTCTTACCAAGCCGATCAATATCGATCCTCTTAGGGTATATTTGTGATAGAACAGCAGAAGGAGCTCTATATATTTTGACCCTTGAGGGGGATAAACCCTTGGAACGCTATAGGGGTTCCTCCCTCCTAGATGTGACACAAGGTTAAATAAAAGTTGATAATTGCTTGATAAAAGAGACGGGGTGACTACATCATTATATAGGACTCTAAACCCTAGCCCATGGGGTGCTTGCCTAAGTAAAATTATCCCTTTGCCTCCTTCTATAGCCGACCTGCCTAAGTAGGAACAGGTGGCGGCTAGGTTGACTTTATAGCCGACCTAGGCAAGGGGAAACCCTGACCGACTAGCCCAGTAAAGGGGGGTGGCAGCTACTAAACCTTAAGGTCTCAATCTAAACCCTAACCACACTTCTTTATAGGATAGAAGTGACTAGGTGAGGTTTTATTACAATTTCACAGGGTTTTATTGACTACTTCTAGGGAGATTAGGACTCAACCTTGTTGGAGTCCTATCAAGCCCGTCCTCTTAGAATCAGCCTTGTCCTCAAGGTTGAGGGTCCGTAAACTCTAGGAACCAGGTCTTCAGCTCCTCATGTGACTCACATGTTGCATCTTCAGATAGTAAGTTACTCCACTTCACAAGTACTTCAGTTAAAGGGTGTCATCGGCGCATCACAATTCTTCGATCAAGTATAGCTTTATGTTGGGCTTGGATTTCACCATCAGTTGTAGTATTTGGCAGCTGAGTCTACGCCAACCCTCGTTCTCCCAATTTCGGCTTTAGCAATGATACGTGGAAGACGGGATGGATCTTAGCGTCATCTGGAAGCTTTAATTTGTATGCCACAGCTCCAATACGCTCCAAAATCTAATATGGTCCATAGAATCGTGGAGATAGCTTCATCGATGCTCTGGTGTTGATTGACAACTGCTTTTATAGTTGTAGGTGAAGGTAGACCCAATCTCTGACTGAAAATTCTCGCTCGCTCCGATGAGTATATGCTTGTTGTTTCATGCGGGCTTGGGCGACAGTTAGGTTATCTTTCAGTAGCTGTAGTAGTTTGGTCGACCTGATCCACTTTGGCCGAACCAAGTACATATCTGGGTATTACAAGGGGCGGTCGGCCATACAATGCCTCGTAAGGGGTACATTTAGTCGAAGAATGAAAAGTTGTGTTGTATTACCATTTGGCCCAGGGAAGCCACCTTGTCCACTCTTTGGGTCAGTCACTGGTGAAGCACCGTAAGTAGGTCTCGAGGCATCTGTTCACCACTTTTGTTTGGTTGTCTATCTGTGGATGATAGGCTATGCTCATCTTCAATTGGGTGCCCTATAGATGGAAGAGCTCATTCTAAAATTTACTTGTAGACACCTTGTCACGGTCGCTCACAATCAACCTTGGCATCTCATGCAATTTTACAATATTTTCCACAAAAAGCTGAGCAATACTGATAGCGGTATAAGGATGTCGCAGCACAAAAATGAGCATATTTAGTTAGGCGATCTACTACCACAAACATCATGTTTTTACCTTAAGATAGTGGCAGCCCTTTGATGAAATCCATGGAGATGTCAGTCCAAGTTGAATCCGGTATAGGTAGCGGTTGTAGTTTTCCCGGATTTGCCATCGTTTCACCTTTCTACTTCTAACATACATTACATTTGGACACATAGTCATAAATCAATTTTTCATGCCTTTCCAGAAGAAGTTTTGTTTCCCCCTTTTGTAAGTCCTTAGAAATCCAGAGTGCCTGCCGAAAGTGAAGAATGCATCTCATGCAAAATAACTTGGATGTGAGGGGAAGAAAGAACGACAATAATTCGGTCTTTGTAGCGTAAGTCTTTCGAATCTCATGTGTAGTGCCCCATTGAACCCGGATCCTTCTCCAATTTTTCTATGATGCCTCGGGTTTCTGAATCATTCTTCCACTCCTCTCTAATGTTGTCGAGGAAGTCGGTGGAGGGAAGGGAGATGACTGAAATTTTAGCTTGTCCCGGTAGCCTAGATAGAGCATCTGCAACAATATTCTCTTTTCCTTTTCGATAAGTAATTTCATAATCAAAGCCGAGAAGTTTAGTTACCCAATGTTGCTCTCTAGGGAAGATATTTTCTGCTCCAAAAAATATTTAAGACTTCGGTGGTCAGCCTTAATCTAGAAGCGTCGACCGATCAGGTAGGGTCTCCACTTCGTGACGGTGTGTACAATGACAAACATTTCTTTATCATACATCGACATTTTAAGATGTGAGGGAGACAAGGCCTTGCTGGTGTAAGCAAGAGGTTGGCCATCTTGCATTAGAACAACTCCAATCCTAACTTCGGACGCGTTGACCTCAATTATTAAGGTGCTGCTGAAATCAGGTAGCGCTAGGACTGGTGTCATCGTCATGGCTACCTTGAGTCATTCAAAGGCCGTAGAAGCTTGTTCCGACCACAAGAAAGAGTCTTTCTTTAGTAGGGACGTGAGCAGGGCACTAATCTTTACATAATTCTTCACAAATTTCCGGTAGTAGCCCGTGAGTCCAAGGAAGCTGCAAAGTGATTTTATGTTCGTAGGTCTCGGCCATCCTTGTATTGCCTTAATCTTTGTCAGGACTATCGCTACTCCATCCTCTGATATAATGTGCCCTAGATACTCCACTTTACGTTGTAAAAAGCTGCACTTTGACTGTTTAACATAAAGGGTGTTCTCTCGAAGAATCGTTATAACAATTCGTAAGTGCTGAAAATGTATATCAAGTGTAGGGCTATAAATGAGAACATCATCAAAAAATACTAACACAAACTTGCATAAAAAACTCTAAAAGATGTTATTCATCAAGCATTGAAAAGTGGAAGGAGCATTCGTAAGTCCGAAAGGCATTACCAGAAACTCGTAGTGGTCGTTATGTGTGCTGAATATAGTTTTCGGGACATCTTCAGCGCATACCCGAATCTAGTGGTAACCGAAACGAAGATCCAATTTTGTCAAGACTCGGGCTCCTTTTAATTCATCCAAGAGCTCATCTACGACTGGTATAGGATATTAATCTTTGATGGTGATGGCGTTCTAAGCCCGGTAATCAACGCACATCCGTCACATACCATCCTTCTTGCGTACTAGCAACATTGATGAAGAGTAAGGGCTGCAGCTTGGTCGAATTACTCTGGTGTCGAGCATCTCTTTGATGATGTTCTCAATCTCATCCTTCTGCAAGTGAGGATAGTGGTATGGTCTCAAATTTGATGGAGGTTTGCCCGGCAGAATAGGTATGCGGTGGTCATGCGGTCGGTTAGGGGGCAGCCCTCGCAACTCCATGAAAACATCCGAGAATTAATCCAGTAAGAGGGCAAGCTTAGGATCTGAATTTTGCATGTTCTCCTCCTTGGATGGCTGCTAGATATGCATCAAAAATCCTTCATGTTCTTTGTGCAAAACTTTCTCCATTCGTTGCGTCGAAACGATGGAAATATGGCTCCCGCGCTTGTCTCGCAATGTGACCTGTCTCCCTTTGCAATAAAACTTCATAATTAGTTTAAAATAATTTCAGGAGATATCACCTAGTGTTGTGAGTCGTTCGATCCTAAGCATGGCTTCATAATCATCGATGGGTAGGAGGAAGAAATCGGCTATCACTTCTTGGTATTGGAGGAGCAGTTTCACCCGCGGGCACCATTGGTCGCAATTGAGGATTCGGCTGTCGGTGACCTTTACATCGAACTTGTTGCAACCTTCGATTTGAAGCGTCATACGTGCAACAACCTTACTATTGAGAAAGTTATTTGTGCTGCCCATGTCGATGAGAATGGTGATGAGTTGCTATTTTAGAAGTCCTCCAACTTTCATCGTTTGCGGGTTGGAGTAGCCGACCAACGCATACACTGCGTAGTTGGCTGGTTGGGGATCTTCCTCCAAAGCAAATCGTGTATGAAACTCATGTGACAAAGCAAATCCTGTGAACTTTTGTAGGTGAAGACTGAGGAGGAAATCAAATAGGACATAGCAAAAGCCACAGGAGAAGAAAAATTGCTTGTGCTTCATTGGGGTAATTGTGCATAAAGATGATCCAAGCAAGAAGCTATCGGAGTGGGGATCAAAAGTCTCATCAGCCAACAGCCACCCGCCTAACCCACAGTAGAGAAGCTTGTACTCAAGGATAGAGGAACAGGATGGCCGATATATCGACATCAACCGATGCTATACTGAGGTATACTTCAAATAAATAATCTGTTTATGTAGGAGCTTAGTAAGCATCTAAACAGAAACAATGCATGAAGTATACAAGTGCTAGTGTGTTTGTCAAGTTTTCCTGTCATTTTCTCTTTGAATGCATGCTAATAACCAAGAGGTCTGCTTGTAAACAGAGAAAGTTGGATCATTAAATGAAACCATTCTTAGACTGAGTTCCACTGAAACTTATTAGCATGACAAAGGACAATGTTACAATCTGCCTCTACTTGAGTCTTCTCTTTTGAATTTGTAATTTAAGCAAGGGGATTTTTTTTTCAGTAATGAAGGCACACCATTTGAATCAGGAATACCATATACATACATCATGTGATCAATGACCAATTCACTAATAGATGCTGGAGCAGATAATTCATGCTAACTGGTTACCAGTTGCATGCTTTGATGGTCTTTGCACAAGTCTTGTTGCAGGTGTCGTTTCCATCAAAGAAGTGCTGCGTACAGGATCTGATTCCAGGTGTCGGGAACGCCAGCGAGACACCAGTGGCTGCAATCCATGCCAGGATGATCTCCACTGTAAGCAGACGGATGTGCATCTTTTCTGAGCTGAGAAAGCAAGGTTATGTCGAGCAGGTAGGCTGGTTTGGACATGGCGCCGAGGACGCGCGTCACTACTCCTTGAGCTGGAAGCGGACCACCTGGGTAAGTCGATCCGTTTAATGGTTGCGTTTGTCTGTAACAGTTGTTTGCGTTCTTATCCCCCCATTCTGCTCCCCTGTTGCCAGAACGAAGGAAGAAGACAGTGAGAGATCAGCTTCATGAAACAGAAGCCACAGGATTCACAGTGCTATCTGTATAACGCAACTTGTAATGGGTGGGGGAGATCCCTTGGAAGAAGACTTTGGTTGCGGCAGGATTGATGTTGGCATCCACCCATTTGGCCCACGTAGTAAGTCCCTTGTTGAAGGCCACCAACCGATCCATGTCCTTGTAAACTTTGTTTCCATCTCTCACGTAGTCCCATCTGCGCCACAAAATTGCTTCTTGTCATACAGGGTGAGAGGAGCGGGGGAGGCAAGACAGAGAGGGCATCTGTGAGCAGGGCAGGTCTCACACGGTTGCTTATTCCCTGTGTGTGACCACCAGTGCCATGTGTTGAAGACCAGCGCGTCGACGCCCAGCCAGGCCGCGCCGGAGATGGAGTCGAGCCTCAGCACGCGGCCGATGCTTTCCTCCACGATGTCCACCAGGTAGGTGCTCTGGTACCGCATCACCGACACGCCATAGTCCTGCAATACTGCATCTGGTTAGCTGCCCTTTGATTCATGTTCTCCGTTGGCTAAAATCCAAGACAAAGTTATGTAGGTTGAAATATGCACCAACTGCGATGCATGGATGGTGTTCGGCCATTAGGCCTCGTTACATGAGCTCAGGAGATGTCAAATCCAGGGAGAAGGTAAAAGTAGAAAATGTTATGCAAGTTGTGACTGTGAACGTTTGAGGTGTTTGTCGCCACAAACAAAAAGAACAGACGATTAATATGTCAACAGCGATTGACGAAAGCAGTGGTCATGATTGAGCACTTGGCGAATTTAGAGAACAAAGGAGATGGGAGTCCGAGGGAGAAGGAGGAGGAGAAGAGAGGAGAGGAGGCCGGCACCGTGAATGTTATAGTGGAGAGCGTTTCGTTCTTTTTGTAGGTCGTCTTGGCGTCGGGGACGGCGGCGTGAAGCATGCAGACGAGTGACTGCCACTGGTTGAAGCTGATGGAATCGCCCACGAACATAATCTTCTTTCCTTTCCACCTCCTCAGCAGATCCAAACCATTGAACCTTCACAAGAGCATGCATTAAATGCAAGTGGCTGCCAAGTAATGAACGAAAGAGAGGAAGAAGAAGAAGGTGGTGGTGGCGGTGACAGCGACCAACCTTGGGAGCTCACAAGCATCAGGCTGCCACCGGTACTTGAGGTACGACTTGTCGGGCCGGCCGTAGCGCTGGCAGTCGAACTCCGGATCGAGGAAGGGGCAGGTGGAGGAGACGTAGAGCGGGTAGGACTCGTCGTAGACCCAGCTGCCTCGGAACATGTTGCAGCTGATGCCGCTCGCTCCCTCCCTCCTCCCCGGCGACGTGCCATTGCCAAGATGATGCGTGTAACGGAAGCTCTCGGTCGCCCTGCCATGCAAGGAGGCGATCAGCACCGACAGCAGCGCGCAGAGCAGCACGAAACTCCATCGAGCTCTCGGTCCCATGACAAAGGAAGGAAGGAAGGAAGGAAGAAACAACAAGTGATGGAGAGAGGGAGAGGCTTCAAGATCTATTTATGTTGCGTGAAGAATAAATATTTAGTAAACCCATGAAGCGAGAGGTTTAAGGACAGCGGGGGTTGGCCGAGGCTGAGGCCGGGAATGGTCGACACCTAATGCCACGCACCACCGGATGTATTAACCGCAAGTATATGCTTTTGGTGGCTGTTTTTTTTTTTCTTTCTATTTTTTACTCAAGAACATATCTATTATTAAGTGTTGGGGTGTTTCCGCGATGTAGACTGATGAGTCAGCCCGAGGAGATTATTCGTGTGCACAAGCTCGCCTCCGTGGAATGGTGGAGTGGTTGTTCGGTCCCGACCTCAGGTCGGCCTCGACTTCAGGTTGGCTCCTTTGGTGGCAGGTCGACTCGACCCTCCTGCAAAAAGACCCTGATCGAGTTGTTGGAACTTGGTCGAGTCCCTCCGACGCTCAAGTCAGGGGTAGGATTGAGTTAATGAGAATGAGCTTATCGGGTTGTCAATCCCTCCTTATTAGCGGTCGCCTTAGGGTTTTTATACCTGCGAAGGAGGAGGTGATCGTACCGAGTCGTTGTCATTTCCATTGTTACAGTACTTGGCGTCGACGGGTACAATCTTTTGCGAGGTTCTTGGGTCCTCTAACGGCACTGCACGCCTTTAGCTGCACCGTCAATCGCCAGCCGTCAGTTGTACTATCGGTCGGTCGACGTGCCGGGTTTCCCGGCTATCCTGGCCGAGGCCTGGTCGGCATCTAACGTGCGTCCGACCTGGTAGCATCGTGATGTGGTTGGAAGGGGGGTGTCGTGCCATGGTGCTGATGGGCCGGCCATTATTGGCCCTATCATTCTCTCCCTTCTTACCTCACTTCGGTGGGCGTCGCCACTGTGGCCGATCGTATGCATTCTTTAACTTGTCATTGGGTCTTGACTGGTGGTCCTTGGCTCGAAGGTTCACAAAGCCGAGTAGTTGTCTCGGGCGTCCAAGAATGGTTGTGGTCGAGCTGAGGACTTTGGGGACTCGGAGTATGATGATGGTAGAGATGGGCAAGCCGGGCACATTTGGACTAATGTGGCCGAGGTAGGCAACTCGAGCACATTTGGACTGATGCGGCCGAGATAGGTAACTCGGGCACTTTTGGACTAAGGGTGACCGAGATAAGCAACTCGGAGACGTTTGGATTGATGGTGGCCGAGATAGGGAACTTGGGCACATTCAGACTGATTTGGCCGAGGTAGGTAACTCGGGCACATTTGGACTGTGGGTGGCCGAGATAAGCAACTCGGGCACGTTTGGACTAATGGTGACCGAGATAGGGAACTCGGGCACATTTGGACTAATTTGGCCGAGGTAGGTAACTTGGGCATATTTGGACTGAGGGTGGTCGAGATAAGCAACTCGAGCACATTTGGTTGGTGGCCAAGATAGGGAACTCTGGCACATTTGGACTTATGCGGTCGAGATAGGTAACTCGGGCACATTTGGACTAAGGGTGGTTGAGATAAGCAACTCGGGCACGTTTGAACTGATGGTGGTTGAGATAGGGAACTCGGGCACGTTTAGACTGAGGGTGGCTGAGATAAGCAACTCGGGCACGTTTAGACTAAGGGTGGCCGAGATAAGCAACTCGGGCACGTTTGGACTGATAGTGGTCGAGATAGGGAACTCAGGCACATTTGGACTTATGGTGGCCGAGATAGAGAACTTGGGCACATTTGGATTGATGGTGGCCAAGATAAGGAAATGTACCCCGACCCTTGCCTTAGCATGAGTTTACATTCTGGTCTGCATGACTCAAACACACGAATCTGGCGCCTGATCTCCTGGGCATGTGGGTGTTGTTTTCACGCTACGTTCCCACGTGCGTGTGATCTTCCGTCAACGTGTGTGTCTCATGTGCACATCTTCTAATTTTATTTTTGCAATAATTTTTTAGGGCTGACATGGCGTATCCGCAATAGGGGTCTGTATTTATTGACATTGTGAGTTCCCCTTGTAGTGTTCTCTCTCTACCTCGGGCATGCGAACTGCCATCCGGGGGCCTTATAGCCTTCACCCTCTGTAGCCGGAAGTCCCCCTTGCATTCCTCCTGGTTTGCTTTCCTCGTTTCGATTTTCCTAGTCCTTCCACCTCCACTCTCTTCAACCAGTTTAATCAAGTTGGATGTCCTCCTCGGGTTCGTCTAGTGTAGGGTCCATTCTTTACGCTAGTTCGGAAAGGACTCGGTCGATAGGCCTCGAGACCAGCATCTCGAGATCGTCGTCTTCGAGGATACCTTCTCTGATAGACGCACAGTCAGTAAGGGATCTCAAGATCATGAAATCATGTTATGCTGTTGTCTCGGTTGTAACCGATGAATCCCTTGGGTCAATCCGAGAGTGTTGTAGCATCCCGGAAGAGCATGCTTTGCAAGCTCCGTTGCCCGAACAACGACCATATACACCTGAGTCTTCCGAAGTAAGTATCTCGATGGATGCGTTGGAGGCCGGCTTGCGCTTCCCTCTCCATTCCACCATAGTGGAATGCCTTCGATGGTGGAGAATTTCTCCAAGTTAAGTGGTGCTCAACTCATTGTGCTACCTTATTGCGTTTCTCGGCGAGTGCCAAGGGGTAGGTATTATACCTTCCCGGACCTTGTTTTTGGCTTGTTTTCGTCTCTGCAAAAGTCGGGGCAGATATTACTTGATGGCCTAGGCTGGTTTCAAAGTCAGTGGGGCATCAACCAATAACAAGAGTTGGAAGTTTCGGTATCTGTTTGTTAGTAACCCAAAGTGGGGATTTCGAGTTGACTGGTCGATCCATCCGATTAACAATGTTCCCCCTTTTCTTTCTGGGAGGAGTCTATCACAGTTAATAGGCTCAAGGGGATACTTTCCATTTTGCGGGCAATCTGAGACATTACTGAGCTCTGGTTGGTCGATGCGAGCCTCAACCCTGCTCCTCGGGGTAGATTTAGTTTTTTAGCAACATTTTCTAAGACATGTTGTACTAACTTCTCGGGCAGAATACAGTCACCATGGACTTTTCCAAACTATGAGGGATGCCCAAAATGTCGGGTGGCAGTCCCGTTACAATCGCCCGAGTCCCTTCCTCACCATTGGAAGTCGAGGAAGTGCATGTTAGTGCCCCTCCAAAGAGGTCGGTCGGGGCTTCAGCTTCTAAGCAGACGGGTGCGACTCGACCCGCGAAGCGGGTCAAGATATCCGATCAAAAGCACAAGTCATGTCACGGCGAGGGCAGCTCGAGGAAGGGAGCTGGTTGGGGAAAGGAGCCTGCTACCCCTGCAAATGACCGGGCCACGTCAGAAGTCATCAAGGGGGTTGCCGGCTGGTGCTGCACATGGGCATGGCGTTGGCACTTCTTACATTTTTGTACATATATTTGAGCATCCTAGCGCATCGTCGGCCAATAGTAGCCTTGCTTGAGGATTTTGTGAGCTAGAGTGTAGGCGTTGATGTGCTCCCCACATACCCCTTCATGTACCTCGGCCAAGGTTATTTGTGCTTCACTTGGGCGCAGGCATCGAAGCAAAGGTCGATTGAATCCTCTTCTATAAAGGCGCCCGTTGACCACGCAATACCAGCATCCCGACCGCTTCCCGACGTGCCTCGACTGCACCATCAGGGAGGATGTCGTCGATCTTGAAACGGAGGAGTTCGTCAACCCAGCTTCGCTCAGCTTCTACCACGACCACCTCTGGTGTGCCGATAGAAGGTCGGGTGAGCCTTGTCAATTGGGCGATTTGCTCGTTAATGCTTTGATCTGAAGCAAGCTTTGCTAGTGAATCTGCATGTGAGTTCTCGGCCCGGGGCACCTTAGTGATGGTAAAACGGTGAAAGGCATTGATCAATCGACATGCCTTGGTCAGGTATTTTGCCATGGTAGCATCCCGAGCTTCGAACTCTCCTCGGACCTGCCCGGCTACCAATTGGGAATTGGTGTAGGTCTCGATTTCCTCCACCTGAAGCTCTGTTGCTAGCCTTAACCCGAGGAGCAATGCCTCATACTCTACTTCATTATTGGTTGCTTTTCTGATCTCGAAAATAACGACCGAGATGCCCTTGGTGGATTAAGTCCTCGATCTGATTTTTGAGGTCTCGGCATTCTTCGGTGTCATGGTCGTATTCCCATTGGAAACTTTAGTATCTTCTCTTGTCTTAATCCTCAGGGCATGTCTTGATTGGATTTGGGGGAGCTAAGAGTCCCTTTCTCTGTATCTGGAGGAAGATCTTAGTATGTGTTGAGTTGAGGGGGGTAGTCGACAGTCTCGACCGGTTGAGATCTGACCCCTCTATCTTCCTTCTTGAAGGTCCCGAGGTGGACCTCCGAGACTGTTCCGCTTGGGGCCCTTGTGTTCCTCCTGTTTTCCAGCAATTAGGGTCTTGGTTGCAATGTAATGATTGGCTCTCTACATCATCTCAGGAACCATGGTCGGAGGTTTTTCCACCAACGACCAGAACAGCTTGGAAGGTCGTATCCCCATTAGGAATGCTTGGATAAACAAGGAGGGATGAGCGTCGGGGATCGCTTGGATCTCGGTTGAAAATCGACTAACGAATCGAGAGAGTGGTTCCTCCCTCCCTTGCGCAATTCTGAGGAGCGAAGCAATAGTGGGCTTTGGTCGGGTATTTGCCAGAAAATTTTGCTCTAGTTCCCTTGCGAGCTGGTCAAATGAGAAAACTGAGACCGATTTGAGCCGACTGTACTACATCCGAGCTGGTCCCCTTAAAGTGGTGGGGAAGACCCGACACATCAGAGCGTCAAACGAATCATACAAGGCCATCTGAGCTCGGAAAGTAGCCACATGTTCGGACGGATCTGAGCTGTCATCGTACGACTCCAGGGCAGCCAGCCTGAAATTAGTTGATATTGGCTTGTCTTGTATCTCGGGAGCAAAGGGTGAACCTCGCTTCGAGCTTTCACCGGCCTCCTCCTTTGACTTTGTGACCTCTTTCTACACCTCATCTAATCACTTGTTCACATGCTGAAGCTGCACTCGGAGCAAATCGGTTGAGTTCGATGATAACGTGTCAGGCTCCCGCGAGTTGTGCTCCACCCTAAGGTGGGGTGTGATCGACTTCTCTGGGACGAGCGAGGGGGCTTCCGACCACAGAAGTATGACACATGAGAGAATTTATTATCTCGAACAGTATCATTTGCAAGATTAATACAACTATATATTTGTTGGGGGGACAGAACTTCCTTCATTTAGTTCCAAGGTTGGCATTCAAAATCCCTATGGGATTAGCTACTCCATGATACTTATGATAAAGGAGGACCTTAGATATGGATCGGCTTTAGTTTACTTCCTTGCCTGATTTCCTTCTTGATATCCTCTAGCCATTGATCCATCTTGAAGAGCTAAACTCATATATCCACGGGGAGCTCTACCGATGGTTCCTTTGGTCTCTCTCACACTTGGGATGGATTGTTGAGTGACTTGCTTTTGATGTCGCCTCCACCGTCGCCCACCAAGCTGCAGATCCATCAATCTACTACCGTCATCTGCATCAATATCTAGAAATCTGGTATATTTTTATCACTCACGCCTCTTCAATACTGCAAGATCCTTTACCTTACATGTTGAAGAATTTTTTCAAATTTTATCCGCTGCAAATTTCGTTAGTCGCAAACGTTATCATGTTTGCGAAGGTGAAATGTTGCAGAAATTTTTAGCCGCCTATTTGCCTCTTGAAACCGGTTTATTTCTCATCCTTTTTGGCCAAAAATTTTACACAATTCCATAAATCAACTTAGCTTTCATCTACGATTGATTTTTATAAAAAAAATTCCTTTTGGAACCAATTTTATTGTGACTTCTTTCATCATCATGCAGTGCTAGAATTTTACGACAAATGATCTGGCTTCCGTCTTTTGCCCTATTTCCCTACTGTTACACTGTCAAAATTTTGTCAAACTTTTTACTGCTATTAACCACATCTTTTTTAGTTTTTGCTAAAAAACTAAATCTACCCTGAGGAGCAGGGCTGAGGCCCGCCTCGACCAAATAGAGCTTGGTCATGTCTCAGATTGCCTGCGAAATGGAAAGTATCCCCTTGAGCCTATTAAATGTGATAGACTCCTCCCAGAAAGAAAAGGGGGAACGTTGTTAATCAGATGGATCGACCAGTCAACCCGGAATCCACACTTTGGGTTACTAACAAACAGATACCGAAACATCCAATTCTTGTTGTTGGTCGATGCCCCACTGACTTTGAAACCAGCCTAGGCCATCAAGTAATATCTTCCCCAACTTTTGCAAAGATGAAAACAAGCCAAAAATAAGGTCCGCGAAGGTACAATACCTACCCCTTTGTCACGGGCTTAGCTGAATTTGCCTAAGCCATGTGGCACCCTTGCGGCCCTCCCGAAGACTTAGCTGAAATTGCCTAAGTCGTGAAGCAACCTTGCCCGCTATTCTGGACTTAGCTGGGATTGCCTAAGTCATGAAACGCCCAAAGCGTTATCTACCCGCACTGGGTCAGCCCTCTTATAACCTCTTAAGGTCTCGTAGGACATGCAAAGAAGAAGTTGATTAGTTTAGAAGCGAACGACGGACACGTCCCGGCGTCTCGCAAAGCGGAAAGCTATACAAGCAATTTGTCGAACACATTGAGTGCAGCTGAGAAAAGAGAGAAAGAGAGCGAAATAGGACTTTGGAGGGTTGTACGAACGGTCGCAAGTCCGCAAACGATGGTTCCCAAGGTATCGAACGCAAGACAAGTTCAATTGCTGATGAACGCCTACGCCCGACATATACCCGGAGCCTCATCCAGCCCGGTGCTGAAATGATTGACATTTCGTACCGCTCAGAAAGGTTGCCATGACACACGAAAAAGACCCAAAAACAGGGCTGTTTTGGCTTTGTGCAGCGAACGACCGTTCTGCAGCCTTCTACACTACTTTCACTCACATTTTTTAGGTAAAAACACAAACTCAAGGCAAAACAAGCTGTCAAACATATGTACAAGCAAGAAAAAGCAACAAACAGTTCACGAAGCGAAGATGTTGCGGTTGAGCGACGTACGTTCGTGACATTCTCCCCACTTAAACTGTCGACGCCCTCGTCGACGCTTGTTGGTAGGCTTTGACGTGAGCTTCTTCATGTCGTAGGGCATCTTCTGGCTCCCAACTGGCTTCTGTTTGAGAATCTTTTGTCACTTCACCAAGTACTCAATTTGCTGTGCTCCATTGGGTAGCTTTATCTTACGATCCACCAGAATAGTTTCAACTCGCTTCTCGTAAGAGGCTCTGGTGGGGGGTAGTCGAGTTGGAACATTTCGAGAATCATCTTGCGAATATGAGTGGTAGGCTTTCAAGTTGCTCGCATGGAAGACATTATGAATTTTGAACCATGCTGGTAGTTGCAACTTGTATGAGACATTGCCTACTCTGCTGATGATTGGGAAATGCCCTTCATATTTGCGCACCAATCCTTTGTGCACTCTGTGCCTAAAGAACCGGAGTGATGCTGGTTGGAGCTTCACCAACACCATGTCGCCCACTTTAAACTCTTGTGGTCGCCTCCCCAAGTCTGCCCACTTCTTCATCTTCTTGGCCGCCTTCTCCAAGTAAGCCCGCATAATATCTGCATTGCGATGCCATTCCTTTGCAAAGTGATAGGCTGATGGGCTACTCCCTATATAGCCAATAATCAGGGTGTGAGGAGTTGATGGTTGTTGTCCCATAATAATCTCAAATGGGCTCTTGTTGGATGCAGAGCTCCGTTGCAAGTTATAGGAGAATTGGGCTATGTCCAACAGCTTCACCCAATCTCGTTGGTTGGCACTTACATAGTGCCGAAGATATCGCTCCAAGAGCGAGTTGATTCTTTCTGTTTGGCCATCCATTTAGGGGTGGAGGCTTGTGGAGAAGTATAATTTAGATCCCAACAACTTGAACAACTCGGTCCAGAATCGTCCCAAGAACCGAGAATCTCGATCACTAATGATGTTGTGTGGGACTCCCCAAAACTTCACAACATTCTTCATCATCAACTTAGCTGCCTCATCCGCTGAGCAATGTAGGGGTGCAGCAATGAATGTTGCATACTTCGAAAATCGATCAACTACCACGAGTATCGATCCAAGTCCCCCTACTGCGGGCAAGCTTGATATGAAGTCCAAGGAAATGCTCTCCCAAGGACTTTCTAGTACGAGCAGCGGCTCCAAAAGTCCCACTGGCTTCTGCTGCTCTACCTTGTCCTGTTGACAAGTAAGGCATGTTCGAACATATTCCTCCACGCCTGTCTCCATTTTCGGTCAATAGAAGGCCCTCTCCACGAGAGCCATTGTTCGGTGGATACCCGGATGTCCAGCCCAAAGGGAATTGTGACACTCTTTCAGGAGTTCACGCCATCATGCTTGCTTTGGGGAGAGTTTCTTTTGAGTTTGGAAGTAACTCAATGCGACATTGTCTGTCCTTAGCATAAATGGTGCTCCCAGAAGGTAGTGTTGCCATACTCGTAGACAGTGGACCACCGCTGTCATCTCCTTCTCATGCACAGGATATCGCCGTCCGGTCTCGTTGAGCTTGCGACTCTCGTAGGCCACCGGATGACCCTCCTGCATAAGAACTCCTCTAATAGCAAAATCAGAAGCATCTGTATGGACTTAAAAAGACTTTCTATAGTCCGACAATCTGAGTACAGGTTCCTCCAACACAGCAGTTTTTAGGTCTTGAAATGTCACCTCACATTTGTTCGACCATCTCCTTCTTTAGCAACTCCGTCAACGGAGCTGCGCACTTCGAATACCCCGCTATGAAGCGCCGATAATAGTTGACGAACCCAAGGAAGGATCTCAACTGTGGTACCTTCTTTGGTGTTCGCCAGTCCGCCACAGCTTGCACCTTAGACTGGTCCATTCGGATGGAACCATTGCCAATTCGATGCCCCAAGAATAAAATCTCTGTTTGGGCGAAATAGTACTTTTCCCTCTTCACGAACAAGGTGTTCTCCTTGAGAACTTTGAAAATTGTTTGGAGGTGTCTAACATGCTCCTCAAGTGTTTGGCTATAAACGACGATATCGTCTAAGTAGACGACCACAAACTTGTCCAGATACTCCTTGAACAGCTGGTTCATTAGAGTGCAGAATGTGGCCATTGGTTAAGCCGAAAGGCATCACCAAGAACTCGAATGCTCCATACTTGGTCACACAAGTCATCTTTGCCTCATCACCTTCTGCAATGCGCACCTGGCAATACCCCGACCAAAGGTCGAGTTTGGAGAAGTACTTTGTCTTGCCCAATTGATCGAACAAGTCTGCGATGAGCGGGATAGGGTACTTGTTCTTCACCGTCATCTTGTTAAGGGCTCGATAATCGATGCATAATCAGAGACTCCCATCTTGTTTCTTCTGAAAGAGGACTGGAGCTCCGAAAGGTGCTTTGGAACTACGGATAAGACCACCACTTAGCAGCTCATCTAACTGCTTCCTCAATTTCGCCAACTCTGGAGGGGCCATACGGTATGGTGGTCTCGCTTGAGGCTTAATTCCTGGCTCCAGCTCAATAAGATGATCCACGCCTCTACGTGGTGGTAGAGTTCTCGGCAATACTGTTGGCATCACATCTGAGAACTCCTTCAGGATGTTCGCCACAACAGCAGGTTCCTGAATGGCTTCCCCATCAGGTGTCTCTAGCTTCATAGCCGCTACAAAGGTTGATTCACCTTTTCGTACCCCTTTCTTCAATTGTAAAGCCGATATTTGTTGTAGGACCTTGGTTCCTCCCCGAGAAACTGGAACCATGCAGGGATCATCACCTCCCATTAGACACAAGAAGTTCAGGAATGGTACTGGCACCAACTTCGCTGCGTGCACAAGAAGTTCAGGAATGGACCCCGCAACGCATTCAACAAACGCATTGCTCCCATCCTGGGTCCTTGCGACGCCTCACTGTCGCTACTGGAGTCAGAACTGCTCGAACTAAGGGCGATAGCTTTGCCCTTGTCTGACTTACGGGATAGAACCGATGCCGTTAGAGCATTGAGTGCCTGTTTTTGTGGGCACTCCCTCACTTTGTGTGGTCCTCCACACAAGAAGCATCCACTAGACTTTGGGACTCTACCTCTTGAGCCAGGTCCCTTGTGGAAATTCTTCTTCTTTTGCTCGCCCACAGACTCCTTCGCTCGAGAGTATTTAGATGAGCGATTTCCCGAAGAGTGTTTCTTCTTTCTCGAATCCTTCGAAGAAACAAAGTCAGTCAGTCTTTCCGCGGCTGCAATTGCCCCGACTACGTCAGTGACATTCCTCCAATGTAGTTCTTATTGTGCCCATGGCTTCAAGCCATTGAGCAAGCTGAATAGCTTGTCTTTCTCAGACATGTCCCGAATATCCAGCATCAGTGCTGAAAATTGTTTCACATAGTCTCGGATTATTGTACTCTAGCGGAGTTATCTCAATTTCCTTCTTGCGACAAACTCTGTGTTCTCGGGCAAGAACTGAGTTCTCAACTCTCGCTTCAAGTCTCCCCATGTATCCACTCGACATCGGCCTTGTTGGATCTCTTCCCAACGAGTTCGACACGAAAGTTTTGCATCCCCATTCAGATACATTGTTGCTATCGCAACTTTGGTTTCTTCAGAATCGAGACTTGTAGCACAAAAATATTGTTCCATGTCGAACATGAAATTTTCAAGCTCTTTGGCATCCCTAGCACCTCCGTAGCACTACGGCTCCGGTGCTCTAAAGTGTTGTAGTGGCGCAACGCGGGTGTTGTTCCCTCCCGCATCAAGAGTCCTTGTTAACACCATCACCTTAGCCGTGAGTTCTGCCACAACTTCATGTAGATGTCGTACGAAATCTTTGGTGTCCTCTGTCAGTTGATCAATCAGGGATTCAACATTCTTGATCCGAGTTTCAGCTTCTTCTTGTGAGCTCTCTACCCCAAGTAGCCTTCCTTGGCCTTGGTAGAGTTCCTCCACGCTCACTTCAAGAACATCGAGGCGGGTTTCCGCCATTATAAGTCTCTCTTTGTGGCCCTTCTTCCCGGTTGGCACTACAGATGGCGCCTCCTCCTCTCGTGGAGAATACCCAACTTAACACTCGTCTTGTTCACTGACGCGCTCCTCATAAGCAGCTCCAGCAGTTTGCGAGCGAGTTTGCACTTGCAGCCCACCTGCGGCTGCTTGGAGCAAGGGTCTCGCTTGCCCCATCTTGCTCGATTCACCACGATGTCTCACCATGGCGAAATTGTGAATCTTCTTCGCTATTTGTATGAATTGCTTGCCTGCTCTGATACCACACTGTCACGGGCTTAGCTGAATTTGCCTAAGCCGTGCGGCACCCTTGCGGCCCTCCCGAAGACTTAGCTGAAATTGCCAAAGTCATGAAGCAACCTTGCCCACTGTTCTGGACTTAGCTGGGATTGCCTAAGTCATGAAACGCCCAAAGCGTTATCTGTCCGCATAGGGTCAGCCCTCTTACAACCTCTTAAGGTCCCGTAGGACCTGCAAAGAAGAAGTTTATTAGTTTAGAAGCGAGCGACGGACACGTCCCGGCGTCTCGCAAAGCGGAAAGCTATACACACAATTTGTCGAACACCTTGAGTGCAGCTGAGAAAAGAGAGCGAAATAGGACTTTGGAGGGTTGTAGGAACGGTCGCAAGTCCGCAAACGACGGTTCCCAAGGTATCAGACACAAGACAAGTTCAATTGCTGATGAACGCCTACGCTCGACATATACCCAGAGCCCCATCCAGCCCGGTGCCACCCGGGGGGTTCCAAGGTGCTAAAATGGCTGACATTTCGCACCGCTCAGAAAGGTTGCCGTGGCACAAGAAAAAGACCCAAAAATAGGGTTGTTTTGGCTCTGTACAGCGAACGACCGTTCTGCAGCCTTCTGCACTACTTTCGCTCATATTTCTTAGGTAAAAATACATAAACTCAAGGCAAAACAAACTGCCAAACATATGTACAAGCAAGAAAAAGCAACGAACGGTTTATGAAGCGAAGATGTTGCGGTTGAGCGACGTCCGTTCGTGACACCTTGGCACTCGCCGAGAAACGCAATAAGGTAGCGCCATGAGTTGAGCACCACTTGACTTGGAGAAATTCTCCACCATCGAAGGCATTCCACTATGGTGGAATGGAGAGGGAAGCGCAAGCCGACCTCAAACTCATCCATCGAGATACTTAGCTCGGAAGACTCAGGAGTGTATGGTCGTTGCTCGGGCAACGAAGCTTGCAAAGCATACTCTTCCGGGATGCTATAACACTCCCGGATTGACCCAAGGGATTCATCGGTTACAACCGAGACAACATCATGACATGATTTCATGATCTCGAGATCCCTTATTGACTTTGCGTCTATCGGGGAAGGTATCCTCGAAGACGACGATCTCGAGATGCTGGCCTCGGGACCTAACGACCGAGTCCTTTCCGAATTAGCGGAAAGAATGGACCCAACACTAGACGAACCCGAGGAGGACATCCAACTTGATTAAACTGGTTGAAGAGAGTGGAGGTGGAAGGACTAGGAAAACCGAGACGAGGAAAGCAAACCCGCAGGAATGCAAGTGGGGCTTCAGGCTATAGAGGGTGAAGGCTATAAGGCCCCCGGATGACGGTTCACATGCTCGAGGAAGAGAGAGAACACTACTTGGGGAACTCGCAATGTCAATAAATATAGACCCCTATTGCAGATACTCTATGTCAGCCCTAAAAAATTATTACAGAAATAAAATTAGAAGATGTGCACATGAGACCCACAAGTTGACGGAAGATCACATGCACGTGGGAACGTAGCGTGAAAACAACACCCACATGCCCAGGAGATCAGGCGCCAGATTCAAATTGTGCCCGAGTTCCATATCTTGGCAACCAAAACAAATGTGCTCGAGTTGCTTATCTCGTCCACCCTCAGTCCAAATATGCCCGAGTTACCTACCTCGGCCAAATTAGTCCAAATGTGCTCGAGTTCCCTATCTCGACCACTATCAGTCCAAACGTGCCCAAGTTGCTTATCTCGGCCACCATCAGTCCAAATGTGCCCGAGTTACCTACCTCGGCCAAATCAGTCTGAATGTGCCCGAGTTCCCTATCTCGACCAACATCAATCCAAACGTCTCCGAGTTGCTTATCTCGGTCACCCTTAGTCCAAAAGTGCCCGAGTTACCTATCTCGACCGCATCAGTCCAAATGTGCTCGAGTTGCCTACCTCGACCACATTAGTCCAAATGTGCCCGACTTGCCCATCTCGGCCATCATCATACTCCGAGTCCCCAAAGTCCTCAGCTCGACCACAACCATTCTTGGACGCCCGAGACAACTACTCGGCTCTGTGAACCTTCGAGCCAAGGACCACCAGTCAAGACCCAATGACAAGTTAAAGAATGCATACGATCGGCCACAGTGGCGACGCCCACCGAAGTGAGGTAAGAAGGGAGAGAATGATAGGGCCAATAATGGCCGGCCCATCAGCACCATGGCACGACACCCCCCTTCCAACCACATCACGATGCTACCAGGTCGGACGCACGTTAGATGCCGACCAGGCCTCGGCCAGGATAGCCGGGAAACCCGGCACGTCGACCGACCGATAGTACAACTGACGGCTGGCGATTGACGGTGCAGCTAAAGGCGTGCAGTGCCGTTAGAGGACCCAAGAACCTCGCAAAAGATTGTACCCGTCGACGCCAAGTACTGTAACAATGGAAATGACAACGACTCGGTACGATCACCTCCTCCTTCGCAGGTATAAAAACCCTAAGGCGACCGCTAATAAGGAGGGATTGACAACCCGATAAGCTCATTCTCATTAACTCAATCCTACCCCTGACTTGAGCGTCGGAGGGACTCGACCAAGTTCCAACAACTCGATCAGGGTCTTTTTGCAGGAGGGTCGAGTCGACCTGCCACCAAAGGAGCCAACCTGAAGTCGAGGCCGACCTGAGGTCGGGACCGAACAACCACTCCACCATTCCACGGAGGCGAGCTTGTGCACACGAATAATCTCCTCGGGCTGACTCATCAGTCTACATCGCGGAAACACCCCAACACTTAATAATAGATATGTTCTTGAGTAAAAAATAGAAAGAAAAAAAAAAACAGCCACCAAAAGCATATACTTGCGGTTAATACATCCGGTGGTGCGTGGCATTAGGTGTCGACCATTCCCGGCCTCAGCCTCGGCCAACCCCCGCTGTCCTTAAACCTCTCGCTTCATGGGTTTACTAAATATTTATTCTTCACGCAACATAAATAGATCTTGAAGCCTCTCCCTCTCTCCATCACTTGTTGTTTCTTCCTTCCTTCCTTCCTTCCTTTGTCATGGGACCGAGAGCTCGATGGAGTTTCGTGCTGCTCTGCGCGCTGCTGTCGGTGCTGATCGCCTCCTTGCATGGCAGGGCGACCGAGAGCTTCCGTTACACGCATCATCTTGGCAATGGCACGTCGCCGGGGAGGAGGGAGGGAGCGAGCGGCATCAGCTGCAACATGTTCCGAGGCAGCTGGGTCTACGACGAGTCCTACCCGCTCTACGTCTCCTCCACCTGCCCCTTCCTCGATCCGGAGTTCGACTGCCAGCGCTACGGCCGGCCCGACAAGTCGTACCTCAAGTACCGGTGGCAGCCTGATGCTTGTGAGCTCCCAAGGTTGGTCGCTGTCACCGCCACCACCACCTTCTTCTTCTTCCTCTCTTTCGTTCATTACTTGGCAGCCACTTGCATTTAATGCATGCTCTTGTGAAGGTTCAATGGTTTGGATCTGCTGAGGAGGTGGAAAGGAAAGAAGATTATGTTCGTGGGCGATTCCATCAGCTTCAACCAGTGGCAGTCACTCGTCTGCATGCTTCACGCCGCCGTCCCCGACGCCAAGACGACCTACAAAAAGAACGAAACGCTCTCCACTATAACATTCACGGTGCCGGCCTCCTCTCCTCTCTTCTCCTCCTCCTTCTCCCTCGGACTCCCATCTCCTTTGTTCTCTAAATTCGCCAAGTGCTCAATCATGACCACTGCTTTCGTCAATCGCTGTTGACATATTAATCGTCTGTTCTTTTTGTTTGTGGCGACAAACACCTCAAACGTTCACAGTCACAACTTGCATAACATTTTCTACTTTTACCTTCTCCCTGGATTTGACATCTCCTGAGCTCATGTAACGAGGCCTAATGGCCGAACACCATCCATGCATCGCAGTTGGTGCATATTTCAACCTACATAACTTTGTCTTGGATTTTAGCCAACGGAGAACATGAATCAAAGGGCAGCTAACCAGATGCAGTATTGCAGGACTATGGCGTGTCGGTGATGCGGTACCAGAGCACCTACCTGGTGGACATCGTGGAGGAAAGCATCGGCCGCGTGCTGAGGCTCGACTCCATCTCCGGCGCGGCCTGGCTGGGCGTCGACGCGCTGGTCTTCAACACATGGCACTGGTGGTCACACACAGGGAATAAGCAACCGTGTGAGACCTGCCCTGCTCACAGATGCCCTCTCTGTCTTGCCTCCCCCGCTCCTCTCACCCTGTATGACAAGAAGCAATTTTGTGGCGCAGATGGGACTACGTGAGAGATGGAAACAAAGTTTACAAGGACATGGATCGGTTGGTGGCCTTCAACAAGGGACTTACTACGTGGGCCAAATGGGTGGATGCCAACATCAATCCTGCCGCAACCAAAGTCTTCTTCCAAGGGATCTCCCCCACCCATTACAAGTTGCGTTATACAGATAGCACTGTGAATCCTGTGGCTTCTGTTTCATGAAGCTGATCTCTCACTGTCTTCTTCCTTCGTTCTGGCAACAGGGGAGCAGAATGGGGGGATAAGAACGCAAACAACTGTTACAGACAAACGCAACCATTAAACGGATCGACTTACCCAGGTGGTCCGCTTCCAGCTCAAGGAGTAGTGACGCGCGTCCTCGGCGCCATGTCCAAACCAGCCTACCTGCTCGACATAACCTTGCTTTCTCAGCTCAGAAAAGATGCACATCCGTCTGCTTACAGTGGAGATCATCCTGGCATGGATTGCAGCCACTGGTGTCTCGCTGGCGTTCCCGACACCTGGAATCAGATCCTGTACGCAGCACTTCTTTGATGGAAACGACACCTGCAACAAGACTTGTGCAAAGACCATCAAAGCATGCAACTGGTAACCAGTTAGCATGAATTATCTGCTCCAGCATCTATTAGTGAATTGGTCATTGATCACATGATGTATGTATATGGTATTCCTGATTCAAATGGTGTGCCTTCATTACTGAAAAAAAAATCCCCTTGCTTAAATTACAAATTCAAAAGAGAAGACTCAAGTAGAGGCAGATTGTAACATTGTCCTTTGTCATGCTAATAAGTTTCAGTGGAACTCAGTCCTTTGTCATGCTGACCAACACATGCACTGCGTAGTTGGCCGGTTGGGGATCTTCCTCTGTGGCTTCCTCTTCAGGTTCGAACTCTCCTCGGACCTGCCCAGATACCAATTGGGAATCGGTGTAGGTCTCGATTTCCTCCACCTGAAGCTCTGCTGCTAGCCTTAACCCGAGGAGCAATGCCTCGTACTCTGCTTCATTATTGGTGGCTTAAAAGTCGAGGCGCAGTACTTGTTCGTAGACTTGGTTTGTCGGGCTCTATAGAACGAGGCCTACACCCCCTCGCTTGGCATTAGCCGATCCGTCCACGTATAATTTCCAAACAAAAGGCGGATCAAATGAGTTGCGCATGGGGTAAATTTCGTAATAAAGTCGGTCATTGCTTATGCCTTGACGGCTGTCCTGGGCACATACTCGAGGTTGAACTTCCCCGCATCCGATCTACAACATCGAATTTAGATAAAATATGACAAAGTGACTAGTCGATTATTACCTTGATGGGGTGCCCTTGAAAGTATGACCTTAGCTTTCTTGCCGCCATTACTAGTGCTAGGACCAACTTCTCAACCGGAGGGTACTGCTCTTCTGGGCCGTTGAGAATGTGGCTTGAGAAGTATACGGGTCTTTCCCCTTCCTTGCTTAGCATTACTAAGACCGAACTGACGGACGTTTTCAAGGCAGCCATGTACAACCCGAGGGGTTCCCCGAGAGAAATCGTAGCAAGCTAAGGTAAGTGAGCGAGATGCGCCTTCAACTCTTGAAAGGCTTCTTCACATTACAGGGTCTAGCAGAAATGCTTTGCCTTTTTCAAAATTTGGAAAAAGGGGCAAGTCTTATCACCTACCCGAGAAATGAATCGGCTCAAAGCTGCCAGTCTCCTAGTAAGTTGCTACACTTCTTTCACCATCTTTGGGGATTTCATTTGAATGATCGCCTCCACCTTTTCTGGGTTTGCATTGATCCCTCTTTGGTGGATTACAAAGCCGAAGAATTTTCCTAAGGTGACCCCAAAAACACACTTATTAGGGTTGAGCTGCATCCCTACTCGTCTCATGGTTTAGAATGCTTTCATCAAATCATGTAGGTGATCATTTGCCATTTTGCTTTTCATAATCATGTCATCGACATAAACTTCTATAGTTTTGTCGATCTGATCTTTGAATAGGCGATTCACCATCCTTCGATAAGTGGTTTCAGTATTCTTCAACCCGAATGACATTACTTTGAAGCTATACGTGCCAACGTAGGTGATAAAGATCGTACTCTCCCGATCTCGAGGCGTCATCTGGATCTGGTTGTATCCTGAGCAGACGTCCATGAAAGAGAGCATCTCATGTCCCGATGTTACGTTGACCAGTTGATCGATCCGAGGAAGGGGATAACATTCCTTTGGGCAAACCCGACTGAGATCAATGTAGTCGATACACATCCACTAATTTTCATTAGGTTTTTTGACGAGTATAATATTTGATAACCATGTCAGATATGTGACTTCTGTAATAAAATCGGCTTCGAGTAGCCGTGACACCTCATCTTCGATTGCCCTCTGACGCTCCGGGGTGAATCTCCTCAACTTATGTTTGACGGTCTGATACCGGGACCTATATTGAGGTTGTGTTGAGCCTCCTCAGGATTAATGCCGGGCATCTCTTCCAGTGTCCACACAAACAAGTCGGAGTTCTTTCTGAGAAACTTGACCGTTTGAATTTGCTGCTCATCCGAGAGCGCAGAGCCGACCCTTAGGGTCTTGTCGGGTTGTTTTGGATCGACAACAACCTCCTTCACCCCCTCGATTGGCTCGGGGTTAAAAGTAAGCTTGCTCGGCTCACTTGGATCGGTCTTTGTGGTCAGCATCCTGGGCTTCTTTGGGAGTGTAGTAATTGTTAGGTAACATCGGTGAGACTCCCGGGGGTCGCTGCGGGCTTCGTCGACCCCTGCATTGTCGGGAACTTCATAGAGCGGTTGAATGTCGACACCACAGTCCTTAACTTGTTGAGTGTAGATCGACCAATTATAGCATTGTATGTCGATGTGAGGTTAACCACCATAAAGGTGACCATCAATGTTTTAGCCTACGGTTCCTCACTTATAGTCACCGTGAGTGTCGTCATCCCAAGAGGGGAGATGGAATCTCCTATAAACCCTGTCAATGTAGATGTTAGTAGGGTCAAGTCTCTGTCGGTTAAGCCCAGCTTCTGGAGGGCTTTAAAATATAAAATGTTCGTAAAACTCCTTGTGTCAATCAGTATCCGCTTGTCCCGGGCATTGGCGATGCACACGGTGACGACCAGAGCATCATCATGGTCCGGGTACTCTTCTCCCTGGGACGAAAGCTAATCTTAGTCGAGGTGGCGCCTCGGCCTCTTCTCGACTATGGCCCTAGTGTAGGCCATACGTGCTGAGGTGTTGTTGCCTCCAGCGGTCGGTCCACCCACTATGATGTCGATCTATTTTTCAATTGGGTTAGCTGGGCGGGGCCGTTGATCTCTTTCGAGATGCCTCTCGGGGCTGCTTTTCTGATCTCGGACATAACAACCGAGATGCCCTTGGTGGATTAAGTCCTTGATCTGATTTTTGAGGTCTTAGCATTCTTCGGTGTCATGGTCGTATTCTCATTGGAAACGTTAGTATCTTCTCCTATCTTGATCCTCGGGGCATGTCTTGATTGGATTTTGGGGAGCTAAGAGTCTCTTTCCCAGTATCTGGAGGAAGATCTCAATACGTGTTGAGTTGAGGGGGGTCGTCGACAGTCTCGACCGGTTGCGATCCGACCCCTCTATCTTCCTCCTTGAAAGTCCCGAGGTGGACCCCCGAGACTGTTCCGCTCGGGAGCACTTGTGTTCCTCCTGTTTTCCAGCAATTAGGGTCTCGGCTGCAATGTAATGATTGGCTCTCTGCATCATATCGGGAACCATGGTCGGAGGTTTTTCCACCAACAACCAGAACAGCTTGGAAGGTCTTATCCCCATTAGGAATGCTTGGATAAACAAGGAAGGATGAGCGTTGGGGACCGCTCGGATCTCGGTTGAAACCCGACTAACGAATTGAGCGAGTGGTTCCTACCTCCCTTGCCCAATGCCAAGGAGCGAAGCAACAGTGGGCTTTGGTCGGGTATTTGCTAGAAAATTTTGCTCTGGTTCCCTTGCGAGCTAGTCAAATGAGAAAACTGAGGTCGGTTTGAGCCGATTGTACCACATCTGAGATGGTCCCCTTAAAGTGGTGGAGAAGACCTGACACATGAGAGCGTCAGACGAATCATACAAGGCCATCTGAGCTTAGAAAGCAGCCACATGTTCGGACGGATTCGAGATACCATCGTACAACTCTAGGGCAAGCAGCCTGAAATTGGTTGGTATTGGCTTGTCTTATATCTCGGGAGCAAAGGGTGAACCACACTTCGAGCTTTCACCGGCCTCCTCCTTTGACTTTGTGACCTCTTTTTACACCTCATCCAATCGCTTGTTCACATGTCGAAGCTACGCTTGGAGCAAACCGGTTGAGTCTAATAACAACGTGTCAGGCTCCCGCGAGTTATGCTCCACCCCAAGGTGGGGTGTGACCGACTTCTCTGGGACGAGCGAGGGGGGCTTTCGATCAAAGAAGTATGACACATGAGAGAATTTATTATCCCAAACAGTATTATTTGCAAGATTAATACAGCTATACATTTGTTGGGGGACAGAACTTCCTTCATTTAGTTCCAAGGTTGGCATTCAAAATCCCTATGGGATTAGCTAGTCCATGATACTTTTGATAAAGGAGGATCTTAGATATGGATTGGCTTTAGGTTACATCCTTGCCTGATTTCCTTCTTGATATCCTCTAGCCATTGATCCATCTTGAAGAGCTATACTCATATATCTACAAGGAGCTCGACCGATGGTTCCTTTGGTCTCTCTCACTCTTGGGATGAATTGTTGAGTGACACGTGAGGGATTGATCAATTGTGGGAAGACAACTCTATAACTAAGTTGAGGGCTAGAGCAGGTGATGAATTGGAACTATATAATAGGGAGTGAGTAGAGTTGAGTGTAACCCATGTTGTGCCATTTATAGTAGCTATGAAAAATAAGAGGCCACAATTTGCAATATGTCAGACACAAAATGAACTTATTGAGTTAGGTTATGGAAGGTTTCTATACGTGATGATGTTGGAGGTTAGGCAAGTGGTGACGGATTGGTCATTGAATCTTGGAATAATTAGCGAAAGAGTAGAAGATTGGATAATTAGAAAAAAGAGATGAGCAGGTCCGATTGAAGGCTTGGGTCAAATTGATAGGACTCTAGCAGAGTTGAGTCCTAATCTCCCTATAAGTAGTCAATAAAACCCTGTGAGATTATAACAAAATCCCACATAGCCACTTATATCCTATAAAAAAGTGTGGTTATGGTTTAGATTGAGGACTTAGCTGCCGCCCCCTTTACTGGGTCGGTCGGCCAGGGTTTCCCCCTGCTTAGGTCGGCTAAAGAGCCAACCTAGTCGCCACCTGTTCCTACTTAGGTAGGTCGGCTATAGAAGGAGGTAAAGAGATAATTTTACTTAGACAAGCACCCCATGGGTAAGGGTTTAGAGCCCTATATAATAATGTAGCCACCCCTTCTCTTTTATCAAGTAATTATCAACTTTTATTCAGCCTTGTGCCGAGTCTAGGAGGGAGGAACCCCTACAGCGTTCCAAGGGTTGATCCCCCTCAAGGGTCAAAATCTATAGAGCTCCTTCTGGGGTTCTATCATCTAGTATTAGAGTCGCGTTCCTACTGCCCTGTTGCCATCTCAGCCACCTCCACCTTCCCAAGCAATTCCCACAATTGCTTTTGACGTCGCCTCCACCGTCGCCCACCAAGCTGCAGATCCATCAATTTGCTGTCGTCTTCTGCGTCAACATCTAGAAATCTGGTATATTTTTATCACCCACGCCTCTTCAATACTGCAAAATCCTTTACCTTACACATTGAAGAATTTTCTCAAATTTTATCCGCTGCAAATTTCGTTCGTCGTAAACATTATCATTATTGCGAAGGCGAAACGCTACAGAAATTTTCAGCCGCCTATTTGCCTCTTGAAACCAGTTATTTCTTCTCCTTTTTGGCCAAAATTTTTACACAATTCCATAAATCAACTTAGCTTTCATCTGAAATTGATTTTTGAAAAAAAATCCTTTTGGAACCGGTTTTATTGTGTCTTCTTTCATCATCACATAGTGCTGAAATTTTACTACAAAGGATCTGCCTTCCGTCTTTTGCCCTATTTCCCTACTGTTACGGTGCCAAAATTTTGTTAAACTTTTTACTGGTATTGACCACATATGAACTAATGGTTTTCGCATATTTTTCTTGAATTTTCATTTGAAATTTACATCAAGAATTCATCGATTCTCCGATGTAAAATATGTTCGGTAGGACATCACATCGCAGCACCTTTCCAAACCGCATTCTCTTTCTCTTATCTTCAAACCGTACCATCCTCACCAAAAACCCTTCCAAATCGTAACCTAAACCGATCCCAAATAGCCACCCAAATCAGCCTTAAACCGCAGCCTACTCCCATCTAAACCGATCCACTCGTCCAACCGGCCACCATCTCTCCAAAAATTCTCATGCCACTAACCTATCAATAGAAAAAAGATCTTAATATTACAGATCTAGAGGCATATACCATGGCATCAAAGGAGGCCATCAACACTAAGTTCGAAGCCTTTGAAAGTCCTATAGAGGAGAAACTTTTCACCAAATTCAGCATAGGCCGACCATCAAGTCCGAGGAAGTCACAACATGGAGAGACTTCAGATCGACGAGACGATCTTCAAGAGCATGGACACATCATCCCTGATCAGAATAATCCATGCATGAAGGTGGACTTCCCAAGATGGGAAGAAGGAGACCCGATCGGATGGATCTCGCACGTGGAGCGCTATTTTTGGTTCTATCGAACCGCCGACGCTACACGGGTGGAGATTATTGTCATTCACCTTGAGGGAGATGCTATTCAGTAGTTTAATTGGTTTGAGCACACCCATGGAGGACTCTCTTGGCAGCGATTCAAGGAAGGACTACTAAACCGCTTCGGACCAACCGATTTTGATAACATCGATGGACAATTATATAACCAAACTGTGGATTGGTCTGAGAAATAACTTTTAGGGACTTTTATCGAGGGCCTAAAGCTGGAGATTCGAGGAGAAGTAAAGGAGCAACAATCGTACACTCTTATGGCGACGATCTCCTTCGCGCGTATCCAGGAAGAACGATTGAACCATAAGGTACGAAGCACAAGGGTCGCTCCCGACCAACCATGCCGAGGCCTATAGCCGCCTCTACTACCATCTGAACACCCGCACCAAAAAAATCGACAAGAGACGATCTTCACGAGCTAAGGGGTTATGTTGGCACTACGACAAACCGAGGAGCCGCGAACATCGCACTGCAAAAAGGGTCAACTCCTCGTGATTGAACCAGTGGAGGATGAGGATAGCGAACCATCTGAAGAAGTCCCCAAACCTGAAGAGGAAGCCATGGAGGAAGATCCCCAACCAGCCAACTACGCAGTGCATGCGTTGGTCGGCTACTCTAACCCGCTAACGATGAAAGTTGGAGGACTTCTAAAATAGCAACTCATCACCATTCTCATCGACATGGGCAATACAAATAACTTTCTCAATAATAAGGTTGTTGCAAGTATGATGCTTCAAATCGAAGGTTGCAACAAGTTCGATGTAAAGGTCACCGACGGTCGAATCCTCAATTGCGACCAATGGTGCCCGCGGGTGAAACTGCTCCTCCAATACCAAGAAGTGATAGTCGATTTCTTCCTCCTACCCATCGATGATTATGAAGCCATGCTTAGGATCGAATGGCTCACAACACTAGGTGATATCTCCTGAAATTTTTTTAAACTAATTATGAAGTTTTATTGTAAAGGAAGACAGGTCACATTGCGAGACAAGCGCGGGAGCCATATTTACATCGTTTCGACGCAACGGATGGAGAAAGTTTTGCACAAAGAACATGAAGGATTTTTGATGCATATCTAGCAGCCATCCAAGGAGGATAACATGCAAAATTCAGATCCTAAGCTTGCCCTCTTACTGGATGAATTCACGGATGTTTTCATGGAGCTGCGAGGGCTGCCCCCAACCGACCGCATGACCACCGCATACCTATTCTGCAGGGCAAACCTCCATCAAATTTGAGACCATACCACTATCCTCACTTGTAGAAGGATGAGATTGAGAACATCATCAAAGAGATGCGAGACACCAGAGTAATTCGACCAAGCTGCAGCCCTTACTCTTCATCAATGTTGCTAGTACGCAAGAAGGATGGTACGTGACGGATGTGCGTTGATTACCGGGCTTAGAACGCCATCACCATCAAAGATAAATATCCTATACCAGTCTTAGATGAGCTCTTGGATGAATTAAAAGGAGCCCGAGTCTTGATAAAATTGGATCTTCGTTTCGGTTACCACTAGATTCGGGTATGCGCTGAAGATGTCTCGAAAACTACATTCAGCACACATAACGACCACTACGAGTTTCTGGTAATGCCTTTCGGACTTACGAATGCTCCTTCCACTTTTCAATGCTTGATGAATAACATCTTTTAGAGTTTTTTATGCAAGTTTGTGTTGGTATTTTTTGATGATGTTCTCATTTATAGCCCTACACTTGATATACATTTTCAGCACTTACGAACTGTTATAACGATTCTTCGGGAGAACACCCTTTATGTTAAACAGTCAAAGTGTAGCTTTTTACAACGTAAAGTGGAGTATCTAGGGCACATCATATCAGAGGATGGAGTAGCGGTAGTCCTGACAAAGATTAAGGCAATGCAAGGATGGTCGAGACCTACAAACATAAAATCACTGTGCGGCTTCCTTGGACTCATGGGCTACTACCAGAAATTTGTGAAGAATTATGGCAAGATTAGTGCCCTGCTCACGTCCCTACTAAAGAAAGACTCTTTCTTGTGGTCGAAACAAGCTTCTACAGCCTTTGAATGACTCAAGGTAGCCATGACAATGACACCAGTCCTAGCGCTACCTGATTTCAGTAGCACCTTAATAATTGAGGTCAACGCGTCCGAAGTTAGGATTGGAGTTGTTCTAATGCAAGATGGCCAACCTCTTGCTTACACCAGCAAGGCCTTGTCTCCCTTACATCTTAAAATGTCGATGTATGATAAAGAAATATTTGTCATTGTACAACTTCTCGACTTTGATTATGAAATTACTTATCGAAAAGGAAAAGAGAATATTGTTGCAGATGCTCTATCTAGGCTACCGGGACTAGCTGAAATTTCAGTCATCTCCCTTCCCTCCACCGACTTCCTCGACAACATTAGAGAGGAGTGGAAGAATGATTCAGAAACCCGAGGCATCATAGAAAAATTGGAGAAGGATCCGGGTTCAATGGGGCACTACACATGAGATTCGAAAGACTTACGCTACAAAGACCGAATTATTGTCATTCTTTCTTCCCCTTACATCCAAGTTATTTTGCATAAGATGCATTCTTCACTTTCGGCGGGGCACTCTGGATTTCTAAGGACTTACAAAAGGGTGAAACAAAACTTCTTCTGGAAAGGCATGAAAAATTGATTTATGACTATGTGTCCAAATGTAATGTATGTTAGAAGTAGAAAGGTGAAACGATGGCAAATCCGGGAAAACTACAACCGCTACCTATACCAGATTCAACTTGGACTGACATCTCCATGGATTTCATCAAAGGGCTGCCACTATCTCAAGGTAAAAACACGATATTTGTGGTAGTAGATCGCCTAACTAAATATGCTCATTTTTGTGCTGAGACATCCCTATACAGCTATCAATATTGCTCAGCTTTTTGTGGAAAATATTATAAAATTGCATGAGATGCCAAGGTTGATTGTGAGCGACCGTGGCAAGGTGTCTACAAGTAAGTTTTGGAATGAGCTCTTCCATCTATAGGGCACCCAATTGAAGATGAGCATAGCCTATCATCCACATATAGACAACCAAACAAAAGTGGTGAACAGATGCCTCGAGACCTACTTATGGTGCTTCACCAGTGACTGGCCCAAAGAGTGGACAAGGTGACTTCCCTGGGCCAAATGGTAATATAACATAACTTTTCATTCTTCGACTAAATGTACCCCTTACGAGGCATTGTATGGTCGATCGCCCCCTGTAATACCCAGATATGTACTTGGTTCGGCCAAAGTGGATCAGATCGACCAAACTACTACAGCCACTGAAAGACAACCTAACTGTCGCCCAAGCCCGCATGAAGCAACAAGCATATACTCACCGGAGCGAGCGAGAATTTTCAGTCGGAGATTGGGTCTACCTTCACCTACAACTATACAAGCAGTTGTCAATCAACACCAGAGCATCGATGAAGCTATCTCCATGATTCTATGGATCATATTAGATTTTGGAGCGTATTAGAGCTGTGGCATACAAATTAAAGCTTCCAGATGACGCTAAGATTCATCCTGTCTTCCACGTATCATTGCTAAAGCCGAAATTGGGAGAACGAGAGTTGGCGTAGACTCAGCTGCCAAATACTACAACTGATGGTGAAATCCAAGCCCAACATAAAGCTATACTTGATCGAAGAATTGTGATGCGTCGATGACACCCTTCAACTGAAGTACTTGTGAAGTGGAGTAACTTACTATCTGAAGATGCAACATGTGAGTCACATGAGGAGCTGAAGACCTGGTTCCTAGAGTTTACGGACCCTCAACCTTGAGGACAAGGCTGATTCTAAGAGGATGGGCTTGATAGGACTCCAGCAAGGTTGAGTCATAATCTCCCTAGAAGTAGTCAATAAAACCCTGTGAAATTATAATAAAACCCCACCTAACCACTTCTATCCTATAAAGAAGTGTGGTTAGGGTTTAGATTGAGACATTAAGGTTTAGTAGTTGTCACCCCTTTTACTGGGCTAGTCGGCCAGGGTTTCCCCTTGCCTAGGTCGGCTATAAAGCCAACCTAGCCATCACCTGTTCCTACTTAGGCAGGTCGGCTATAGAAGGGGGCAAAGGGATAATTTTACTTAGGCAAGCACCCCATGGGCTAGGGTTTAGAGTCATATATAATGATGTAGTCACCCCTCTCTTTTATCAAACAATTATCAATTTTTATTTAGCCTTGTGTCACGTCTAGGAGGGAGGAACCCTTACAGCGTTCCAAGGGTTTATCCCCCTCAAAGGTCAAAATATATAGAGCTCATTCTGTTGTTCTATCACAAATATACCCTAAGAGGATCGATGTTGATAGGCTTGGTAAGAGGGCATTTGTCACGGTCAGACTCAGACCTCCTTGTCCACTTAATTCATTCGACATGTTTGACTCATTCGACTCGTTTCGTTTGTTCTATCGGTTATACTTATTTGGTCCATTCAAAACTTCAGGTTTAGCCTAGAAGGTACTAAGAAAAATTTTTTGAATGTGATTTAATCTGTTAGTGCTTATTTTGATTGTCCGAGCTGAGATGGGGATTCGAATCCAACCGAAGTCCATTATAAGTTAGTCTAAATCCATGTCACGATTTGTAATGTGTCAAACCTATAAAAATTAAGTTAAGGGCATTCCCAACAAATGTCTCTATCACGGAGAGTATTATGTTATGTTCTGATCTGGGTCATGACACGATATTTATGGTACACAATGCTTATATTAATTGATCACGTCAATCATAAGAATAGGATGATCCGTTGGTCATTGCGTCTTCTAATCGTCTAGTGTTAGTCATGTGTGACTAACATGGCTTTTGATGATATCGACTCATCGATCACATCAAAAAAAAATAATCAACATCAATGATAGATAAAGATGACATTTGCATACGGCAAAGATATTTGATCCGTCCCAAAAAAAAAAACATAAATTTGAGGCATATTTTTTATTTTAACAAATATCATCATTAAGAAAGAAAAATATATTCGTCACCCATTTTTTTATATAAAATTGGGTCATATTTATCGTCATTTATTAATATCAGCGTTAATTTGCGTGCCCTTATAACGATGCCTTAATAAATAGCATAAATTATTACACCCTCTCTTTTTGCTTGCTCGCTTCTTGATAGCCTTCGCTACTATACTACCACTAGTAGTCGATGGAGAGCGCCCACGCTACCGGCGACGGAGCCTCGGGACGCTGTGCCGGAACCTGGTCCCCTGGCTGGTGCAGATCGGCGTACTGATGTGTCCGCTGTCCCCGTTGCGTCAATCTGGCCCTGCTTGACCACCTCACCTCGGAGCCGGAGCTCAACCTGGTGGTCTACTGCATCGAGCTCAGCGCCGGTTTCGCTGCGGACGGATACTCCAGCGCATGTCACCTTCACCGTTGGCGAGGCCGGCTCCTGCGGCGACAACCTCACCCGTCATCTGCGTCGTGGGAGGACACAACTCCGACGACTATGGCACCAGCCGCATCCTCCTCCACACACCATCGGATTTCAAAGAGCAAGAGCGTGGATTTGGTCGTACTGGCTTTCATGTCTGCTTGTAATTTGTAGGATGTGGTATATAAACCACACAGCGATCTCGTCGGGCTTGAAGCAGAGCTTGCCCGTGTCCGTCAGTCGTTAGCATCAGCCGCAGCTTGCCGGGGATCCACACCTACCTTCGTGATCGAGCACATTCCATACTTCCTCGCGCCCAAATAGGTAACCTTGGACATTCTGCTAAATGCTAATTTGATGTCTTCGTACAGAGGATAATTTAGCCAGAATCATTTTAGTTACTATTTTGTTCGATTTCTATGATTGGACACTGATGATTACTAAAGCATGTGGAATCAACCGATCGTTTCATTTCAATTGAAAGTGTTTGATCAGATATTGTTCCTTTACCGAAAGTTATATTCAATCTCAATGCTTGTGATTGCAAGCCGCATTTAACTTTATCTTTTTGACTGTTGAGCGTCTCTGTCGCCTTTGCTTACTGTTCTCCTCCTAAACTACAGAAATATGCGCTTTCATGTTCTCTGAACATTTGCCTATCATCTTCTATCAGTACTAATATTCATGAATTCATCTCCAGGTCTAAGTCATTTGCATTCTACAAGCAAACATAGTTAATATTAATGCAATAGTCTACCATGAAAAGTTCTACAAATTTCAGTCTTTCCTGTGGAGCTGAATTATAAAGTTAGATGGTTGACAGTTTCTTTAGCTCCTGGCAATATGTGCACAGGTTTGTGTGCTCACTCTTCATGGGTGTTTCATCAATATCTAACAGTGGTCTAGTTAGTCATCAGTAGAATCACTCATCCTCAGTAACAGATTTAACCTGAATTCGAGTGTCAATTACAATATTAATATCTATTGACAATCTTTCCATGAAAATGTCAGAGGAATCTGATTAAGTACAATGGCTAATGGTTTTAACTAATATGAAAAATCTGAGTAATGGAAAATATACATACTGTTAATTATTTATAGTTAAATTGAACGGGTCACTGCTGACAGAGTATGCTCAAGTTAGATACTTTACCTCATACTGAAGCAAGACTCTGAAGCAAAGAAGACCTTGATCCTTTTGTGGGTATGTGTGTGTGTGTGAATAGGAAATAATGATTACCATTTGGTTCTGTGGTTCTGCATAATATATCTGCCTTACAGATCTTTTCTTGCTGATATATTGTGAGTTCTATCCGTTTTCCACTTTTAAGATATGGGAAACTTGGAATGGATCGGAAGTTTATCATTTATGCATGTTGTTATTATCATTTTGAATTTGCTAAGCACAAAGCTAACTCATTAGTTAGTTCTTTGAAGCTATCAATTTTTGGTTATGGAATCATAACAGTGTAAGCTGTATGTGATTGTGGTAGAATTTAATTTTATGTATGATTCCTTCTAAGATATGGGAAACTTGGAATGGATGGGAAGTTTATCATTTATGCATGTTGTTATTATCATTTTTGAATTTGCTAAGCACAAAGTTAACTCGTTCTCTGAAGCTATCAATTTTTGGTTATGGAATCATAGCAGCGTAAGCTGTATGTGATTGTGGTAGAATTTAATTTTATGTATGATTCCTTCAGTTTCTCAGCAATTTTAGGTAGGCAATGCAGTTCCTAGTACTGTTAACTGATATGCCCAGTAAGAGACCACTGACTAAAAGCTCTATGACCGAGACTGATGTCCTGAGAGTCTTAGTAGACCCAAACATCTACATCTTTAGATACAATCATATGTGCATTCTTGTTGACTTGATACCATTGAGGGCTGAGGCTGAGCTGCTAATAGTAATGATATGAATATGATTGCTATAGGCAATATTCTTGAGACCTTTATTTTACTTCTAATTTATATGTAATTATCATACAAAGGCTGTAAAGCCATTGTTAGTTGCAGGACTGAAACTGAGGGTAGCTAAAGCCCAGCAGGCCTTCATGGAGCTAGCAGATGCATGTGAGTATCCAATAGCCATTATTGTATCAGCTAAAGGTATAGTACCAGATCACCCTCCTCACTTCATTGGTGCTTAATAGTTCTACCATAAATACCAACTTCTGTGGTCAAATTGCTGATGCATATGTGTTTGTTAGGCCAATATTTAATGACTATAGCTGTGTGGGCTGTTCCATGCTGAGAAGCAGCAGTGATTGGACAGCCTGACCGAGTTACTATTGATAATGGTCTTTCCCTTTCATGGTGGACTTTTTAACTGCATCTCGGAGGCTCAGGAAGAATACGACTGCTTCGATTAATTACTAGTGGATCTACAGCCCTTCAAGCATACCTCTAAAATCGGAGAATAATGCGCCTTTACGGGTCAATAATCCATTTTAAGCACATTAAGGCAAGTTTGCCATTATTATTCTTGCTATCAAATCTTGTTTCATTTATTTGTTTTTCGCTTAACATGATTGAAATTTATATTTTATTTTTCAGTCAAACACTAATTGCATTTCAGGTAATATACCCTCCTATATCATTTGGTATCATTAAAAAAAAGAGAGCACCAACCATTAACAACTTATATGGTATGACATCAATCCTTGGTTCCAAAAAACCTTTTATTTTGTTCTTCTTCTTCCTCCACTTTTTTTTTCGGGGTTGACTACTTCAGTGACAATAAAAACTTTGTTATGTATAGCTAATTTTGACAAAAAGTACGTAATTGTTGCATTTGTTTATCACCATTTTCAATACCAACATTCTCCCATCTTAAGATATCAAAGAGCATCTTTGTTCACAACAAATGCATAATTCTACTTGTTTCTTGTACAATTGATGTCATTAAGCAGGATGTGCTGAATGGAGAATCCAATGATATTACAGAGACTGGTGATTCATGGTTCAATTGCCAAAAACATTGTTTGCCAGAGAAGTGTGGGTGAGTGAGTTTTATGATCAGATTGTTGCTAATGTTCTGACTTCCTTATTATGATGGCATTCGGCTCAACTCAAGAATGCAACTGAAACAGGTGTGGGTTCCAAATGCAGTATGGATCTATTGGATGGTCAGTAGGAGCCACTCTTAAATATTCTGAGGCTGTCGAGGAAAGGCCTACTATTGCTTGAATAGGAGCGGGTAGTTTCCAGGTAAATGAGAGAGTGGCTACCTGCATGTACATTTCAAAAAGATGTTCTTATGTCAAAATTAGTGACTAGATCAGCTTTTTGCATTCAGATTATGCTTTTTTTTTATGAATAAAGTGAGAAATGCCTTCAATCTGACCCAGCAATATATAGAGGGCTGGTGGTACTTACATTTGGGTTCCTCACATCTTAAAGGAAGAAAAGAAAAAGAAAGAAGAGGAAAAAAAATAGTTCCTGTGTATTGAGTACTCAGCATTACTTCTACTTCACATCATTCTTTAGGTGACAGCTCAAGATGTATTAATTATGATCCAGCACGGAAGCGGAGCATTGTCTTCATCATTAAGAATGGTGGATACACCATTAGAGCAGAGATCCATGATGGGCCTTACAATGTCATTAAGAACCAGAACTATACTGGAGTTGTTGGTGCCATTAACAGGGGGGAAGGCAAGTGTTGCAATTGCAAGGTGAGTTTGTGACAACAATGGATGATTTTATCCCTACTATCATATCGTGTATGAAACTCATGTGACAAAGCAAATCCTGTGAACTTTTGTAGGTGAAGACTGAGGAGGAATTCAAATAGGACATAGCAAAAGCCACAGGAGAAGAAAAATTGCTTGTGCTTCATTGGGGTAATTGTGCATAAAGATGATCCAAGCAAGAAGCTATCGGAGTGGGGATCAAAAGTCTCATCAGCCAACAGCCACCCGCCTAACCCACAGTAGAGAAGCTTGTACTCAAGGATAGAGGAACAGGATGGCCGATATATCGACATCAACCGATGCTATACTGAGGTATACTTCAAATAAATAATCTGTTTATGTAGGAGCTTAGTAAGCATCTAAACAGAAACAATGCATGAAGTATACAAGTGCTAGTGTGTTTGTCAAGTTTTCCTGTCATTTTCTCTTTGAATGCATGCTAATAACCAAGAGGTCTGCTTGTAAACAGAGAAAGTTGGATCATTAAATGAAACCATTCTTAGACTGAGTTCCACTGAAACTTATTAGCATGACAAAGGACAATGTTACAATCTGCCTCTACTTGAGTCTTCTCTTTTGAATTTGTAATTTAAGCAAGGGGATTTTTTTTTCAGTAATGAAGGCACACCATTTGAATCAGGAATACCATATACATACATCATGTGATCAATGACCAATTCACTAATAGATGCTGGAGCAGATAATTCATGCTAACTGGTTACCAGTTGCATGCTTTGATGGTCTTTGCACAAGTCTTGTTGCAGGTGTCGTTTCCATCAAAGAAGTGCTGCGTACAGGATCTGATTCCAGGTGTCGGGAACGCCAGCGAGACACCAGTGGCTGCAATCCATGCCAGGATGATCTCCACTGTAAGCAGACGGATGTGCATCTTTTCTGAGCTGAGAAAGCAAGGTTATGTCGAGCAGGTAGGCTGGTTTGGACATGGCGCCGAGGACGCGCGTCACTACTCCTTGAGCTGGAAGCGGACCACCTGGGTAAGTCGATCCGTTTAATGGTTGCGTTTGTCTGTAACAGTTGTTTGCGTTCTTATCCCCCCATTCTGCTCCCCTGTTGCCAGAACGAAGGAAGAAGACAGTGAGAGATCAGCTTCATGAAACAGAAGCCACAGGATTCACAGTGCTATCTGTATAACGCAACTTGTAATGGGTGGGGGAGATCCCTTGGAAGAAGACTTTGGTTGCGGCAGGATTGATGTTGGCATCCACCCATTTGGCCCACGTAGTAAGTCCCTTGTTGAAGGCCACCAACCGATCCATGTCCTTGTAAACTTTGTTTCCATCTCTCACGTAGTCCCATCTGCGCCACAAAATTGCTTCTTGTCATACAGGGTGAGAGGAGCGGGGGAGGCAAGACAGAGAGGGCATCTGTGAGCAGGGCAGGTCTCACACGGTTGCTTATTCCCTGTGTGTGACCACCAGTGCCATGTGTTGAAGACCAGCGCGTCGACGCCCAGCCAGGCCGCGCCGGAGATGGAGTCGAGCCTCAGCACGCGGCCGATGCTTTCCTCCACGATGTCCACCAGGTAGGTGCTCTGGTACCGCATCACCGACACGCCATAGTCCTGCAATACTGCATCTGGTTAGCTGCCCTTTGATTCATGTTCTCCGTTGGCTAAAATCCAAGACAAAGTTATGTAGGTTGAAATATGCACCAACTGCGATGCATGGATGGTGTTCGGCCATTAGGCCTCGTTACATGAGCTCAGGAGATGTCAAATCCAGGGAGAAGGTAAAAGTAGAAAATGTTATGCAAGTTGTGACTGTGAACGTTTGAGGTGTTTGTCGCCACAAACAAAAAGAACAGACGATTAATATGTCAACAGCGATTGACGAAAGCAGTGGTCATGATTGAGCACTTGGCGAATTTAGAGAACAAAGGAGATGGGAGTCCGAGGGAGAAGGAGGAGGAGAAGAGAGGAGAGGAGGCCGGCACCGTGAATGTTATAGTGGAGAGCGTTTCGTTCTTTTTGTAGGTCGTCTTGGCGTCGGGGACGGCGGCGTGAAGCATGCAGACGAGTGACTGCCACTGGTTGAAGCTGATGGAATCGCCCACGAACATAATCTTCTTTCCTTTCCACCTCCTCAGCAGATCCAAACCATTGAACCTTCACAAGAGCATGCATTAAATGCAAGTGGCTGCCAAGTAATGAACGAAAGAGAGGAAGAAGAAGAAGGTGGTGGTGGCGGTGACAGCGACCAACCTTGGGAGCTCACAAGCATCAGGCTGCCACCGGTACTTGAGGTACGACTTGTCGGGCCGGCCGTAGCGCTGGCAGTCGAACTCCGGATCGAGGAAGGGGCAGGTGGAGGAGACGTAGAGCGGGTAGGACTCGTCGTAGACCCAGCTGCCTCGGAACATGTTGCAGCTGATGCCGCTCGCTCCCTCCCTCCTCCCCGGCGACGTGCCATTGCCAAGATGATGCGTGTAACGGAAGCTCTCGGTCGCCCTGCCATGCAAGGAGGCGATCAGCACCGACAGCAGCGCGCAGAGCAGCACGAAACTCCATCGAGCTCTCGGTCCCATGACAAAGGAAGGAAGGAAGGAAGGAAGAAACAACAAGTGATGGAGAGAGGGAGAGGCTTCAAGATCTATTTATGTTGCGTGAAGAATAAATATTTAGTAAACCCATGAAGCGAGAGGTTTAAGGACAGCGGGGGTTGGCCGAGGCTGAGGCCGGGAATGGTCGACACCTAATGCCACGCACCACCGGATGTATGAACCGCAAGTATATGCTTTTGGTGGCTGTTTTTTTTTTCTTTCTATTTTTTACTCAAGAACATATCTATTATTAAGTGTTGGGGTGTTTCCGCAATGTAGACTGATGAGTCAGCCCGAGGAGATTATCCGTGTGCGCAAGCTCGCCTCCGTGGAATGGTGGAGTGGTTGTTCGGTCCCGACCTCAGGTCGGCCTCGACTTCAGGTTGGCTCCTTTGGTGGCAGGTCGACTCGACCCTCCTGCAAAAAGACCCTGATCGAGTTGTTGGAACTTGGTCGAGTCCCTCCGACGCTCAAGTCAGGGGTAGGATTGAGTTAATGAGAATGAGCTTATCGGGTTGTCAATCCCTCCTTATTAGCGGTCGCCTTAGGGTTTTTATACCTGCGAAGGAGGAGGTGATCGTACCGAGTCGTTGTCATTTCCATTGCTATAGTACTTGGCGTCGACGGGTACAATCTTTTGCGAGGTTCTTGGGTCCTCTGACGGCACTGCACGCCTTTAGCTGCACCGTCAATCGCCTGCCGTCAGGTGTACTATCGGTCGGTCGACGTGCCGGGTTTCCCGGCTATCCTGACCGAGGCCTGGTCGGCATCTAACGTGCGTCCGACCTGGTAGCATCGTGATGTGGTTGGAAGGGGGGTGTCGTGCCATGGTGCTGATGAGCCGGCCATTATTGGCCCTATCATTCTCTCCCTTCTTACCTCACTTCGGTGGGCGTCGCCACTGTGGCCGATCGTATGCATGCTTTAACTTGTCATTGGGTCTTGACAGGTGGTCCTTGGCTCGAAGGTTCACAGAGCCGAGTAGTTGTCTCGGGCGTCCAAGAATGGTTGTGGTCGAGTTGAGGACTTTGGGGACTCGGAGTATGATGATGGCCGAGATGGGCAAGTCGGGCACATTTGGACTAATGTGGCCGAGGTAGGCAACTCGAGCACATTTAGACTGATGCGGTCGAGATAGGTAACTCGGGCACTTTTGGACTAAGGGTGACCGAGATAAGCAACTCAGACACGTTTTGATTGATGTTGGTCGAGATAGGGAACTCGGGCACATTCAGACTGATTTGGCCGAGGTAGGTAACTCGGGCACATTTGGACTGATGGTGGCCGAGATAAGCAACTTGGGCACGTTTGGACTGATGGTGGCCGAGATAGGGAACTCGAGCACATTTGGACTAATTTGGCCGAGGTAGGTAACTCGGGCATATTTGGACTGATGGTGGACGAGATAAGCAACTCGAGCACGTTTGTTTTGGTTGCCAAGATATGGAACTCGGGCACAATTTGAATCTGGCGCCTGATCTCCTGGGCATGTGGGTGTTGTTTTCACGCTACGTTCCCACGTGCATGTGATCTTCCGTCAACATGTGGGTCTCATGTGCACATCTTCTAATTTTATTTCTGTAATAATTTTTTAGGGCTGACATAGAGTATCCGCAATAGGGGTCTATATTTATTGACATTGCGAGTTCCCCAAGTAGTGTTCTCTCTCTTCCTCGAGCATGCGAACCGTCATCCGGGGGCCTTATAGCCTTCACCCTCTATAGCCTGAAGCCCCACTTGCATTCCTGCGGGTTTGTTTTCCTCGTCTCGGTTTTCCTAGTCCTTCCACCTCCACTCTCTTCAACCAGTTTAATCAAGTTGGATGTCCTCCTCGGGTTCGTCTAGTGTTGGGTCCATTCTTTCCGCTAATTCGGAAAGGACTCGGTCGTTAGGTCCCGAGGCCAGCATCTCGAGATCGTCGTCTTCGAGGATACCTTCCCCGATAGACGCAAAGTCAGTAAGGGATCTCGAGATCATGAAATCATGTCATGATGTTGTCTCGGTTGTAACCGATGAATCCCTTGGGTCAATCCGGGAGTGTTATAGCATCCCGGAAGAGTATGCTTTGCAAGCTTCGTTGCCCGAGCAACGACCATACACTCCTGAGTCTTCCGAGCTAAGTATCTCGATGGATGAGTTTGAGGCCGGCTTGCGCTTCCCTCTCCATTCCACCATAGTGGAATGCCTTCGATGGTGGAGAATTTCTCCAAGTCAAGTGGTGCTCAACTCATGGCGCTACCTTATTGCGTTTCTCGGCGAGTGCCAAGGTGTCACGAACGGACGTCGCTCAACCGCAACATCTTCGCTTCATAAACCGTTCGTTGCTTTTTCTTGCTTGTACATATGTTTGGCAGTTTGTTTTGCCTTGAGTTTGTGTTTTTACCTAAGAAATATGAGCGAAAGTAGTGCAGAAGGCTGCAGAACGGTCGTTCGCTGCACAGAGCCAAAACAGCCCTATTTTTGGGTCTTTTTCTTGTGCCACGGCAACCTTTCTGAGCGGTGCGAAATGTCAGCCATTTTAGCACCTTGGAACCCCCCCGGGTGGCACCGGGCTAGATGAGGCTCTGGGTATATGTCGGGCGTAGGCGTTCATCAGCAATTGAACTTGTCTTGCGTCCGATACCTTGGGAACCGTCGTTTGCGGACTTGCGACCGTTCCTACAACCCTCCAAAGTCCTATTTCGCTCTCTTTTCTCAGCTGCACTCAAGGTGTTCAACAAATTGTTTGTATAGCTTTCCGCTTTGCGAGACGCCGGGACGTGTCCGTCGCTCGCTTCTAAACTAATCAACTTCTTTTTTGCAGGTCCTACGGGACCTTAAGAGGTTGTAAGAGGGCTGACCCTGTGCGGACAGATAACGCTTTGGGCGTTTCATGACTTAGGCAATCCCAGCTAAGTCCAGAACAGTGGGCAAGGTTGCTTCACGACTTTGGCAATTTCAGCTAAATCTTTGGGAGGGCCGCAAGGGTGCCGCACGGCTTAGGCAAATTCAGCTAAGCCCGTGACAGTGTGGTATCAGAGCAGGCAAGCAATTCATACGAATAGCGAAGAAGATTCGTAATTTCGCCATGGTGAGACATCGTGGTGAATCGAGCAAGATGGGGCAAGCGAGACCCTTGCTCCAAGCAGCCGCAGGTGGGCTGCAAGTGCAAACTCGCTCGCAAACTGTTGGAGCTGCTTATGAGGAGCGTGACAGTGAACAAGACGAGCGTGAAGTTGGGTATTCTCCACGAGGGGAGGAGGCGCCATCTGTAGCGCCAACCGGGAAGAAGGGCCACAAAGAGAGACTTACAATGGCGGAAACCCGCCTCGATGTTCTTGAAGCGAGCGTGGAGGAACTCTACCAAGGCCAAGGAAGGCTACTTGGGGTAGAGAGCTCACAAGAAGAAGCTGAAACTCGGATCGAGAATGTTGAATCCCTGATTGATCAACTGACAGAGGACACCAAAGATTCCGTACGACATCTACATGAAGTTGTGGCAAAACTCACGGCTAAGGTGATGGTGTTAACAAGGACTCTTGATGCGGGAGGGAACAACACCCGTGCTGCGCCACCACAACACTTTAGAGCACTGAAGCCGTAGTGCTACGGAGGTGCTAGGGATGCCAAAGAGCTTGAAAATTTCATGTTCGACATGGAACAATATTTTCGTGCTACAAGTCTCGATTCTGAAGAAACCAAAGTTGCGATAGCAACAATGTATCTGAATGGGGATGCAAAACTTTCATGTCGAACTCGTTGGGAAGAGATCCAACAAGGCCGATGTCGAGTGGATACATGGGGAGACTTGAAGCGAGAGTTGAGAACTCAGTTCTTGCCCGAGAACACAGAGTTTGTCGCAAGAAGGAAACTGAGATAACTCCGCTAGAGTACAATAATCCGAGACTATGTGAAACAATTTTCAGTACTGATGCTGGATATTCGGGACATGTCTGAGAAAGACAAGCTATTTAGCTTGATCGATGGCTTGAAGTCATGGGCACAATAAGAACTACATTGGAGGAATGTCACTGACGTAGTCGGGGCAATTGCAGCTGCAGAAAGACTGACTGACTTTGTTTCTTCGAAGGATTCGAGAAAGAAGAAACACTCTTCGGGAAATCGCCCATCTAAATACTCTCGAGCGAAGGAGTCTGGGGGCGAGCAAAAGAAGAAGAATTTCCACAAGGGACCCGGCTCAAGAGGTAGAGAGTCCCAAAGTCTAGTGGATGCTTCTTGTGTGGAGGACCATACAAAGTGAGGGAGTGCCCACAAAAACAGGCACTCAATGCTCTAACGGCATCGGTTCTATCCCGTAAGTCAGACAAGGGCAAAGCTATCGCCCTTAGTTCGAGCAGTTCTGACTCCAGTAGCGACAGTGAGGCGTCGCAAGGACCTAGGATGGGAGCAATGCGTTTGTTGAATGCGTTGCGGGGTCAAGTGGGGGAGAACACAAAGGCAAAGCCACTGAAGGCAGGAAACAATGAGTTGATGTATGTGGACATCAAGCTTAATGGCCGAACAACCCGTGCAATGGTGGACATGGGCGCGACCTACAATTTTATTGCCGATCGTGAAGCTAAGCGACTTGGATTACTCTTGGAGAAGAGCCCAAGTCGTATGAAGGCGGTGAATTCGGAGGCCAAGCGGATCTCCGGACAAGCAAAAGGGATCCCCATCAAGATCAGGACATGGAGCGGGAGCACAAACTTGATGGCAGTGCCACTAGACGACTTCCAAGTGATTCTCAGAATGGAGTTTATGCACGCAGCGAAGTTGGTGCCAATACCATTCCTGAACTTCTTGTGTCTAATGGGAGGTGACGATCCCTGCATGGTTCCAATTTCTTGGGGAGGAACCAAGGACCTACAACAAATATCGGCTTTACAATTGAAGAAAGGGGTACGAAAAGGTGAATCAACCTTTGTAGCGGCTATGAAGCTAGAGACACCTGATGGGGAAGCCATTCAGGAACCTGCTGTTGTGGCGAACATCCTGAAGGAGTTCTCAGATGTGGTGCCAACAGAGTTGCCGAGAACTCTACCACCACGCAGAGGCGTGGATCATCTTATTGAGCTAGAGCCGGGAATTAAGCCTCCAGCGAGACCACCATACCGCATGGCCCCTCCAGAGTTGGCGAAATTGAGGAAGCAGTTAGATGAGCTGCTAAGCGGTGGTCTCATCCGTAGTTCCAAAGCACCTTTCGGAGCTCCAGTCCTCTTTCAGAAGAAACAAGATGGGAGTCTCTGATTATGCATCGATTATCAAGCCCTTAACAAGATGACGATGAAGAACAAGTACCCTATCCCACTCATCGTAGACTTGTTCGATCAATTGGGCAAGACAAAGTACTTCTCCAAACTCGACCTTCGGTCGGGGTTTTGGCAGGTGTGCATTGCAGAAGGTGATGAGGCAAAGACGACCTGTGTGACCAGGTATGGAGCATTCGAGTTCTTGGTGATGTCTTTCGGCTTAACCAATGCTCCGGTCACATTCTGCACTCTAATGAACAAGAGATTTTCAAAGTTCTCAAGGAGAACACCTTGTTAGTGAAGAGGGAAAAGTACTATGTCGCCCAAACAGAGATTTTATTCTTGGGGCATCGAATCGGCAATGGTTCCATCCGAATGGACCAGTCTAAGGTGCAAGCTGTGGCGAACTGGCGAACACCAAAGAAGGTGCCAGAGTTGAGATCCTTCCTTGGGTTCGTTAACTATTATCGGCGCTTCATAGCGGGGTATTCGAAGCGCGCAGCTCCGTTGACGGAGTTGCTAAAGAAGGAGATGGTCGAACAAATGTGAGGTGACATTTCAAGACCTAAAAACTGCTGTGTTGGAGGAACCTGTACTCAGATTGCCGGACTATAGAAAGTCCTTTGAAGTCCATACAGATGCTTCTGATTTTGCTATTGGAGGAATTCTTATGCAGGAGGGTCATCCGGTGGCCTACGAGAGTCGCAAGCTCAACAAGACCGAACGGCGATATCCTGTGCATGAGAAGGAGATGACAGCGGTGGTCCACTGTCTACGAGTGTGGCGACACTACCTTCTGGGAGCACCATTTATGCTAAGGACAGACAATGTCGCATTGAGTTACTTCCAAACTCAAAAGAAACTCTCCCCAAAGCAAGCATGATGGCGTGAACTCCTGAAAGAGTGTCACGATTCCCTTTGGGCTGGACATCCGGGTATCCACCGAACAATGGCTCTCGTGGAGAGGGCCTTCTATTGGCCAAAAATGGAGACAGACGTGGAGGAATATGTTCGAACATGCCTTACTTGTCAACAGGACAAGGTAGAGCAGCAGAAGCCAGTGGGACTTTTGGAGCCGCTGCTCGTACTAGAAATGCCTTGGGAGAGCATTTCCTTGGACTTCATATCAAGCTTGCCCGCAGTAGGGGGACTTGGATCGATACTCGTGGTAGTTGATCGATTTTCGAAGTATGCAACATTCATTGCTGCACCCCTACATTGCTCAGCGGAGGAGGCAGCTAAGTTGATGATGAAGAATGTTGTGAAGTTTTGGGGAGTCCCACACAACATCATTAGTGATCGAGATTCTCGGTTTTTGGGACGATTCTGGACCGAGTTGTTCAAGTTGTTGGGATCTAAATTATACTTCTCCACAAGCCTCCACCCCCAAATGGATGGCCAAACAGAAAGAATCAACTCGCTCTTGGAGCGATATCTTCGGCACTATGTAAGTGCCAACCAACGAGATTGGGTGAAGCTGTTGGACATAGCCCAATTCTCCTATAACTTGCAGCGGAGCTCTGCATCCAACAAGAGCCCATTTGAGATTATTATGGGACAACAGCCATCAACTCCTCACACCCTGATTATTGGCTATATAGGGAGTAGCCCATCAGCCTATCACTTTGCAAAGGAATGGCATCGCAATGCAGATATTATGCGGGCTTACTTGGAGAAGGCGGCCAAGAAGATGAAGAAGTGGGCAGACTTGGGGAGGCGACCACAAGAGTTTAAAGTGGGCGACATGGTGTTGGTGAAGCTCCAACCAGCATCACTCCAGTTCTTTAGGCACAGAGTGCACAAAGGATTGGTGCGCAAATATGAAGGGCATTTCCCAATCATCAGCAGAGTAGGCAATGTCTCATACAAGTTGCAACTACCAGCATGGTTCAGAATTCATAATGTCTTCCATGCGAGCAACTTGAAAGCCTACCACTCATATCCGCAAGATGATTCTCGAAATGTTCCAACTCGACTACCCCCCACCAGAGCCTCTTACGAGAAGCGAGTTGAAACTATTCTGGTGGATCGTAAGATAAAGCTACCCAATGGAGCACAGCAAATTGAGTACTTGGTGAAGTGACAAAAGATTCTCAAACAGAAGCCAGTTGGGAGCCAGAAGATGCCCTACGACATGAAGAAGCTCACGTCAAAGCCTACCAACAAGCGTCGACGAGGGCGTCGACAGTTTAAGTGGGGAGAATGTCACGAACGTACGTCGCTCAACCGCAACATCTTCGCTTCGTAAACCGTTCGTTGCTTTTTCTTGCTTGTACATATGTTTGACAGCTTGTTTTGCCTTGAGTTTATGTTTTTACCTAAGAAATGTGAGTGAAAGTAGTGTAGAAGGCTGCAGAACGGTCGTTCGCTGCACAGAGCCAAAACAGCCCAAAACAGCCCTGTTTTTGGGTCTTTTTCGTGTCCCATGGCAACCTTTCTGAGCGGTATGAAATGTCAGTCATTTCAGCACCTTGGAACCCCCCGGGTGGCACCGGGCTGGATGAGGCTCCGGGTATATGTCAGGCGTAGGCGTTCATCAGCAATTGAACTTGTCTTGCGTCCGATACCTTGGGAACCATCGTTTGCGGACTTGCGGCCGTTCCTACAACCCTCCAAAGTCCTATTTCGCTCTCTTTCTCTCTTTTCTCAGCTGCACTCAAGGTGTTCGACAAATTGCTTGTATAGCTTTCCGCTTTGCGAGACGTCGGGACGTGTCCGTCGTTCGCTTCTAAACTAATCAACTTCTTCTTTGCAGGTCCTACGAGACCTTAAGAGGTTATAAGAGGGCTGACCCTGTGCGGGTAGATAACGCTTTGGGCGTTTCATGACTTAGGCAATCCCAGCTAAGTCCAGAATAGCGGGCAAGGTTGCTTCACGACTTAGGCAATTTCAGCTAAGTCTTCGGGAGGGCCGCAAGGGTGCCACATGGCTTAGGCAAATTCAGTTAAGCCCGTGACAAAGGGGTAGGTATTATACCTTCGCGGACCTTGTTTTTGGCTTGTTTTCATCTTTGCAAAAGTTGGGGTAGATATTACTTGATGGCCTAGGCTGGTTTCAAAGTCAGTGGGGCATCGACCAACAACAAGAATTGGAAGTTTCGGTATCTGTTTGTTAGTAACCCAAAGTGTGGATTCCGGGTTGACTGGTCGATCCATCTGATTAACAACGTTCCCCCTTTTCTTTCTGGGAGGAGTCTATCACATTTAATAGGCTCAAGGGGATGCTTTCCATTTCGCAGGCAATCTGAGACATGACCGAGCTCTATTTGGTCGAGGCGGGCCTCAGCCCTGCTCCTCAGGGTAGATTTAGTTTTTTAGCAAAAACTAAAAAAGATGTGGTTAATAGCAGTAAAAAGTTTGACAAAATTTTGACAGTGTAACAGTAGGGAAATAGGGCAAAAGACGGAAGCCAGATCATTTGTCGTAAAATTCTAGCACTGCATGATGATGAAAGAAGTCACAATAAAATTGGTTCTAAAAGGAATTTTTTTTATAAAAATCAATCGTAGATGAAAGCTAAGTTGATTTATGGAATTGTGTAAAAATTTTGGCCAAAAAGGATAAGAAATAAACCGGTTTCAAGAGGCAAATAGGCGGCTAAAAATTTCTACAACGTTTCACCTTCGCAAACACGATAACGTTTGCGACTAATGAAATTTGCAGCGGATAAAATTTGAAAAAATTCTTCAACATGTAAGGTAAAGGATCTTGCAGTATTGAAGAGGCGTGAGTGATAAAAATATACCAGATTTCTAGATATTGATGCAGATGACGGTAGTAGATTGATGGATCTGCAGCTTGGTGGGCGACATCAAAAGCAATTATGGGAATTGCATGGGAAGGTGGAGGTGGCTGAGATGGCTACAGGACAGCAGGAACGTGGCTCTAATACCAGATGATAGAACCCTAGAAGGAGCTTTATAAATTTTGACCCTTGAGGGGGATCAACTCTTGGAATGCTATAGGCGTTCCTCCCTCCTAGACTCGGCAGAAAGCTGAATAAAAGTTGATAATTGCTTGATAAAAGAGAGGGGGCGGCTACATCATTATATAGGGCTCTAAACCCCAGCCCATCGGGTGCTTGCCTAAGTAAAATTACCCATTTGCCCCCTACTATAGCTGACCTGCCTAAATAGGAACATGTGACGGCTAGGTTGGCTCTATAGCCAACCTAAGCAAGGAGAAACCCTAGCCGACCAGCCCAATAAAGGGGGTGGCGGCTACTAAACCCGAAGGCCCCAATCTAAACCCTAACTACACTTCTTTATAGGATAGAAGTGGCTAGGTGGAGTTTTATTACAATCTCACAGGGTTTTATTGACTAATTCTAGGGAGATTAGGACTCAATCCAGCCGGAGTCCTATCAATTTGACCCAAGCCTTTGATCGGACCTACTCATCTCTTTTTTCTAATATCCAATCTTCTACTCTTTCGTTAATTATTCCAAGATTCGATGACCAATCCGTCACCACTTGCCCAACCTCCAACATCATCAACCCAAACCGTAACTATACCCATAGAAATCTTCCATAACCTAACTCAGTAAGTTCATTTTGTGTCCGAACATATTCCAAATTGTGGACTCGTATTTTTCATAGCTACTATAAATGGCACAACATGGGTTACACCCAACTCTACTAGTGATATAAGTCCAATTTATCACTAGCTCTAGCCCCCAACTTACTGATAGAGTTGTGTCTTCCCACAATTGATCAATCCCAAGGGAATAACTCTCCTCAAAACCTCCCTCATGGGTCACTCAACAATCCATCCCAAGTGTGAGAGAGACCAAAGGAACCATCGGTAGAGCTCCCCGTGGATATATGAGTTTAGCTCTTCAAGATGGATCAATGGCTAGAGGATATCAAGAAGGAAATCAGGCAAGGAAGTAAACTAAAGCCGATCCATATCTAAGGTCCTCCTTTATCATAAGTATCATGGAGTAGCTAATCCCATAGGGATTTTGAATGCCAACCTTGGAACTAAATGAAGGAAGTTCTGTCCCCCCAACAAATATATAGTTGTATTAATCTTGCAAATGATACTGTTCGAGATAATAAATTCTCTCATGTGTCATACTTCTGTGGTCGGAAGCCCCCTCGCTCGTCCCAGAGAAGTCGATCACACCCCACCTTAGGGTGGAGCACAACTCGCGGGAGCCTGACACGTTGTCATCGAACTCAACCGATTTGCTCCGAGTGTAGCTTCAGCATGTGAACAAGTGATTAGATGAGGTGTAGAAAGAGGTCACAAAGTCAAAGGAGGAGGCCGGTGAAAGCTCGAAGCGAGGTTCACCCTTTGCTCCCGAGATACAAGACAAGCCAATATCAACTAATTTCAGGCTGGCTGCCCTGGAGTCGTACGATGACAGCTCAGATCCGTCCGAACATGTGGCTACTTTCCGAGCTCAGATGGCCTTGTATGATTCGTTTGACGCTCTCATGTGTCGGGTCTTCCCCACCACTTTAAGGGGACCAGCTCGGATGTAGTACAGTCGGCTCAAATCGGTCTCAGTTTTCTCATTTGACCAGCTCGCAAGGGAACTAGAGCAAAATTTTCTGGCAAATACCCGACCAAAGCCCACTATTGCTTCGCTCCTCAGAATTGCGCAAGGGAGGGAGGAACCACTCTCTCGATTCGTTAGTCGATTTTCAACCGAGATCCAAGCGATCCCCGACGCTCATCCCTCCTTGTTTATCCAAGCATTCCTAATGGGGATACGACCTTCCAAGCTGTTCTGGTCGTTGGTGGAAAAACCTCCGACCATGGTTCCTGAGATGATGTAGAGAGCCAATCATTACATTGCAACCAAGACCCTAATTGCTGGAAAACAGGAGGAACACAAGGGCCCCAAGCGGAACAGTCTTGGAGGTCCACCTCGGGACCTTCAAGAAGGAAGACAGAGGGGTCAGATCTCAACCGGTCGAGACTGTCGACTACCCCCCTCAACTCAACACGTACTAAGATCTTCCTCCAGATACAGAGAAAGGGACTCTTAGCTCCCCCAAATCCAATCAAGACATGCCCTGAGGATTAAGACAAGAGAAGATACTAAAGTTTCCAATGGGAATACGACCACGACACCGAAGAATGCTGAGACCTCAAAAATCAGATCGATGACTTAATCCACCAAGGGCATCTCGGTCGTTATTTTCGAGATCAGAAAAGCAACCCCGACAGGCATCCCGAAAGAGATCAACGGCCTCGCCCAGCTGACCCAATTGAAAAATAGATCGACGTCATAGTGGGTGGACCGGTCGCTGGAGGCGAAAACACCTCAGCACGTAAGGCCTACACTAGGGCCACAGTCGAGAAGAGGCCAACGTGCCACCTCGACCCCGAGATCAGCTTTCGTCCCAAAGGAGAAGAGTGCCCGAACCACGACGATGCTCTGGTCGTCACTGTGCGCATCGCCAGTGCCCGGGTCAAGCAGATAATGATTGACACAGGGAGTTTTATGAACATTTTATATTTTGAAGCCTTCCAGAAGTTGGGCTTAACCGACAAAGACTTGACCCTACTAACATCTATATTGACAGGGTTTACAGGAGATTCCATCTCCCCTCTCGGGATGACGACACTCCCGGTGACCATTAGTGAGGAACCGTAGGCTAAAACATTGATGGTCACCTTTATGGTGGTCAACCTCCCATCAGCATACAATGCTATAATTGGTCGATCTACACTCAACATATTAAGGGCTATGGTGTCGACATTCCACCGCTCTATGAAGTTCCCGACCAATGCAGGGGTCGGCGAAGCCCGCAGCGACCCTCGGGAGTCTCGCCGATGTTACCTAACAGCCACTACACTCCCAAAGAAGCCCAGGATGCCGACCACAGCGACCGATCCGAGGGAGCTGAGCAAGCTTACTTTTATCCCCGAGCCAATCGAGGGAGTAAAGGAGGTTGTTGTCGATCCAAAACGACCCGACAAGACCCTAAGGGTTGACTCTGTGCTATTGGACGAGCAGCAAGTTCAAATGGTCAAGTTTCTTATAAAGAACTCCGACCTATTTGTGTGGACACTAGAAGAGATGCCCGACATTAATCCTGAGGAGGCTCAACACAACCTCAATATAGCTCATGGTATCAGACTGTCAAACAGAAGTTGAGGAGATTCACCCCAGCGTCAGAGGGAAATCAAAGAAGAAGTGTCACGGTTACTCGAAGTCGGTTTTATTACAGAAGTCATATATTTGACCTAGTTATCAAATGTTGTACTAGTCAAAAAACCTAATGAAAATTGACGGATGTGTGTTGACTACATTGATCTCAATCGGGCTTGCCCAAAGGATTGTTATCCCCTTCCTCGGATTGATCAACTGGTCAACGCAACGTCAGGACATGAGATGCTCTCTTTCATGGATGTCTACTTGGGATACAACTAGATCCAGATGGTGCCTCGAGATCGGGAGAGCACGGCCTTCATCACCCACGTCGGCACGTACAACCTCAAAGTAATGTCACTCAGGTTGAAGAACGCCGGAGCCACTTATCAAAGGATGGTGAATCGCCTATTCAAAGATCAGATCGGCAGAACTATAGAAGTTTATGTCGATGACATGATTGTGAAAAGCAAAATGGCAAAGGATCACCTACATGATTTAATAAAAGCATTTCGAACCATGAGACGAGTCAGGATGCGGCTCAACCCAATAAGTGTGTTTTTGGGGTCACCTCAAGAAAATTCATCGGCTTCGTAATCCACCAACGAGGGATCGATGCAAACCCGAAAAAGGTGGAGGCGATCGTTCAAATGAAGTCCTTGAAGAGGGTGAAAGAAGTGCAGTAGCTTACTGGGAGACTGGCAGCTTTGAGCCGATTCATTTCTCGGGTAGGTGATAAGACCTGCCCCTTTTTCCAAACTTTGAAAAAGGCAAAGGATTTCTGCTGGACCCCGTAATGTGATGAAGCCTTTCAAGAGATGAAGGCGCATCTCGCTCACTTATCCTAACTTGCTACGGTTTCTCTCGGGGAACCCTTCGGGTTGTACATGACTGCCTCGGCAACGTTCATCAGCTCGGTTTAGTAATGCTAGGCAAGGAATGGGAAAGGCCCGTATACTTCTCCAGACACATTCTCAATGGCCCAGAAGAGCGGTACCCTCCAGTTGAGAAGTTGGTCCTAGCGCTAGTAATGGCGGCAAAAAAGCTATGGTCATACTTTCAATGGCACCACATCAAGGTAATAATCGACTAGCCACTCTGTCAGATTTTATCTAAATTCGATGTTGCAGGTCGGATGCTGAAGTAGTCGGTCGAACTGGAGGAGTTCGACCTCGAGTATGTGCCTAGGACGACCGTCAAGGCACAGGCAATGGCCGACTTCAAAACAAAATTTTACCCCATGCGTAACTCATCTGATCCGCCTTTTGTTTGGAAATTATACGTAGACGGGTCGGCTAGTGCCAAGCAAGGGGGTGTTGGCCTCATTCTAGAGAGCCCGACGAACCAAGTCTATGAACAAGCACTGCACCTCGACTTCTAAGCCACCAATAATGAAGTAGAGTATGAGGCATTGCTCCTCGGGTTAAGGCTAGCAACAGAGCTTCAGGTGGAGGAAATCGAGACCTACACCGATTCCCAATTGGTAGCCGGGCAGGTACGAGGAGAGTTCGAAGCTCGGGATGCTACCATGGCAAAATACCTTACCAAGGCATGTCGATTGATCAATGCCTTTCACCGTTTTACCATCACTAAGGTGCCCCGGGCCGAGAACTCACATGCAGATTCACTAGCAAAGCTTGCTTCAGATCAAAGCATTAACGAGCAAATCGCCCAATTGACAAGGCTCACCCGACCTTCTATCGGCACACCAGAGGTGGTGGTGGTAGAAGCTGAGCGAAGCTGGGTTGACGAACTCCTCCGTTTCAAGATCGACGACATCCTCCCTGATGGTGCAGTCGAGGCACGTCGGGAAGCGGTCGGGATGCTGGTATTGCGTGGTCAACGGGCGCCTTTATAGAAGAGGATTCAATCGACCTTTTCTTCGATGCCTGCGCCCAAGTGAAGCACAAATAACCTTGGCCGAGGTACATGAAGGGGTATGTGGGGAGCACATCAACGCCTATACTCTAGCTCACAAAATCCTCAAGCAAGGCTACTATTGGCCGACGATGCGCTAGGATGCTCAAATATATGTACAAAAATGTAAGAAGTGCCAACGCCATGCCCATGTGCAGCACCAGCCGGCAACCCCCTTGATGACTTCTGACGTGGCCCGGTCATTTGCCGGGGTAGCAGGCTCCTTTCCCCAACCAGCTCCCTTCCTCGAGCTGCCCTCGCCGTGACATGACTTGTGCTTTTGATCGGATATCTTGACCCGCTTCGCGGGTCAAGTCGCACCCGTCTGCTTAGAAGCTGAAGCCCCGACCGACCTCTTTGGAGGGGCACTAACATGCACTTCCTCGACTTCCAATGGTGAGGAAGGGACTCGGGCGATTGTAACGGGACCGCCACCCGACATTTTGGGCATCCCTCATAGTTTGGAAAAGTCCATGGTGACTGTATTCTGCCCGAGAAGTTAGTACAACATGTCTTAGAAAATGTTGCTAAAAAACTAAATCTACCCCGAGGAGTTGGAACCAACCAAAGCTCAGTAATGTCTCAGATTGCCTGCGAAATGGAAAGTATCCCCTTGAGCCTATTAACTGTGATAGACTCCTCCCAGAAAGAAAAGGGGGAACATTGTTAATCGGATGGATCGACCAGTCAACTCGAAATCCCCACTTTGGGTTACTAACAAACAGATACCGAAACTTCCAACTCTTGTTATTGGTTGATGCCCCACTGACTTTGAAACCAGCCTAGGCCATTAAGTAATATCTGCCCCGACTTTTGCAAAGACGAAAACAAGCCAAAAACAAGGTTCGGGAAGGTATAATACCTACCCCTTGGCACTCGCCGAGAAACGCAATAAGGTAGCGCCATGAGTTGAGCACCACTTAACTTGGAGAAATTCTCCACCATCGAAGGCATTCCACTATGGTGGAATGGAGAGGGAAGCGCAAGCCGGCCTCCAACGCGTCCATCGAGATACTTAGTTCGAAAGACTCAGGTGTGTTTGGTCGTTGCTCGGGCAACGGAGCTTGCAAAGCATACTCTTCCGGGATGCTACAACACTCCCGGATTGACCCAAGGGATTCATCGGTTACAACCGAGACAACATCATGACATGATTTCATGATCTCGAGATCGCTTACTGACTGTGCGTCTATCGGAGAAGGTATCCTCGAAAACGACGATCTCGAGATGCTGGCCTCGAGGCCTATCGACCGAGTCCTTTCCGAACTAGCGTAAAGAATGGACCCTACACTAGACGAACCCGGGGAGGACATCCAACTTGATTAAACTGGTTGAAGAGAGTGGAGGTGGAAGGACTAGGAAAATCGAAACGAGGAAAGCAAACCCGCAGGAATGCAAGGGGGGCTTCAGGCTACAGAGGGTGAAGGCTATAAGGCCCCCGGATGGCAGTTCGCATGCCCGAGGTAGAGAGAGAACACTACAAGGGGAACTCACAATGTCAATAAATACAGACCCCTATTGCGGATACGCCATGTCAGCCCTAAAAAATTACTGCAAAAATAAAATTAGAAGATGTGCACATGAGACGCACACGTTGACGGAAGATCACACGCACGTGGGAACGTAGAGTGAAAACAACACCCACATGCCCAGGAGATTAGGCGCCAGATTCGTGTGTTTGAGTCATGCAGACCAGAATGTAAACTCATGCTAAGGCAAGGGTCGGGGTACATTTCCTTATCTTGGCCACCATCAATCCAAATGTGCCCGAGTTCCCTATCTCGACCACCATAAGTCCAAATGTGCCTGAGTTCCCTATCTCGACCACTATCAGTCCAAACGTGCCCGAGTTGCTTATCTCGGCCACCCTTAGTCTAAACGTGCCCGAGTTGCTTATCTCAGCCACCCTCAGTCTAAACGTGCCCGAGTTCCCTATCTCAACCACCATCAGTCCAAACGTGCCCGAGTTGCTTATCTCAACCACCCTTAGTCCAAATGTGCCCGAGTTACCTATCTCGACCGCATAAGTCCAATTGTGCCCGAGTTCCATATCTTGGCAACCAAAACAAACGTGCTCGAGTTGCTTATCTCGTCCACCATCAGTCCAAATATGCCCGAGTTACCTACCTCGGCCAAATTAGTCCAAATGTGCTCGAGTTCCCTATCTCGGCCACCATCAGTCCAAACGTGCCCAAGTTGCTTATCTCGGCCACCATCAGTCCAAATGTGCCCGAGTTACCTACCTCGGCCAAATCAGTCTGAATGTGCCCGAGTTCCCTATCTCGACCAACATCAATCAAAACGTGTCGATAAGTAATTTGCACGTATGGGCAAGTTTGGACTGATGGTGGCCGAGATAGGGACCAAAGTCCTCACTTCGGTGGGCGTCGCCACTGTGGCCGATCGTATGCATGCTTTAACTTGTCATTGGGTCTTGACAGGTGGTCCTTGGCTCGAAGGTTCACAGAGCCGAGTAGTTGTCTCGGGCGTCCAAGAATGGTTGTGGTCGAGTTGAGGACTTTGGGGACTCGGAGTATGATGATGGCCGAGATGGGCAAGTCGGGCACATTTGGACTAATGTGGCCGAGGTAGGCAACTCGAGCACATTTAGACTGATGCGGTCGAGATAGGTAACTCGGGCACTTTTGGACTAAGGGTGACCGAGATAAGCAACTCCGACACGTTTGGATTGATGTTGGTCGAGATAGGGAACTCGGGCACATTCAGACTGATTTGGCCGAGGTAGGTAACTCGGGCACATTTGGACTGATGGTGGCCGAGATAAGCAACTTGGGCACGTTTGGACTGATAGTGGTCGAGATAGGGAACTCGAGCACATTTGGACTAATTTGGCCGAGGTAGGTAACTCGGGCATATTTGGACTGAGGGTGGACGAGATAAGCAACTCGAGCACATTTGTTTTGGTTGCCAAGATATGGAACTCGGGCACAATTTGAATCTGGCGCCTGATCTCCTGGGCATGTGGGTGTTGTTTTCACGCTACGTTCCCACGTGCATGTGATCTTCCGTCAACTTGTGGGTCTCATGTGCACATCTTCTAATTTTATTTCTGTAATAATTTTTTAGGGCTGACATAGAGTATCTGCAATAGGGGTCTATATTTATTGACATTGCGAGTTCCCCAAGTAGTGTTCTCTCTCTTCCTCGAGCATGTGAACCGTCATCCGGGGGCCTTATAGCCTTCACCCTCTATAGCCTGAAGCCCCACTTGCATTCCTGCGGGTTTGCTTTCCTCGTCTCGGTTTTCCTAGTCCTTCCACCTCCACTCTCTTCAACCAGTTTAATCAAGTTGGATGTCCTCCTCGGGTTCGTCTAGTGTTGGGTCCATTCTTTCCGCTAATTCGGAAAGGACTCGGTCGTTAGGTCCCGAGGCCAGCATCTCGAGATCGTCGTCTTCGAGGATACCTTCCCCGATAGACGCAAAGTCAATAAGGGATCTCGAGATCATGAAATCATGTCATGATGTTGTCTCGGTTGTAACCGATGAATCCCTTGGGTCAATCCGGGAGTGTTATAGCATCCCGGAAGAGTATGCTTTGCAAGCTTCGTTGCCCGAGCAACGACCATACACTCCTGAGTCTTCCGAGCTAAGTATCTCGATGGATGAGTTTGAGGTCGGCTTGCGCTTCCCTCTCCATTCCACCATAGTGGAATGCCTTCGATGGTGGAGAATTTCTCCAAGTCAAGTGGTGCTCAACTCATGGCGCTACCTTATTGCGTTTCTCGGCGAGTGCCAAGGTGTCACGAACGGACGTCGCTCAACCGCAACATCTTCGCTTCATAAACCGTTCGTTGCTTTTTCTTGCTTGTACATATGTTTGGCAGTTTGTTTTGCCTTGAGTTTATGTATTTTTACCTAAGAAATATGAGCGAAAGTAGTGCAGAAGGCTGCAGAACGGTCGTTCGCTGCACAGAGCCAAAACAACCCTATTTTTGGGTCTTTTTCTTGTGCCACGGCAACCTTTCTGAGCGGTGCGAAATGTCAGCCATTTTAGCACCTTGGAACCCCCCGGGTGGCACCGGGCTGGATGGGGCTCTGGGTATATGTCGAGCATAGGCGTTCATCAGCAATTGAACTTGTCTTGTGTCTGATACCTTGGGAACCGTCGTTTGCGGACTTGCGACCGTTCCTACAACCCTCCAAAGTCCTATTTCGCTCTCTTTTCTCAGCTGCACTCAAGGTGTTCGACAAATTGTGTGTATAGCTTTCCGCTTTGCGAGACGCCGGGACGTGTCCGTCGCTCGCTTCTAAACTAATAAACTTCTTCTTTGCAGGTCCTACGGGACCTTAAGAGGTTGTAAGAGGGCTGACCCTATGCGGACAGATAACGCTTTGGGCGTTTCATGACTTAGGCAATCCCAGCTAAGTCCAGAACAGTGGGCAAGGTTGCTTCATGACTTTGGCAATTTCAGCTAAGTCTTCGGGAGGGCCGCAAGGGTGCCGCACGGCTTAGGCAAATTCAGCTAAGCCCGTGACAGTGTGGTATCAGAGCAGGCAAGCAATTCATACAAATAGCGAAGAAGATTCACAATTTCGCCATGGTGAGACATCGTGGTGAATCGAGCAAGATGGGGCAAGCGAGACCCTTGCTCCAAGCAGCCGCAGGTGGGCTGCAAGTGCAAACTCGCTCGCAAACTGCTGGAGCTGCTTATGAGGAGCGCGTCAGTGAACAAGACGAGTGTTAAGTTGGGTATTCTCCACGAGAGGAGGAGGCGCCATCTGTAGTGCCAACCGGGAAGAAGGGCCACAAAGAGAGACTTATAATGGCGGAAACCCGCCTCGATGTTCTTGAAGTGAGCGTGGAGGAACTCTACCAAGGCCAAGGAAGGCTACTTGGGGTAGAGAGCTCACAAGAAGAAGCTGAAACTCGGATCAAGAATGTTGAATCCCTGATTGATCAACTGACAGAGGACACCAAAGATTCCGTACGACATCTACATGAAGTTGTGGCAGAACTCACGGCTAAGGTGATGGTGTTAACAAGGACTCTTGATGCGGGAGGGAACAACACCCGCGTTGCGCCACTACAACACTTTAGAGCACCGGAGCCGTAGTGCTACGGAGGTGCTAGGGATGCCAAAGAGCTTGAAAATTTCATGTTCGACATGGAACAATATTTTTGTGCTACAAGTCTCGATTCTGAAGAAACCAAAGTTGCGATAGCAACAATGTATCTGAATGGGGATGCAAAACTTTCGTGTCGAACTCGTTGGGAAGAGATCCAACAAGGCCGATGTCGAGTGGATACATGGGGAGACTTGAAGCGAGAGTTGAGAACTCAGTTCTTGCCCGAGAACACAGAGTTTGTCGCAAGAAGGAAATTGAGATAACTCCGCTAGAGTACAATAATCCGAGACTATGTGAAACAATTTTCAGCACTGATGCTGGATATTCGGGACATGTCTGAGAAAGACAAGCTATTCAGCTTGCTCAATGGCTTGAAGCCATGGGCACAATAAGAACTACATTGGAGGAATGTCACTGACGTAGTCGGGGCAATTGCAGCCGCGAAAAGACTGACTGACTTTGTTTCTTCGAAGGATTCGAGAAAGAAGAAACACTCTTCGGGAAATCGCTCATCTAAATACTCTCGAGCGAAGGAGTCTGTGGGCGAGCAAAAGAAGAAGAATTTCCACAAGGGACCTGGCTCAAGAGGTAGAGTCCCAAAGTCTAGTGGATGCTTCTTGTGTGGAGGACCACACAAAGTGAGGGAGTGCCCACAAAAACAGGCACTCAATGCTCTAACGGCATCGGTTCTATCCCGTAAGTCAGACAAGGGCAAAGCTATCGCCCTTAGTTCGAGCAGTTCTGACTCCAGTAGCGACAGTGAGGCGTCGCAAGGACCCAGGATGGGAGCAATGCGTTTGTTGAATGCGTTGCGGGGTCCATTCCTGAACTTCTTGTGCACGCAGCGAAGTTGGTGCCAGTACCATTCCTGAACTTCTTGTGTCTAATGGGAGGTGACGATCCCTGCATGGTTCCAGTTTCTCGGGGAGGAACCAAGGTCCTACAACAAATATCGGCTTTACAATTGAAGAAAGGGGTACGAAAAGGTGAATCAACCTTTGTAGCGGCTATGAAGCTAGAGACACCTGATGGGGAAGCCATTCAGGAACCTGCTGTTGTGGCGAACATCCTGAAGGAGTTCTCAGATGTGATGCCAACAGTATTGCCGAGAACTCTACCACCACGTAGAGGCGTGGATCATCTTATTGAGCTGGAGCCAGGAATTAAGCCTCAAGCGAGACCACCATACCGTATGGCCCCTCCAGAGTTGGCGAAATTAAGGAAGCAGTTAGATGAGCTGCTAAGTGGTGGTCTTATCCGTAGTTCCAAAGCACCTTTCGGAGCTCCAGTCCTCTTTCAGAAGAAACAAGATGGGAGTCTCTGATTATGCATCGATTATCGAGCCCTTAACAAGATGACGGTGAAGAACAAGTACCCTATCCCGCTCATCGCAGACTTGTTCGATCAATTGGGCAAGACAAAGTACTTCTCCAAACTCGACCTTTGGTCGGGGTATTGCCAGGTGCGCATTGCAGAAGGTGATGAGGCAAAGATGACTTGTGTGACCAAGTATGGAGCATTCGAGTTCTTGGTGATGCCTTTCGGCTTAACCAATGGCCACATTCTGCACTCTAATGAACCAGCTGTTCAAGGAGTATCTGGACAAGTTTGTGGTCGTCTACTTAGACGATATCGTCGTTTATAGCCAAACACTTGAGGAGCATGTTAGACACCTCCAAACAATTTTCAAAGTTCTCAAGGAGAACACCTTGTTCGTGAAGAGGGAAAAGTACTATTTCGCCCAAACAGAGATTTTATTCTTGGGGCATCGAATTGGCAATGGTTCCATCCGAATGGACCAGTCTAAGGTGCAAGCTGTGGCGGACTGGCGAACACCAAAGAAGGTACCACAGTTGAGATCCTTCCTTGGGTTCGTCAACTATTATCGGCGCTTCATAGCGGGGTATTCGAAGTGCGCAGCTCCGTTGACGGAGTTGCTAAAGAAGGAGATGGTCGAACAAATGTGAGGTGACATTTCAAGACCTAAAAACTGCTGTGTTGGAGGAACCTGTACTCAGATTGTCGGACTATAGAAAGTCTTTTTAAGTCCATACAGATGCTTCTGATTTTGCTATTAGAGGAGTTCTTATGCAGGAGGGTCATCCGGTGGCCTACGAGAGTCGCAAGCTCAACGAGACCGGACGGCGATATCCTGTGCATGAGAAGGAGATGACAGCGGTGGTCCACTGTCTACGAGTATGGCAACACTACCTTCTGGGAGCACCATTTATGCTAAGGACAGACAATGTCGCATTGAGTTACTTCCAAACTCAAAAGAAACTCTCCCCAAAGCAAGCATGATGGCGTGAACTCCTGAAAGAGTGTCACAATTCCCTTTGGGCTGGACATCCGGGTATCCACCGAACAATGGCTCTCGTGGAGAGGGCCTTCTATTGACCGAAAATGGAGACAGGCGTGGAGGAATATGTTCGAACATGCCTTACTTGTCAACAGGACAAGGTAGAGCAGCAGAAGCCAGTGGGACTTTTGGAGCCGCTGCTCGTACTAGAAAGTCCTTGGGAGAGCATTTCCTTGGACTTCATATCAAGCTTGCCCGCAGTAGGGGGACTTGGATCGATACTCGTGGTAGTTGATCGATTTTGGAAGTATGCAACATTCATTGCTGCACCCCTACATTGCTCAGCGGAGGAGGCAGCTAAGTTGATGATGAAGAATGTTGTGAAGTTTTGGGGAGTCCCACACAACATCATTAGTGATCGAGATTCTCGGTTCTTGGGACGATTCTGGACCGAGTTGTTCAAGTTGTTGGGATCTAAATTATACTTCTCCACAAGCCTCCACCCCTAAATGGATGGCCAAACAGAAAGAATCAACTCGCTCTTGGAGCGATATCTTCGGCACTATGTAAGTGCCAACCAACGAGATTGGGTGAAGCTGTTGGACATAGCCCAATTCTCCTATAACTTGCAACGGAGCTCTGCATCCAACAAGAGCCCATTTGAGATTATTATGGGACAACAACCATCAACTCCTCACACCCTGATTATTGGCTATATAGGGAGTAGCCCATCAGCCTATCACTTTGCAAAGGAATGGCATCGCAATGCAGATATTATGCGGGCTTACTTGGAGAAGGCGGCCAAGAAGATGAAGAAGTGGGCAGACTTGGGGAGGCGACCACAAGAGTTTAAAGTGGGCGACATGGTGTTGGTGAAGCTCCAACCAGCATCACTCCGGTTCTTTAGGCACAGAGTGCACAAAGGATTGGTGCGCAAATATGAAGGGCATTTCCCAATCATCAGCAGAGTAGGCAATGTCTCATACAAGTTGCAACTACCAGCATGGTTCAAAATTCATAATGTCTTCCATGCGAGCAACTTGAAAGCCTACCACTCATATTCGCAAGATGATTCTCGAAATGTTCCAACTCGACTACCCCCCACCAGAGCCTCTTACGAGAAGCGAGTTGAAACTATTCTGGTGGATCGTAAGATAAAGCTACCCAATGGAGCACAGCAAATTGAGTACTTGGTGAAGTGACAAAAGATTCTCAAACAGAAGCCAGTTGGGAGCCAGAAGATGCCCTACGACATGAAGAAGCTCACGTCAAAGCCTACCAACAAGCGTCGACGAGGGCGTCGACAGTTTAAGTGGGGAGAATGTCACGAACGTACGTCGCTCAACCGCAACATCTTCGCTTCGTGAACTGTTTGTTGCTTTTTCTTGCTTGTACATATGTTTGACAGCTTGTTTTGCCTTGAGTTTGTGTTTTTACCTAAAAAATGTGAGTGAAAGTAGTGTAGAAGGCTGCAGAACGGTCGTTCGCTGCACAAAGCCAAAACAGCCCTGTTTTTGGGTCTTTTTCGTGTGTCATGGCAACCTTTCTGAGCGGTACGAAATGTCAATCATTTCAGCACCGGGCTGGATGAGGCTCCGGGTATATGTCGGGCGTAGGCGTTCATCAGCAATTGAACTTGTCTTGCGTTCGATACCTTGGGAACCATCGTTTGCGGACTTGCGACCGTTCGTACAACCCTCCAAAGTCCTATTTCGCTCTCTTTCTCTCTTTTCTCAGCTGCACTCAATGTGTTCGACAAATTGCTTGTATAGCTTTCCGCTTTGCGAGACGCCGGGACGTGTCCGTCGTTCGCTTCTAAACTAATCAACTTCTTCTTTGCAGGTCCTACGAGACCTTAAGAGGTTATAAGAGGGCTGACCCAGTGCGGGTAGATAACGCTTTGGGCGTTTCATGACTTAGGCAATCCCAGCTAAGTCCAGAATAGCGGGCAAGGTTGCTTCACGACTTAGGCAATTTCAGCTAAGTCTTCGGGAGGGCCGCAAGGGTGCCACATGGCTTAGGCAAATTCAGCTAAGCCCGTGACAAAGGGGTAGGTATTGTACCTTCGCGGACCTTATTTTTGGCTTGTTTTCATCTTTGCAAAAGTTGGGGAAGATATTACTTGATGGCCTAGGCTGGTTTCAAAGTCAGTGGGGCATCGACCAACAACAAGAATTGGATGTTTCGGTATCTGTTTGTTAGTAACCCAAAGTGTGGATTCCGGGTTGACTGGTCGATCCATCTGATTAACAACGTTCCCCCTTTTCTTTCTGGGAGGAGTCTATCACATTTAATAGGCTCAAGGGGATACTTTCCATTTCGCAGGCAATCTGAGACATGACCAAGCTCTATTTGGTCGAGGCGGGCCTCAGCCCTGCTCCTCAGGGTAGATTTAGTTTTTTAGCAAAAACTAAAAAAGATGTGGTTAATAGCAGTAAAAAGTTTGACAAAATTTTGACAGTGTAACAGTAGGGAAATAGGGCAAAAGACGGAAGCCAGATCATTTGTCGTAAAATTCTAGCACTGCATGATGATGAAAGAAGTCACAATAAAATTGGTTCCAAAAGGAATTTTTTTTATAAAAATCAATCGTAGATGAAAGCTAAGTTGATTTATGGAATTGTGTAAAATTTTTGGCCAAAAAGGATAAGAAATAAACCGGTTTCAAGAGGCAAATAGGCGGCTAAAAATTTCTGCAACATTTCACCTTCGCAAACATGATAACGTTTGCGACTAACGAAATTTGCAGCGGATAAAATTTGAAAAAATTCTTCAACATGTAAGGTAAAGGATCTTGCAGTATTGAAGAGGCGTGAGTGATAAAAATATACCAGATTTCTAAATATTGATGCAGATGACGGTAGTAGATTGATGGATCTGCAGCTTGGTGGGCGACGGTGGAGGCGACATCAAAAGCAAGTCACTCAACAATCCATCCCAAGTGTGAGAGAGACCAAAGGAACCATCGGTAGAGCTCCCCGTGGATATATGAGTTTAGCTCTTCAAGATGGATCAATGGCTAGAGGATATCAAGAAGGAAATCAGGCAAGGAAGTAAATTAAAGCCGATCCATATCTAAGGTCCTCCTTTATCATAAGTATCATGGAGTAGCTAATCCCATAGGGATTTTGAATGCCAACCTTGGAACTAAATGAAGGAAGTTCTGTCCCCCCAACAAATATATAGTTGTATTAATCTTGCAAATGATACTGTTCGAGATAATAAATTCTCTCATGTGTCATACTTCTGTGGTCGGAAGCCCCCTCGCTCGTCCCAGAGAAGTCGATCACACCCCACCTTAGGGTGGAGCACAACTCGCGGGAGCCTGACACGTTATCATCGAACTCAACCGATTTGCTCCGAGTGCAGCTTCAGCATGTGAACAAGTGATTAGATGAGGTGTAGAAAGAGGTCACAAAGTCAAAGGAGGAGGCCGGTGAAAGCTCGAAGCGAGGTTCACCCTTTGCTCCCGAGATACAAGACAAGCCAATATCAACTAATTTCAGGCTGGCTGCCCTGGAGTCGTACGATGACAGCTCAGATCCGTCCGAACATGTGGCTACTTTCCGAGCTCAGATGGCCTTGTATGATTCGTTTGACGCTCTCATGTGTCGGGTCTTCCCCACCACTTTAAGGGGACCAGCTCGGATGTAGTACAGTCGGCTCAAATCGGTCTCAGTTTTCTCATTTGACCAGCTCGCAAGGGAACTAGAGCAAAATTTTCTGGCAAATACCCGACCAAAGCCCACTATTGCTTCGCTCCTCAGAATTGCGCAAGGGAGGGAGGAACCACTCTCTCGATTCGTTAGTCGATTTTCAACCGAGATCCAAGCGATCCCCGACGCTCATCCCTCCTTGTTTATCCAAGCATTCCTAATGGGGATACGACCTTCCAAGCTGTTCTGGTCGTTGGTGGAAAAACCTCCGACCATGGTTCCTGAGATGATGTAGAGAGCCAATCATTACATTGCAACCAAGACCCTAATTGCTAGAAAACAGGAGGAACACAAGGGCCCCAAGCGGAACAGTCTCGGAGGTCCACCTCGGGACCTTCAAGAAGGAAGATAGAGGGGTCAGATCTCAACCGGTCGAGACTGTCGACTACCCCCCTCAACTCAACACATACTAAGATCTTCCTCCAGATACAGAGAAAGGGACTCTTAGCTCCCCCAAATCCAATCAAGACATGCCCTGAGGATTAAGACAAGAGAAGATACTAAAGTTTCCAATGGGAATACGACCATGACACCGAAGAATGCCGAGACCTCAAAAATCAGATCGAGGACTTAATCCACCAAGGGCATCTCGGTCGTTATTTTCGAGATCAGAAAAGCAACCAATAATGAAGTAGAGTATGAGGCATTGCTCCTCGGGTTAAGGCTAGCAACAGAGCTTCAGGTGGAGGAAATCGAGACCTACACCAATTCCCAATTGGTAGCCGGGCAGGTCCGAGGAGAGTTCGAAGCTCGGGATGCTACCATGGCAAAATACCTGACCAAGGCATGTCGATTGATCAATGCCTTTCACCGTTTTACCATCACTAAGGTGCCCCGGGCCGAGAAGTCACATGCAGATTCACTAGCAAAGCTTGCTTCAGATCAAAGCATTAACGAGCAAATCGCCCAATTGACAAGGCTCACCCGACCTTCTATCGGCACACCAGAGGTGGTCGTGGTAGAAGCTGAGCGAAGCTGGGTTGACGAACTCCTCCGTTTCAAGATCGACGACATCCTCCCTGATGGTGCAGTCGAGGCACGTCGGGAAGCGGTCGGGATGCTGGTATTGCGTGGTCAACGGGCGCCTTTATAGAAGAGGATTCAATCGACCTTTGCTTCGATGCCTGCGCCCAAGTGAAGCACAAATAACCTTGGCCGAGGTACATGAAGGGGTATGTGGGGAGCACATCAACGCCTACACTCTAGCTCACAAAATCCTCAAGCAAGGCTACTATTGGCCGACGATGCGCTAGGATGCTCAAATATATGTACAAAAATGTAAGAAGTGCCAACGCCATGCCCATGTGCAGCACCAGCCGGCAACCCCCTTGATGACTTCTGACGTGGCCCGGTCATTTGCCGGGGTAGCAGGCTCCTTTCCCCAACCAGCTCCCTTCCTCGAGCTGCCCTCGCCGTGACATGACTTGTGCTTTTGATCGGATATCTTGACCCGCTTCGCGGGTCGAGTCGCACCCGTCTGCTTAGAAGCTGAAGCCCCGACCGACCTCTTTGGAGGGGCACTAACATGCACTTCCTCGACTTCCAATGGTGAGGAAGGGACTCGGGCGATTGTAACGGGACTGCCACCCGACATTTTGGGCATCCCTCATAGTTTGGAAAAGTCCATGGTGACTGTATTCTGCCCGAGAAGTTAGTACAACATGTCTTAGAAAATGTTGCTAAAAAACTAAATCTACCCCGAGGAGCAGGGTTGAGGCTCGCATCGACCAACCAGAGCTCAGTAATGTCTCAGATTGCCCGCAAAATGGAAAGTATCCCCTTGAGCCTATTAACTGTGATAGACTCCTCCCAGAAAGAAAAGGGGGAACATTGTTAATCGGATGGATCGACCAGTCAACTCGAAATCCCCACTTTGGGTTACTAACAAACAGATGCCGAAACTTCCAACTCTTGTTATTGGTTGATGCCCCACTGACTTTGAAACCAGCCTAGGCCATCAAGTAATATCTGCCCCGACTTTTGCAGAGACGAAAACAAGCCAAAAACAAGGTCCGGGAAGGTATAATACCTACCCCTTGGCACTCGCCGAGAAACGCAATAAGGTAGCACAATGAGTTGAGCACCACTTAACTTGGAGAAATTCTCCACCATCGAAGGCATTCCACTATGGTGGAATGGAGAGGGAAGCGCAAGCCGGCCTCCAACGCATCCATCGAGATACTTACTTCGGAAGACTCAGGTGTATATGGTCGTTGTTCGGGCAACGGAGCTTGCAAAGCATACTCTTCCGGGATGCTACAACACTCTCGGATTGACCCAAGGGATTCATCGGTTACAACCGAGACAACAGCATGACATGATTTCATGATCTTGAGATCCCTTACTGACTGTGCGTCTATCAGAGAAGGTATCCTCGAAGACGACGATCTCGAGATGCTGGTCTCGAGGCCTATCGACCGAGTCCTTTCCGAACTAGCGTAAAGAATGGACCCTACACTAGACGAACCCGAGGAGGACATCCAACTTGATTAAACTGGTTGAAGAGAGTGGAGGTGGAAGGACTAGGAAAATCGAAACGAGGAAAGCAAACCAGGAGGAATGCAAGGGGGACTTCCGGCTACAGAGGGTGAAGGCTATAAGGCCCCCGGATGGCAGTTCGCATGCCTGAGGTAGAGAGAGAACACTACAAGGGGAACTCACAATGTCAATAAATACAGACCCCTATTGCGGATACGCCATGTCAGCCCTAAAAAATTATTGCAAAAATAAAATTAGAAGATGTGCACATGAGACACACACGTTTACGGAAGATCACACGCACGTGGGAACGTAGCGTGAAAACAACACCCACATGCCCAGGAGATCAGGCGCCAGATTCGTGTGTTTGAGTCATGCAGACCAGAATGTAAACTCATGCTAAGGCAAGGGTCGGGGTACATTTCCTTATCTTGGCCACCATCAATCCAAATGTGCCCGAGTTCTCTATCTCGGCCACCATAAGTCCAAATGTGCCTGAGTTCCCTATCTCGACCACTATCAGTCCAAACGTGCCCGAGTTGCTTATCTCGGCCACCCTTAGTCTAAACGTGCCCGAGTTGCTTATCTCAGCCACCCTCAGTCTAAACGTGCCCAAGTTCCCTATCTCAACCACCATCAGTTCAAACGTGCCCGAGTTGCTTATCTCAACCACCCTTAGTCCAAATGTGCCCGAGTTACCTATCTCGACCGCATAAGTCCAAATGTGCCAGAGTTCCCTATCTTGGCCACCAACCAAATGTGCTCGAGTTGCTTATCTCGACCACCCTCAGTCCAAATATGCCCAAGTTACCTACCTCGGCCAAATTAGTCCAAATGTGCCCGAGTTCCCTATCTCGGTCACCATTAGTCCAAACGTGCCCGAGTTGCTTATCTCGGCCACCCACAGTCCAAATGTGCCCGAGTTACCTACCTCGGCCAAATCAGTCTGAATGTGCCCAAGTTCCCTATCTCGGCCACCATCAATCCAAACGTCTCCGAGTTGCTTATCTCGGTCACCCTTAGTCCAAAAGTGCCCGAGTTACCTATCTCGGCCGCATCAGTCCAAATGTGCTCGAGTTGCCTACCTCGGCCACATTAGTCCAAATGTGCCCGGCTTGCCCATCTCTACCATCATCATACTCCGAGTCCCCAAAGTCCTCAGCTCGACCACAACCATTCTTGGACGCCCGAGACAACTACTCGGCTTTGTGAACCTTCGAGCCAAGGACCACCAGTCAAGACCCAATGACAAGTTAAAGAATGCATACGATCGGCCACAGTGGCGACGCCCACCGAAGTGAGGTAAGAAGGGAGAGAATGATAGGGCCAATAATGGCCGGCCCATCAGCACCATGGCACGACACCCCCCTTCCAACCACATCACGATGCTACCAGGTCGGACGCACGTTAGATGCCGACCAGGCCTCGGCCAGGATAGCCGGGAAACCCGGCACGTCGACCGACCGATAGTACAACTGACGGCTGGCGATTGACGGTGCAGCTAAAGGCGTGCAGTGCCGTTAGAGGACCCAAGAACCTCGCAAAAGATTGTACCCGTCGACGCCAAGTACTGTAACAATGGAAATGACAACGACTCGGTACGATCACCTCCTCCTTCGCAGGTATAAAAACCCTAAGGCGACCGCTAATAAGGAGGGATTGACAACCCGATAAGCTCATTCTCATTAACTCAATCCTACCCCTGACTTGAGCGTCGGAGGGACTCGACCAAGTTCCAACAACTCGATCAGGGTCTTTTTGCAGGAGGGTCGAGTCGACCTGCCACCAAAGGAGCCAACCTGAAGTCGAGGCCGACCTGAGGTCGGGACCGAACAACCACTCCACCATTCCACGGAGGCGAGCTTGTGCACACGAATAATCTCCTCGGGCTGACTCATCAGTCTACATCGCGGAAACACCCCAACACTTAATAATAGATATGTTCTTGAGTAAAAAATAGAAAGAAAAAAAAAAACAGCCACCAAAAGCATATACTTGCGGTTAATACATCCGGTGGTGCGTGGCATTAGGTGTCGACCATTCCCGGCCTCAGCCTCGGCCAACCCCCGCTGTCCTTAAACCTCTCGCTTCATGGGTTTACTAAATATTTATTCTTCACGCAACATAAATAGATCTTGAAGCCTCTCCCTCTCTCCATCACTTGTTGTTTCTTCCTTCCTTCCTTCCTTCCTTTGTCATGGGACCGAGAGCTCGATGGAGTTTCGTGCTGCTCTGCGCGCTGCTGTCGGTGCTGATCGCCTCCTTGCATGGCAGGGCGACCGAGAGCTTCCGTTACACGCATCATCTTGGCAATGGCACGTCGCCGGGGAGGAGGGAGGGAGCGAGCGGCATCAGCTGCAACATGTTCCGAGGCAGCTGGGTCTACGACGAGTCCTACCCGCTCTACGTCTCCTCCACCTGCCCCTTCCTCGATCCGGAGTTCGACTGCCAGCGCTACGGCCGGCCCGACAAGTCGTACCTCAAGTACCGGTGGCAGCCTGATGCTTGTGAGCTCCCAAGGTTGGTCGCTGTCACCGCCACCACCACCTTCTTCTTCTTCCTCTCTTTCGTTCATTACTTGGCAGCCACTTGCATTTAATGCATGCTCTTGTGAAGGTTCAATGGTTTGGATCTGCTGAGGAGGTGGAAAGGAAAGAAGATTATGTTCGTGGGCGATTCCATCAGCTTCAACCAGTGGCAGTCACTCGTCTGCATGCTTCACGCCGCCGTCCCCGACGCCAAGACGACCTACAAAAAGAACGAAACGCTCTCCACTATAACATTCACGGTGCCGGCCTCCTCTCCTCTCTTCTCCTCCTCCTTCTCCCTCGGACTCCCATCTCCTTTGTTCTCTAAATTCGCCAAGTGCTCAATCATGACCACTGCTTTCGTCAATCGCTGTTGACATATTAATCGTCTGTTCTTTTTGTTTGTGGCGACAAACACCTCAAACGTTCACAGTCACAACTTGCATAACATTTTCTACTTTTACCTTCTCCCTGGATTTGACATCTCCTGAGCTCATGTAACGAGGCCTAATGGCCGAACACCATCCATGCATCGCAGTTGGTGCATATTTCAACCTACATAACTTTGTCTTGGATTTTAGCCAACGGAGAACATGAATCAAAGGGCAGCTAACCAGATGCAGTATTGCAGGACTATGGCGTGTCGGTGATGCGGTACCAGAGCACCTACCTGGTGGACATCGTGGAGGAAAGCATCGGCCGCGTGCTGAGGCTCGACTCCATCTCCGGCGCGGCCTGGCTGGGCGTCGACGCGCTGGTCTTCAACACATGGCACTGGTGGTCACACACAGGGAATAAGCAACCGTGTGAGACCTGCCCTGCTCACAGATGCCCTCTCTGTCTTGCCTCCCCCGCTCCTCTCACCCTGTATGACAAGAAGCAATTTTGTGGCGCAGATGGGACTACGTGAGAGATGGAAACAAAGTTTACAAGGACATGGATCGGTTGGTGGCCTTCAACAAGGGACTTACTACGTGGGCCAAATGGGTGGATGCCAACATCAATCCTGCCGCAACCAAAGTCTTCTTCCAAGGGATCTCCCCCACCCATTACAAGTTGCGTTATACAGATAGCACTGTGAATCCTGTGGCTTCTGTTTCATGAAGCTGATCTCTCACTGTCTTCTTCCTTCGTTCTGGCAACAGGGGAGCAGAATGGGGGGATAAGAACGCAAACAACTGTTACAGACAAACGCAACCATTAAACGGATCGACTTACCCAGGTGGTCCGATTCCAGCTCAAGGAGTAGTGACGCGCGTCCTCGGCGCCATGTCCAAACCAGCCTACCTGCTCGACATAACCTTGCTTTCTCAGCTCAGAAAAGATGCACATCCGTCTGCTTACAGTGGAGATCATCCTGGCATGGATTGCAGCCACTGGTGTCTCGCTGGCGTTCCCGACACCTGGAATCAGATCCTGTACGCAGCACTTCTTTGATGGAAACGACACCTGCAACAAGACTTGTGCAAAGACCATCAAAGCATGCAACTGGTAACCAGTTAGCATGAATTATCTGCTCCAGCATCTATTAGTGAATTGGTCATTGATCACATGATGTATGTATATGGTATTCCTGATTCAAATGGTGTGCCTTCATTACTGAAAAAAAAATCCCCTTGCTTAAATTACAAATTCAAAAGAGAAGACTCAAGTAGAGGCAGATTGTAACATTGTCCTTTGTCATGCTAATAAGTTTCAGTGGAACTCAGTCCTTTGTCATGCTGACCAACACATGCACTGCGTAGTTGGCCGGTTGGGGATCTTCCTCTGTGGCTTCCTCTTCAGGTTCGAACTCTCCTCGGACCTGCCCAGATACCAATTGGGAATCGGTGTAGGTCTCGATTTCCTCCACCTGAAGCTCTGCTGCTAGCCTTAACCCGAGGAGCAATGCCTCGTACTCTGCTTCATTATTGGTGGCTTAAAAGTCGAGGCGCAGTACTTGTTCGTAGACTTGGTTTGTCGGGCTCTATAGAACGAGGCCTACACCCCCTCGCTTGGCATTAGCCGATCCGTCCACGTATAATTTCCAAACAAAAGGCGGATCAAATGAGTTGCGCATGGGGTAAATTTCGTAATAAAGTCGGTCATTGCTTATGCCTTGACGGCTGTCCTGGGCACATACTCGAGGTTGAACTTCCCCGCATCCGATCTACAACATCGAATTTAGATAAAATATGACAAAGTGACTAGTCGATTATTACCTTGATGGGGTGCCCTTGAAAGTATGACCTTAGCTTTCTTGCCGCCATTACTAGTGCTAGGACCAACTTCTCAACCGGAGGGTACTGCTCTTCTGGGCCGTTGAGAATGTGGCTTGAGAAGTATACGGGTCTTTCCCCTTCCTTGCTTAGCATTACTAAGACCGAACTGACGGACGTTTTCAAGGCAGCCATGTACAACCCGAGGGGTTCCCCGAGAGAAATCGTAGCAAGCTAAGGTAAGTGAGCGAGATGCGCCTTCAACTCTTGAAAGGCTTCTTCACATTACAGGGTCTAGCAGAAATGCTTTGCCTTTTTCAAAATTTGGAAAAAGGGGCAAGTCTTATCACCTACCCGAGAAATGAATCGGCTCAAAGCTGCCAGTCTCCTAGTAAGTTGCTACACTTCTTTCACCATCTTTGGGGATTTCATTTGAATGATCGCCTCCACCTTTTCTGGGTTTGCATTGATCCCTCTTTGGTGGATTACAAAGCCGAAGAATTTTCCTAAGGTGACCCCAAAAACACACTTATTAGGGTTGAGCTGCATCCCTACTCGTCTCATGGTTTAGAATGCTTTCATCAAATCATGTAGGTGATCATTTGCCATTTTGCTTTTCATAATCATGTCATCGACATAAACTTCTATAGTTTTGTCGATCTGATCTTTGAATAGGCGATTCACCATCCTTCGATAAGTGGTTTCAGTATTCTTCAACCCGAATGACATTACTTTGAAGCTATACGTGCCAACGTAGGTGATAAAGATCGTACTCTCCCGATCTCGAGGCGTCATCTGGATCTGGTTGTATCCTGAGCAGACGTCCATGAAAGAGAGCATCTCATGTCCCGATGTTACGTTGACCAGTTGATCGATCCGAGGAAGGGGATAACATTCCTTTGGGCAAACCCGACTGAGATCAATGTAGTCGATACACATCCACTAATTTTCATTAGGTTTTTTGACGAGTATAATATTTGATAACCATGTCAGATATGTGACTTCTGTAATAAAATCGGCTTCGAGTAGCCGTGACACCTCATCTTCGATTGCCCTCTGACGCTCCGGGGTGAATCTCCTCAACTTATGTTTGACGGTCTGATACCGGGACCTATATTGAGGTTGTGTTGAGCCTCCTCAGGATTAATGCCGGGCATCTCTTCCAGTGTCCACACAAACAAGTCGGAGTTCTTTCTGAGAAACTTGACCGTTTGAATTTGCTGCTCATCCGAGAGCGCAGAGCCGACCCTTAGGGTCTTGTCGGGTTGTTTTGGATCGACAACAACCTCCTTCACCCCCTCGATTGGCTCGGGGTTAAAAGTAAGCTTGCTCGGCTCACTTGGATCGGTCTTTGTGGTCAGCATCCTGGGCTTCTTTGGGAGTGTAGTAATTGTTAGGTAACATCGGTGAGACTCCCGGGGGTCGCTGCGGGCTTCGTCGACCCCTGCATTGTCGGGAACTTCATAGAGCGGTTGAATGTCGACACCACAGTCCTTAACTTGTTGAGTGTAGATCGACCAATTATAGCATTGTATGTCGATGTGAGGTTAACCACCATAAAGGTGACCATCAATGTTTTAGCCTACGGTTCCTCACTTATAGTCACCGTGAGTGTCGTCATCCCAAGAGGGGAGATGGAATCTCCTATAAACCCTGTCAATGTAGATGTTAGTAGGGTCAAGTCTCTGTCGGTTAAGCCCAGCTTCTGGAGGGCTTTAAAATATAAAATGTTCGTAAAACTCCTTGTGTCAATCAGTATCCGCTTGTCCCGGGCATTGGCGATGCACACGGTGACGACCAGAGCATCATCATGGTCCGGGTACTCTTCTCCCTGGGACGAAAGCTAATCTTAGTCGAGGTGGCGCCTCGGCCTCTTCTCGACTATGGCCCTAGTGTAGGCCATACGTGCTGAGGTGTTGTTGCCTCCAGCGGTCGGTCCACCCACTATGATGTCGATCTATTTTTCAATTGGGTTAGCTGGGCGGGGCCGTTGATCTCTTTCGAGATGCCTCTCGGGGCTGCTTTTCTGATCTCGGACATAACAACCGAGATGCCCTTGGTGGATTAAGTCCTTGATCTGATTTTTGAGGTCTTAGCATTCTTCGGTGTCATGGTCGTATTCTCATTGGAAACGTTAGTATCTTCTCCTATCTTGATCCTCGGGGCATGTCTTGATTGGATTTTGGGGAGCTAAGAGTCTCTTTCCCAGTATCTGGAGGAAGATCTCAATACGTGTTGAGTTGAGGGGGGTCGTCGACAGTCTCGACCGGTTGCGATCCGACCCCTCTATCTTCCTCCTTGAAAGTCCCGAGGTGGACCCCCGAGACTGTTCCGCTCGGGAGCACTTGTGTTCCTCCTGTTTTCCAGCAATTAGGGTCTCGGCTGCAATGTAATGATTGGCTCTCTGCATCATATCGGGAACCATGGTCGGAGGTTTTTCCACCAACAACCAGAACAGCTTGGAAGGTCTTATCCCCATTAGGAATGCTTGGATAAACAAGGAAGGATGAGCGTTGGGGACCGCTCGGATCTCGGTTGAAACCCGACTAACGAATTGAGCGAGTGGTTCCTACCTCCCTTGCCCAATGCCAAGGAGCGAAGCAACAGTGGGCTTTGGTCGGGTATTTGCTAGAAAATTTTGCTCTGGTTCCCTTGCGAGCTAGTCAAATGAGAAAACTGAGGTCGGTTTGAGCCGATTGTACCACATCTGAGATGGTCCCCTTAAAGTGGTGGAGAAGACCTGACACATGAGAGCGTCAGACGAATCATACAAGGCCATCTGAGCTTAGAAAGCAGCCACATGTTCGGACGGATTCGAGATACCATCGTACAACTCTAGGGCAAGCAGCCTGAAATTGGTTGGTATTGGCTTGTCTTATATCTCGGGAGCAAAGGGTGAACCACACTTCGAGCTTTCACCGGCCTCCTCCTTTGACTTTGTGACCTCTTTTTACACCTCATCCAATCGCTTGTTCACATGTCGAAGCTACGCTTGGAGCAAACCGGTTGAGTCTAATAACAACGTGTCAGGCTCCCGCGAGTTATGCTCCACCCCAAGGTGGGGTGTGACCGACTTCTCTGGGACGAGCGAGGGGGGCTTTCGATCAAAGAAGTATGACACATGAGAGAATTTATTATCCCAAACAGTATTATTTGCAAGATTAATACAGCTATACATTTGTTGGGGGACAGAACTTCCTTCATTTAGTTCCAAGGTTGGCATTCAAAATCCCTATGGGATTAGCTAGTCCATGATACTTTTGATAAAGGAGGATCTTAGATATGGATTGGCTTTAGGTTACATCCTTGCCTGATTTCCTTCTTGATATCCTCTAGCCATTGATCCATCTTGAAGAGCTATACTCATATATCTACAAGGAGCTCGACCGATGGTTCCTTTGGTCTCTCTCACTCTTGGGATGAATTGTTGAGTGACACGTGAGGGATTGATCAATTGTGGGAAGACAACTCTATAACTAAGTTGAGGGCTAGAGCAGGTGATGAATTGGAACTATATAATAGGGAGTGAGTAGAGTTGAGTGTAACCCATGTTGTGCCATTTATAGTAGCTATGAAAAATAAGAGGCCACAATTTGCAATATGTCAGACACAAAATGAACTTATTGAGTTAGGTTATGGAAGGTTTCTATACGTGATGATGTTGGAGGTTAGGCAAGTGGTGACGGATTGGTCATTGAATCTTGGAATAATTAGCGAAAGAGTAGAAGATTGGATAATTAGAAAAAAGAGATGAGCAGGTCCGATTGAAGGCTTGGGTCAAATTGATAGGACTCTAGCAGAGTTGAGTCCTAATCTCCCTATAAGTAGTCAATAAAACCCTGTGAGATTATAACAAAATCCCACATAGCCACTTATATCCTATAAAAAAGTGTGGTTATGGTTTAGATTGAGGACTTAGCTGCCGCCCCCTTTACTGGGTCGGTCGGCCAGGGTTTCCCCCTGCTTAGGTCGGCTAAAGAGCCAACCTAGTCGCCACCTGTTCCTACTTAGGTAGGTCGGCTATAGAAGGAGGTAAAGAGATAATTTTACTTAGACAAGCACCCCATGGGTAAGGGTTTAGAGCCCTATATAATAATGTAGCCACCCCTTCTCTTTTATCAAGTAATTATCAACTTTTATTCAGCCTTGTGCCGAGTCTAGGAGGGAGGAACCCCTACAGCGTTCCAAGGGTTGATCCCCCTCAAGGGTCAAAATCTATAGAGCTCCTTCTGGGGTTCTATCATCTAGTATTAGAGTCGCGTTCCTACTGCCCTGTTGCCATCTCAGCCACCTCCACCTTCCCAAGCAATTCCCACAATTGCTTTTGACGTCGCCTCCACCGTCGCCCACCAAGCTGCAGATCCATCAATTTGCTGTCGTCTTCTGCGTCAACATCTAGAAATCTGGTATATTTTTATCACCCACGCCTCTTCAATACTGCAAAATCCTTTACCTTACACATTGAAGAATTTTCTCAAATTTTATCCGCTGCAAATTTCGTTCGTCGTAAACATTATCATTATTGCGAAGGCGAAACGCTACAGAAATTTTCAGCCGCCTATTTGCCTCTTGAAACCAGTTATTTCTTCTCCTTTTTGGCCAAAATTTTTACACAATTCCATAAATCAACTTAGCTTTCATCTGAAATTGATTTTTGAAAAAAAATCCTTTTGGAACCGGTTTTATTGTGCCTTCTTTCATCATCACATAGTGCTGAAATTTTACTACAAAGGATCTGCCTTCCGTCTTTTGCCCTATTTCCCTACTGTTACGGTGCCAAAATTTTGTTAAACTTTTTACTGGTATTGACCACATATGAACTAATGGTTTTCGCATATTTTTCTTGAATTTTCATTTGAAATTTACATCAAGAATTCATCGATTCTCCGATGTAAAATATGTTCGGTAGGACATCACATCGCAGCACCTTTCCAAACCGCATTCTCTTTCTCTTATCTTCAAACCGTACCATCCTCACCAAAAACCCTTCCAAATCGTAACCTAAACCGATCCCAAATAGCCACCCAAATCAGCCTTAAACCGCAGCCTACTCCCATCTAAACCGATCCACTCGTCCAACCGGCCACCATCTCTCCAAAAATTCTCATGCCACTAACCTATCAATAGAAAAAAGATCTTAATATTACAGATCTAGAGGCATATACCATGGCATCAAAGGAGGCCATCAACACTAAGTTCGAAGCCTTTGAAAGTCCTATAGAGGAGAAACTTTTCACCAAATTCAGCATAGGCCGACCATCAAGTCCGAGGAAGTCACAACATGGAGAGACTTCAGATCGACGAGACGATCTTCAAGAGCATGGACACATCATCCCTGATCAGAATAATCCATGCATGAAGGTGGACTTCCCAAGATGGGAAGAAGGAGACCCGATCGGATGGATCTCGCACGTGGAGCGCTATTTTTGGTTCTATCGAACCGCCGACGCTACACGGGTGGAGATTATTGTCATTCACCTTGAGGGAGATGCTATTCAGTAGTTTAATTGGTTTGAGCACACCCATGGAGGACTCTCTTGGCAGCGATTCAAGGAAGGACTACTAAACCGCTTCGGACCAACCGATTTTGATAACATCGATGGACAATTATATAACCAAACTGTGGATTGGTCTGAGAAATAACTTTTAGGGACTTTTATCGAGGGCCTAAAGCTGGAGATTCGAGGAGAAGTAAAGGAGCAACAATCGTACACTCTTATGGCGACGATCTCCTTCGCGCGTATCCAGGAAGAACGATTGAACCATAAGGTACGAAGCACAAGGGTCGCTCCCGACCAACCATGCCGAGGCCTATAGCCGCCTCTACTACCATCTGAACACCCGCACCAAAAAAATCGACAAGAGACGATCTTCACGAGCTAAGGGGTTATGTTGGCACTACGACAAACCGAGGAGCCGCGAACATCGCACTGCAAAAAGGGTCAACTCCTCGTGATTGAACCAGTGGAGGATGAGGATAGCGAACCATCTGAAGAAGTCCCCAAACCTGAAGAGGAAGCCATGGAGGAAGATCCCCAACCAGCCAACTACGCAGTGCATGCGTTGGTCGGCTACTCTAACCCGCTAACGATGAAAGTTGGAGGACTTCTAAAATAGCAACTCATCACCATTCTCATCGACATGGGCAATACAAATAACTTTCTCAATAATAAGGTTGTTGCAAGTATGATGCTTCAAATCGAAGGTTGCAACAAGTTCGATGTAAAGGTCACCGACGGTCGAATCCTCAATTGCGACCAATGGTGCCCGCGGGTGAAACTGCTCCTCCAATACCAAGAAGTGATAGTCGATTTCTTCCTCCTACCCATCGATGATTATGAAGCCATGCTTAGGATCGAACGGCTCACAACACTAGGTGATATCTCCTGAAATTTTTTTAAACTAATTATGAAGTTTTATTGTAAAGGAAGACAGGTCACATTGCGAGACAAGCGCGGGAGCCATATTTACATCGTTTCGACGCAACGGATGGAGAAAGTTTTGCACAAAGAACATGAAGGATTTTTTATGCATATCTAGCAGCCATCCAAGGAGGATAACATGCAAAATTCAGATCCTAAGCTTGCCCTCTTACTGGATGAATTCACGGATGTTTTCATGGAGCTGCGAGGGCTGCCCCCAACCGACCGCATGACCACCGCATACCTATTCTGCAGGGCAAACCTCCATCAAATTTGAGACCATACCACTATCCTCACTTGTAGAAGGATGAGATTGAGAACATCATCAAAGAGATGCGAGACACCAGAGTAATTCGACCAAGCTGCAGCCCTTACTCTTCATCAATGTTGCTAGTACGCAAGAAGGATGGTACGTGACGGATGTGCGTTGATTACCGGGCTTAGAACGCCATCACCATCAAAGATAAATATCCTATACCAGTCTTAGATGAGCTCTTGGATGAATTAAAAGGAGCCCGAGTCTTGATAAAATTGGATCTTCGTTTCGGTTACCACTAGATTCGGGTATGCGCTGAAGATGTCTCGAAAACTACATTCAGCACACATAACGACCACTACGAGTTTCTGGTAATGCCTTTCGGACTTACGAATGCTCCTTCCACTTTTCAATGCTTGATGAATAACATCTTTTAGAGTTTTTTATGCAAGTTTGTGTTGGTATTTTTTGATGATGTTCTCATTTATAGCCCTACACTTGATATACATTTTCAGCACTTACGAACTGTTATAACGATTCTTCGGGAGAACACCCTTTATGTTAAACAGTCAAAGTGTAGCTTTTTACAACGTAAAGTGGAGTATCTAGGGCACATCATATCAGAGGATGGAGTAGCGGTAGTCCTGACAAAGATTAAGGCAATGCAAGGATGGTCGAGACCTACAAACATAAAATCACTGTGCGGCTTCCTTGGACTCATGGGCTACTACCAGAAATTTGTGAAGAATTATGGCAAGATTAGTGCCCTGCTCACGTCCCTACTAAAGAAAGACTCTTTCTTGTGGTCGAAACAAGCTTCTACAGCCTTTGAATGACTCAAGGTAGCCATGACAATGACACCAGTCCTAGCGCTACCTGATTTCAGTAGCACCTTAATAATTGAGGTCAACGCGTCCGAAGTTAGGATTGGAGTTGTTCTAATGCAAGATGGCCAACCTCTTGCTTACACCAGCAAGGCCTTGTCTCCCTTACATCTTAAAATGTCGATGTATGATAAAGAAATATTTGTCATTGTACAACTTCTCGACTTTGATTATGAAATTACTTATCGAAAAGGAAAAGAGAATATTGTTGCAGATGCTCTATCTAGGCTACCGGGACTAGCTGAAATTTCAGTCATCTCCCTTCCCTCCACCGACTTCCTCGACAACATTAGAGAGGAGTGGAAGAATGATTCAGAAACCCGAGGCATCATAGAAAAATTGGAGAAGGATCCGGGTTCAATGGGGCACTACACATGAGATTCGAAAGACTTACGCTACAAAGACCGAATTATTGTCATTCTTTCTTCCTCTTACATCCAAGTTATTTTGCATAAGATGCATTCTTCACTTTCGGCGGGGCACTCTGGATTTCTAAGGACTTACAAAAGGGTGAAACAAAACTTCTTCTGGAAAGGCATGAAAAATTGATTTATGACTATGTGTCCAAATGTAATGTATGTTAGAAGTAGAAAGGTGAAACGATGGCAAATCCGGGAAAACTACAACCGCTACCTATACCAGATTCAACTTGGACTGACATCTCCATGGATTTCATCAAAGGGCTGCCACTATCTCAAGGTAAAAACACGATATTTGTGGTAGTAGATCGCCTAACTAAATATGCTCATTTTTGTGCTGAGACATCCCTATACAGCTATCAATATTGCTCAGCTTTTTGTGGAAAATATTATAAAATTGCATGAGATGCCAAGGTTGATTGTGAGCGACCGTGGCAAGGTGTCTACAAGTAAGTTTTGGAATGAGCTCTTCCATCTATAGGGCACCCAATTGAAGATGAGCATAGCCTATCATCCACATATAGACAACCAAACAAAAGTGGTGAACAGATGCCTCGAGACCTACTTATGGTGCTTCACCAGTGACTGGCCCAAAGAGTGGACAAGGTGACTTCCCTGGGCCAAATGGTAATATAACATAACTTTTCATTCTTCGACTAAATGTACCCCTTACGAGGCATTGTATGGTCGATCGCCCCCTGTAATACCCAGATATGTACTTGGTTCGGCCAAAGTGGATCAGATCGACCAAACTACTACAGCCACTGAAAGACAACCTAACTGTCGCCCAAGCCCGCATGAAGCAACAAGCATATACTCACCGGAGCGAGCGAGAATTTTCAGTCGGAGATTGGGTCTACCTTCACCTACAACTATACAAGCAGTTGTCAATCAACACCAGAGCATCGATGAAGCTATCTCCATGATTCTATGGATCATATTAGATTTTGGAGCGTATTAGAGCTGTGGCATACAAATTAAAGCTTCCAGATGACGCTAAGATTCATCCTGTCTTCCACGTATCATTGCTAAAGCCGAAATTGGGAGAACGAGAGTTGGCGTAGACTCAGCTGCCAAATACTACAACTGATGGTGAAATCCAAGCCCAACATAAAGCTATACTTGATCGAAGAATTGTGATGCGTCGATGACACCCTTCAACTGAAGTACTTGTGAAGTGGAGTAACTTACTATCTGAAGATGCAACATGTGAGTCGCATGAGGAGCTGAAGACCTGGTTCCTAGAGTTTACGGACCCTCAACCTTGAGGACAAGGCTGATTCTAAGAGGACGGGCTTGATAGGACTCCAGCAAGGTTGAGTCATAATCTCCCTAGAAGTAGTCAATAAAACCCTGTGAAATTATAATAAAACCCCACCTAACCACTTCTATCCTATAAAGAAGTGTGGTTAGGGTTTAGATTGAGACATTAAGGTTTAGTAGTTGTCACCCCTTTTACTGGGCTAGTCGGCCAGGGTTTCCCCTTGCCTAGGTCGGCTATAAAGCCAACCTAGCCATCACCTGTTCCTACTTAGGCAGGTCGGCTATAGAAGGGGGCAAAGGGATAATTTTACTTAGGCAAGCACCCCATGGGCTAGGGTTTAGAGTCATATATAATGATGTAGTCACCCCTCTCTTTTATCAAACAATTATCAATTTTTATTTAGCCTTGTGTCACGTCTAGGAGGGAGGAACCGTTACAGCGTTCCAAGGGTTTATCCCCCTCAAAGGTCAAAATATATAGAGCTCATTCTGTTGTTCTATCACAAATATACCCTAAGAGGATCGATGTTGATAGGCTTGGTAAGAGGGCATTTGTCACGGTCAGACTCAGACCTCCTTGTCCACTTAATTCATTCGACATGTTTGACTCATTCGACTCGTTTCGTTTGTTCTATCGGTTATACTTATTTGGTCCATTCAAAACTTCAGGTTTAGCCTAGAAGGTACTAAGAAAAAATTTTTGAATGTGATTTAATCTGTTAGTGCTTATTTTGATTGTCCGAGCTGAGATGGGGATTCGAATCCAACCGAAGTCCATTATAAGTTAGTCTAAATCCATGTCACGATTTGTAATGTGTCAAACCTATAAAAATTAAGTTAAGGGCATTCCCAACAAATGTCTCTATCACGGAGAGTATTATGTTATGTTCTGATCTGGGTCATGACACGATATTTATGGTACACAATGCTTATATTAATTGATCACGTCAATCATAAGAATAGGATGATCCGTTGGTCATTGCGTCTTCTAATCGTCTAGTGTTAGTCATGTGTGACTAACATGGCTTTTGATGATATCGACTCATCGATCACATCAAAAAAAAATAATCAACATCAATGATAGATAAAGATGACATTTGCATACGGCAAAGATATTTGATCCGTCCCAAAAAAAAAAACATAAATTTGAGGCATATTTTTTATTTTAACAAATATCATCATTAAGAAAGAAAAATATATTCGTCACCCATTTTTTTATATAAAATTGGGTCATATTTATCGTCATTTATTAATATCAGCGTTAATTTGCGTGCCCTTATAACGATGCCTTAATAAATAGCATAAATTATTACACCCTCTCTTTTTGCTTGCTCGCTTCTTGATAGCCTTCGCTACTATACTACCACTAGTAGTCGATGGAGAGCGCCCACGCTACCGGCGACGGAGCCTCGGGACGCTGTGCCGGAACCTGGTCCCCTGGCTGGTGCAGATCGGCGTACTGATGTGTCCGCTGTCCCCGTTGCGTCAATCTGGCCCTGCTTGACCACCTCACCTCGGAGCCGGAGCTCAACCTGGTGGTCTACTGCATCGAGCTCAGCGCCGGTTTCGCTGCGGACGGATACTCCAGCGCATGTCACCTTCACCGTTGGCGAGGCCGGCTCCTGCGGCGACAACCTCACCCGTTATCTGCGTCGTGGGAGGACACAACTCCGACGACTATGGCACCAGCCGCATCCTCCTCCACACACCATCGGATTTCAAAGAGCAAGAGCGTGGATTTGGTCGTACTGGCTTTCATGTCTGCTTGTAATTTGTAGGATGTGGTATATAAACCACACAGCGATCTCGTCGGGCTTGAAGCAGAGCTTGCCCGTGTCCGTCAGTCGTTAGCATCAGCCGCAGCTTGCCGGGGATCCACACCTACCTTCGTGATCGAGCACATTCCATACTTCCTCGCGCCCAAATAGGTAACCTTGGACATTCTGCTAAATGCTAATTTGATGTCTTCGTACAGAGGATAATTTAGCCAGAATCATTTTAGTTACTATTTTGTTCGATTTCTATGATTGGACACTGATGATTACTAAAGCATGTGGAATCAACCGATCGTTTCATTTCAATTGAAAGTGTTTGATCAGATATTGTTCCTTTACCGAAAGTTATATTCAATCTCAATGCTTGTGATTGCAAGCCGCATTTAACTTTTATCTTTTTGACTGTTGAGCGTCTCTGTCGCCTTTGCTTACTGTTCTCCTCCTAAACTACGGAAATATGCGCTTTCATGTTCTCTGAACATTTGCCTGTCATCTTCTATCAGTACTAATATTCATGAATTCATCTCCAGGTCTAAGTCATTTGCATTCTACAAGCAAACATAGTTAATATTAATTAATGCAATAGTCTACCATGAAAAGTTCTACAAATTTCAGTCTTTCCTGTGGAGCTGAATTGTAAAGTTAGATGGTTGACAGTTTCTTTAGCTCCTGGCAATATGTGCACAGGTTTGTGTGCTCACTCTTCATGGGTGTTTCATCAATATCTAACAGTGGTCTAGTTAGTCATCAGTAGAATCACTCATCCTCAGTAACAGATTTAACCTGAATTCGAGTGTCAATTACAATATTAATATCTATTGACAATCTTTCCATGAAAATGTCAGAGGAATCTGATTAAGTACAATGGCTAATGGTTTTAACTAATATGAAAAATCTGAGTAATGGAAAATATACATACTGTTAATTATTTATAGTTAAATTGAACGGGTCACTGCTGACAGAGTATGCTCAAGTTAGATACTTTACCTCATACTGAAGCAAGACTCTGAAGCAAAGAAGACCTTGATCCTTTTGTGGGTATGTGTGTGTGTGTGAAAAGGAAATAATGATTACCATTTGGTTCTGCATAATATATCTGCCTTACAGATCTTTTCTTGCTGATATATTGTGAGTTCTATCCGTTTTCCACTTTTAAGATATTGGAAACTTGGAATGGATCGGAAGTTTATCATTTATGCATGTTGTTATTATCATTTTGAATTTGCTAAGCACAAAGCTAACTCATTAGCAACTCATTAGTTAGTTCTTTGAAGCTATCAATTTTTGTAAGCTGTATGTGATTGTGGTAGAATTTAATTTTATGTATGATTCCTTCTAAGATATGGGAAACTTGGAATGGATGGGAAGTTTATCATTTATGCATGTTGTTATTATCATTTTTGAATTTGCTAAGCACAAAGTTAACTCATTAGTTAGTTCTCTGAAGCTATCAATTTTTGGTTATGGAATCATAACAGCGTAAGCTGTATGTGATTGTGGTAGAATTTAATTTTTATGCATGATTCCTTCAGTTTTGCAGCAATTTTAGGTAGGCAATGCAGTTCCTAGCACTGTTAACTGATATGCCCAGTAAGAGACCACTGACTAAAAGCTCTATGACAGAGAGTGATGTCCTGAGAGTCTTTGTAGACCCAAACATCTACATCTTTAGATACAATCATATGTGCATTCTTGTTGACTTGATACCATTGAGGGCTGAGGCTGAGCTGCTAATAGTAATGATATGAATATGATTGCTATAGGCAATATCTTTGAGACCTTTATTTTACTTCTAATTTATATGTAATTATCATACAAAGGCTGTAAAGCCATTGTTAGTTGCAGGACTGAAACTGAGGGTAGCTAAAGCCCAGCAGGCCTTCATGGAGCTAGCAGATGCATGTGAGTATCCAATAGCCATTATTGTATCAGCTAAAGGTATAGTACCAGATCACCCTCCTCACTTCATTGGTGCTTAATAGTTCTACCATAAGTACCAACTTCTGTGGTCAAATTGCTGATGCATATGTGTTTGTTAGGCCAATATTTAATGACTATAGCTGTGTGGGCTGTTCCATGCTGAGAAGCAGCAGTGATTGGACAGCCTGACCGAGTTACTATTGATAATGGTCTTTCCCTTTCATGGTGGACTTTTTAACTGCATCTCGGAGGCTCAGGAAGAATACGACTGCTTCGATTAATTACTGGTGGATCTACAGCCCTTCAAGCATACCTCTAAAATCGGAGAATAATGCGCCTTTACGGGTCAATAATCCGTTTTAAGCACATTAAGGCAAGTTTGCCATTATTATTCTTGCTATCAAATCTTGTTTCATTTATTTGTTTTTCCCTTAATATGATTGAAATTTATATTTTATTTTTCAGTCAAACACTAATTGCATTTCAGGTAATATACCCTCCTATATCATTTGGTATCATTAAAAAAAAGAGAGCACCAACCATTAACAACTTATATGGTATGACATCAATCCTTGGTTCCAAAAAACCTTTTATTTTGTTCTTCTTCTTCCTCCACTTTTTTTTTCGGGGTTGACTACTTCAGTGACAATAAAAACTTTGTTATGTATAGCTAATTTTGACAAAAAGTACGTAATTGTTGCATTTGTTTATCACCATTTTCAATACCAACATTCTCCCATCTTAAGATATCAAAGAGCATCTTTGTTCACAACAAATGCATAATTCTACTTGTTTCTTGTACAATTGATGTCATTAAGCAGGATGTGCTGAATGGAGAAACCAATGATATTACAGAGACTGGTGATTCATGGTTCAATTGCCAAAAACATTGTTTGCCAGAGAAGTGTGGGTGAGTGAGTTTTATGATCAGATTGTTGCTAATGTTCTGACTTCCTTATTATGATGGCATTCGGCTCAACTCAAGAATGCAACTGAAACAGGTGTGGGTTCCAAATGCAGTATGGATCTATTGGATGGTCAGTGGGAGCCACTCTTAAATATTCTGAGGCTGTCGAGGAAAGGCCTACTATTGCTTGAATAGGAGCAGGAAGTTTCCAGGTAAATGAGAGAGTGGCTACCTGCATGTACATTTCAAAAAGATGTTCTTATGTCAAAATTAGTGACTAGATCAGCTTTTGCATTCAGATTATGCTTTTTTTTTATGAATAAAGTGAGAAATGCCTTCAATCTGACCCAGCAATATATAGAGGGCTGGTGGTACTTACATTTGGGTTCCTCACATCTTAAAGGAAGAAAAGAAAAAGAAAGAAGAGGAAAAAAAATAGTTCCTGTGTATTGAGTACTCAGCATTACTTCTACTTCACATCATTCTTTAGGTGACAGCTCAAGATGTATTAATTATGATCCAGCACGGAAGCGGAGCATTGTCTTCATCATTAAGAATGGTGGATACACCATTAGAGCAGAGATCCATGATGGGCCTTACAATGTCATTAAGAACCAGAACTATACTGGAGTTGTTGGTGCCATTAACAGGGGGGAAGGCAAGTGTTGGAATAGCAAGGTGAGTTTGTGACAACAATGGATGATTTTAACCCTACTATCATATCGTGTATGAAACTCATGTGACAAAGCAAATCCTGTGAACTTTTGTAGGTGAAGACTGAGGAGGAATTCAAATAGGACATAGCAAAAGCCACAGGAGAAGAAAAATTGCTTGTGCTTCATTGGGGTAATTGTGCATAAAGATGATCCAAGCAAGAAGCTATCGGAGTGGGGATCAAAAGTCTCATCAGCCAACAGCCACCCGCCTAACCCACAGTAGAGAAGCTTGTACTCAAGGATAGAGGAACAGGATGGCCGATATATCGACATCAACCGATGCTATACTGAGGTATACTTCAAATAAATAATCTGTTTATGTAGGAGCTTAGTAAGCATCTAAACAGAAACAATGCATGAAGTATACAAGTGCTTGTGTGTTTGTCAAGTTTTCCTGTCATTTTCTCTTTGAATGCATGCTAATAACCAAGAGGTCTGCTTGTAAACAGAGAAAGTTGGATCATTAAATGAAACCATTCTTAGACTGAGTTCCACTGAAACTTATTAGCATGACAAAGGACAATGTTACAATCTGCCTCTACTTGAGTCTTCTCTTTTGAATTTGTAATTTAAGCAAGGGGATTTTTTTTTCAGTAATGAAGGCACACCATTTGAATCAGGAATACCATATACATACATCATGTGATCAATGACCAATTCACTAATAGATGCTGGAGCAGATAATTCATGCTAACTGGTTACCAGTTGCATGCTTTGATGGTCTTTGCACAAGTCTTGTTGCAGGTGTCGTTTCCATCAAAGAAGTGCTGCGTACAGGATCTGATTCCAGGTGTCGGGAACGCCAGCGAGACACCAGTGGCTGCAATCCATGCCAGGATGATCTCCACTGTAAGCAGACGGATGTGCATCTTTTCTGAGCTGAGAAAGCAAGGTTATGTCGAGCAGGTAGGCTGGTTTGGACATGGCGCCGAGGACGCGCGTCACTACTCCTTGAGCTGGAAGCGGACCACCTGGGTAAGTCGATCCGTTTAATGGTTGCGTTTGTCTGTAACAGTTGTTTGCGTTCTTATCCCCCCATTCTGCTCCCCTGTTGCCAGAACGAAGGAAGAAGACAGTGAGAGATCAGCTTCATGAAACAGAAGCCACAGGATTCACAGTGCTATCTGTATAACGCAACTTGTAATGGGTGGGGGAGATCCCTTGGAAGAAGACTTTGGTTGCGGCAGGATTGATGTTGGCATCCACCCATTTGGCCCACGTAGTAAGTCCCTTGTTGAAGGCCACCAACCGATCCATGTCCTTGTAAACTTTGTTTCCATCTCTCACGTAGTCCCATCTGCGCCACAAAATTGCTTCTTGTCATACAGGGTGAGAGGAGCGGGGGAGGCAAGACAGAGAGGGCATCGGTGAGCAGGGCAGGTCTCACACGGTTGCTTATTCCCTGTGTGTGACCACCAGTGCCATGTGTTGAAGACCAGCGCGTCGACGCCCAGCCAGGCCGCGCCGGAGATGGAGTCGAGCCTCAGCACGCGGCCGATGCTTTCCTCCACGATGTCCACCAGGTAGGTGCTCTGGTACCGCATCACCGACACGCCATAGTCCTGCAATACTGCATCTGGTTAGCTGCCCTTTGATTCATGTTCTCCGTTGGCTAAAATCCAAGACAAAGTTATGTAGGTTGAAATATGCACCAACTGCGATGCATGGATGGTGTTCGGCCATTAGGCCTCGTTACATGAGCTCAGGAGATGTCAAATCCAGGGAGAAGGTAAAAGTAGAAAATGTTATGCAAGTTGTGACTGTGAACGTTTGAGGTGTTTGTCGCCACAAACAAAAAGAACAGACGATTAATATGTCAACAGCGATTGACGAAAGCAGTGGTCATGATTGAGCACTTGGCGAATTTAGAGAACAAAGGAGATGGGAGTCCGAGGGAGAAGGAGGAGGAGAAGAGAGGAGAGGAGGCCGGCACCGTGAATGTTATAGTGGAGAGCGTTTCGTTCTTTTTGTAGGTCGTCTTGGCGTCGGGGACGGCGGCGTGAAGCATGCAGACGAGTGACTGCCACTGGTTGAAGCTGATGGAATCGCCCACGAACATAATCTTCTTTCCTTTCCACCTCCTCAGCAGATCCAAACCATTGAACCTTCACAAGAGCATGCATTAAATGCAAGTGGCTGCCAAGTAATGAACGAAAGAGAGGAAGAAGAAGAAGGTGGTGGTGGCGGTGACAGCGACCAACCTTGGGAGCTCACAAGCATCAGGCTGCCACCGGTACTTGAGGTACGACTTGTCGGGCCGGCCGTAGCGCTGGCAGTCGAACTCCGGATCGAGGAAGGGGCAGGTGGAGGAGACGTAGAGCGGGTAGGACTCGTCGTAGACCCAGCTGCCTCGGAACATGTTGCAGCTGATGCCGCTCGCTCCCTCCCTCCTCCCCGGCGACGTGCCATTGCCAAGATGATGCGTGTAACGGAAGCTCTCGGTCGCCCTACCATGCAAGGAGGCGATCAGCACCGACAGCAGCGCGCAGAGCAGCACGAAACTCCATCGAGCTCTCGGTCCCATGACAAAGGAAGGAAGGAAGGAAGGAAGAAACAACAAGTGATGGAGAGAGGGAGAGGCTTCAAGATCTATTTATGTTGCGTGAAGAATAAATATTTAGTAAACCCATGAAGCGAGAGGTTTAAGGACAGCGGGGGTTGGCCGAGGCTGAGGCCGGGAATGGTCGACACCTAATGCCACGCACCACCGGATGTATGAACCGCAAGTATATGCTTTTGGTGGCTGTTTTTTTTTTCTTTCTATTTTTTACTCAAGAACATATCTATTATTAAGTGTTGGGGTGTTTCCGCAATGTAGACTGATGAGTCAGCCCGAGGAGATTATCCGTGTGCGCAAGCTCGCCTCCGTGGAATGGTGGAGTGGTTGTTCGGTCCCGACCTCAGGTCGGCCTCGACTTCAGGTTGGCTCCTTTGGTGGCAGGTCGACTCGACCCTCCTGCAAAAAGACCCTGATCGAGTTGTTGGAACTTGGTCGAGTCCCTCCGACGCTCAAGTCAGGGGTAGGATTGAGTTAATGAGAATGAGCTTATCGGGTTGTCAATCCCTCCTTATTAGCGGTCGCCTTAGGGTTTTTATACCTGCGAAGGAGGAGGTGATCGTACCGAGTCGTTGTCATTTCCATTGTTACAGTACTTGGCGTCGACGGGTACAATCTTTTGCGAGGTTCTTGGGTCCTCTGACGGCACTGCACGCTTTTAGCTGCACCGTCAATCGCCAGCCGTCAGTTGTACTATCGATCGGTCGACGTGCCGGGTTTCCCGGCTATCCTGGCCGAGGCCTGGTCGGCATCTAACGTGCGTCCGACCTGGTAGCATCGTGATGTGGTTGGAAGGGGGGTGTCGTGCCATGGTGCTGATGGGCCGGCCATTATTGGCCCTATCATTCTCTCCCTTCTTACCTCACTTCGGTGGGCGTCGCCACTGTGGCCGATCGTATGCATTCTTTAACTTGTCATTGGGTCTTGACTGGTGGTCCTTGGCTCGAAGGTTCACAAAGCCGAGTAGTTGTCTCGGGCGTCCAAGAATGGTTGTGGTCGAGCTGAGGACTTTGGGGACTCGGAGTATGATGATGGTAGAGATGGGCAAGCCGGGCACATTTGGACTAATGTGGCCGAGGTAGGCAACTCGAGCACATTTGGACTGATGCGGCCGAGATAGGTAACTCGGGCACTTTTGGACTAAGGGTGACCGAGATAAGCAACTCGGAGACGTTTGGATTGATGGTGGCCGAGATAGGGAACTTGGGCACATTCAGACTGATTTGGCCGAGGTAGGTAACTCGGGCACATTTGGACTGTGGGTGGCCGAGATAAGCAACTCGGGCACGTTTGGACTAATGGTGACCGAGATAGGGAACTCGGGCACATTTGGACTAATTTGGCCGAGGTAGGTAACTTGGGCATATTTGGACTGAGGGTGGTCGAGATAAGCAACTCGAGCACATTTGGTTGGTGGCCAAGATAGGGAACTCTGGCACATTTGGACTTATGCTGTCGAGATAGGTAACTCGGGCACATTTGGACTAAGGGTGGTTGAGATAAGCAACTCGGGCACGTTTGAACTGATGGTGGTTGAGATAGGGAACTCGGGCACGTTTAGACTGAGGGTGGCTGAGATAAGCAACTCGGGCACGTTTAGACTAAGGGTGGCCGAGATAAGCAACTCGGGCACGTTTGGACTGATAGTGGTCGAGATAGGGAACTCAGGCACATTTGGACTTATGGTGGCCGAGATAGGGAACTCGGGCACATTTGGATTGATGGTGGCCAAGATAAGGAAATGTACCCCGACCCTTGCCTTAGCATGAGTTTACATTCTGGTCTGCATGACTCAAACACATGAATCTGGCGCCTGATCTCCTGGGCATGTGGGTGTTGTTTTCACGCTACGTTCCCACGTGCGTGTGATCTTCCGTCAACGTGTGTGTCTCATGTGCACATCTTCTAATTTTATTTTTGCAATAATTTTTTAGGGCTGACATGGCGTATCCGCAATAGGGGTCTGTATTTATTGACATTGTGAGTTCCCCTTGTAGTGTTCTCTCTCTACCTCGGGCATGCGAACTGCCATCCGGGGGCCTTATAGCCTTCACCCTCTGTAGCCGGAAGTCCCCCTTGCATTCCTCCTGGTTTGCTTTCCTCGTTTCGATTTTCCTAGTCCTTCCACCTCCACTCTCTTCAACCAGTTTAATCAAGTTGGATGTCCTCCTCGGGTTCGTCTAGTGTAGGGTCCATTCTTTACGCTAGTTCGGAAAGGACTCGGTCGATAGGCCTCGAGACCAGCATCTCGAGATCGTCGTCTTCGAGGATACCTTCTCTGATAGACGCACAGTCAGTAAGGGATCTCAAGATCATGAAATCATGTCATGCTGTTGTCTCGGTTGTAACCGATGAATCCCTTGGGTCAATCCGAGAGTGTTGTAGCATCCCGGAAGAGTATGCTTTGCAAGCTCCGTTGCCCGAACAACGACCATATACACCTGAGTCTTCCGAAGTAAGTATCTCGATGGATGCGTTGGAGGCCGGCTTGCGCTTCCCTCTCCATTCCACCATAGTGGAATGCCTTCGATGGTGGAGAATTTCTCCAAGTTAAGTGGTGCTCAACTCATTGTGCTACCTTATTGCGTTTCTCGGCGAGTGCCAAGGGGTAGGTATTATACCTTCCCGGACCTTGTTTTTGGCTTGTTTTCATCTCTGCAAAAGTCGGGGCAGATATTACTTGATGGCCTAGGCTGGTTTCAAAGTCAGTGGGGCATCAACCAATAACAAGAGTTGGAAGTTTCGGTATCTGTTTGTTAGTAACCCAAAGTGGGGATTTCGAGTTGACTGGTCGATCCATCCGATTAACAATGTTCCCCCTTTTCTTTCTGGGAGGAGTCTATCACAGTTAATAGGCTCAAGGGGATACTTTCCATTTTGCGGGCAATCTGAGACATTACTGAGCTCTGGTTGGTCGATGCGAGCCTCAACCCTGCTCCTCGGGGTAGATTTAGTTTTTTAGCAACATTTTCTAAGACATGTTGTACTAACTTCTCGGGCAGAATACAGTCACCATGGACTTTTCCAAACTATGAGGGATGCCCAAAATGTCGGGTGGCAGTCCCGTTACAATCGCCCGAGTCCCTTCCTCACCATTGGAAGTCGAGGAAGTGCATGTTAGTGCCCCTCCAAAGAGGTCGGTCGGGGCTTCAGCTTCTAAGCAGACGGGTGCGACTCGACCCGCGAAGCGGGTCAAGATATCCGATCAAAAGCATAAGTCATGTCACGGCGAGGGCAGCTCGAGGAAGGGAGCTGGTTAGGGAAAGGAGCCTGCTACCCCGGCAAATGACTTGGCCACGTCAGAAGTCATCAAGGGGGTTGCCGGCTGGTGCTGCACATGGGCATGGCGTTGGCACTTCTTACATTTTTGTACATATATTTGAGCATCCTAGCGCATCGTCGGCCAATAGTAGCCTTGCCTGTGGATTTTGTGAGCTAGAGTGTAGGCGTTGATGTGCTCCCCACATACCCCTTCATGTACCTCGGCCATGGTTATTTGTGCTTCACTTGGGCGCAGGCATCGAAGCAAAGGTCGATTGAATCCTCTTCTATAAAGGCGTCCGTTGACCACGCAATACCAGCATCCCGACCGCTTCACCCGACGTGCCTCGACTGCACCATCAGGGAGGATGTCGTCGATCTTGAAACGGAGTAGTTCGTCAACCTAGCTTCGCTCAGCTTCTACCACCACCACCTCTGGTGTGCCGATAGAAGGTCGGGTGAGCCTTGTCAATTGGGCGATTTGCTCGTTAATGCTTTGATCTGAAGCAAGCTTTGCTAGTGAATCTGCATGTGAGTTCTCGGCCCGAGGCACCTTAGTGATGGTAAAACGGTGAAAGGCATTGATCAATCGACATGCCTTGGTCAGGTAGTTTGCCATGGTAGCATCCCGAGCTTCGAACTCTCCTCGGACCTGCCCGGCTACCAATTGGGAATCGGTGTAGGTCTCGATTTCCTCCACCTGAAGCTCTGTTGCTAGCCTTAACCCGAGGAGCAATGCCTCATACTCTGCTTCATTATTGGTGGCTTAGAAGTCGAGGCGCAGTGCTTGTTCATAGACTTGGTTCGTCGGGCTCTCTAGAATGAGGCCAACACCCCCTTGCTTGGCACTAGCCGACCCATCTACGTATAATTTCCAAACAAAAGGCGGATCAGATGAGTTACGCATGGGGTAAAATTTTGTTTTGAAGTCGGCCATTGCCTGTGCCTTGACGGTCGTCCTAGGCACATACTCGAGGTCGAACTCCCCCAGTTCGATCGACTACTTCAGCATCCGACCTGCAACATCGAATTTAGATAAAATCTGACAGAGTGGCTAGTCGATTATTACCTTGATGTGGTGCCATTAAAAGTATGACCTTAGCTTTTTTGCCGCCATTACTAGCGCTAGGACCAACTTCTCAACTGGAGGGTACCGCTCTTCTGGGCCATTGAGAATGTGTTTGGAGAAGTATACGGGCCTTTGCCATTCCTTGCCTAGCATTACTAAACCGAGCTGATGAACGTTGCCGAGGCAATCATGTACAACCCGAAGGGTTCCCCGAGAGAAACTGTTGCAAGTTGGGATAAGTGAGCGAGATGCGCCTTCAACTCTTGAAAGGCTTCATCACATTACGGGGTCCAGCAGAAATCCTTTGCCTTTTTCAAAGTTTGGAAAAAGGGGCAGGTCTTATCACCTACCCGAGAAATGAATCGGCTCAAAGCTGCCAGTCTCCCAGTAAGCTACTGCACTTCTTTCACCATCTTCGAGGACTTCATTTAAACGATTGCCTCCACCTTTTTTGGGTTTGCATCGATCCCTCGTTGGTGGATTACGAAGCCGATGAATTTTCTTGAGGTGACCCCAAAAACACACTTATTGGGGTTGAGCCACATCCTGACTCGTCTCATGGTTCGAAATGCTTTTATTAAATAATGTAGGTGATCCTTTGCCATTTTGCTTTTCACAATCATGTCATCGACATAAACTTCCATAGTTCTGCCGATCTGATCTTTGAATAGGCGATTCACCATCCTTTGATAAGTGGCTCCGGCGTTCTTCAACCTAAGTGACATTACTTTGAGGTTGTACGTGCCGACGTGGGTGATGAAGGTCGTGCTCTCCCGATCTCGAGGCGCCATCTGGATCTAGTTGTATCCCAAGTAGACATCCATGAAAGAGAGCATCTCATGTCCTGACGTTGCGTTGACCAGTTGATCGATCCGAGGATGGGGATAACAATCCTTTGGGCAAGCCCGATTGAGATCAATGTAGTCAACACACATATGTCAATTTTCATTAGGTTTTTTTACTAGTACAACATTTGATAACTAGGTCAAATATGTGACTTCTGTAATAAAACCGGCTTCGAGTAGCCGCGACACTTCTTCTTCGATTTCCCTCTGACGCTGGGGTGAATCTCCTCAACTTCTATTTGACGGTCTGATACCAGGAGCTATATTGAGGTTGTGCTGAGCCTCCTCAGGATTAATGTCGGGCATCTCTTCTGGTGTCCACACAAATAGGTCGGAGTTCTTTATAAGAAACTTGACCATTTGAACTTGCTGCTCGTCCAAGAGCACAGAGTGAACCCTTAGGGTCTTGTCGGGTCGTTTTGGATCGACAACAACCTCCTTTACTCCCTCGATTGGCTCGGGGATAAAAGTAAGCTTGCTCAGCTCCCTCGGATCGGTCATTGTGGTCGACATCCTGGGCTTCTTTGGGAGTGTAGTGGCTGTTAGGTAACATCGGCGAGACTCCCGAGGGTCGCTGCGGGCTTCGTCGACCCCTGCATTGGTCGGGAACTTCATAGAGCGGTGGAATGTCGACACCACAGCCCTTAATATGTTGAGTGTACATCGACCAATTATAGCATTGTATGCTGATGGGAGGTTGACCACCATAAAGGTGACCATCAATGTTTTAGCCTGCGGTTCCTCACTAATGGTCACCGGGAGTGTCGTCATCCCGAGATGGGAGATGGAATCTCCTGTAAACCCTGTCAATATCGATGTTAGTAGGGTCAAGTCTTTGTCAGTTAAGCCCAACTTCTGGAAGGCTTCAAAATATAAAATGTTCATAAAACTCCCTGTGTCAATCATTATCTGCTTAACCTGGGCATTGGCGATGCGCATAGTGACGACCAGAGCATCGTCGTGGTTCGGGCACTCTTCTCCTTTGGGATGAAAGCTGATCTCGGGGTCGAGGTGGCACGTTGGCCTCTTCTCAACTGTGGCCCTAGTGTAGGCCTTACGTGCTGAGGTGTTTTCGACTCCAGCGACCGGTCCACCCACTATGATGTCGATCTATTTTTCAATTGGGTCAGCTGGGCGAGGTCATTGATCTCTTTCGGGATGCCTATCTGGGTTGCTTTTCTGATCTCGAAAATAACGACCGAGATGCCCTTGGTGGATTAAGTCCTCGATCTGATTTTTGAGGTCTCGGCATTCTTCGGTGTCGTGGTCGTATTCCCATTGGAAACTTTAGTATCTTCTCTTGTCTTAATCCTCAAGGCGTGTCTTGATTGGATTTGGGGGAGCTAAGAGTCCCTTTCTCTATATCTGGAGGAAGATCTTAGTACGTGTTGAGTTGAGGGGGGTCGTCGACAGTCTCGACCGGTTGAGATCTGACCCCTCTATCTTCCTTCTTGAAGGTCCCGAGGTGGACCTCCGAGACTGTTCCGCTTGGGCAAGAACTGAGTTCTCAACTCTCGCTTCAAGTCTCCCCATGTATCCACTCGACATCGGCCTTGTTGGATCTATTCCCAACGGGTTCGCCACCAAAGTTTTGCATCCCCATTCAAATACATTGTTGCTATCGCAACTTTGGTTTCTTCAGAATCGAGCCTTGTAGCACCAAAATACTGTTCCATGTCGAACAAGAAATTTTCAAGCTCTTTGGCATCCCTAGCACCTCTGTAGCACTACGGCTCCGGTGCTCTAAAGTGTTGTTGTGGCGTAGCGCGGGTGTTGTTCCCTCCCGTATCAAGAGTCCTTGTTAACACCATCACCTTAGCCGTGAGTTCCGCCACAACTTCATGTAGATGTCGTACGGAATCTTTGGTGTCCTCTGTCAGTTGATCAATCAGGGATTCAACATTCTCGAACCGAGTTTCAGCTTCTTCTTGCGAGCTCTCTACCCCAAGTAGCCTTCCTTGGCCTTGGTAGAGTTCCTCCACGCTCGCTTCAAGAACATCAAGGCGGGTTTCCGCCATTGTAAGTCTCTCTCTATGGCCCTTCTTCCCGGTTGGCGCTACAGATGGCGCCTCCTCCCCTCGTGGAGAATACCCAACTTCACGCTCGTCTTGTTCACTGCTGCGCTCCTCATAAGCAGCTCCAGCAGTTTGCGAGCGAGTTTGCACATGCAACCCACCTACGGCTGCTTGGAGCAAGGGTCCCGCTTGCCCCATCTTGCTCGATTCACCATGATGTCTCACCATGGCGAAATTGCGAATCTTCTTCGCTATTCGTATGAATTGCTTGCTTGCTCTGATACCACACTGTCACGGGCTTAGCTGAATTTGCCTAAGCCGTGCGGCACCCTTGCAGCCCTCCCGAAGACTTAGCTGAAATTGCCAAAGTCATGAAGCAACCTTGCCCACTGTTCTGGACCTAGCTGGGATTGCCTAAGTCATGAAACGCCCAAATCGTTATCTGTCCGCACAGGGTCAGCCCTCTTACAACCTCTTAAGGTCCTGTAGGACCTGCAAAGAAGAAGTTGATTAGTTTAGAAGCGAGCAACGGACACGTCCCAACGTCTCGCAAAGCGGAAAGCTATACAAGCAATTTGTCGAACACCTTGAGTGCAGCTGAGAAAAGAGAGAAAGAGAGCGAAATAAGACTTTGGAGGGTTGTAGGAATGGTCGTAAGTCCGCAAACGACGGTTCCCAAGGTATCAGACGCAAGACAAGTTCAATTGCTGATGAACGCCTACGCCTGACATATACCCAGAGCCCCATCCAGCCCGGTGCCACCCGGGGGGTTCCAAGGTGCTAAAATGACTGACATTTCATACCGCTCAGAAAGGTTGTCGTGGCACACGAAAAAGACCCAAAAACAGGGCTGTTTTGGCTCTGTGCAGCGAACGACCGTTCTACAGCCTTCTGCACTACTTTCACTCACATTTCTTAGGTAAAAACACATAAACTCAAGGCAAAACAAGCTGTCAAACATATGTACAAGCAAGAAAAAGCAACGAACGGTTCACGAAGCGAAGATGTTGCGGTTGAGCGACGTCTGTTCGTGACACCTTGGCACTCGCCGAGAAACGCAATAAGGTATCGCCATGAGTTGAGCACCACTTGACTTGGAGAAATTCTCCACCATCGAAGGCATTCCACTATGGTGGAATGGAGAGGGAAGCGCAAGCCGGCCTCAAACGCATCCATCGAGATACTTAGCTCGGAAGACTCAAGAGTGTATGGTCGTTGCTCGGGCAACGAAGCTTGCAAAGCATACTCTTCCGGGATGCTATAACACTCCCGGATTGACCCAAGGGATTCATCGGTTACAACCGAGGCAACATCGGGGAAGGTATCCTCGAAGACGATGATCTCAAGATGCTGGCCTCAGGACCTATCGACCGAGTCCTTTCCGAATTAGTGGAAAGAATGGACCCTACACTAGACGAACTCGAGGAGGACATCCAACTTGATTAAACTGGTTGAAGAGAGTGGAGGTGGAAGGACTAGGAAAACCGAGACGAGGAAAGCAAACCCGCAAGAATGCAAGTGGGGCTTCAGGCTATAGAGGGTGAAGGCTATAAGGCCCCCGGATGACGGTTCGCATGCCCGAGGCAGAGAGAGAACACTACTTGGGGAACTCGCAATGTCAATAAATATAGACCCCTATTGCGGATACACTATGTCAATCCCAAAAAATTATTACAGAAATAAAATTAGAAGATGTGCACATGAGACGCACAAGTTGACGGAAGATCACATGCACGTGGGAACGTAGTGTGAAAACAACACCCACATGCCCAGGAGATCAGGCGCCAGATTCAAATTGTGCCCGAGTTCCCTATCTTGGCCACCAAAACAAACGTGCTCGAGTGGCTTATCTCGGCCACTCTCAGTCCAAATAAGCCCGAGTTACCTACCTCGGCCAAATTAGTCCAAATGTGCCCGAGTTCCCTATCTCGGCCACTATCAGTCCAAACGTGCCCAAGTTGCTTATCTCGGCCACCATCAGTCCAAATGTGCCCAAGTTACCTACCTTGGCCAAATCAGTCGAGCTCCCAGTAGATATATGAGTTTAGCTCTTCAAGATGGATCAATGGCTAGAGGATATCAAGAAGGAAATCAGGCAAGGAAGTAAACTAAAGTCGATCCATATCTAAGGTCCTCCTTTATCATAAGTATCATGGAGTAGCTAATCCCATTGGGATTTTGAATGCCAACCTTGGAACTAAATGAAGGAAGTTCTGTCCCCCAACAAATATATAGTTGTATTAATCTTGCAAATGATACTGTTCGAGATAATAAATTCTCTCACGTGTCATACTTCTTTGGTCGGAAGCCCCCTCGCTCGTCCTATAGAAGTCGGTCACACCCCACCTTAGGGTGGAGCACAACTCGCGGGAGCCTGACACGTTGTCATCGGACTCAACCGATTTGCTCCGAGCGTAGCTTCAGCATGTGAACAAGTGATTAGATGAGGTGTAGAAAGAGCTCACAAAGTCAAAGGAGGAGGCCGGTGAAAGCTCGAAGCGAGGTTCACCCTTTGCTCCCGAGATACAAGACAAGCCAATATCAACTAATTTCAGGATGCCTGCCCTGGAGTCGTACGATGGCAGCTCAGATCCGTCCGAACATGTGGATACTTTTCGAGCTCATATGGCCTTGTATGATTCGTTTGACGCTCTCATGTGTCGGGTCTTCCCCACCACTTTAAGGGGACTAGCTCAAATGTAGTACAGTCGGCTCAAATCGGTCTCAGTTTTCTCATTTGACTAGCTCGCAAGGGAACTAGAGCAAAATTTTCTGTCAAATACTCGACCAAAGCCCACTATTGCTTCACTCCTCGGCATTGCGCAAGGGAGGGAGGAACCGCTCTCTCAATTCAATAGTCGATTTTCAACCGAGATCCAAGCGATCCCCGACGCTCATCCCTCCTTGTTTATCCAAGCATTCCTAATGGGGATACGACCTTCCAAGCTATTCTGGTCGTTGGTGGAAAAACCTCCGACCATGGTTCCTGAGATGATGCAGAGAGCCAATCATTACATTGCAGCCGAGACCCTAATTGCTGGAAAATAGGAGGAACACAAGGGCCCCAAGCGGAACAGTCTCGGAGGTCCACCTCGGGACCTTCAAGAAGGAAGATAGAGGGGTCAGATCTCAACCGGTCGAGACTGTCGACGACCCCCCTCAACTCAACACGTACTAAGATCTTCCTCCAGATATAGAGAAAGGGACTCTTAGCTCCCCCAAATCCAATCAAGACACGCCCTGAGGATTAAGACAAGAGAAGATACTAAAGTTTCCAATGGGAATACGACCACGACACCGAAGAATGCCGAGACCTCAAAAATCAGATCGAGGACTTAATCCACCAAGGGCATCTCGGTCGTTATTTTCGAGATCAGAAAAGCAACCCAGATAGGCATCCCGAAAGAGATCAATGACCTCGCCCAGCTGACCCAATTGAAAAATAGATCGACGTCATAGTGGGTGGACCGGTCGCTGGAGTCGAAAACACCTCAGCACGTAAGGCCTACACTAGGGCCACAGTTGAGAAGAGGCCAACGTGCCACCTCGACCCCGAGATCAGCTTTCATCCCAAAGGAGAAGAGTGCCCGAACCACGACGATGCTCTGGTCGTCACTATGCGCATCGCCAATGCCCAGGTCAAGCAGATAATGATTGACACAGGGAGTTTTATGAACATTTTATATTTTGAAGCCTTCCAGAAGTTGGGCTTAACTGACAAAGACTTGACCCTACTAACATCGATATTGACAGGGTTTACAGGAGATTCCATCTCCCATCTCGGGATGACGACACTCCCGGTGACCATTAGTGAGGAACCGCAGGCTAAAACATTGATGGTCACCTTTATGGTGGTCAACCTCCCATCAGCATACAATGCTATAATTGGTCGATGTACACTCAACATATTAAGGGCTGTGGTGTCGACATTCCACCGCTCTATGAAGTTCCCGACCAATGCAGGGGTCGACGAAGCCCGCAGCGACCCTCGGGAGTCTCGCCGATGTTACCTAACAGCCACTACACTCCCAAAGAAGCCCAGGATGTCGACCACAATGACCGATCCGAGGGAGCTGAGCAAGCTTACTTTTATCCCCGAGCCAATCGAGGGAGTAAAGGAGGTTGTTGTCGATCCAAAACGACCCGACAAGACCCTAAGGGTTCACTCTGTGCTCTTGGACGAGCAGCAAGTTCAAATGGTCAAGTTTCTTATAAAGAACTCCGACCTATTTGTGTGGACACCAGAAGAGATGCCCGACATTAATCCTGAGGAGGCTCAGCACAACCTCAATATAGCTCCTGGTATCAGACCGTCAAATAGAAGTTGAGGAGATTCACCCCAGCGTCAGAGGGAAATCGAAGAAGAAGTGTCGCGGCTACTCGAAGCCGGTTTTATTACAGAAGTCACATATTTGACCTAGTTATCAAATGTTGTACTAGTAAAAAAACCTAATGAAAATTGACATATGTGTGTTGACTACATTGATCTCAATCGGGCTTGCCCAAAGGATTGTTATCCCCTTCCTCGGATCGATCAACTGGTCAACGCAACGTCAGGACATGAGATGCTCTCTTTCATGGATGTCTACTTGGGATACAACTAGATCCAGATGGCGCCTCGAGATCGGGAGAGCACGACCTTCATCACCCACGTCGGCACGTACAACCTCAAAGTAATGTCACTTAGGTTGAAGAACGCCGGAGCCACTTATCAAAGGATGGTGAATCGCCTATTCAAAGATCAGATCGGCAGAACTATGGAAGTTTATGTCGATGACATGATTGTGAAAAGCAAAATGGCAAAGGATCACCTACATTATTTAATAAAAGCATTTCGAACCATGAGACGAGTCAGGATGTGGCTCAACCCCAATAAGTGTGTTTTTGGGGTCACCTCAAGAAAATTCATCGGCTTCGTAATCCACCAACGAGGGATCGATGCAAACCCAAAAAAGGTGGAGGCAATCGTTTAAATGAAGTCCTCGAAGATGGTGAAAGAAGTGCAGTAGCTTACTGGGAGACTGGCAGCTTTGAGCCGATTCATTTCTCGGGTAGGTGATAAGACCTGCCCCTTTTTCCAAACTTTGAAAAAGGCAAAGGATTTCTGCTGGACCCCGTAATGTGATGAAGCCTTTCAAGAGTTGAAGGCGCATCTCGCTCACTTATCCCAACTTGCTACAGTTTCTCTCGGGGAACCCTTCGGGTTGTACATGATTGCCTCGGCAACGTTCATCAGCTCGGTTTAGTAATGCTAGGCAAGGAATGGCAAAGGCCCGTATACTTCTCCAAACACATTCTCAATGGCCCAGAAGAGCGGTACCCTCCAGTTGAGAAGTTGGTCCTAGCGCTAGTAATGGCGGCAAAAAAGCTAAGGTCATACTTTTAATGGCACCACATCAAGGTAATAATCGACTAGCCACTCTGTCAGATTTTATCTAAATTCGATGTTGCAGGTCGGATGCTGAAGTAGTCGATCGAACTGGGGGAGTTCGACCTCGAGTATGTGCCTAGGACGACCGTCAAGGCACAGGCAATGGCCGACTTCAAAACAAAATTTTACCCCATGCGTAACTCATCTGATCCGCCTTTTGTTTGGAAATTATACGTAGATGGGTCGGCTAGTGCCAAGCAAGGGGGTGTTGGCCTCATTCTAGAGAGCCCGACGAACCAAGTCTATGAACAAGCACTGCGCCTCGACTTCTAAGCCACCAATAATGAAGCAGAGTATGAGGCATTGCTCCTCGGGTTAAGGCTAGCAACAGAGCTTCAGGTGGAGGAAATCGAGACCTACACCGATTCCCAATTGGTAGCCGGGCAGGTCCGAGGAGAGTTCGAAGCTCGGGATGCTACCATGGCAAACTACCTGACCAAGGCATGTCGATTGATCAATGCCTTTCACCGTTTTACCATCACTAAGGTGCCTCGGGCCGAGAACTCACATGCAGATTCACTAGCAAAGCTTGCTTCAGATCAAAGCATTAACGAGCAAATCGCCCAATTGACAAGGCTCACCCGACCTTCTATCGGCACACCAGAGGTGGTGGTGGTAGAAGCTGAGCGAAGCTAGGTTGACGAACTACTCCGTTTCAAGATCGACGACATCCTCCCTGATGGTGCAGTCGAGGCACGTCGGGTGAAGCGGTCGGGATGCTGGTATTGCGTGGTCAACGGACGCCTTTATAGAAGAGGATTCAATCGACCTTTGCTTCGATGCCTGCGCCCAAGTGAAGCACAAATAACCATGGCCGAGGTACATGAAGGGGTATGTGGGGAGCACATCAACGCCTACACTCAAGCTCACAAAATCCTCAGGCAAGGCTACTATTGGCCGACGATGCGCTAGGATGCTCAAATATATGTACAAAAATGTAAGAAGTGCCAACGCCATGCCCATGTGCAGCACCAGCCGGCAACCCCCTTGATGACTTCTGACGTGGCCAGGTCATTTGCCGGGGTAGCAGGCTCCTTTCCCTAACCAGCTCCCTTCCTCGAGCTGCCCTCGCCGTGACATGACTTATGCTTTTGATCGGATATCTTGACCCGCTTCGCGGGTCGAGTCGCACCCGTCTGCTTAGAAGCTGAAGCCCCGACCGACCTCTTTGGAGGGGCACTAACATGCACTTCCTCGACTTCCAATGGTGAGGAAGGGACTCGGGCGATTGTAACGGGACTGCCACCCGACATTTTGGGCATCCCTCATAGTTTGGAAAAGTCCATGGTGACTGTATTCTGCCCGAGAAGTTAGTACAACATGTCTTAGAAAATGTTGCTAAAAAACTAAATCTACCCCGAGGAGCAGGGTTGAGGCTCGCATCGACCAACCAGAGCTCAGTAATGTCTCAGATTGCCCGCAAAATGGAAAGTATCCCCTTGAGCCTATTAACTGTGATAGACTCCTCCCAGAAAGAAAAGGGGGAACATTGTTAATCGGATGGATCGACCAGTCAACTCGAAATCCCCACTTTGGGTTACTAACAAACAGATACCGAAACTTCCAACTCTTGTTATTGGTTGATGCCCCACTGACTTTGAAACCAGCCTAGGCCATCAAGTAATATCTGCCCCGACTTTTGCAGAGACGAAAACAAGCCAAAAACAAGGTCCGGGAAGGTATAATACCTACCCCTTGGCACTCGCCGAGAAACGCAATAAGGTAGCACAATGAGTTGAGCACCACTTAACTTGGAGAAATTCTCCACCATCGAAGGCATTCCACTATGGTGGAATGGAGAGGGAAGCGCAAGCCGGCCTCCAACGCATCCATCGAGATACTTACTTCGGAAGACTCAGGTGTATATGGTCGTTGTTCGGGCAACGGAGCTTGCAAAGCATACTCTTCCGGGATGCTACAACACTCTCGGATTGACCCAAGGGATTCATCGGTTACAACCGAGACAACAGCATGACATGATTTCATGATCTTGAGATCCCTTACTGACTGTGCGTCTATCAGAGAAGGTATCCTCGAAGACGACGATCTCGAGATGCTGGTCTCGAGGCCTATCGACCGAGTCCTTTCCGAACTAGCGTAAAGAATGGACCCTACACTAGACGAACCCGAGGAGGACATCCAACTTGATTAAACTGGTTGAAGAGAGTGGAGGTGGAAGGACTAGGAAAATCGAAACGAGGAAAGCAAACCAGGAGGAATGCAAGGGGGACTTCCGGCTACAGAGGGTGAAGGCTATAAGGCCCCCGGATGGCAGTTCGCATGCCCGAGGTAGAGAGAGAACACTACAAGGGGAACTCACAATGTCAATAAATACAGACCCCTATTGCGGATACGCCATGTCAGCCCTAAAAAATTATTGCAAAAATAAAATTAGAAGATGTGCACATGAGACACACACGTTGACGGAAGATCACACGCACGTGGGAACGTAGCGTGAAAACAACACCCACATGCCCAGGAGATCAGGCGCCAGATTCGTGTGTTTGAGTCATGCAGACCAGAATGTAAACTCATGCTAAGGCAAGGGTCGGGGTACATTTCCTTATCTTGGCCACCATCAATCCAAATGTGCCCGAGTTCCCTATCTCGGCCACCATAAGTCCAAATGTGCCTGAGTTCCCTATCTCGACCACTATCAGTCCAAACGTGCCCGAGTTGCTTATCTCGGCCACCCTTAGTCTAAACGTGCCCGAGTTGCTTATCTCAGCCACCCTCAGTCTAAACGTGCCCGAGTTCCCTATCTCAACCACCATCAGTTCAAACGTGCCCGAGTTGCTTATCTCAACCACCCTTAGTCCAAATGTGCCCGAGTTACCTATCTCGATCGCATAAGTCCAAATGTGCCAGAGTTCCCTATCTTGGCCACCAACCAAATGTGCTCGAGTTGCTTATCTCGACCACCCTCAGTCCAAATATGCCCAAGTTACCTACCTCGGCCAAATTAGTCCAAATGTGCCCGAGTTCCCTATCTCGGTCACCATTAGTCCAAACGTGCCCGAGTTGCTTATCTCGGCCACCCACAGTCCAAATGTGCCCGAGTTACCTACCTCGGCCAAATCAGTCTGAATGTGCCCAAGTTCCCTATCTCGGCCACCATCAATCCAAACGTCTCCGAGTTGCTTATCTCGGTCACCCTTAGTCCAAAAGTGCCCGAGTTACCTATCTCGGCCGCATCAGTCCAAATGTGCTCGAGTTGCCTACCTCGGCCACATTAGTCCAAATGTGCCCGGCTTGCCCATCTCTACCATCATCATACTCCGAGTCCCCAAAGTCCTCAGCTCGACCACAACCATTCTTGGACGCCCGAGACAACTACTCGGCTTTGTGAACCTTCGAGCCAAGGACCACCAGTCAAGACCCAATGACAAGTTAAAGAATGCATACGATCGGCCACAGTGGCGACGCCCACCGAAGTGAGGTAAGAAGGGAGAGAATGATAGGGCCAATAATGGCCGGCCCATCAGCACCATGGCATGACACCCCCCTTCCAACCACATCACGATGCTACCAGGTCGGACGCACGTTAGATGCCGACCAGGCCTCGGCCAGGATAGCCGGGAAACCCGGCACGTCGACCGACCGATAGTACAACTGACGGCTGGCGATTGACGGTGCAGCTAAAAGCGTGCAGTGCCGTCAGAGGACCCAAGAACCTCGCAAAAGATTGTACCCGTCGACGCCAAGTACTGTAACAATGGAAATGACAACGACTCGGTACGATCACCTCCTCCTTCGCAGGTATAAAAACCCTAAGGCGACCGCTAATAAGGAGGGATTGACAACCCGATAAGCTCATTCTCATTAACTCAATCCTACCCCTGACTTGAGCGTCGGAGGGACTCGACCAAGTTCCAACAACTCGATCAGGGTCTTTTTGCAGGAGGGTCGAGTCGACCTGCCACCAAAGGAGTCGACCTGAAGTCGAGACCGACTTGAGGTCGGGACCGAACAACCACTCCACCATTCCACGGAGGCGAGCTTGCGCACACGGATAATCTCCTCGGGCTGACTCATCAGTCTACATTGCGGAAACACCCCAACACTTAATAATAGATATGTTCTTGAGTAAAAAATAGAAAGAAAAAAAAAACAGCCACCAAAAGCATATACTTGCGGTTCATACATCCGGTGGTGCGTGGCATTAGGTGTCGACCATTCCCGGCCTCAGCCTCGGCCAACCCCCGCTGTCCTTAAACCTCTCGCTTCATGGGTTTACTAAATATTTATTCTTCACGCAACATAAATAGATCTTGAAGCCTCTCCCTCTCTCCATCACTTGTTGTTTCTTCCTTCCTTCCTTCCTTCCTTTGTCATGGGACCGAGAGCTCGATGGAGTTTCGTGCTGCTCTGCGCGCTGCTGTCGGTGCTGATCGCCTCCTTGCATGGTAGGGCGACCGAGAGCTTCCGTTACACGCATCATCTTGGCAATGGCACGTCGCCGGGGAGGAGGGAGGGAGCGAGCGGCATCAGCTGCAACATGTTCCGAGGCAGCTGGGTCTACGACGAGTCCTACCCGCTCTACGTCTCCTCCACCTGCCCCTTCCTCGATCCGGAGTTCGACTGCCAGCGCTACGGCCGGCCCGACAAGTCGTACCTCAAGTACCGGTGGCAGCCTGATGCTTGTGAGCTCCCAAGGTTGGTCGCTGTCACCGCCACCACCACCTTCTTCTTCTTCCTCTCTTTCGTTCATTACTTGGCAGCCACTTGCATTTAATGCATGCTCTTGTGAAGGTTCAATGGTTTGGATCTGCTGAGGAGGTGGAAAGGAAAGAAGATTATGTTCGTGGGCGATTCCATCAGCTTCAACCAGTGGCAGTCACTCGTCTGCATGCTTCACGCCGCCGTCCCCGACGCCAAGACGACCTACAAAAAGAACGAAACGCTCTCCACTATAACATTCACGGTGCCGGCCTCCTCTCCTCTCTTCTCCTCCTCCTTCTCCCTCGGACTCCCATCTCCTTTGTTCTCTAAATTCGCCAAGTGCTCAATCATGACCACTGCTTTCGTCAATCGCTGTTGACATATTAATCGTCTGTTCTTTTTGTTTGTGGCGACAAACACCTCAAACGTTCACAGTCACAACTTGCATAACATTTTCTACTTTTACCTTCTCCCTGGATTTGACATCTCCTGAGCTCATGTAACGAGGCCTAATGGCCGAACACCATCCATGCATCGCAGTTGGTGCATATTTCAACCTACATAACTTTGTCTTGGATTTTAGCCAACGGAGAACATGAATCAAAGGGCAGCTAACCAGATGCAGTATTGCAGGACTATGGCGTGTCGGTGATGCGGTACCAGAGCACCTACCTGGTGGACATCGTGGAGGAAAGCATCGGCCGCGTGCTGAGGCTCGACTCCATCTCCGGCGCGGCCTGGCTGGGCGTCGACGCGCTGGTCTTCAACACATGGCACTGGTGGTCACACACAGGGAATAAGCAACCGTGTGAGACCTGCCCTGCTCACCGATGCCCTCTCTGTCTTGCCTCCCCCGCTCCTCTCACCCTGTATGACAAGAAGCAATTTTGTGGCGCAGATGGGACTACGTGAGAGATGGAAACAAAGTTTACAAGGACATGGATCGGTTGGTGGCCTTCAACAAGGGACTTACTACGTGGGCCAAATGGGTGGATGCCAACATCAATCCTGCCGCAACCAAAGTCTTCTTCCAAGGGATCTCCCCCACCCATTACAAGTTGCGTTATACAGATAGCACTGTGAATCCTGTGGCTTCTGTTTCATGAAGCTGATCTCTCACTGTCTTCTTCCTTCGTTCTGGCAACAGGGGAGCAGAATGGGGGGATAAGAACGCAAACAACTGTTACAGACAAACGCAACCATTAAACGGATCGACTTACCCAGGTGGTCCGCTTCCAGCTCAAGGAGTAGTGACGCGCGTCCTCGGCGCCATGTCCAAACCAGCCTACCTGCTCGACATAACCTTGCTTTCTCAGCTCAGAAAAGATGCACATCCGTCTGCTTACAGTGGAGATCATCCTGGCATGGATTGCAGCCACTGGTGTCTCGCTGGCGTTCCCGACACCTGGAATCAGATCCTGTACGCAGCACTTCTTTGATGGAAACGACACCTGCAACAAGACTTGTGCAAAGACCATCAAAGCATGCAACTGGTAACCAGTTAGCATGAATTATCTGCTCCAGCATCTATTAGTGAATTGGTCATTGATCACATGATGTATGTATATGGTATTCCTGATTCAAATGGTGTGCCTTCATTACTGAAAAAAAAATCCCCTTGCTTAAATTACAAATTCAAAAGAGAAGACTCAAGTAGAGGCAGATTGTAACATTGTCCTTTGTCATGCTAATAAGTTTCAGTGGAACTCAGTCTAAGAATGGTTTCATTTAATGATCCAACTTTCTCTGTTTACAAGCAGACCTCTTGGTTATTAGCATGCATTCAAAGAGAAAATGACAGGAAAACTTGACAAACACACAAGCACTTGTATACTTCATGCATTGTTTCTGTTTAGATGCTTACTAAGCTCCTACATAAACAGATTATTTATTTGAAGTATACCTCAGTATAGCATCGGTTGATGTCGATATATCGGCCATCCTGTTCCTCTATCCTTGAGTACAAGCTTCTCTACTGTGGGTTAGGCGGGTGGCTGTTGGCTGATGAGACTTTTGATCCCCACTCCGATAGCTTCTTGCTTGGATCATCTTTATGCACAATTACCCCAATGAAGCACAAGCAATTTTTCTTCTCCTGTGGCTTTTGCTATGTCCTATTTGAATTCCTCCTCAGTCTTCACCTACAAAAGTTCACAGGATTTGCTTTGTCACATGAGTTTCATACACGATATGATAGTAGGGTTAAAATCATCCATTGTTGTCACAAACTCACCTTGCTATTCCAACACTTGCCTTCCCCCCTGTTAATGGCACCAACAACTCCAGTATAGTTCTGGTTCTTAATGACATTGTAAGGCCCATCATGGATCTCTGCTCTAATGGTGTATCCACCATTCTTAATGATGAAGACAATGCTCCGCTTCCGTGCTGGATCATAATTAATACATCTTGAGCTGTCACCTAAAGAATGATGTGAAGTAGAAGTAATGCTGAGTACTCAATACACAGGAACTATTTTTTTTCCTCTTCTTTCTTTTTCTTTTCTTCCTTTAAGATGTGAGGAACCCAAATGTAAGTACCACCAGCCCTCTATATATTGCTGGGTCAGATTGAAGGCATTTCTCACTTTATTCATAAAAAAAAAGCATAATCTGAATGCAAAAGCTGATCTAGTCACTAATTTTGACATAAGAACATCTTTTTGAAATGTACATGCAGGTAGCCACTCTCTCATTTACCTGGAAACTACCCGCTCCTATTCAAGCAATAGTAGGCCTTTCCTCGACAGCCTCAGAATATTTAAGAGTGGCTCCTACTGACCATCCAATAGATCCATACTGCATTTGGAACCCACACCTGTTTCAGTTGCATTCTTGAGTTGAGCCGAATGCCATCATAATAAGGAAGTCAGAACATTAGCAACAATCTGATCATAAAACTCACTCACCCACACTTCTCTGGCAAACAATGTTTTTGGCAATTGAACCATGAATCACCAGTCTTTGTAATATCATTGGTTTCTCCATTCAGCACATCCTGCTTAATGACATCAATTGCGCACACTTGCGCAACCTCCAATATCATCAACCCAAACCGTAACTTTATATATATATATATAAACCTTCTATAATCTAACTCAATAAGTTCATTTTATATCCGACGTATTCCAAATTGTAGCCTCTTATTTTTCATAGCTATAAATGGAACAACATGGGTTACACCCAACTCAACTCACTCCTTATTTCCGAGTACCAATTCATCACCTGCTCTAGCCCTCAACTTAGTGATAGAGCTGTGTCCTACCATAATTGATCAACCCCAAGGGAATAACTCTCCTCAAAACCTTCCTCACAGGTCACTCAACAATCCATTCCAAGAGTGAGAGAGACCAAAGGAACCATCGATCGAGCTCCCTCTAGATAGATATATGAGTTTAGCTTTTTGAGATGGATCAATGGCTAGAGGATACTAAGAAGGAAATCAGGCAAGGAAGCAACCTAAAACCGATTCATATCTAAGGCCCCCCCTTTCATCAAAAGTATTATAGAGCAACTAATCTCATAGGGATTTTGAATGCCAACCTTGGAACTAAATGAAGGAAGTTCTCATGCCACTAAACATATAGTTACATTAATCTTACAAATGATATTGTTTGGGATAATAAATTCTCTCATGTCTTTTTTTTGTTTTTTTTGACAACTCTTTGAGAGGAAATGAGAGAATCATTGTCTAAGCTACCTCCGAAGCTAATCTCCTCCTTCGGGCAGCTTGTTATGAAGTTTGAGCTCAAATTTATTAGTTATAAATTGTCAAAGATCCAAGCTCGTTCATCCTAATCAATACTTACATTGATAATTTTTACCTCTCAAAGTTCTTCAACTCAATCAGAAGTCAATCAAAATATTATGGATGTTTATGATCATCGAAAAGAGAAACTCGAAGCTTAAGAAGATGACAAAAGAGGAAAGGGGATTGAGACCGAAGCATAATTGAATAAAAGCTAGGTTTTTTTATCGATAAAATAATTTATACATTATAGTCAAGTGTTTGTATATTAAAATAAATAATAAAAGATAAAAGCCATGGCACAAAGTGCTATGGCAGCTCCAACAACCTTGGGGTTAGGCACGTAAGTATGGACATCCAATCAATCAGTGGCGACGATCTACTTGGATTTCACCTTCTTTTTATCATGAGGGGGTGAACTCCTTATGGTCATTGGTTTCATCAGATCCGATAAGGATGAGAGGCTAGAGTGGGGACAATGAATGAGAGACGCCTTGTACTTGGTCACTCATCCGGCATCATATCCCGGGCACCAAGTTTCTTTGGCTCGGAGTTACTGGATGAGCCCCTCCACCACCTTCACCTTCTGTAGCTAAGCTTTGCCAATGCAGAGGGTGACAATCTTTGTGTCCAACTTCAACAAACATATCGTCGCACCGGTGTCGGTTAACCCTCGCCTCAACTATCAACTTGCTTTACAACTCAACAACATATCGAGTCGACTCACCAGCTTCGTTGGCTTTCACTATTTTGCTGTTAACTCCCACTCTGAGTCCTTTTGGACTTGGAACTATACGAGCTCGTCATAGGGAATCCCTCTTGGTGGTTTTCCACACCGAGTCATCTTGCTCCTCCTCCTATACAGCACTCATCTATTGGATTTGGAAGTTTCAGGGATATACGATCTCTCTAGATAATATATCTTACACAATTCATAGTTTTCAATTTTGTGATTTTTTCATGTACGAATCATTACACGACGACGTGAGAAACTTTTTCTTTTATTTTTTTACTACACATGTGATACTCTCATGGCTTCCTAACAGACCTTTACTAGGGGTGATGATGTGTTGAAGGGCTAAAGGTTATTAAGTTTCTGATAGTCCAAAGGTTTGAATGCTTTGAGAAGAGCTAAAAATGTGAGAGGAGCAAATGATGTCGAGGGTTTTTATATGCTTGAGTGACACTTTGTCTAATCGCCTCATTGCTTGTCGATCCAACTGATAGGCTTCATGGCGATATGCTATTGGATGAGACAAGTGTCATAATTATTATAATATTTTGAATCTTTAATTACACATGCAACCCACATGTAGATGCACTAACAAGCGTCATGTCAGGCAATTCGACCAAGGTTGGATTTGGCTAGATTTAATGGGTGATTAAATCAACATGACCATCGGGGATCAAGGTGAGGATGGCACACATGGGTACACGTGGCCAAGCCCCATTGGCGGAAGTGCTAATCTTAGCACAGGTCAAATGATCGAACATCTATTTCAGCTAAATGCATGGATTGAACAACTAAATATGCAATGGAGCAAAATGTATGGGTTGAACAATTGAACACATAACCAAAGGGCCAAATGTGCATTTCTATGGCTTATAGCTAAGGGCCAAATGTGCATTTTTGACAACATATAGCCTGAGGCTCAAATGTGCATTTGGATGATTAATAACCAAAGGGCGAAAGGTGCATTTTGATGATACAAAAAATATCAAACATACATTTCAACGACGCACAATTGAGGGTTAAATGCGTATTTCAACAATGCATAGCCCCTGAACCAAATGTGTATTTTGATGATGCACAACCTAAGGGCTAAACATGCATTTCAATTATATATAACCTAAGGGCCAAACATGTAATTTAACAACATACAACCTATGGGTCAAATGTGTATCTCAATGATGCAGAGCCAAAGGGTCGAACAATGCATCTCGACAAAACACAACCAAATAACTAAGTAATAAACCTCCTCATCATATTTAATAACATTGGATATGATACTTCTTGTCCCAATAACTCTACGACTTAATGACATAGAAGCTGAAGGGGGAGCGACGGTGCAATAGTAATAGGTAAATGGTGACATGATAGACATGTAATCATTATATGACAACATGTGGCCAATTGATCGACTATCAAAAAACCACATTGGTCACACGTGGCCAATGCATAAATGGTTAGATTAGGAGACACGTAATCATAACGGGATGATATGTGATCGACTAATAGATCATCCGAACCTTATATTTGGCAGGACCAATCAATACCAGTGTTAGGTGTGAATAACATCACCCCATGACTCAACCCAAACACCCACATCCTCCTTCAATCATCGACGATCTTAGATGTAACTGTATTTAAGATCCCCTATAATAGTGGCTCTTAGGTACACTCTCAAGGATTTTATTTTCAGTATTGTTTGACAAGTTTGATCAGTCCAAACTCTAAGAATAACTTAGATCATCTAAGAGACATTTGTTAGGAATACCTTCGATTTAATTTTTACATGTTCTACATATTGTGAATCGTGATTTGGACTTACACTGACTTAGAACATACCTTGGATTGATCCAAATCATCATCCCAACTGGAACAATAAGAATTTATAATAATAGATAAGTAATATTTATTTTTCTTTGCTTATCCTTAAATTATATATATAATCCTTTTAATTTTATTAATATTAACATCATAAATATATAAAAGACTTATTTTTGTTGATATCAACCTAACACGACCAGAACTTTCCCCTTGTGCATGATGTTTTCGCATATGACAAAAAAAAAAAAAATGAAGCACACGATATGGTTGTTTTAGCAATGCAACTTCTCACACATGAAACATTCACTTATGATACTAAGTATAAAGTGTCTATTGCAACCAAAATAAATAAAATATTTCCTTATATTCTCAGCTAAAACATTTACCCAAAATGTCTTACAACATCAAAATGCATCAACCCAGGATACAAGATTTTTAATGTCCTATAACTAAGCAAAACATTTTTCTATGCTCAATGTATCTATCTATATTGGATGAAGATATTTCAACCATAATGATCCATTTTTATGTAAATAATTTAATTATTTTTATGCAACAATAACTATTAATTTCATGATAATACTAAATAGCTTCCTCGTACCTATCTATATAAAATATATATACTTTGTTGGGACCGTGTTTTATCTCAAAAACTAAGACGAAATAATATATATATATATATATATATATATATATATATATATATATATATGGAGGACTAATTCACATATTTGTCGAATATAATAATCACAACAGTTGAGATGGGATTTATGCCGGTCGAAAAAGAAGCGAAGGGATTGCCATGGCTGACGATGTTCCTCCTGGGTGGCAGCCCAGGGAAAGGGATCCGCCGAACGCCTCGGCCGAAGAAGCTCCGCCCGGGTGGGAGCCCAGGGAAGGCGATCCCACCAGCGGCCCGGCCGAAGAAGCTCCTCCTGGCTGGGAGACGAGGAAAGGGGATCAGATGAGCGGCTCGGCCGAAGAAGAAGTTCCTCCAGGGTGGGAGAGGAGGGTAGGGTATCCGACGACCAGCTCCGCCGAAAAAGCTCCTCCTGCGTGGGAGGCGAGGGAGAGGGATCCAACGAGCAGCTCGGCCGAAGAAGTTCCTCCGGGATGGGAGACAAGAGAAAGGGATCAGAGTAGCGGCCTGGCCGAAGATGTTCCGCCTGGGTGGGAGACGAGGAAAAGGGATCCGACAAGCTGCCCGGCCGAAGATGTTCCTCCTGGTTGGGAGAGGACGGAAGGGGACCCGACGAGCAGCCCGGCCGAACAAGACGTTCCTCCTGGTTGGGAGAGGAGGGAAGGGGATTCGACCAGCGGCCCGGCCGACGAAGATGTTCCTCCTGGTTGGGAGAGGAGGGAAGTGGATTCGACCAGCGGCCCGGCCGACGAAGATGTTCCTCCTGGTTGGGAGAGGAGGGAAGGGGCAATGACGAGCGGCCCGGCCGAAGAAGATGTTCCTCCTGGTTGGGAGAGGAGGGAAGGGGCAATGACGAGTGGCCCGGCCGAAGAAACTCCTCAAGGGTTGGATACGAGGGAACGGGATCCTGCGAGCACCATGGGCGAAGAAGCTCCGCCTGGGTGGGAGAGAAGGGGAAGGGACCTGACGAACGACCCGGATGAAGAAGTTCCGCCCGCGTGGGAACCTTCAGCTCCGCCGCAATCACAAGCTCCTGCTCTCCTTTCACCAGCTCAAACTACAGGTTAGGTTTTCCCTTCTGCTCCAAACGAATCGAATAATGTCTGAATTTATATGACTCAAACTTCAATTTTTTTTTTAATGCTTTTGGGATTCGAGTAACACAAATTAGCATCATCTCTTTGAGCGGAGGAGGTGAGTCTGTTAATGATCCGCAGGCACTGGCTTTCATATTTGTGACACCGGAGCAACATCATATGGAAAAAGAAAAATCATATTTTTATCTCTTTTTTCTCAGCTCCTTGACCTAAATTCTACTAGTTCCTTTTTGTTTGTCTACAACAAAAAATTATCATGATAGAAAGGTTGGATGAGTTACTAGGGTATGAACTCTATGTAGAGATAAATTATGCTAAGGTGATGCTTTAGCTTCAATTTTTGGGAGGGTTGGAATGCCAATCTGTGACCCCTGTGGTAACGTCAATTTTATATTTGCAATGTGGATGTTTGTTATAATAACACAGAAGTTCAATGACAGATTGCATAATGCTATGTAAATATCTAGGACGTAGAAACTGTAAAATGCATATGGTGAATATCTGCTTTGGAAGTGAAGATACATCACTGGATCACCTACAAAAAGTACAATATAAGATTCCATAGAGGATCTGAAAATGGTGGTATTATTGATCAATGTGGACTCTGAAGGAAGAAATGCCAAATACATAATTAATATAGAGCTTAATGGTTTAGATATTTTACTTTGCATAATTGGTCTAGAGCTTAATTGTCAAGATACTTTATTCTCTAATAAATTTTTTGATATGTATGAATACATATAGATAAACTAGTTAATCAGAAATTGCTTTGCTTCATTAAATATTAACCAAAAAATTGAGAATATGAGCTACATGGTGATGAACATGATGTCATAAATGGGGGACTAATGTAGCAACCAAGGATAGTCATTTCGCTCAGATTAAATAGGTGGTAAGTACCGATCCAGGTGTGAATTGGTACGTGGATCGTCCCTTTTTTGGGCGGTTCGCTTCGACCCATTAAAACAAGTTTGCTTTGACCTGTTTATTAAAAATGAGTCCTCTTTATCCAAACATGCTTGCAAACCCTCTTTTCTTGAACATGCTATTGCAAGCCCTCTTCGCCGAAACGTGAGTGCGTCTAGACTCACACTATCGATGTCGTCGCTTGTCGCCCACCACTTGTCGTGCGTCGTCGACAGATGGTTAAATTTTCTCCTCTTCCTCCTCTCCCTCCAACGCCTCCTTTCCTTCTTCCTCCCTCCTCCCCCCTCCTCCTTTCTCTTCCTCCTCCTTCTTTCGCCTTCCTCCTCCTTTGTCTCCATCGCCCCTTTCTCTTCTCCTTTTTCTTCCTTTTCAAAACACCGGTATATCACGAACTTAGTTGGTTTTGCCTAAGTCGTGCGACACAATCGCGTGTCCATCCGTAAAGGTCGGCCTCCCTGAAACCTCCTATGGTCCCTTAGGACCTACAAAAGAGAAAACGAGTTAGAGAAAGTATTTCCCACGGGATCCATAAGCAACAATTTCAACAAACACTTTATATAGCTAATGTAAATTACAACCATGGACTTTACAAACTCTGAACGGTCGCACACAAAAGATCGAAGTCCATTACAGATTGAGGTCCCCACAAGTGTCCACATGACACCACGCTCATTTACAAAATCAAAATCGGCTACAAAAGCTAACCAAACTAGGGTTACCAAGCTTACTGCTAGCCTGCTACTTGCTATACAAAGTATGAACAAAACCCGAAAGACACGGACATAAATGAGCATTACATCGAGCACCCTCTTTATATTTTTGTCCGTAACAGCTTGTCGCCCACCACTTGTCGTGCGTCATCGACAGATGGTTACATTTTCTCCTCTTCCTCCTCTCTCTCCACCGCCTCCTTTCCTTCTTCCTCCCTCCTCCCTCCTCTTCCTTTCTCTTCCTCCTTTTGCCTTCCTCCTCCTTTGTCTCCATCTCCCCTTTCTCTTCTCCTTTTTCTTCCTTTTCAAAACATCGGTATGGACCGGTATGTACGACCTGATCATTGGAATTGGTCCGATACCCAAAATGATGAATGTTGGTAGCAACTATTGATTCATATTCACTATCAAAATTTTTGGAACTAAATGATATCACAACTTCAATCCTGCCATCAACTAATAAGATGCTAATTTAATTGAACAAGTAATTGAAAAAATGTACTAAGATATTTAAGGCATTGAGGATTGTGATGGAGACAGTGCTGTATGAAAATATGATGATCAACTAGGATAATGTTGATAGCCGTAAACTTGTTTGGTGATACTAGTTGAAGAACTAGAGTAGATGTTAAGGAAAAAGGGATATAGATGTCTAGTACTGGTCCTGCAAGCTAATTGTTACTTCTTACCCAAATCTTTTGGACCTTACCATGTATTGGCTATTTGAAGGCAAATTAATGAGAGATTTGCCACAGAGTTGCAAAATTTTTATGTCATTAATGAACCTAGATAATATAATAACAGAAAGAATGTTTTGCAAAATTTTTAGTTTCGCTAATTCATGTTCTCTTAACTTTGTAGATGCTGAGTAGTAATCAAGTACATTGAGTTTTCATGTGAATCCATCAAACATGAAAGCTTTTTCTGTATTTGATTTAATAATAACTCTAATTTGACAGAGTTCGGCTCGATCAATCATGAATGATTAACCAAACACAGCAATTTATATTCCCCCCGTAGTAATTGCTGTGTTTGGTTAATCATTCATTAGATAACTTGTTGATAGTATTTACTAGGCTGAAAGCATATGGGTTCAGATCTAGTTAGAATCATCTGTTACTTGGACTATGAGCCTCTTTTATTTACTATAACTAGCACATTCATACAATGAACTAGTGATTACACAATATGATAATTTTTCTCTTGGTAATTATTTAATTTTTATTCCCAACCTGTATTTCCTTGATTTTCAGTTTCTAATGTTTCAAATTTTAAATCAGAAATGGGTCAAATGGTCTGTGGTGGTTGCCGCCAACTTCTGTCTTATCCTCGGAATGCAACTTATGTCCAGTGTGCTTCCTGTCAGACAATTAATCTTGTACTTGAAGGTACATGCTTCAATTTTGTCCTTTAGTCTGCACATGCAAGTTACTTTTTGCTGACTGCCATAATTTTATCTCTTTTTTCTTATTTGTGTGCAAAAAATGTAGTCTCATTCTAAAATGTCAATCCCAATTCAAAAATTGTAGGAACATGAAATCTTTTACTTTCATTTCTAAAGCTTCTGTCGTCTTGAGTATAGGTGCTGTATCATTCCCTTTCAGCTTAAGTTTATGTCAATCAACATTTGTTCTTGTTCCATAATAATCTCTCTTCTTAGGACATTTTTCAATATGGCATGCTGTTGAACCTTCTCTTTTTTATGTTTGACAAGAGACTATTTCTTTCAATTACAAATGTTATTTTTTAGTGTTCAGTGTGCAGATATGTATCAAAATTGCTCTATAGATATTTATTTCTTGACCCATGATGGCAGTCCTTTGCTCGAGAGCCTGATCGCATTTGTGGTCATGAGTTTTCATGTACTATTCAACATATTGTGGTTCACAGAAGTTTGTCTTTTTCTATCATTGCCAAATAATTTTATTTCCTCCTCTAATTCCGCATCTTGCATAAGGGCACCAATGGTATTATATTGCAGATTATTTTGATGATATTTCTGATTAACACCGAGTATTAATAGAAATTGTATGTGTTGTAGCTCATCAGGTTGGCAATGTGAAATGCGGGAGATGTTCTGTTCTATTGATGTACCCATATGGAGCTCCATCTGTGAGATGTTCTTCATGCTGCTTCATTACTAAAATTGGAGTAAGTAAACACTTGATTTATACAGCTGTTTACTGCTTTTATGATAACATACTTCTCAGTGTACCATTTCCATTCGTCTCTACTTTTATGTCTGCTTTTATAATTATAGTCATAAGCAGAAGCAAAGAAAGAATGGAAAAGGACTTCTGGCTTAGCCAAGACTTTTCTTTGCACTATGGCCTTTGACTTCTTTCTTATATTTTGATTGAACTTTTGATAACTCATTGTGGAAGTTCATTCGACGAACAACATATAGATATCTCAATCGGTTGAGGTGTTGTCCCGTACCAGTGGAAAGTCTTATCAATTGATCTGGCTTAAGCCAAAATATAGGTCTGATTTTAACTTCTTTCTTTCATTTTGATTGAACTGTTGATAACTCGACGTGGAAGTTCATTCGATGAACAACATTTAGATGTCTCAACCAGTCTGGTCTGATTGTGTCATTCCTTCTTGCAGTTAGTTAATTGAACTCCCTTGATAGAGGAAGAAAGGAAATTGCTAACCCTGATATACGTTCTGTGCTCAAGCACTGTGGACATAGCTGCCCCTGTGACCAGTGTCCATAGGCTAAGCTTGTGATGCAAAATTTTCTCCCCTTTTGGTAAATAGTGGTGAGACATTGACTCTTTCCTTGATTCTGATTTACTTTTTGTGACGAGGCATGATGCTTCCAGTAAGCTGAACATGAAGACACACATACACATGCAAAATATTTATGTCAATTCAAGGGAGTTGTGAGCTGGAGTTTTCATATAACCATAAGTTATGAGGGAATTCCACTTCCGTTACTCATTGCTTATGAAAATGAAATTTGATATTAGTCATTCATTTGGTCTTTGCCTTTTTCATGTAATTATCTCTTAATACTGAACAATATTCACATATAGAAAATTTATGGAATAGTGGTCTAGATCAACAATTGTTGTAGCGCCCAAAACGGTATGAAGCGGGCAGTACGAACTGGTCCGGGCATGGACCGGTATGTGGACCACCCCTGTTTTGGGTGACTCAATCCAACTCAGAAAAAAAAAAAGAAATCAAGTAGCCATGGGGCTGTCCAACTCAGCATTAAAAAAAGAAAAGAAACCTTAAAATAGAAACTAAGTCTCGCGAACATGAGCCCTCTTCTCACATTCAACATTGCTGTTGCTTTGAGATGCTGTTGCCACTGCCGTAGCTGCTGCTTTGCTGACGCCATGTTTCTTCTTCTTCCCAAGAACACTCCCACCTCTTTTCCTCTTCTCCTCCACTTTCTCTTCTTTCTTCTTCTTCTTCTCCTTCCTCCACTTTCTCTTCTTTCTTCTTCCTTCGCTTCCTCGTTTCTTCCTCTTCCCTTCTCATTCTTATTCTCTTTCTTCCTCTCTGAAACATCGATATGTACTGGTGTATTAACACACGGTACATTGGTGTGGACCAGTATACCAGTCCTACTAGATCACTGAAATGGGTCCAATACCCAAAACGGCAAACCTTGGTATATATTATTTATTTTCTAAATACTTCTATCATTCTATGGTCTGAGCTCAATTTTGATTTTTGTTCACAGGAAATCTAAGGACGAAAGGATTGTTCAATAACTACTAGAGTTTTGTGGATGTTTCTTGTCTACATATTGATTATGATATAAAATCGTGCGACCGAACACTCCTGGTTACTGCTCATTTGTGATTTATAGGAATGCAGGTGGTTATCTGATGATGACAAGTTATATGCTCCTACTTCTGTTTTGTGTTACGCCTTCAATTCAGTAGTGAAGTAACTAAACTTAGTTATGGGAGAATGGAGTTTCATGGTTATCTTCATCTCGTACTAGATCTTCAGTGCGGCACAACACAAGATACAACTGTTTCGAGGTCTATACAGAGAAATATCTTGTTGGCTGGCTATAAAACCATTTTAGCACCACATTTCACTTTCCTTCGCCCATGATAATAACCTGACACTCACTTTCTCCAGTCTGCACTTCTTAGATGCAATTTGGTTACAGTGCATTAGTTTAAGACCAACTTTGTTTTTTATTATCCCATTTAAAGTATATAGAGCCACAATGGAATGATGATTTGGTTGGAAATGAAAATTTTTCTTGATTCTCCTTATGATCCAGTTAACATCATGTATAATTGCTGCTTGTGTTTGTGTTGTTATTGCCTGCTTAGAACCTGAACTGGGTGCACAAGTGACACTTGACTCGACATTAACCAGAGAAACCTCTCTGATGTTCTGTTGCTTTGAATTGTTTACAAGCATCATAAAACATTTTACATTGATTACATTATGGGCATGATTCTTGTTTTCGTGGCTCTCTATTAGTGCACCAGCATCAAATTTCTTTACTCGAAACCAATGTCTGATGCTTTCGTTCATCATGGTCTGCAGGAGAATAATGTTCGGCCCCCACTCTCTGTGCAGCAAGGCCAACCACCCACCGGAAATCCTGTATGTTAAAAGAATCTCCTGCCCATATCTCTTGATCCAAATCAGAATCAGTATACTTCATGCGATACAGTTAATTATTTATTTGGAAGACTATTAACAATCATGTCTATTAAGTGCGAGAGCTCTGTTTTATTGTCATTATAATGACGTGATTATGTAACCTGAGACAAATGTCTGCTAGTTTTTGGGAATAAATTGGTGCCTGTAACTATAGGTAAACCCAATTGTGAACCTAAACTTAGGATCGCACAAATAATATTTTATGGATATGCTAAAGTAACTATGGGTTCGTTTTCACATGCTTCTGGATCATGATAGAAGATAACTATTTGACGATTCTAGATGTTTGATTTCAAGAAAAAAAGAACAAAGAACAAAGATGTGGGGGAAATCATGAAAGGGTTACGGCTGAAAAAAAGGGACCCACAGTATGTGTTGATGACCCACAACCACCAACTCTCCGTTCCTGTGGTTTGCACTGCATGAGAGGATGAGCATGACAACGTAGCGACACAGCCCACCACAAGCGTGCGCTGATGCTACCGCCTACTTATCGCCGGCCACTCCATCTTTCCCTGCTATACTCGTCCACAAGATGGATTGCCAACAGCAGCAGCCAACTCGGCCGGAAGAAGGGACAGGGCATAAATTCCACTCCTCACCACCACATCTAACCGAGTCCAACCTGCGCCGGAGAAGGCAGACTTCTCTCAACTCGCATCACCGTCATCAGATCGCTTCGTCACTCCCACCACCAACCATCCATGAAGGGTTCGGGCGCCGTGACGATCGCGTCCACGGTGATCACCGCCGCCGCATCGTACTCGACCGCCGTGTCCGGCTCCTCCCTCCTCGACCCCCCGAAACAGCAATCGACCGACCAGGTAAATTGCACGCAAGTCATGGTTCCCTACGAATCTTACGAAGCCTAGTCTCGCTTGTTGGTCGCGCAGGAAGAGCAGCCGCGCCGGTCATCGGAAGACAGATTCGCTCCCAGGTTCGATGGGTTGCGGTTCATCGAGACTCTCATCACCGCACATCGATGATCCATGATGACGACTGACGCAACCGTCTTCCCTACTCCATCATCATTTCATGGATGTAACTAATGGTCGCAGTGATTCGTATCATTCATTAGTTGCACATAATTGTATCTCTCTTTTTTTTTTTTTTCAATGTACGGATCTGGTTGCTGTTTCTTTTTCTTTTTACCGGAAAAAATACTTTTAATGATTTTTTTTTGTCTTATTCTTATGTCGACAAAAAATAAAAATAAAAATCTACATTCACTTTTACCCCCAAAAAATCGACTGAAGCAGTGTCGTAACATTGCCTTGTCATTTTGATCGAGTGTAAGTTGCTTCTCAGGTACACTATTGCATCATATCATTTGCTCTTTTCCTCTACTTTCTTCTTCTTCCTTCAATTTTTTCTATCTTTCTTTCTCCTGGGTTCCTCCTTCTTTCTTCAATTTTATTTTCTTTGCTTTTCTCTTTCTTTCTCCTGGGTTCCTCCACCACAGAATATACACTAACATACCATGTATCGATATACCGGTATAGACTGATAGATATCGTCCCAGCAGATTATCGAAACAGATCCGATAATCAAAAAGGATTTTTATTGAAATACATTCGATAATCAAAAAGGGTTTTTATTAAAATACAATCGATAATCGAAAAGGCAAACCCTAACCGCAATCAGATATTTAGAAAAGAATTTCCACAACTTGGGATCAGTTAAAATGGAGGTCATTTGGGTGATCAAGGTTTCAACAATGCCTCAGAGAATGTGTGGAAACTTCAGCCACTTGAGATATAGGAGGTAATGCAGTTATTGACAAAACCACAGAGACAACATGAATCTATAGTTACATTTAGATCAAGATCAAGGCATCAAGCAAATCCTTCCAAATTAGCATAAACACCATGTTTGTTACATAGCAACTTAAACAAGCACAATCAGTATCCAATTCAATGTGTGCTAGCATATTAAAAGAGAGATGAAAAGACCCCACTTACCCAAGCTTACTAGCAGGAAATTGCAATCAAATTTATGCATACTACTTGCAGAAATCAACCCTGAAGGACCTTGTACTCAAATGTGCAATCAAAAAGCAAAGTTTCATATTAATTCTTCTTCCTGTCCACATATCAGTAGCACCTCAACTACCAAACAAGCATCATAGACACATTGCTCAAATTAATGAACAAATTATAATTTTCCCACTGGATTACACCTTTAAGCTTCTGACTGAAAAAAAATAGCAGCCCATGGGCCATGGTCCTCATATCATTCATGCAACATCAACCAGCATTTGGCTTACTCATGATGAATCCTAAGCACTCCACTACATGGAGTATCCATGACAGAAAAAAATGTCTGCTTAACCTTCACCAATCATACCGTAAACACACAATACAAAAGGACATGCAAAACAGAGTAAATTGAAAAAATGTTGAATGAGTATGGAACATGAGAGATAAACCAGCTGAGATGGACTAATCCAAGCAACAAAAAGCCTTGAGCAAAAATATGCATCTTAGTGATCCTACAAACTTTATACACTTAGTTTTGGATTTGCTATCTACAGTTGAGAACCGGTAAGAGCACAGACATGTCTACTAAAATTGTCATTTCATCAACAACCTCAGTATTTAATTAAGCATGCATGAGAGCAATAGAACAGCAGAATTGTGAGAATAAAATTATGCAACACATGGGTAATTCCAATCAGAACCACCGCTACAGACAAAATAATAAGACAAAAACTTATAAGCTGAACCTAGCATCAATTAAAGGTTCTCCATGCCTAAAGGATCCTAGATCAATGTCTTCCTTCATCTTCTAGCTAGTAACAACATACCAAGCTTCATTAAAAATACTGTCAAGTGTAAACACACAATACAAAAGGACATGCAAAACAGAGTACATTGGAAAGATGTTAAATGAGTATGAAACATGATAGATGATCTGAATTGTGAGAATAAAATTGTGCAACACATGGGTAATTCCAATCAGAACCACCGCTACAGACAAAATAATAAGACAAAAACTTATAAGCTGAACCTTGCATCAATTAAAGGTTCTCCATGCCTAAAGGATACTAGATCAATGTCTCCCTTCATCTTCTAGCTAGTAACCACATACCAAGCTTCATTAAAAATACTGTAAAGTGTAAACACACAATACAAAAGGACATGCAAAACAGAGTACATTAGAAAGATGTTAAATGAGTATGAAACATGATAGATGATCTGAGATCGACTGCTCCAAGCAGCAAAAATTCTTGAGCAAATATACATGTTCACTAGCCATTTCATTAACAGCCTCAGTATTGAAGTTAGCATGCATGAGACCAATGGAACAGCAGAATTGTGAGTATAAATCCAATCAGAACCACTGCCACAGACAAAAGAATGAGACAAAAGCTTATAAGCTGAACCTTGCATCAATTTTAGTTCTCCATGCCTAAAGGATACCATCCCAATGTAACCACATACCAAGATTCATCAAACATATTCAACTGTTATTTTCTTTATAGTTAAGTAAAACAGAAACATCATCATATCAGATTAAAAATCTTGATCACACAAGCAACCATCATCACGGAATTATGAATGTATGGCCATACAAGCATCTTAATACTTATTTTTTATGTTATAACCCTATTCCAGAAGCAGATTTAGGCATCCAATTGATCAGGAAGGGAAGGGATCATCACCGAACAAGAAGAGGTAAAGGCAAAGATGGGCCAAAATCGATTCTTCCATTAGATTTTGTCGATGTCCTCATCCTCGAACTCGATGTAGTCATCAGCAGCGCCCTCATCCTCCACGTCGAGGCCTCCGATGCCCTCGTTGAGACGGATGTTCTCGGGAAGCTCGCCGTAGGCCTTGAGGAGGCGGGCCTCGTCGGGCATGTACTTGAAGATGACGTCGGCCTTGTCGTCCTGGTAGTCACGGAGTCCCAGGAGGATGATGTCCCCAGCGGCGATCCAGACCTTCTTGTGCATCTTGCCGCGGATGTGGCAGAGCCGCTTGCTGCCGTCGATGCACATGGCCTCGCAGCGCCCGTTGCCGAGCATCCGGAGGACCTGGGCGTACTCCTGCCCGTCCTCCTTGAAGACCAGCTCTCGCTTCTCGTCGTCGGCCTCGTTCTTCCCTCGCTTGCGGTTCTTCCCTCCCTTCCCCTTGTTCTTCGGCATCTTTGTTGTGCGTCGATCGAAGCCCTAAACCTAGCGTTCGATCTTTTGGTTTCCTCGATCGGTATCTGTTTGGGTGCTCCGAGATCGCGTTAGCGTCACGGAAACCTAAAAGCTCGTGAGACCCTGGATTTATATCCGGGGTGGAGGTAGATGTCGGTTAATCCATCTTCGCACGAATCATAAAGCAAGCCCACTCTGACAAACGGGCGGCCCAAACAAAGGTCTGATGGCCCATGTTTTTCTTCTCGAAAATGCATTTCACCCCTTCCATCTTGACCAAATCACGTACCTGTCACGTAATTCGAAGGTCGGACCCAAATATCTTCACGTCTCTGCCAATTAAAACGAGGTTAGTTACTGGGTAGTTGTAAACCAGTATAGGAGTATGTCTTGAGAAATCAAATTTTGCCCTTCTATTTATGATAATAACAGAAGGACTCCAAAATTTAGTGGGCAACGACATCAGTTCTTAATGCACCTTCTTTCGGAGGATATATCATTTATTATCTTCTCGATAAGGGACCTTCTTGTAAATGTTCCTTAAATATTTTCCCCACTCGGCCCTCAGCACCGTCTTCGCCGCTGTATCCCAACGTTAGCCTCAGGGGAGACCAAGATGCCGGAGGCGGGCGGCGGCACGGCGATCCGCGGACGCGGAGCCGATGAGCCCGAGGACATCATCGATCTCCTCCCTCTCGAGCTTGTCCGATCCCAGCTGATCCCTCCCGCTCCAAACCGCCGCGAGTCCGCGATCGATTGGCTGCCGGAATTTGGCGGCGCCTCGTGGATCGCATACGGCGCCTCCTCTCTTCTCGTCATTTCCCACTTGCCTTCTCCTCTCTCCGACCACGAACGCCAACTCGGCCCATTCTTCCGGCAGGTTATCGAGCCGCCGCCTGGAGGTGAGCACGCCGATTTGAGTGCGGTCTCTTGGTGCCCGGCGATACCGTCAGAGGGAGAGATCGCGGCGGCATTGGGAAATAGCATCTTCATGTACTTGCCGGTCCCCGGCGGCGAATCAGGTATACGAGAGTCTTTTCGGTTTCCTGACTATTAGAATCGATAAAATTGGAGAGGACTGAGTGGAAAGAAACCAAGCAAACTGATTTATCTCCACATGACTGTTTCTCTTTGCATCTGCTCTTTTCTTCTCTTCTTCTTTCCTCGACTGTTGTGGATCAAGAGCTGATTAATTTCATTCCCAAAGTTTAAAGGTTCTAGATTTTCTTTGATTCTTGAATATTCAGATTGATTCTGATTACATAATATATGCCACATGATTTAATTGGGTTTCTTATATTTGAATCTATTAGTTCTTTCCTAAGATGTTTGTGAGCCTCTAGCTGTACTTGGCATTTTGCTTTACTTCATCCATAGGAGTCAAAGCGTTCTTAGTATGTAGGTGGTTTGTACTTGCATATTTACTGTACCATCTGGGTCGAGCTTGCTTCACGCACCTGGCCAGTTTTGTCTTTCAGGATTCTGGAGGTAACAACAATTGTACTAGAAAGGTTCAGGATTAGCGCATTTCAATTGTAGTCCTTTAGCATATTGTGGACTCACTTCTTTTTGCTAGTGTTATAAGTAAAAATGTCCAATAACTTGTTGCTATGAATTCATCGAATTTCTTGGTTTTTTTCTGTTTAGTTGACAAGCAATGGTAGTTGGGGTTTTGTTAGCAGCAAAATAATTACATCCATGGATAAAATTTCTGAAGGACTTATACTTTTTTTCCTGTTGTTGGTAACAAACCATAACTGAGCAACTGAAAAGTTTCAGGCTCCTTTTCTTGGAAGCAGACTGGGGGGTTTGTGGAGACATTTTCAATAGAGACAATTGGATGGACAGGGTCTGGTGATGGGCTAGTTGCTGCTGGTGCCGAAGTGGTCTTATGGAATAGGAAAAAGGGCTACTCTTGGGAAATGTCTTGGAAGTTGAAAGCAGACGTGCCTCAAACTATTGTTTCTGCAACCCAGTTTGCTGAAGGGTCTGTGGCAACAGCTCCGCAAGCATCGATGCAGCATGACAAAGTTATATCCGGAGACTTTCATTCTTCACTGTCCGACAAAACCAAGCATGTTCTAGTATATCATGATGATGGTAAATCGGGAATAACAAAAGTTCAGCTCTATCATCCTCAACCTGTTTTGATGATTCAGTGGAGGCCATTTGCTGGGATGCAATTGCAAAAAGATGCTTTCCCTGCATGGAGGGACATCCTGTTGACTTGCTGCTTGGATGGAACAGTAAGATTGTGGAGTGAGATAGACAATGGTAGGCCTAGAAAATTCAGTAAGGACATGCATGATCAGAAGCACATGAGGCGGTTGTTCCATGTTGTTGCGGTGATTGAAATGAACGAGTCTTTGAAGGGAACACTTGGTAGAAACATATTTGTAAAATGGGCACTTGAACTTGGTGGTGTAATTGATAAGGGCGAAGGAGATTGTTATTCTTTGTTATCATCTCATACTGAATGTGAGCAAATTGGCAAGTGTGAGTGGTTGATTGGTGTAGGGCCTAACTTCTCCATTACTTTCTGGGCCATTCATTGTCTTGATGATGTGTCCCCTACACGGTTTCCACGGGTGACGATGTGGAAGAAAGTAGATTTGATAGATCTTAATGGTTCTAACTTTCTCCATTGTAATTTTTCAGATACAATGGGCCAACCTATCCTAGTAAAAGTTGTTGCGTCAAGGTGTCGGTTTTTTGGTCCACCTTCTTCATGCTCTTTGCTTCAATTATTGCCTGATAATTCAATCAGCTGGTCACAATTATATAGTTCATCAGAAAGTACAGAGGAAGGAATTTTAAGTAAGATAACAAAGGAGAGAAGTCTTTCATGCTTTGCTGGCAGCACTCTCAGTGAGCATGGACACACTGGGCGCATCATACAAATTGCGGTGCACCCATATAATCGTGATATTGAGCTTGCTGTTTCATTGGATTCCCATGGTTTACTTCTCTTCTGGTCCTTGTCTACTCTTTCAGAGAGCATCTTGGGTGTGCATATGCACATACATCCCATGTGGAAACTTTTGGGTCATATAGATTTACCAGTTTCATCACTTGATTGTAAATTTTCATGCTTGGTGTGGGCACCTTCAGTTTTGGAGGAGAATCGATTTCTTCTTGTGGGTCATGAAGATGGAGTTGATTGTTTCATGATTGAAGATTCCTTGAAAGGGGAAAGCATATTATCTCACAAAATTCTCACGATTCCATTTGGTGGTCAAACTCATGGAGTGAGTCCAGATCAAATGTTTGCAACACCTATTAGTTGCACTGTTGGCCAATCATCTTGTTATAGTAGTTTCTCATTGCTTTGTGTATGGATTAGAAATTTTCAAACTTTATCATGGAAGGTCATCCTTCACATGTCCGGAACCAGTGGTATACTTTCCTCTGATGTCAAAGGACTTGCTATTTCGGAAGAAGGTAGATGCACAAGTTCTTCTGGTAAATTTTATTATGCCAAGTCTTTTAGGCAATTATCAGACTTACCTGCTCCCCAGTGTTGTGGTGAAGTTACCAGTGTTGCTGTAGTTTCTCCAAGTAGTTGTTTACCATCCATCCAACAAGCATCTTCTAATGATTTTCCTAGTAGTTATTTTGGATACCATATGGCCACAGGATATTCTGATGGAACTTTGAGACTATGGAGGGTTTGCCATGTGCAATCAGAACATTCTGATATGGAATATGTCCCATGGGAGTTAGTGGGTACGTTTACTGCACATGAAGGCCCAGTCAATGCAGTCTCTTTATCTAGTTTTGGCAGTAAAGTTGCTACTACCAGCTTATGTGGCCCTAACAGTACATCCAGTCTTCATATCTGGGAATCTGTAAAGTTGACAGGTGGTGGTTCTTTTGTTTTAGAAGATGCAATATTCGTAAAAGGGACTGTTGTTGCTCTTAGTTGGTTGGCTTTAGGCAATGGTCAGATATTGCTTGGAATCTGTCTGCCAAATGAGTTGCGTATATATTCACAGAAAAGATCCTCTATTCACTCTTTTGTACATTCAGATAAGTCAAAGGAGATGCATAGTTGGTACTGTATTGCAATCACTAGTTCTTTGACCATTGTAAGAGACTTCTTTTGGGGACCAAAGTTGACTGCTGTGCTTATTCATGAGAAACATTTTTCTGTCTATAGTCAGTGGTTATTCAGATCAAATAGTCCATGCTGTGATGATTCTGTTGCCTATGCTAATCGAATGCAGGAAAACTTGTTCTGTGCAAGTGATACTGATAGAAACATCTTCAAGACACAAGAACAATTGCAAAGTGGGAGCAGTGGAAAGATTTTTCAGCAGGATTATGCTCCTGATACTAGAAATAGGTTATTTTCCATTCTAGATATATCAAATAAATTGGATGGAACTTTAGCACTGTATCATCCTGAGGCATTGATTCAATATATCTATTCAGGTACTGTTACAGCTCATACAATATTTGACTTCATACAAGTTGTCATATGGCAACACATAAGAATATCATAGCCTTCGCTTTGCAACTTATGTTGGTTAGGGAACACTGAAAACATATTATTGTCATGAAGTACAATCATCCAAATAGTCTGCAGTTTATGTTGTGAATGGACTGTCTATTAGAAAGCAAGCAATACCATTTTCCCCTTGGATGTGTTCTCATGATCATGAGTCGAAAAAAACCTGAATATGCATAAATAGTTCTAATTTATTAGTTGTCTATTGTTAGCCAGTACTTCGGACGGATTTATAACATTATCTTATGAAAATTGGCCTTTGGTTTTCAAATATTAAACTCGAGCCGTTTTTGATGCTTACAGCAGTCATTGTATTTTGCCTACTAACAAAGTATCCATGTCCAGATAAATGTAACATAGTCTTGATGGTTTGAAATTCTTATACAGAATAATTAAACTCTGTCAGTCATTCAATTTTACGATGATACTTCCCTTAATCTAGCCTGTCTGACTAGTTGGTGGAAGATGTCTAGATGATGAAAAAAGTAGTGCTGTAGGGAAGTAGCCATTAATTTCTGAAGGAGACTCTTGCAAACCTCGAAATGATTGTTACATCTGGAAAGAAGAGACGTATTGATTTATGTAGCAACAGTAGCATAGTCATCCTACTTCATCTGATGCTATAGTTTGCTATATGCTATTCATGATCTTTTTCTCTTAGTGACATAGCATCATATTATGCAGCATTAGAATTTTAGATGCTTGATCATGCTTTATCCATTGCTTATTTGATTCTGACCACAATATTATTGCCTTGTTCATCAGTAGTTTTACTGTGGTTGAACAGTTACCAATACTTCTCTTAATGAGGAACAGAAAACAAATACACAAGGACATATTCATTGGATGAACAAGAGTTGTTCTCACCATTTGAGCACTATAAACTTAAGTAGAATTGGGTATGCATGGCAATGGGGTTATAGTTCTGCAATCTGTGGCTTAACATTTGAATTGCAAGTTCCTTTTGCTAATTTTTCATTTTTAGTCATCCTCAAGCTCTAAGCTGACCAGACAAATGGAAAATCTTCTGTAACTTGGAACAATTTGTTCATTATCTACAAAGCGCTTTCTCAGTCCTTCCAAGTTTGATTCTGTATCAGACCACAGCCATTTTAAAGGATTATAATCTATTTCACTATTACCCCTACTTATGTGCCATTAATATGAATCCTATTTAATCTTGTCATATTTTTTCTGTTTCCTTATTCATTGCAAGATATCAGTAACTTTATGTTTTCCTTGAATCATGTGTGCTCACCAGCTTTGTCCACATTTTGTATGTTGTTAATACTGTTAACTTTCTTTCTCAAGTCTCACTTAACTTTATATTTTTACCCAAAAATGTATTTTCCTGATCTGATCCTAGCTTCATTGCCATAGATTCTGTGAGAATATTCTGTTATTACTATTGATTATTATTTTTCGAGGCATATACCCATGGAAAGGGATATTATACAAAAAATTATAATGCATATGGAATTAGTGAATATCATTTAGCTTGTACATATATATAAATATTAATTTGACATTCAAAAACTATAATGCAATAATCTGGTTTTATGCTTTTCTCTGTTTCTTCTAGTTTTATTGGGGTGACATTGAGCATTAGGCCACGACTAACTCTTGCCTGAGCTTTAAAGGTTTCACTTGGTTCCTTTTTCTTGATAATATTTTCAGAGTATTTAGGTAGAGATATTTATAAAAAACTAAACTGTGTAATATGTTGTTCATACTACTGTTGAAACAATGATCACTTGTTGCAGGTAACTGGAAACGTGCAAAGGTTATTGTGAAACATTTTGTTAAATGTGTTAGTTGTAGTAAAACTTCATCTTCCAGTATGAAGGGCAGTCAATGTGGAAAATCTTACTTTAACGTGCCTGAAGTTCACTTGTCTACGTATTTTGAGGATAATAGCTCTGTAAATTCATCCAGTGAAAGATTATTTTGGGGTCAGAGTACTACTTCAGAAGAACCTACTTTGCATTTTCGAGGAAACAGTCTCCAGTTGCTAGACAGTAAATTAGAGGCTAACACTTTTGGGAGAATTTCAACTGCTGATGAAAAATCTGAAATCATGGATCTCATTGAAACTCTTGAGAAATCTGATGGAATTGCTAATATGACAGATTTGGAGAAAACCCAAATACTTGTGATTCTGGATCTTCTGAATGAAATCAGTGATACAAGAGCTACTTCAGCCTATAAAAGCCTTGATGAAGCGGGGCGTAGGTGTGTTAAAATAAAAAGAGTAGAAGTGATTTTCTAAGATATCAAATTTATTCTTATACTTTGTGAAGTGTATACCTTGTATGTACAAATACAAATATGAAGTCACTGATTTTGGGATTGTTTGTCATAATATTAACAATGTTTTTTTATTTCTCCGAAGGTTCTGGGTTTCTGTGCGATTTCAACATCTATATTTCATTCGTAAGTTTGGAAAAATGGTTGCTGAAGAGCTTGTCATCAACTCTAGGTTGGCTGCATGGGCCCTCCTATCTGATTGTCAAGATGATCTACTTAGTTCTGTTTTATCCGCGGAGCCATCTTGGTTAGAAATGAGAAATTTGGGTATAGGGTTGTGGTATACAAATGTGTCACAGCTGCGAACAAGGGTATATTACTTAATTCCAAACTGTCATGTCAGATTGATTGCTTAGTCTTACATTATCTATTTAGCATAATTCTGCAGATACTATTTATAAACAATATAGATCTGTAGCTTTTGTAATCTCACATTGCTATGAAACAAAATACTAGTATTCAAACTCATTGTACCACTGAACTCATTCTTTCGACCTAAAAATGCAGCTGTTTTTGATTATGTGGGTTGTTGAATATTATTGAACAAGGTGGTCGATTGTTTTATAGTGTGCCATGCCTTCACTAATTTCTGGGCATGTGTTTATATTCTGATAATGTTATGTAACTTTCTGGAAATTCTGTTTGATTGTCCATTTTAATTGCTTTCATTCTTTTGCATAATCATGCTCCGGGTCTTCCTGACTAACATAATATATTTGACCATATAGATGGAGAAGTTGGCGAGATCGCAATATCTGAAAAACAAGAACCCTAAGGACTGTGCACTTTTGTATTTAGCACTCAACAGGCTTCAAGTTTTGGCTGGTCTTTTCAAAATTAGCAAAGATGAGAAAGACAAAGTGTTGTTTGGATTTCTTTCACGCAATTTCCAGGTTTGTCAGTGTAATTGTGCATAATATACTGTATTTTGCTCTAGGGCATTGTGTGAAGTTTGCAAGCACTTTTGTAGTATCTTATTTTGCCTTAAAATGACATTTTGGGGCATGGATCTTCCAAGTTCCAAGTTTGTTTTATGAAAGCTGATATATTATGCTCATGTGGAAAGTGGTGCAAAACATTGTACTGCCTTTTTGAGAGTGCATTTTCACTGATTTAGGAAGAGAAGAACAAAGCTGCTGCTCTGAAGAATGCTTATGTTTTGATGGGAAGACATCAATTGGAGCTCGCAATAGCTTTTTTTATGCTAGGTGGAGACCCTTCCTCTGCTGTCACTGTTTGCGCTAAGAACCTTGGGGATGAACAACTAGCTCTTGTTATTTGTCGGCTCATTGAAGGTTATGGTGGTCCATTGGAGAGGCAACTCATATTAAGCATCTTGCTTCCTAATGCATTAGAGAAAGGGGACTACTGGCTTTCCAGCCTACTTGACGTATGTGTTATATAAGCATCCTAGTTTTTATTTTCTTACTCCCAGAAATTTCCAATTGTTTCTATGTCAAAATTCTGTGGCCTGGTAATGCTAACATAATTTTGCATGGTCAGTGGACATTGGGGAATTACACACAATCAGTCAAGAGACTTGTTGACTTTCGGGCAAAACATGCAAGTTGTAATTTAGTTGCTTTTCACAATCATGCTTCCTTATCAGATCCTGATATTGGTCGGTACTGCATGATACTTGCCACCCGAAATAGTTTCAGATGTTCTGTTGGGGAGAATGTCGCAGCAGCCTTTTCTAAGCTCGCAGCATCTTTGGCTGCAAGTGCCTTGAACAGATGTGGAATCCCTGTAAGTTCTATCTAAGTTGGATTTGCATATTATTTTGTCTGTTCAAATAGTGTTGCTGAAGTAGTAACTCTTCTTTCTACAAGTTTTTTGTATCATTTATGCATCTGCTGTTTCTGATATGGGACATGTTGTGACTAACTTTGGATATTGGATTCAGGTTGTAACGAATCTCATATATTTTTATCTCTCCAAGCAAACACAGAATCACAGATACAGTTCTTTCTCGCTCATTGATTCAGATTTAGAACATGAGCCTTCTGTAGGAGACGAAAATCATTTTGGAAGTCAAAATTCAATATCTCATCTTTTCAAACATTTTCCACTCTATTCAAAATTCTGACAATTGATTAAATTTATAGATTTGTGAAACTGTTGCAGTATTTAAGTATTAACCTAACCAGGCTTGATCAAATGTTTATAGTCAGTATATTGTTGACATCTCATTCTATCTGAGCTAATCCTCGACCCTGGATTGGCAGGGCCCCTAGCGGTGTTGCTAGGTCCAGAATGGATTCGGTAGAACGTGAACTTTTTATCTGTCGTCCGATGTTGAGGAAAATTAATACACCTAACTTGTACCTAACTCCTGTGGTTTACGTGAAAATGATTATTTTGGAGATTTGAGACTGGCAATATATGGCCAAGTCACGTAATATTGTAATAGGCTAATGGTTTCTCCTATCAATATATCGCAATTAGTTAGAGAGGTTTGATTTTAGTGAATTGATGTTACATCCAAGGTTTGCAATTTCGACCTATACCGCCCGCTACCGGGCGGTTCCGCCAAAAATCGACCGTCGATGGTCGATTGAGCGAGAAAAAGGGAAGAAGAAGAAGAAGAGGAAAAGAAGAAAAAAAGAAAAGAGGAGAAGAAGAAAGAATACCTAGCGCCTGCGCACCATCCTCGCCCGCGTGTCGTAGGCGCTTTTTCTCCCGCGCGGGGAGAAAGATCGAAGCAACGTCGTCCCTTTTCTCTTTTTTTTAATATTTTAATATATATAATATAATATTTATATTATATTTTAATATATCGGGTGGTATGCATTTTGTGTACCACCCGGGTACCGGCACCGTACCGGTACCGAGATGAACTCGGTACACTAGTACGGACCGGTAAGTCAAACCTTGGTTACATCTTAGATTTTTTTTTTTCAAAATCACATCTTTTCACACATTCAGAGCCAAATAAATAGCATCACTTTATTTATAATTTATAAACATTACTACAATTCATTTATTCATCAAATCATAAGTGAAAAATATTTATTGAAGAACATGGTAATGTCAGCTTGAAGAAATATCCAAGTGGCTCTACCTAACAGTAGAGGAAAGTTTGCTCTCCACTAGACCTCGGTCTAGTGCTAGTGGGAGGCTGCTCTGAAAATAAAAAACAAATAAAATTCAGCAACGTTGAGTAGGAACCTCAAAAGTCAACTCAAAATGAATACATAATCAAAAATCAATCATCCCATTGGCGTATATCGAATACCCGAAGGAGCACTCCCCTAAAAGCGGATGAAGAGGCTTTATCCGACGAGATGAATTTGTATTCTCCCAACAACAGATGGATGCAAACTCATATCACACTCCCAATAGCGAATGGAGTGGTATCGCTCACCCGTCAAAGTGGAGACACGTTCCTTGTAACAGCGGATGGAGGAACCATTCAGCTGCCATGTCTGACGGCCCGCTAATCCCCGAAGGGAATTGTCCCACCTGCCCTCAGCAGGGAACTAATATCATCTCACACTGATCATATCGGGATAAAATAACACAAGATATCTCTTTCAACATCATTCATGCAAAATACTACTAATTAGCTCTCAGTTGACTTGAACCCTTGTCCAATCAGTCCAATTGAACTCGACTTAACTAGAATCTAGTTGAACTAATCTCTAATCATCATTTACTGGTCTGGAACCACCCTAGACTAGTATAATTTGGACTAGATTAGGTTCAATCTAACTTAGACAGACTTAAATAAGTCAATTAATTCAAAATCACCTTGAATTTATCTAACTAATCAAACCCGGTCTGGTTCAATCAATGTTTAGGCTAAAATATAACAAATGTATAATTTTGCGTTAGGTTGGGTCAACCCATATACTGCTTATATGCACTGCACATGGTTGTGCATGCACCACACCAGGCTGGGTTGATCTTTGGCCCATGGGCTAATCATGTGAGTCACATAGGACTACCCATGTTGGGTTGGGTTGGGTTGGGTTAGCTTGTGGCTAGGGCCTGACTCGCAAGTGGGCCCTAGCCTATGGGCTGGGCCTGGTCTGCTGACTAGGCCTAGCCAATAAGCTATGATGGCCTAACCCATGGGTTGGGCCTAGCTTGCGGGTTGTTTGAACCCAATTTTTATCCAATTTCACGAGCAACATATTTTCGCTAACAATTGTATATAAAGAAAAACACTGAAAACAAGATTATAAGATAAGGTTTAATACAAGGAAAATAATTTTTTAAATTCAACAAGAATTAAAAATCATACTTTCAAAATATACCTTATCTCAACATAGTCTAATCAAACAAGATTTAAACCTTTCATAATAACATATTTTAAATTTTAGATAAAAGAATATAAAAAATTTCAGATACTATTTTAATCTAACATGAAAGTTTTATTCTAAATAAGATTAAAAGATAAACTGTAATATCAAAAAATATCATGCATTAATACATAAAATATATAAAATTTTAGCATGTTTAACTTCAAAAATAAAAACCTTAGGAAAATGATCGAAGAATATCTTAAAAACTACAGATGTCATATTTTAATCCAATAATAAATATTTTTGAACTACAAAACTTTTAATATTTAATTGAAATAAAAAAAATTATTTTCTTCAGGAAATGTAGGAGGACCTACCTCTCCTCAGTAGGATACAAAGCCTCGTTCCTTCCACTGCTTGAATCGGCTAGGTGAGGAACGGAGGAGAGAAATCCCTCCCCTTAAATAGGAGGTGAGCCCTCCATTAAAGAAAATTTTTCTTCAAAATTTCATAGTTATTTAATATTAGTTTTTATTTAATATGTTAACAAATATGACATCATCCTATTTGGAGTGCTTAATGGTCATTTCCTAATTCGCAATGGCAAACAAGGAAATAATAATTAATGTTTACTAAATTGCAATGACAAGTAAGGAATTAAATAATTGATTCCTAAATCAAATATTTGATTTGATTACAATTGACATGGGAACTGAAATGGTATCTCATTATTTTGCTGTTATTAATGATCAATTTTAGGTGAAAGATCACTACAGGCTTATAATCCACTAGATTGTAAATAAGGTTTATTTTGCTTGTACTATTTTGATGAAAGATGTTCCTACTGAACTCATAAATGTTATAAAGCTCTGTTAATTTTTATGATAAGATATTTGGATAGTCCCCGTTTTGTTGCACTATTATGTAATATAATTTCTTCTTTGAAATGATTTATCAAATTGCGCATATGTAAAACAAAAAGAAAAGGTTACTGGAATTTGGGAACTTCCCTAGATACTCTGATATCTTCTAAACAGGAATCAGTTGTTTGGTGATTGCTTTTATCTTTATTGCTCGAGTTGCTTTGTGCTTAACGGCTTATGAGAGAAAACATGGTTTTGGTCATTGAGGCTGATGAAGTGTCTTTTTGTTTGTCTAAGATTGATGCGCTTGAATGCTTGTCATCTTCTTCAAGCATTGAAGGTATGGACCACAAGAATATGTCAGGTGTTGAAAATCACGATCTTTTTCAAGGAATACTGAATCCATTCTCTACTGATGCTTGCAACTGGCTACTAGAAAGTGTGGCCCATCAGTTGGAGCATGATGTTAAGCTAAATATGGCATTACGATACATATCAAGCTACTTGAGAAATCACCCAAGATGGCCATCCGTTAACCTATCAAAATCCAGAAAAGTAATTAGCTCTGACTATGTTGCTTATCAAGATGAGGAGTTTCAGCAGCTGAATCTTGATCTGGGCATGATAATATCAATGTTTGACAGGAAATTCTCACTGAGGCCAGTTGGCTTAGCTAACATGGTAATTTGATATTTACCAAGACAGTTTTCTTTTGTTTTTTCTTTCTTCTTTGATCTGTAATATTTACATTTTCAAGTTTCACATCAGACTAATGACATTTAAAGGTATGTCTCTCATGACAGTAAATTTGTGATTTGCCTATGCAGGTACTACTTTTTGCCGACAACAGGGGATTGTTTTTTCTTGGTTACCTGCTCTTATATGTCAATAATTCTCTAGAAGGTGAAGATAATCACCATACTCTTGAGATGGTTTCAGATCCTGCTTTGATCAGGCTTCTGTTTAAGGCCACCGAGGAGATCTTATGTTTTCTGGCTAGGTTTGTTGTGTCGATCAATTTTACTTGTTCAATGCTGAATCTAGTTTGTGACACTAACAGGAAATCTAGAGAGTATAGTCATGATCAGCTACATCTTGGTGTATTTTGTTTGCAGAACATGTTATACTTGATCAATATTTTCAGGTTAATCTTTAGTTGCCAGAAAAACATTGTTCCAGACGATCTCACTTTGTGGTCTTTGGTTTTTGATCTTCTTGAATTTTATGTAAACTTTGCTTCTGCGTGCATTAGAAGAAATATTAAAGAACTGATTCTGATGATTCATCCTATTGTAAATGCATTAGTCAATGATGAGGTCTCTTTTGAAGTTGCATATGGGAAACTGAGGGAAATTTCACGTCAGACTTCACTAATGGTTCATGATGCATCACATGATGAGGTTGGATTCATATCTGACTCTGGATTTCATCAAAAACATTCGGAAGTATGTGAGTCTTTAATTCCAGAAGATGAAAAGTGGCAAATATTAGGGGTTTGTTTATGGTTGCACATGTTGAACTTTACAAAGCTTGGACTAAGCAAGTTTCCAGCGAATGAAGAGTGTTACGATGTTAGAAGTATAAAAAATGTGATAGATATGTTTCCTTCTGCTAGTGCAAAGCAATTAGTAAATGCACTCAGATATGTCTCCTCTTCTTTGGTAAAACTACTAGCTTCATTCCTCAAACGGAAAGCATTGAAAGGTTCACCTGTTACCAGTATTGTTTGGTTGGATGAATGTGCTCGCTCCCAGCCGTGCTCATTACAGAATTGTCTAAATCAGGGACTTGATTCTTTGCAACTGCCTGACAATGAGCGGCAGCCATCTTTGAAGATATTGTGGGATGTTTCTGTCAGTCCTATTGAAATATGTGCATATTTTGGTAGAGAAAAAGTTGGCTCTTTTCCCTGTAATCATCATAATCAGTTTGCTTCCTGGAAAGATGTGCAGAGGAATATTTCCTCTGAGAATGAGAATGCTGATTCTTTGGACAATAGAGTGGGAGAAAAGATTGGTGGTAATGTTCTTTATAAAGAAACCAAATCAGGACATGATGGTACAGTTTTGGACAAGGATGGCTTTCTTGAAACAAATAGGAAACGCTTAGGTCCCAGGGGAGATGTTACTTTCTTCAACAACCCAAAAGAAGTTATGAAGAGAAGTGGGGAACTTTTTGAGGTATATTTTTCTTTGCTAAATCTTTTCTCCCAAAAAGCACAGAACATATTATCTGCAAGTTAAGCATCATGGTTATAAAAGCAGGTTAAAAATGTTCGTTTCATTGCAGACTATATGCTTTAACTCCATCAATGAGAATGAAGTTGCACTTGCAAGCAACAAAAAGGTAACTTCTTCCTTACATATAAAGCATGATTTGTGATCTGTCTTGTGAAAGGAGAATTCTTGAATCTGAAATTTGTTCTTCTTTATGGCTATATTCTCTGTGAAGAATTGTTTGATTATGGCATGACACAATTTTTTACTTTTATGAGAGTATTATAACTTGGAGAATTGGGTTTTTCTTCCTGGTAATGAGGAACCGTGCTTTTGTGTTTTAACAAATACTATGTAGAAAAATCAGATGCCCACTGCTTGATGTCCATTGACTTGGTTGTTGGCTATGTCAACCCCAATGAAAATCAATTCATCAAAATCGACAAGTTTGCTGAAGCTTTTTTATTTTACTGATTCTTTTTCAAATGAAATGTTTTTGTGTCTTATAATCTGGAGTCTGGAATATATCACCTCATGATGGACAACAGTTGATGACTGTCAATTTTCTTCTGATTTTTTTTAATGCATGCACTTGCCACATGGATTTGACCTGTTTACTCGTGTCCAAGTTACCAATTTTTAAGACCAAAATTCTCCTATAGTACAAAGAAAAGAATTAGCTTACTATCAAAACTTCAGCTGCTTTGGTACATAGAAATTCTTTACTAGTCCGACCCAGGTCCAGCACACAGACTTTCTAATTTCGCCCAGTTCAGCTCGAAGTTGAGCTTACCATCTGGTATTCATACCTCACCAAGGTGGTAGACTAATTTCTAATTTCATTCTTTTTTTTGTTTTTACTTCTCCTCCTCTACCCCTCTTCCTCCTCTGCCTTTTCCTCTCCCTCGATTGATTCTCCTCTTTCTGCTTCCTTCTCCTCTCCTCATCCTCCTCTCCTTTCTATTTGGTCTGTCATTTATGTTGACTCTAGTATGCCAGCATACGGTGTGCCAATATGTAATATGCCGGTATGTACCATACCAGTCTGGTCAACAATCAGTATGGATCTTGGACCAAAACTTGAAACCTACCTCTTTTGTTCAAGACATATATTTGTTCCCTCAGAGTAATATTATATTTTTTTAAGGACTTATAGAGGATACACGTTTGTCATTATTCAATTCGTGGATAGGTGGATCTTTGGAAAATTAGGGTTGTCTTTCAAGATTTTAGTAAATGAATATTGTTGAATCTTTTGCTCCCTCACTCTCCTTTGTGTTTCAATATCTTTAACCTTCACGCCCTTTCATGTGAGTGTTAAGTCATATACTCTTAACTGAATATGGCTCGACACCTTTATGCATGCTATGTGCGTCACTCTGTGGGCCTCAATTAATTGGTAATGGGAGATTGTAGAGCATAACCCAAAATTTCTTTGGCACACTTGGCAATATTTTGTGACTAACCATCAAGTTCATGTCCTTTAGCTGAGGCACAATTTGGTGCAAAAGAGAAATACCAGAATGTAAACAGCTTATTGGATAGAAATTTATTCCTTGTTTTCTCCAGTTTAGGCTCATGTAATTATTGAGTAATGCTCCAAAACTTGCTGTAGACATGTTAAAAGGGGCATGAAATAAATCATTTTGCAAACTTCAGTGGATTCGAGTAATACAACACCAGATATTTACATTTGATGACATGGTGCAGATGGGGTGGAAGTAATTCCTTGCAAATGTCCATATCCTGGTTAAGTGGATTGCAGTGATTCCTGTATACTTCAGTTCTTGGAATATATGTAACTCAAAAATTACAAAAATGTAGCATTTCTGTTAGATCTACAATTACTTGTCAGTATCACAGGCCTTCATCCTTATTAGAAATGGTCTTCATGTCATACATATATTTCCTTTCCTTTTTTGGGTTATGATACATGATTTAGGTGGTTCCAAATTGTGGATCTCAGTGTTGGCTGTATTGTGGGACACTTGTACTTACTGTGTCGGCAACTATTCATCGAGTGTCAAGGGTGCATCACGTGTCCTGTTCATGAAGAACTGGCAACATGAATTCTAGCTAGTTTAGGCACGGGAGAACATGGCATTAGTGGTATCTATTATGTACTGTTCTATTGGCTGTCACTGTACAATCAAGCATGGGTAAGACGTGGCACTGAAAGCATTCTGATCCTTTGAATTATATTTGTATTTTTATTTTTGAAGATTGATAATATGAAATAATTGATATTAGAAATATTGGAACTTATGTCTGTGGTTTCATTATTTTCATTTCGGTGATATCTTGGCACCTCATTGTTTATGGTTATTGTACCAATTAACTGGTTATTTTTAGGGGCTCATTTTCTTCAACTTGGAAGATAAGGAACATTTCAGGCAACAAGCAGAGTATATCTGGTCAGTTTCTGATTGGCCACAAGATGGGTGGGCTGGTTGTGAATCTACACCTGTTCCCACATATGTTTCTCAGGGCATTGGTCTTGGGAGCAAAAGAGGGGCACACCTTGGTTTGGGTGGTGCGACAATTGGCGTAGGCTCTTTGGCAAGACCAGGAAAAGACCTGACTGGTGGCGGAGCATTTGGAATACCAGGTTATGCTGGTATTGGAGCTGTAGGTTTAGGATGGGGAGAAGAAGATTTTGAGGAGTTTAGAGATCCTCCAGCTACAGTTGAAAACATTCACTCACGAGCATTATCACGTCATCCCTCAATGCCTTTCCTTTTAGTTGGATCTAGCAACACACATGTCTACCTCTGGGAGGTAATAATTTTCTCTGATAATGCCAAATTATCTGTTGTGTTATTTGATTAGGATATTTTTAAGAGAACTTTTTATTTATCAAGTTCTTAAACTTGTAAAGACACTGATAGTAGTATCAGTGAAAATTTCAAGTTTATCCTGTCAAAGTTCTTTTTGGTACTACTGATGCTCCATCGCTAAGTTAAAAAAAAATTTTGTTTGCAGCATCTTCACTGGCATATTCCTTCTTATAACTTGGATTTTATGATTAAAATCTGTCTCCTTCCTGACATATGGTGATTAGAATATATTAGTACAAAATGCAAAGGGTTTACTTTAAGTTCCACAAGTTTTCCCTGCCTTGGTTTGGATTAATATTGATCCATCAGAGTTGGATTCTTATGAAAAAATGCATTCAATTCCTTATTATATGTGGCTAATTGTGACTCTTATGGTGCTTTATCTTGTAAGTAATTTCTGTACATATGTTTATATGTAGCCTATGTAATCATTTTGGTTCAAGAGAAATCTGAAATTCCACAGAAATATGTTGATGTACTTATTGCTATTTGTTATGGTTACTCATTGATCCATTAGATTTTTTTTTCCATGTATTTTGGTTTGCATGATATTTAGCATTGCTATTTGTAGATATGTTTTCATCTTATATTCATCGAAGTGCATAAGTTTCTTCTTTTTTTTCAGAATCTTTGCATTGTTTCTCTTTTTGTGCTCTTGCTTTGGGGTATCGATAACTTGTTTCAATCATCTGTCCACAATAGTACTTGCAACTTTTATCAAATAGAAAACTGTTTAATTGTCCATAGCCTCTGTATTCCCTCTCTCCTCTCTATTTCTTCTTGTCTTTTGATTTAATAATCATGTGACTCTATGATAGATTTTGTTTCATCCTCTCCTCATAAAGGGAAAAATTATGGGTCGAATAGTAAAATTCAAAATGTGTATTCTGGATGGGTTTGATGGAGTAGAAGGGCACTCATGGAGTATTATATGTCTTACTTTCTTTGACAAGGTCACAAAATCTAGTGGATATTAGATTGTTGAGGTCGACTTGGAATAATCTATACCTGGGTGCAGTAGAAGTTCTTCTAAGCACAAGTTCTGTAAATTGATTAAAATGATGGCCACTGTCTTCAGAATTGAGTGGAAGACTTGTTCCAAGAACTTGGTCAACAAAGGGTAAATTCATAAAAAGATGGACAAGATGGTTTGGAACTTTGGATAGGTTTGATGGTATTACTTTTAATAATTCTTCTTCCCAGTTTATTTGTCAATTTGAATAGGTAGATGCAAGGATTGACATACCGGTCCGTACCGGTATGCCGACATTTTGTCGTACTGGGCGGTATGCACAGTGCGTATCACCCGGTATATTAAATATATTATAATATTTTTATAATATAATAATATATATAATATTAAAATATATTTAAAAAATAAAAGGCGACGTCGCCTCGAACTCTCTCCCGTGTGGGGAGAAAAAATCGGGCGACGGCGCTAGGGCAGCGCGGGCAGCGATGGCTCGCAGGCGACCCTCGAGCGGAGTCGCCGCTAAGGCGGTGCGAGGTACTTCTCCTCCTCCTCTTCTTCTTCTTCTTCTTTTCCTCTTCTTCTTCTTTCCTTTTTCTTCCTCAATCGACCGCCGACTGTCGATTTCTCCTTAAATCGACCACAGACGGCGGAAATCGACCGTTGACGGCCGAAATCGATCGCCGACGGCAGAAATCGACCACCGACAGCCGATCTTAGCGGTACTGCCCGGTAGCGGTCGGTCCGCATACCGGTCAGCTACCGGACCGGTATGTACCGGGCGGTACGGGTCTTACCGCTCGGTAAGGAAAACCTTGGGTAGAAGTATTATATGTAAAATAAGAGTAGGATACAGTGTTGTTTAAATAATTGGTAGACTACCAAATTCTGAGGCTTATTTGTAAATATTTTATGACAGTAGAGGTTTGTTTGAGGTCTAGTAGATTCTTTACTTGCAAAAATATAGAATGCTAGCTACATATGAGCAAACTTTACTTTCTGAATTGTAATAGTTTCAAAAGAGATTATGTTTTAACCTGGGGAATTCAATTAGTCCCTAATGACTTGGTTTGATTCCATAATGTCAGGTAAAACACATACATGTGGACCTATTTTAATGCTTGAATTATTCTGTTCTCATGTTTTGAAATTTATCTTGTCTAATTATTGAGAATATTTACTTTCTCATGTTTTGATATTTATGTTGTCTAATTATTTATAATATTTACATGCATTTTGGAGGATAGCATAAATAATACTATACGAAATATGTCTATCTCTTCAAAGTTTGGAAATACATATTTGCACCTCAAATTTTAATATTTCACATATATCCCATAAAAAATTTAGATTTTTCATACATGACCCTCTAAATATATAAATATTTTATATATGCCACTTCTGTTAACAATTCCTCCAATAAATTCAAGTTAATTACTATTAATCATGGTTATCAATGAGTTTTTTTTTAAATTAAAATTTTAAATAACTAAAATATCCTTTATTTCTTTCTTTAATTATTTGATCTCTCATGTTCCTCAACATTTTGAAGGGAATATTAATGTCATTTTGTGAATGCCATTATGCTAACGGTCAATTGACAGATATTGATTATCGTATTGGGAAGATTTGAGCTTTGCAAGTATACATATGCTAAACTTGAACTGAGAGGGGCAAATGCGAAAATCATAAACTTGCTTTGTTAATATTGCATCTTGCAGTTTGGTAAAGACAGAGCTACAGCAACCTATGGTGTGCTTCCTGCAGCTAATGTTCCACCACCATATGCACTTGCATCAATATCTGCATTACAATTTGATCACTATGGGCACAGATTTGCTACTGCTGCATTAGATGGCACAGTATGCACATGGCAACTTGAGGTGGGAGGGAAGAGCAATGTCCACCCCACAGATTCTTCCCTCTGCTTTAGCAATCATGCATCGTATGTACCTCCCGTTCTAGGCAAATTATTTCCAGTACTATGAAAATCAATATGAACACTGGAACATTCTTTCTGATTTTAATTGATGGGTTGAAACTATTCCCAGGGATGTTGCACACGTGGCAACTAGTGGGTCAATTCTTGCTGCTGCTGGGTGTAGCACAAATGGTGTCAATGTTGTTTTATGGGATACTATGGCCCCGCCTGCCACATGCCAAGCTTCTCTATTTTGTCATGAAGGTATAGCCCAAGTTGATATTGCAAAAACATTAACTTTATCTAAACCTAATTGATAGGAGACAACCAAATATAAACAGATGTGAAAGCCTATTGTTATCAGGGTACAAGAAGAGTATCATGCAAGGTTATTAATATGGGCCTCTCACCTTCTCTCTAAACCTAATTAATAGGAGACAGTCAAAGGCATACAAATTTGAGAACTTATTCTAAATTTTTTATTGGGGTACGAGACAAGCAGCATGTGAGGTTGTTAATATGAGCTGCTGACCTTTCGATCTATAGTCGTGACAATTTATAACTTCATATAGGAGCAACTTTCCTCTTGGTTGCTACATGCCTATTATGTCATGGTACTATTTTATAGGTTATCTTCCTAATTTATATGTTATGTATATTCCTGTCATGTAAATCATCCTGGTTTGTAGCATTTGTAAGTATTTGTAACTATCATTTTAGATTTTGATGATCGGCATATATGGTGTTTGTACTACTCTTTCAGTCTTATTAACTATGTAGTTAACAGTTGTGGACTTGGTACTACTGATGGGTAAAGATTAGGCAGATCAGATATCTGGTCACAAAAGCCTTAACACAAAATAAACAAAGAGATATGAACACTAAAAGCAAGTTGCTTATCGAGTCGGCCAGCTGTGTGACAATACTGGCTCTTTTGCCTCCCTAGATGGGATCTCTCTCTGGCCTATGTCAGGCACTCATTCCTATATATTGATAGAAAGACCTTTGTCAAATACTGGATGTAAGGATCTTATTTTCTCTTCTGTTTACTTCTATACTTACTGCTATATAAACTTTCACACTTTAACTGCACAAGAGCTATAGCTTCTTTTACTGACCTAGTAAACTTTTCACATGTAAAGACATACCTTCAGAATCAAAACAATTCAGATGTATTTGGGACTGTGCTGAACTGTTGAAGCTGCAGAAACTTATTTGCTGCTAGCCACAGTGGAATATAATCCCATTTCAATCTTTATTTTGCACATATCCTCATGTAACACTTTGAACTTGATTGCCAGTAATTTGCAACTAGAATATTTACCTCTTTGTTAATTAATCATCCAAAATATTGCTTCATATTTCCCTTATTGTTGGAAAATCTGCATGAAAAAGCAAAGCGATGTGTTATCATGTGGGAGTGATTTTCATTCCCTATCTCCTGTTTAATATTCTTTCAATCTTTTGTATCAGCTTACTAATTATCATGAGAAACATAGCCTAATTGAACCTCATGTGCAACTTAATTGCTTGTAACTGTTTTCCCTGCTAACTGTTTTTGCATTCTATTATTGCAGAATGTCAAAATTGTCTTTATTTTGACCAATTTTTAAATATGCATACCTATTGACAGTTCTTGAACTATTTTCCTAACATGTTTGCTATGATATTTTATGGTAATTTTACATTATTAGATACCATGGTAAAGTTACATTTTCTTTTCCGTCTGCAGTTTCTTGGATTACTTCATGGTGTTTTCTTAACTTTTCCCATGTTTTTTCAGTTATTACAATGTAACAGGAAAATCATGAAAAATGTACATTTAATTCAACATCAACTTTTGCTAGCAGCCTTTCAGTTTTAGACATCCTTTTGTGCATCTTACTACATGAAGTTCCAAATAAATAACTGGACTTCTGAGCTTTCATGAATCTTTTATTTTGTTGAGAAGTATCCTTTGGTAACCAGATTTCCTTTTCATATTTGTTCATCCTTTGGTACCGATAATTTCATTTAATAGTAGGTCAGGGCTTGGACAGTAACGGTTCATACCGGTGTACCGAGCATCGGTATGCCAGTACATACTAAGTTTCAAAAAGGACTAAAAAAGCTGATAAACAAAACACAAAACAAAAAAGTGCTTGGTACAGAGATTGTACCACCATGTACCAGATGGGTGTACTGCCCAGTTACATTGTTCCATGTACCGGTAACTTGTCGAACCGATGAATACCACTTGTACTGTACTGAATGGGTTATTTGGTCAAAAAGTTGTCTTATTGAGCTGGTAATGTCGAACCAAATTGTAATGCAGCTGGCAGTACAATTTGGTACTCTTGAAGCACTTCCTGATCTCTTATCAGAGACAGCGAGTCAATAGTACTATTGTGCTTCCTGTAAGTATTCATGGTACTATCATCAGATTCAGAAGACAACCGATTATAAAATTTTAGACAATACATTCCTTTCACCTTCAAAATACTGAGGTAAGAAAAGATGGCCTTCAACCTTTCCTTAGTTTAGCATACTTCTTCAACTAAAGTTGTTTTTTATGTTATTGCCTTGGTGCAGTTGTGTTCCATACAGAATGATTTATTTCTGTACTGTAGTCATAGTCCATACAGAATGATTTACTTCTGTACATTAATTTGGTTGCTAGCTATTTTTCATCCTTATTTGTGTGTAGCAAGTTTTCAGTTTTCACTTGATGTATCCTCATGACCCTGTTTGGTAAGAGTCCATGCTGACACTCATTTGAGTTAATATGAGAAAGGAGGGAAGGAGGGAGGGTAAACTTCAATCCTCAACAGCTTTCCGTTCAACATTGTCTAGTCAAGTAAATATCGTAAGGTTTGTAATACTTGAGTCGGTGCTTAAAACAATAAGAAGGCTGAATATGGATTATGTCAAGTGAGCTAAAAGGGTGGCACACATGGAGTGCTTATCCATAGATCAAGTTGTATTCTACTGGCTTGCTATTCACCTTCCTATATATCATGTTATATTTTTTTTTTCTTGATGCTTAAAACAAACATAATTGGTTAAGAACTGTTTTGTATGTTTTCACTCGAAGGTGATGTGCAGAGCATCAATCTATAGATTTAGGAGTTGTATTCCAATGGTTCATTGGCTTATTTATGTGTTTCGTATGGAGCTTTCCTTATTTATTACACAGTTCTTCTGATATTCCAATGCATGTAGATTTTTATTGAGGAAATAATGAACTGCCGAGCAGGAAAATGTTGAACAAAATAAAAATTTATAAGTTATTCACATCGATTTTGCTCAGACAAGAATATCAAGTATTAGTTGTATACCCAAATAATGCATCTTTTGATTGCAAATCTTCTTTCATTTGAAGGTGGTGCTCGTTCTATATCAGTGTTTGACAATGATATCGGTACTGGTTCTATTTCACCCATAATAGTTACAGGAGGAAAAAGTGGTGATGTTGGGCTTCATGACTTACGATACATTGCAACTGGAAAGTCTAGACGGAATAGGCATGCCAGTGAGCAAGATCTCAAGGCAATGCATGATACAAACTTGGGAACTTTCAAGCATGGTGAGAATTCAAATGGGATGATCTGGTATATCCCAAAGGCTCATATAGGTACATCATGCACCTTCTCCATATCCTCTTTAGAGGAATAGGTTCGTTTCTTGTTCTGATTTCCTATTTGGTGTTGGTGAAGGAAGTGTAACCAGGATAACGACTATCCCAAACACCAGCTTGTTCTTAACTGGTAGCAAAGATGGAGACGTGAAACTATGGGATGCCAAAAGAGCCCAATTGGTTTATCATTGGCAAAAGCTGCATGATCGCCACACTTTTCTTCAACCAAACTCACGGGGCTTTGGTGGAGTTGTCAGGGTAATCTCTTAGACAAAACCAAGAACATAATTTCATACTTTCTTATCATTAACATAACTAGATACTATTTCTCCCTCTTTTATGTAGGCCGCTGTGACTGATATCCAAGTCCTTTCCAATGGTTTTCTTACATGTGGTGGAGATGGTTCTGTAAAGCTTGTCCAACTCAAATAATTTTGACAGCACAATTAACAGAAACCAAAAGAAAATCTGCTTCAGGAAGGGTTAGGCCTGAAGAATTCTGTGGTGCTTAGTTGAATTTCATTCTATACTTCTTATATGTCAGGCGTGCAACCTGGCTCGACCAACGGAGTCTAATGGCATCAAATCATCAGGGTTGGCACCTAAAGTTTGTGTATCCTTTTTGTCATATATCCTGACTCTTATAATCTCATGCTTTTTTTTTGTTGTATGTTCTGGTTTATTTAGATTTGTTGTTCAGGTGCCAATGGGATGTAAAAAATATTTTCTCGAGTTGTATGTAATTAGGTTTACACCTATTTGTGTCGCGTTGGGAGTTGTCTGAATTACCTGAATGCCAAGCTGCAGCACACAAAATGGGGTCACCCCGCTCGTCAAATGATAAAGGATACACCATACGGGACATTCCTTTCCTTCAGTCATATTTCAGATGGCCAAACTATCTCGTGCCAGGAGTACCAGTGAAAGCAAGAATCTAGAGAACTTTTCGTGTCAGGAACACAGATCAGAATAACAATCTGCTATCTTTGCCAGCAGCAGCTGCAGCATGTCATCAAGACGGTACCCGGAAAATTGTGTTCAAGATCTTATGAGTGAAAGATTCACCTGAGGAAGCATCATCGACATTGATCGCCTGGTGTTCTTCACTGTTTTAGTTTCCTTCAGCTACTGCATGTGCAGTCTAAATTTTGGTGAGCTCTGTATGTAGTTTGCATGTTATGGCGAAGGGATTAAGTTCTCTGTGGTGATATCTAAGGGACTTACAGCGAAATATTTCATACTGCAATATATTAGCATTTCTGTAATAAATTGTCTCTATCATGATTTGGATTGTTGGCATTCTGTCTGCAGCATTTTAATATCCTAATTACACTCCTGAGATGTTTACGTTATGACCTTTTGCCTTTTACACTAAGAAAAAAAAAAGGATAAATATAACGCATACCCAAACTATTACTCAAGAATGAAATCGCATGATCAATATAACTGCCAACTGATATTTATGTAAAAATTAATAAATAAATCCCTCTATATTCTTATCCAAACAGCTGTTTAGATGATGCTTAAAAGCATGAGTGCCGGCTGGCCGGCCGTCGTTGCACGTTGATAGGATAGGCCAGTCATGCAAACGTAGCATGGTCGAGCTGGCGCGGGTTCCGGAGCGGCTCTCATTCGATTTTTAAGAAGCCCGCCTCCCCAGGCCGCCTTTTACGATCTAGAGCTCTGGGTCTCCATCTCCTTCGCATTTCGGAGTCCGGAGAATCCTCAGATCCCATCATCCCTTGTTCATCGAACTGCTCCGGTTCAATAACAGGTGCGAGGAACATCTAATTCCTAGAATCGCATGCACTGGATTTCTTGCGTCGGTTGAAGGATGCTAGTTTTTGGTTGTTAGAATATGTTTGCTCTGTCTCGCTTGAGAACCCTCTTTCCACTTCTTGTGAAGCATCCGAATCTTTGGAAGTTGGACGACCCATCGTGGTTAATCTATTGTCGTAGCATTTCTTTCGGAGAATCTTCAGTTTTAGGGTATGTAAGATGTGACAGGAATTACGCTAGATGGATGGTGGAAAACAGAGAGAGATTTATGTGAAGACTTTTTTTTATTAAATTGTTTTAATCAGGTTAAGATTATGAAATTTGATGCCAAATCCTTTGGTAGTTTAGCCATATAGTTGTGAAGAACATGTGATGTGGGTGCCTTGACTTTTGGGTGACATGATAAATATCCATTTTCCAGAATTAAGTGAGATGTTCATGTAGCTCTTCCGGATGTGCTGAGATCACAATAGAACTAACTATATGGTAGCCAGTCCTTATTTTCTCGTGGCTGTTCCTGTCTATTGTTTAATCACTTGATAAATACAAGCAGATAAAAGGTTTTTTTTTCTTCTTCTCAATATTGTAGAATATTTTGACAAAATAGATTAATTTTATCAAGCTTTCAAGTTAGTTCAATTTTGGTTGCTTTTAGATCAATCTTGCTTGCGTCAAATTCATTTGGTTACTCCATCATACTAAGAACGAGAAGATCACAGGTTTGAGACCTTATAAGTTTTGCTTTATTATTACTTTATGATATGATAGATTTGATTAGATGCAACTATTGTGGTTTGGGTTTGTTTGCTAAATGTAACTGATAGGATGCAACTTGGCTTGTTGAAAGCTCTACTTTGCTTGTTTGTGTTGATGATGATGGTTTGGTTACTTTCTTGAACAAGACAATGACTTGGGTTAGATCAAAGTCAGTTTAGTTTCCTGAGATCACAATTGTGTGAGTAACATAAAATATGATAAGAGCTATTCCCAGCAGCTCACATTGGATGCGAGTTATGCATCACTCGGTATAATAAGTCACCACGCCCGTGCAACATGTAACTTGAAAGAATTGTTCTTCTGGGGAAAATTTAAATGGTAACAAGCTCGAAATTATGTCAAATATGGTAATTAGAACTCTACATGTGAATCAATACAACTATTTAAAATCTAAGAAAGCATTCTTAGGAATGTCTATTAGTTCTATAGTTTAGAAGCAAGCTCCAGTGAAGACACCAATATGAAATCATAACTAATTAACTTGTGCCAAAATACATACCGCTAGTTCAACATGAGATGGCAAGTACGAAGCTAAACCTTATTAATGGTTGTTTTCACTCACTAGCAACTGAAATCTTGCATATACTGAAATAGTTTGACTTGAACTTAGATAATGTTAGTTTGTTAAGTTGTACTTGCCAGACTAATATCAATGTCCCATGTCTGCATCTATATTAAGAGTGTCATATTTCTGCATGTGTATTAGTTCAACTTGAATATGTGCAGTCCTTGGCATTTAATTCCGTAATTACATCTAATTATTGGTTTAACATGGATATGTTCAAGGGTTCTATACTGGAGTACCTCCACAATGATTTTGGAGGTTACTGTTTCTTGAAGTACAACTGGCTTATAATTACCATTAGAAATATTGAGCTTTTAGCTTCTTCATTCTTCTTCAAGTTGCTGAGTATTAATTTTCAATAAAAATAAGCTGCTCGAGCGCTTTGAATACTGACTGTGAAATCTCAACCCTTTGTGTCTTTGAATTTCGATGCAAACTTGGTTTGGAATGTGCTCACTTTTGTTTCAGACTGAGAATAATGATAAGATCACAGAAGTAGAGGGCCCAATGCTTTGAAATATCAGCGGGAACATACTCGACTTCAAGAAACACAAGCTTCAGAATATATCAGATAAGTACCACAAATTAGATGATATTCCAGCATTTGATTTGGGTTTGCAGAAGCATGTTTAGGAGAGTTTCTTACTGTAATGTACTCGAACCAGACTAAATCTTGACAGTTCTGAAGAGTTTTTCTGATAGAGACCCACCAAACATCTTGAATCCAGGATTGCAAAGATTTTGATATGTCTTATAACTGATAGATATGAAAATGAAATCTTGTATTGATCATGGGGTTGATATAATATTCTATATCCTTTTACTTGCAGTCATGGCTGAAAGGAATACTATGAATGATCAGTACCGACTTTATTGGTGTATTACTCTCCAATGGTGGGTAAACTGCACGTAGGCTGTTGCTTTTGCTCTACTACAAAAATATTCTTATAACAGAAGGAGACAAGTAGATGAAAAGAGTTACATCAGAGTTGCATGCTCTGCCAGCTTTCCTTAGTTCCATTCTTTTTGCCATGGACCAATGATGGTTGTCAATTTTGTCATTTTTCTCGTTTAATACATTTAAGCAGTTTGATTCAGTGCCAAATGCTCGGAGTCAAGGTCTCTATCTTATCTAATCTATGCTGACTCAGTCACTGACACATTGTTTTTGGCAGTAATCACCATGAATGGACCAGCTATTGAAGGCGCTCCTTGGTAGTTGGACCATCTTATCGTCACCACTTCAGGTAAGTGGCTCATCTATCTATTAATACGACTCGAAAGTAAGGTTTACAATTTTATATTACACGGATTTAGTTGAATTTATCTAAATCGTATGACACTCTCGAAGATTTAGTTAAAATTACCTAAGTCGTGAAACCACATTGCCCACTGTTCCGGAGTTAGCTGAGATTGCCTAAGTCATGAAACGCTCAAAGTGTTATCTGTCCGCAAAGGGTCATCCCTCTTACAACCTCTTAAGGTCCCGTAGGACTTGCAACGAAGAAGTTGATTAGTTTAGAAACAAGCAACAGATAAGTCCCGACGTCTCGCAAAGTGAAAAGCTATACAAGCAATTTGTCAAACACCTTTAGAGCATAGAGAAAAGAGAGAAAGAGAGCGAAATATGACTTTAGAATGTTGTAAGAACGGTCGCAAGTCCACAAACGACGGTTCTCGAGGTATCAGACGCAAGACAAGTTCAATTGCTGATGAACGCCTATGCCCGACATATACCCGGAACCCCATCCAGCCCGGTGCCACCCGGGGGGTTCCAAGGTGTTGAAATGGCTGACATTTTGCACCGCTCAGAAAGGGTGTCGTGGCATACGAAAAAGACCCAAAAATAGGGTTGTTTTGGGTGTTTTTGGCTCTGCATAGCGAGTGATCATTCTGCAGCCTTCTACACTACTTTCGCTCACATTTCTTAGGTAAAAACACATAAACTCAAGGCAAAACAAGCTGCTAAATATATGTACAAACAAGAACAAGTGACGAACGATTCGTGGAGCGAAGATGTTGCGGTTGAGTGACGACCGTTCGTGACATTCTTTCCCACTTAAACTGTCGACGCCCTCATCGACGCTTGTTGGTAGGCTTTGACGCGAGCTTCTTCATGTCGTAGGACGTCTTCTAGCTCCCAATTGGCTTCTGTTCTAGGAAGCTTTTGCCACTTCACCAAGTACTCGATTTACTACGCTCCATTGGGTAGCTTTATCTTGCGATCCGCCAGAATAGTTTCAACTCGCTTCTCGTAAGAGGCTCTGGTAGGGGGTAGTCGAGTTGGAACATTTCGAGAATCGTCTCATGAATCTGAGTGATAGGCTTTCAAGTTTGCATGAAAGACGTGAATTTTGAACTATGCTGGCAGTTGCAACTTGTATGAGACATTGCCTACCCTGCCGATGATTGGGAAAGACCCTTCATACTTACGTACCAATCTTTTGTGCACTTTGTGTCTAAAGAACTGGAGTGACGCTGGTTGGAGCTTCACCAACACCATGTCATCAACTTTAAATTATTGTGGTCGCCTTCTCAAGTTTGCCCACTTCTTCATCTTTTTGGTCGCCTTCTCTAAGTAAGCCCGCGCAATATCTGCATTTCGATGTCATTCCTTTGCGAAGTGATAGGCTGATGGGCTACTATCTGTATAACCAATAACCAGGGTGTGAGGAGTTGATGGCTGCTGTCCCGAAATAATCTCAAAGGGGCTCTTGTTGGATGCAGAGCTCCGCTGCAAGTTGTAAGAGAATTGGGCTATGTCCAACAACTTCACCCAATCTCGTTGGTTGGCACTCACGTAGTGCCGAAGATATTGCTTCAAGAGCGAGTTAATTCTTTCTGTTTGGCCATCCGTTTGAGGGTGGAGGCTTGTGGAAAAGTATAATTTAGACCCCAACAACTTGAACAACTCGGTCCAGAATCGTCCCAAGAACCGAGAATCTCGATCACTAATGATGTTATGTGGGACTCCCCAATACTTAACCACATTCTTCATCATCAACTTAGCCGCCTCCTCTGCTGAGCAACGTAGGGGTGCAACAACGAATATTGCATACTTCGAAAATCGATCAACTACTACGAGTATTGATCCAAGTCCCCCTACTGCGGGCAAGCTTGATATGAAGTCCAAGGAAATGCTCTCCCATGACTTTTTCGGTACAAGCAGCGGCTCCAAAAGTCTCACTAGCTTCTGTTGCTCTACCTTGTCTTGTTGACAAGTAAGGCATGTTTGAACATATTTCTCCATATTTGTCCCCATTTTCGGCCAATAGAATGCCCTCTCCACGAGAGCCATTGTTCGGTGGATACCCGGATATCCAGCCCAAAGGGAATCGTGATACTCTTTCAAGAGTTCACGCCTCAAATTATCCGCTCGCGAGACATAAACTTTGTTCCCCTTGGTATAGATGAGTCCCTCCTAGACCCAAAATCGTCGCGCCTTGCCCTCTTTGATGAGTTGCATCAGAGTTACTGCCTGAGGATCTCGGTATAGTCCATCCCTGATCCTAGAAAGGAAGTTGGAGTGCAATTGACTTGTTTGGCCTCCGCCCTCCAACTGTATAATATTCACTAGCTCTACTTTCTGACTCAATGCATCAGCCACGATGTTTGCTTTTTCGGGTTTATACTCCATTACCATGTCGAACTCAGCCAATAAGTCTTGTCATCGTGCTTACTTTGGGGAGAGTTTCTTTTGAGTTTGAAAGTAACTCAATACGACATTGTCTGTCCCTAGCACGAAATGTGCTCCCAAAAGGTAGTGTCGCCACAATCATAGACAATAGATCACCGTTGTCATCTCCTTCTCATACACAGGATATCGCCGCTCAGTTTTGTTGAGCTTGCGACTCTCATAGGCCACTGGATGACGCTCCTGCATAAGAACTCCCCCAATAGCAAAGTTAGAAGCATCTGTATGGACTTCAAAAGACTTCCCATAGTCTGGTAATCTGAGTACAGGTTCCTCCAACACAACAGTCTTTAGGTCATGAAATGTCGCCTTACATTTGTTCGACCATCTCCAGGACTGCTCCTTCTTTAGCAACTCCCACAACGGAGCTGCGCGCTTCGAATATCCAGCTATGAAGCGCCGATAATAATTGACGAACCCAAGGAAGGATCTCAACTCTAGCACCTTCTTTGGTGTTCACCAGTCTGCCACAGCTTGCACCTTAGACTTGTCCATTCGAATGAAACCATTGTCGATTCGATGCCCTAAGAATAAAATCTTCGTTTGGGCGAAGTAGCACTTTTCCCTCTTAACGAATAAGGTGTTCTCCCTGAGAACTTTGAAAATTGTTCTGAGGTGTCTAACATGCTCCTCAAGTGTTTGGCTATGACGACGATATCATCTAAGTAGACGACCACAAACTTATTCAGATACTCCTTGAATAGTTGGTTCATGAGAGTGCAGAATGTGGTCGAAGTGTTGGTTAAGCTGAAAGGCATCACCAAGAACTCGAATGCTCCATACCTGGTCACACAGGTAGTCTTCGCCTCATTACCTTCTACAATGCGCACCGCCAATACCTTGACCGAATGTCGAGTTTGGAGAAGTACTTTGCCTTGCCCAATTGATCGAACAAGTCCGCGATGAGCGGGATAGGGTACTTGTTCTTCACCGTCATCTTGTTGAGGGCTTGATAATCAATGCATAATCGGAGACTCCCATCTTGTTCTTTTGGAAGAGGATTGGAGCTCCGAAAGGTGCTTTTGAACTACGGATGAGATCACCGCTTAGCAGTTCATTTAACTACTTCCTCGGTTCTGCCAACTCTGGAGGGGTCATGCGGTATGGTGGTCTCGCTGGAGGCTTAACTCCCAGCTCCAGCTCAATTCGATGATCCATGCCTTTGCGTGGTGGTAGAGTTCTCGACAACTTTGTTGGCATCACGTCTGAGAACTCATTCAGGATGTTCGCCACAACAACAGGTTCCTGAATGGCCTCCCCGTCAAGTGTCTCTAGCTTCATAGCAGTTACAAAGGTTGATTCACCTTTTCGCACCCCTTTCTTCAATTGTAAAGTTGATATTTGTTGTAGGTCCTTGGTTCCTCCTCGAGAAACTGGAACCACGCAGGGATCGTCGCCTCCCATTAGACACATGAAGTTCAGGAACGGTACTGGCACCAACTTCGTCGTGTGCATAAACTCCATTCCGAGAATCACTTGGAAGTCGTCTAATGGCACCGCCATCAAGTTTGTGCTCCCGCTCCATGCCCCGATCTTGATGGGGACCCCCTTTGCTTGTTCGGAGATCCGCTTGGCCTCCAAGTTCATCGCCTTCATACGACTTGGGCTCTTCTCCAAGATTAATTCAAGTCGCTTAGCTTCACGATCGGCAATAGAATTGTGGGTCGCGCCCTTGTCCACCATTGCATGGGTTGTTCGGCCATTAAGCTTGATGTCCACATACATCAACTCACTGCTTCCTGCCTTCGGTGGCTTTACCTTTGTGTTCTCCCCCACTTGACCCCACAACGCATTCAACAAACGCATTGCTCCCATCCTGGGTCCTTGTGACGCATCGCTGTCGCTACTAGAGTCAGAACTGCTCGAACTAAGGACGATAGCTTTGCCCTTGTCTGACTTACGGGTTAGAATCGATGACGTTAAAGCATTGAGTGCCTGTTTTTATGGGCACTCCCTCACCATGTGCGGTCCTCCACATAAGAAGCATCCACTAGACTTTGAGACTCTACCTCTTGAGCCCGGTCGTTTGTGGAAATTCTTCTTCTTTTGCTTGCCCCTAGACTCCTTGGCTCGAGAGTATTTAGATGGGTGATTTTTCGAAGATTGTTTCTTCTTTCTCGAATCCTCCGAAGAAATAAAGTCAGTTAGCCTTTCCGCGACTGCAATTGCCCCAACTACGTCGGTGACATTCCTCCGATGTAGTTCTTGTTGTGCCTATGGTTTCAAGCCTTCGAGGAAGCTGAATAGCTTATCTTTCTCAGACATGTCCCGTATATCCAGTATCAGTGCTAAAAATTGTTTCACATAGTCTCGAATTGTTGTACTTTGGCGGAGTTGTCTCAGTTTCCTTCTTACGACAAACTCTGTGTTCTTAGGCAAGAACTGAGTTCTCAACTCTCGCTTCAAGTCTCCCCATATATCCACTCGACATCGGCCTTGCTGGATCTCTTCTCAACGAGTTTACCACCAAAGTTTTACATCCTCATTCAGATACGTTGTTGCTATAGCAACTTTGGTTTTGTAGCACGAAAATACTATTTCATGTCGAACAAGAAATTTTCAAGCTCTTTGGCATCCCTAGCACCTCCATAGCACTGCGGCTCCGGTGCCTTGAAGTTTTGTGGTGGTGCAGCGCGGGTGTTATTCCCTCCCGCGTCAAGAGTCATTGTTAACACCATCACCTTAGCTGTGAGTTCTGCCACAACTTCGTGTAGATGTCGTACGGAATCTTTGGTGTCCTCTGTCAGTTGATCAATCAGGGATTCAACTTTCTCGATCCGAGATTCAGCTTCTTCTTGCGAGCTCTCTACCCCAAGTAACATTTCCTGGCTTTGGTAGAGTTCCTCCACGCTCGCTTCAAGAACATCAAGGCGGGTCTCCGCCGTTATAATTCTCTCCTTGTGGCTCTTTTTCTCAGTTGGCGTTCCAGATGGTGCCTCCTCCCCTCGTGGAGAATACCTAACTTCACGCTCGTCTTGTTCACTGTAGCGCTCCTCATGAGCAGCTCTCATAGTTTGCAAGCGAGTTTGCACTTGCAGCCCACCTGCGGCTGCTTGGAGCAAGGGTCTGGCTTGCCCCATCCTGCTCGATTCACCATGATGTTTCACCATAGTGAGATTGCGAATCCTCTTCGATGTTTGTTTGAATTATTGCCTGCTCTGATACCACACTTTCACGGACTTAGTTGAATTTGCCTAAGCCGTGCGGCACCCTCGCGGCACTCTCGAAGACTTAGCTGAATTTGCCTAAGTCGTGAAGCCACCTTACCCACTGTTCCGGACTTAGTTGGGATTGCCTAAGTCATGAAATGCCCAAAGCATTATTTGTCCGTAAAGGGTCAGCCCTCTTACAACCTCTTAAGGTCCCGCAGGACCTGCAACGAAGAAATTGATTAGTTTAGAAACGAGCGACGGATAAGTCCCGACGTCTCACAAGCGGAAAGCTATACAAGCAATTTGTTGAACACCTTGAGGGCACAGAGAAAAGAGAGAAAGAGAACGAAATAGGACTTTAGAGGGTTGTAAGAATGGTCGTAAGTCCACAAACGATGGTTCCCGAGGTATCGGACGCAAGATAAGTTCAGTTGCTGATGAACGCCTAAGCCCGACATATACCCGGAACCCCATCCAGCACGGTGCCACCCGGGGGGTTCCAAGGTGCTGAAATGGCTGACATTTTACATCATTCAGAAAGGGTGTCGTGGCACACGAAAAGACTTGAAAACATGGTTGTTTTGGCTCCGCGCAGCGAGCGATCGTTCTGCAACCTTCTACACTACTTTTGCTCATATTTCTTAGGTAAAAACACATAAACTCAAAGTAAAATAAGCTGCCAAACATATATACAAACAAGAACAAGTGACGAACGGTTCGCGGAGTGAAGATGTTGCGGTTGAGCGACGACCGTTCATGACAGGACGTATCGATCAGTTATTGATACGATATGTATCAAGTGTACTGATATATGATACACTAAGATATTTAACTATACTGAACATATCGATTCTCTATCGGATCGATACATACCGAATGTATCGAGCGGTACGATATAATATTATAAACTTTTCTTGAAAGTATGTTATTTATTTATTTTTTAATTCATTTTATCAACAAATATGTTCGGAATTACAATATCTTTGCGTATGTCCTTAATTGCATGCGACTAATGGTAGTTAGTAGGCCTTGATTACATGAACCAAAAATGAATTGTTAGTGTTTTAGATGCCAAATATGATCTGCTTCACTGTTACTTTTGTAATTCAGTGTACTGATAGGTGGTTTACCGGTTGTGGTGTGATGGTTTTCTTAGAAGTAATCAGTACCATCCTACATTTGGAGATAAAATAATCACTTTGCTCCTGCGTTGTGGAAATTGAACGAGTGTCAATACCATGATTCCCAGAATTGCTTGCATTTCTAAACCTTCTTACTAAAATGAAAGGAGTACTGGCACCTGGCGAGAGCTGAAAGCTGGTTGCCATGGTAGAAAGGGTAAGTACACAGTTTTAGGCACCTGGTTTGTGGGCTCTGTTTAGGTCGGTAGAACCACAAAAGATGAGACCCTGTACAACGTTGTACATGTGAAGAGGATGTGTTTGGTGAGACGGCTCAGCCCTCTCTTGCTACCTGCTTCCGCACCTTGATACTTGGTCACGAGAAGTGTTCGCCCTTAGCTTTCTTCCGCGGTAATCTGTGTGCCATACTTCGGACTGGTGGGGTCCAACGAGCTGATGGTTTACTGGGAGCGATGGACTCGGGTCACCGTCCTATTATATAATATAATGAACTTGACATAAAACCCGATCTGTATACGTCGTGATGGATGATCACATCGTTAATGTTACGGATCCACGTACTGCAACGGGAAGGAGTCCGGTTAGCGGCCGTGTGGGATAGAAGGGTTTCGGCAAAACCGTCCCCGTCGCCACGGACATGATCCAGCTGCCCTTCCCCGGGACGCCGCTGACGTTCACCCGCCGAAAACGAGGGCGGTCTTTGTCGACCCAATCTCCGCCGACCATCTCCGTCCACGTTCTTGGAGTGACCCGCTTTTGTCCGAGCCTTCCCCATCGTCACCCGTCGCGTTACCTGCTTTGCGACGACGCCAACAGGTGGGTCCCAGGATCCCTGGACTGCTGCCTCCGGGCACATCCCGCGGGTGTCCAATGGAGTCAGCAGGCAGGATAAATATTCTTGCTTCCTTCCTAATCCTAATGTATAAATGCACGTATCGGGTGGTGACCGCCTCTGGTGGTGGCAGCGATCCACGAGTGGGACCCGCGGACAACGGCCCCCGATGATAAGAGAGGATAAGATATTACTGTGAAAAATAGCGGGGGCGGGGAAGTAGGTCGCTGTTTTTGGAAGTTTCGCTTACGATATTACTTACTTGGGGTAAGGAAATTTATATGAATGAAATTATGAGGTGGATTAAAATGGAAACGCCAGCAAGATAAACGGAGAGGGAGAGGGAGAGGGAGAGGGAGAGAGAACGAGAGCGCATACCATCGTGGTCCGATTTCGTTTCTGGTTTCTTCTTTTCTTCAAACCAGATTTGCAGGTCGATCATCGTGCTGCTACTGAGTGGATCTGAGTCTGAAATTTGATCTCCCTCAACTTTCTTGGTCGGACAAATTCTGTAGTATGTTTCTTCGTCCCTGATCCTTGGTTATTAGATCCCGGAGTCCGGTCTTCTCATCAGATTCTCAGCTTCTGATCTCTTGATTTCCTGCTTGCTTGTTGTTTTTGTTGGGATTTTAGAGGTGTCGGTTGTCATGATGGGTTCTCGTTTGTCTTGATGGATTGTGGTTCTTTTGGCTTGTGTTGTTCTGATATGGTGATGATCGATGATTTATGAAATCTCTTGCTGCCAGTTGTTTTATTTCTCTCTTCTTTGTTCTTTTTTGAAGCTTTCTCAGTTGTGCCTTTCGAAAGGTAGCTAAATTAGGATTTCAATTTGCTAGATCTGCCAAATGAGAATTATTTGTTTGGCCTAAAATTGTTCTCTTTGTTGCCTTTGCTTGCGTTCTGCTGATCTAAAGGTCTGCTGAACCTTGGGAAGGGAAGATTTTGGGAAGGGAGAGCGTATATTTGATGAATCTCGCCATAATCACGATGAAGGGAGAGCGTATATTTGCTTGGGAAGGGAAGATTTTGGGAGCGTTTGTTTCCCTTTCTTTGAAAAGGAAGGTTGTAGACTTGTCATTATTACGGACCAAAAATACATCTAAACAAGCCCCTTCAACTTGCATATATTGGAAGTCAGAAACGTGCTTTGTATTAGTAAGTATAGTTGTTACTGATTGGATTTAATGTTGTCTAAAATTTGGATAGAGAATATTTGGAAATCAGTGACCACCGATCACCGGAAGCCTATTGGTAATCTGAGCTTGCAATCCAGCTCCAAAGTACCCCACTGATATCGTATAAGATTGTCATTTTTTATTTCTATTTTCCTTCTTCAACTCACCTTTTATGTCCTTTGCAAAATCGGTGTTTGCATATTTAAGTTAATTCTTCTTTTCAGAATTTGGTATTAGCTTTTGATGTTCACGTCAGGTTAGCTAGCAACAAGATCTCAAGAAGTAAAAAAACACTTCTATGGTGCTTTCTCAACATTGAGGTGCGATCTATAACACTGTCTAATTTTAAAAGCTTGGATTGTGATATTGATGACTCAAGCACTAAAACAAGGGTCATTCTCCAATTGGCCAAATTAAGAATATAATGACATGATATTTTTTTATTATTGTCTGATATGGAAGCCATCAACTCCTTGCTGACAAAGTATGCCAATCTAAATATGGAAGCCAGAGACACAAAACAATAATTGAAGATAGTAATAGTTAGCTTCCAATGTATGTCAATCTAAATATGGAAGCCATCAACTCCTTGCTATCTTCTACTATCGTTTTATTTCTCTGTTGATGTTGCTGCCATTACTTTTGATAATTTGCTCCGTGGAGAGTTTCTTAGAAGAAAGTCACAAATCAGTATTTAGTCTATTACCAGTGTATGGTGGCCCCACTTCGTTAACTTGTCTTGAATAGCATTAAAAATAAAATAGAGTGCTTTTAATAGTTCTCGGGTTCATTTTAGCCAACCACAAGCAGCTTCCTTGTGCTCTATCTTGCCCTTGTCGGACTCTGTAATGGCTTATTATTCATCATGATTCCTGCCTAACTAATTTGTTGGAGTAAGTTGGTGCTGAAGCTGATAGGATTCATAATAAAACTATGAAGTTGGCATCTTGATTCCCTCTGTGTTTGTCATTGTACTTGATAGGTCTTGGAAAGAAATTAAATATGCCAATTGCAATTTTCTTAAATCAAGTGGTTGTTAGATTTTTTTTTCTATATCAGATTCTTCCTTTTACAAAAATATAATATAAGATAGTTTGCTATGAAAAAAAAAAGTTATTATCAGTTCCTTGTTGTTACCACTAACTATATTTGTTTTTGTTGTAAATGTAAAATTGGGTTAGGTAGCCATTGCCGTTAGATGGGGTATGGCATAGATAGGAAAGTCCTCCACTGGGAAAGATTTCCATTGGTGGATATAAGCAGGTCCTATGGCACAGCACTGGAGATCGTCACTGGCATTGATCTCAGAGCAGTATCGTGGTTACAGAAAATGTTGTGGAACATCATATAGCATTGCTTACATTGAAGGTACTTCTATTTGGAAGTGCCTTTCAGCTTAGGTTGTCTTGACCGTAAAAAGCTTTTAAAGTCGGAAGCTTATTTATATGTATAACTGTTTCTGGAAAATGCTTTGAACATCAGATCTTCTTGACATCTAGAATTTAAGTTATTTTGATAGACTTGCTTCTGAGAGTTTGTTTGTTTTTCTTTTAAATGAGGATATGAAGCTGACATGTTTGCCTCTGGCAGATGAAGATTATGAAAATAGTTTGAGGAAATGGGCTCCTAATGGCAGCTGCAGAAGCAAGGGCTGCTTGGCAGCGCACTGCGAACCGTTGTCTAGTCCAGGAAGATGCAAAACGAGCTCCAAAATTAGCTTGTTGTCCATCGGCTACCCCACAAAATGATTCGGGCAATGGGAACACAGCAATTGCACAAGATAATTCCGTTCCCAACTTGATGCCTTTGAACAGGAATTCCATGAATGCTAATCTATCACCTGATACAAAATGGTGGCTTCAGCTGCAACCCAATTTTGGATACCAAAAGAACTTTATCTCTGAGCAACTAAGCTCCTTAGAAGATGAAATTGATGAGAAGGACAAGGAAACTATGGTCCCGACATCAAAGTTGGATCTGGAACCTTTGCCAATTGACTTTGACAATTCTGCTCTTAAGAAGGAAGAGAATATCCTGGAACCACCTTCGATGGTATCAACAACTGTCATGATGCATGATTCTGAAACTATGGTCAAGGAGATTAAGACAGCAACCAGTAATCCACAACAGTTGCCAAAGCGGAAGGCACCTGTGAGTGATTATTTTCATAAGAAGAACGAGCTTCTGGATATGGAGTCAGTTGATCAATTAAGTTTGAAAAGGCCAGAAAAGGCTTCTTCGGACCTTGAAACACCTTGGACTGGGAGTAATAACTCGGAGCCATGGTGGCGTATTGCAGACAAAGATGAGTTGGCTTTACTAATTGCCCAAAAATCAATGCAACAGCATATTGAAAACTGTGATCTGCCTAAACCCAGACAGACAATTCATGTTACTAAGAACCCTTCTTCTCCTGAGAATTTGGATAAATGTGGGAATTTTCAATCATCATCGGAAAGAAAGTTTAGTGCAGGCATAAGCAATGCCAACGAACACTCACATAATACGTTTTCTTTTGCAAACTCCGACAAGTCTTCTGGTGAAAGAGGCTATATGCTTCATGATTCAGAGAAATTGTACAGGTAAGGCCCTATCACCGTATCTTTTGTTTTTCAGCAATAGTTTTTCTGTGAGGCTGCATGGTGTCTTATTTCTGTCTGTTAACATTGAATTTAGTCAGATTATTGTATCGTCGCATTAACAGTTGGCCTTCGATGCTTGTCCTAATTCAATGAACTCATCTGTTCAAAATAAAATTCTATGTTGTATATTGTTTGTTAATAATGTTGTCTTGATTGAGAGTTGACTGGATAAATTAAAGTTATAGTTATGGGGACAACATTTATAGAAAAAGTTTTGCAGATTAAATAGGTTCATGACCAATTATTCGAAGTGTAACATTAGGCACATCTATGGAGTAGAAGGTGCAATCTGAACTTAATTGACTTTAAAAGAAAAAAAATTGTTATCCATCATAAAATAGGGTGGGGAGATTGATGGGGATGTTATTTATAGAACTAAATGGGATGGTTAAGATCGAGAGGGGCATAAGATGCATATGCAATGATAAAAAGATCCTTGTTGAACTCAATAATATCAAAATTTTAAACCAAACTTGAGCCACCTAACACAGGTCTAAGTTGTACTTCCTGTACCATTCCCATAAAGAAACAAGTCAGTATAAATTGAGATATCATTGAGATTATTGCTTTTGATATAATTTAACCCGCTGAAATGACTTAAATTTGGTACACCGAGTCCCGCAACCAGCTAGTCACACAATTTGAATAATATGCATGGCATAGTAAGCCCAAAGGCTATTCTCATGCAGAATTGATTGTCAATTGTATCTTACTGGTCCTTGGCTTGGAATCTGCTTTTCAAGTTTATTGTCTTTCTTGCTTCTAAGGCTGGTTAAATCATTAGACCATACTATGGATGGACAGTCCTGTGTCCCAATGCAAATTTAGACGTGACATTTTTTAAGTCCAAGATACCGATATCTTATTCTGTTGATCGTTTTTCATGTCAAGATTTAAGTGAATGATTAGTGATTCAAAATTATATATTGAAGTTGAGTAATCCAGTGGTGCTTGATTAAGGGATTCACTTGTACCTGTTAGTAGTTTGTTACTCATAACCAATCATAATATCCATACATATAATTTGATCCTTGAAAACCATATGGAGATCAAACAAATTGACCTATGTTAAAATCACATGTTTAATTTACTTAGTGATCCTCTGATGCTTTGACCCTGTTACATACCCTTGTTGGCTTTTCCTTTTATCTTTTATGACCATCCAGACATGCCATCTTCAATTATTTGTGCTTCAAAACTTGGGCAAAGTCTCTTCCACTTAGCATGTTCTTTTCCTATTATTTCTCCTTGCTATGAACATGTTTTGAAAGAGGGAATCCTCCATTTAACTAGTCTCCATTTAACTGGTGTCTGAACATTTTTTTTATCTAACAATCATATGCAGCCACATGCGAGGATATGTAAATAAGGAACAACATGAAGATAACCATACATCTGAGCATGACCTTTCAAGGGCTCAGCTGCTGGAGGCACTTCGCCATTCCCAAACCCGAGCTAGGATAGCTGAAATAGCAGCCCAGAAAGCTTATGATGAGAAGGAACACATAGTCAAGCTGTTGTTCAGACAGGCATCACATCTTTTTGCATACAAGCAGTGGTTACGAGTGCTGCAACTCGATAACATTTTTCTTCAACTCAAGATCAAGGACCATCAGATAGCGACAATCATCCCTGTGCTGCCCTGGATGCCATTGAAGGGGAAACTCTCAGGCAAAGGTAACATAACAAGAAAAGGGAGTAAAAAGCACAAACTTCACATATGTAAATACGCAGTTGCCTTTGCTGTTGGGTTGGGAATGGCTGGCGCAGGGTTGCTCTTAGGTTGGACAATTGGCTGCTTGTTTCCCGCTATATAGATCTCTATAGTTCAGAAATATGCCAATTTCTTTGAACCAAATGACTCCCAGGCTCCTTTTATCTCAGGCAAGCGAGCGAATATTAGGCCCATATTTTGTGGGCTCATGTGAAATGTTGGGTTTATGCGGTGGCTCAGTTCATGTTCACTGGAGGTTTCATCTTTTGTTGTATATATGGTTTCTTGTGTACATACGTTGAATCTGAAGTTGTACATGTGTTTATTATGCACAGGTGGGGTGGCGAAGCTTTATTAATTGTATCAAATAAGAAAGTGTCTGATGAAATCATCAATTAGATCTTTCTTGTTATTCATTACTGCACAAACATTGTAATGATGCCTCGGTGACCTCAATCAGTTTGCTCATGTCATTTGCATGCATCACATCGTCTGCAGGGCATCCCTAAATTTCTAAAGTTGAATCTTGTTGGCATACAGTGCAGCAGAAGATGATCGATCTGTGAATGGCTTTGCCCATTGAAAGGTCGAGGGCTCAACCTTAGGAGTTGGTTGTGAGAGTCTGAGTGGATTTATAAACCTGAACACCTTAGGTTTGGATATGATGATCATTATGTGCGTGGAGGATCTTGGCTTTCTTTCAAGTAAGATTGAGAAATTAGAGAGATGTTAAACGATTTTAAGAGTGAATATGAATGAAATGTTTAGATTGTTTTTTATATTCCCTTTGTTATATGTAAATGACTGACGTTTACTTATTTCTTGTGCTAACATTGTTGGTTATTCATCGAGGCATGTTCTTATCTTATACAGATCACAAGTCGAAATTGCGTGCTCTCAAAGATCCATGAGAAATGTGGCGCTTTGCATTTTTCAACGATCGCGAATTCTCTTGTTCTCCGTCGGAGAATTCTGCAAGTAAAGGACAGATGCATCATGCGCTTTAGTACAGGTATCCCACTGTTCTCTTATATCAAGCAATTTGTGGGAAAAGTTATTTGCCATTTGTTATGTTTTGTGCCGACTGCATCATCTACTTCTTACATCATGAATGAATGAATCGAGAAATCATTATGAATTTTAACGATGACATGATGTCCAATGATTGGATTAAAGATATGGGGCAAGGTGATGTCCAACCATCACCATTCATATCGTGAAGGGGTGTTACAGATTCATCCTCTTTGTAAGTCATACAACTTTCTTGATGCAGATTTGAGTCCATAAAGTTCACAGAATGCATCTCTCGTTAGGAGAGAAACACTCCATCATCAAAGACAAAGGGCATCAGCTACATTTCAGTATAATGCTAAAAGGATGACTGTGGCCATCAAAGATGGTTTTATTTGTCATATTCGACCTTCCATCCAAAGTCAAGTACTTCAAATAATATTATTATTATCAGTAACAATAATAAGGATAAATTATTGAATGACTCATAAGTGTCCTATCACGTTAAGAAAAGTAAGTAAAAGACCTTATTTTCTAGTCGTCTTCACATCCAACCCAATCCAGAGTTCTGCACGTTGAACTCGTGTCCCGACCGACAGTGACAATTCTGGCACGAGATACATATTTTTTCGGAGGAAAATATTTTATAAAAATCTCTCCATTTATCTTTTCCCTCCGTCTACTACTTTTTACAAACATACATCTATACTATTTCTCTTATTTTTCTCATTGAGAAAAATACTAATATTTCATCCGATATATCTTAAAGGTATTAGTTAGTTTAGTTACTAAAAACACTGATAATATATCATAACGTCATATTTTGTGTAATATTTTTGTATCGTTAAACATTATAGGAATTAAGAAAAAAAGAGAAAGAATGATTTTAATGAAGAATTTATCCTATTTTTATATGATATTTTGGAATTACTGAACTTCATAGGAAAAAAAAAAAGGAACTCTACTAGGAAATAAGAATTTACATGGAATTTTTTTATAAATCTTCATATGCATTCCATGGTCAACCACATTCTTTTTAAGAACTCATGGAAAACCTTTCTGAACCGAGAGAAAGATGTTGATTTATGTGGTTGTAATAATGTTTTGGTATCGTGATGAATCGCATTCATCATCCTCCTTATACTAATAATAATTATTATTATATTATTATTATTATTATTCGTTGTTTCTTTTTGACCCCTCTACTTTATTGTTCCCGCCACAACCGTCCATCTGACGCAGACGAGCCGCCTCGTACCAATCCATCCACGCGTTCCCGTTGCCTCCCACGTCGCCGCCCTCCTTTAAATATTCCCCCAATCTGATCGGAGAAACCTTCATCCTCTCTCTCTCTCTTTCTCTCTCTGGCGATCCAGTGATCTTCGCTAATATGCCTTATTGCGACCTAAGCAGCAGTGGCATCAGGATTTTCTACAGGAGATGCGGACATGGGAGCACCAAAGTCCTCCTCATCATCGGTAACTTTTCTCGTTGGATGCATTTTTCCTATTTTTGGTGGACACTTGGGGTTTTCGAGTGCCAAAGGTTTGTTCCTTCTTCTTGGGTGTAGGATTGGCGGGGACGCACGATTCCTGGGGACCGCAGATAAAGGGGCTGACGGGAGTTGTGGAACCCAACGATGAGGAGGCGCCGCCGACGGAGACCGTTGGCGGGGAATCCAATACCCTCGGTGAGGAGGTCCGGGAGGGGGACGGGATCGAGGTGTGCTGCTTCGACAACCGCGGGATGGGTCGCAGCTCCGTCCCCACCGAGAAATCGGATTACACGTAATTTTTCTCTCTCTTTTTTTCCTCCTGATGATTTTTTACAGTCCTATTAATTTAATGTTGGTGTAAAAGATTTAGTCCTCAAAATTGGGTTTTTCACGATCGGATTTTATCTTATTAATCGGAATAAACATCATCGAGATAGTTAATGGACTAACGCTCTTTATCTCTTTTGAGGAAGAAGCCAAAGAAAATGATACTAAAACGTGTATTAATCGATCAGTTGATTCAGGACTATGCGTGGCACTCTTTTCATGAGATTGAACCATATTTGTATAGAGAGAGCGAGAGTGTGAGAGGAACCATGATGAATGCAATCTTTTCTCCTGAGGAACTTTGAATTAGTGTATGAGATATAATTGGTAGTAGGAAAGAACTTATGTGCTCTGTCCTTTGGGTTGCAGAACAACTATCATGGCTGAAGATGCCCTGGCTCTATTGGACCATCTAGGCTGGAAAAAAGCTCATGTTTTTGGTCACTCAATGGGTGCGTTGACTTCTTCTAATAACATGATTGATTCTTATTGGCACTAAGATGGATAGTTTATAAGCAAATCAAACTTTGCCTGCTGCTTCAGTACATTCTCTTTTCCTTGCTGTAGCTTCTCAGAGTTTGAGGAATGTTTGTGCAGTATATGCTTACATGCTCTTCAAATCCGTTTGATTGATGTACAGGAGCAATGATTGCTTGCAAATTGGCAGCCATGGCACCTGAAAGGATATGGTCCTTGGCTTTGCTCAATGTGACTGGAGGTGGCTTCGAATGCTTCCCTAAGGTATATCAGTAAAGCTACTACTGCCGGACAAATCAACTCCATTCAGTACCCCTTGATCTTGTTGTACTTTTTGATGTGATATAATCCTTGCAGAGATAAATGTCTCTTGCAATGGTGTGTTACCTGGATTTATACAAATTTACCACTTCCTTCTTTACTTTCTGTTTGAATCTGTTTGTTTCAAGCATCTAACCCTGTTATGCAATCTAACCCAGTATAACCTTGTGTTTCAAAGCACTTCATCAGAAACAGTGTCCATCAAGTAAGTAATATTGACCTTGTTAGTTGTCCATCAATTAAGTAGTCTTGACCTTGTTAGTTATCTTTCAAGGATTATGAAAATGTTGGTGAGAACTCTGTTTGGCACCACATAAGGGATAGTTTAAGTGGGAAAAAAAAAAAAAAAAAAAAAAAAGGCTCATCGTCAGCAGTTCTTAACAATAAGGGATAGTTTAAGTGAGGATTCTCTATGAACTCCTTTAGGAACATATATACACGCAAAAGTTATAATGCAGTGTTACTTGTTTTACTAAATTTCATATTTGTTGCCAAAGGTTAAAGCAAAATACACACTGCTGTGCACATCACTCATCAAGATGAAATTTCACCTCTATTGCAGATTGATCTCCATATGCTATCGCTGGCATTTCGATTCTTGAGAGCCAAGACCCCAGAACAACGCGCTATGGTGGACTTAGAGACTCATTACACCAAGGTGGAGCTTTTCTTTTTGCATGCACTATCTTTGATTAGCATACAACCTAGATGAGATACTTCATCTTTGTGAAACCACCTGAAAGCAATTAACTATGAACCTCATTGATGTTATATGCAGGAATACCTTGATGAATGTGTTGGATCTCGTACAAGAAGGGATATTCTCTATCAAGTAAGTGAAGTTGTGTCAAAATAGAACACATAAAAATTATTTACATTCTTGGTCTCCTGCAGTCAACACCTAAAACACTTTGGCCACCTTCGGCAGAGTTTTGAATACCAGTTCTTCTCTTTTCTTTCAAGTAAAGCAACACTAGTCCTGAAAATTCTCTAATCTATTCTTCCTATTAGCTGTGCTAGCATCACCCTGCCCTATAACTCAAGCTAGTGACAAACAATATTTGGTACTATTCATCCTATCCTGCCTACTTTTGTCTTCCTCATCTTTCCTGCTACAGATTCTTTCTCTCAATCCAAGTTCAAAAGATACCAAAGTCACATGAGGAGAACCTACCATAGCTGTCTATCTCCATCTCATCATGTCATCCTGCTCAATTCTCCTGGCAAAACTGATATGATCTTAAACACGTCTAGCCAATTGGCATCTAGAAAATTACTGAAACGATGGTTCCCAATGAACAGATTGGGACGGAATTCTGCAGCAAATTTTCACCACAAAGTATGTTAGACATAACATAAAAAATGCTAAAACTTATTACAGAAAGCCTAAGCCATTCATCTGTCTAAAATCAAACAAAAAAATGCACTCCACTTGCAAAAAACTTCATCGACAATATAATAAAAATTTTCATAGCATTTACCATACCTTCATGTTGAATCAGTGGTGATGCTATAGAAAGAAATGTGAAACCAATGACAAAGTTACAAAGAGATGTAAATGTAAATTCTGAATTTCATTTTCGGTATTCATCGTCTTGCATTGCTATTATTCATATAAACGCCTAAACAAGGTTTGCAATTTCGACCGGGCGGTACATACCGGTCCGTCAGGTTACCGGTACGCGGACCGCCGCTACCCGGCGGTTCCGCCAAAAATCGACCGTCGACGGTTGATTTCTACCGTCAGCGGCCGATTGAATAAGAAATCGACCGTCAGCGGCCGATTGAATAAGAAATCGACCGTCAGCGGCCGATTGAATAAGAAATCGACCGTCGGCGGTCGATTGAGAGAGAAATCGACCGTCGACGGTCGATTGAGGAAGAAAAAGGGAAGAAGAAGAGGAAAAGAAGAAAAAAAGAAGCGGAGAATACCTCACCTACGCGTCGTCCTCGCCCGCGGCCGCTTTTTCTCCCGCACGAGGAGACGCAGCGTCTCCCTGCGCGGGGAGAATGATCGAGGCGACGTCGCCGTTTCTTTCATTTTTTTAAAATATTTTAATATTTTTAATATTATATTATATAATAATATTATAAAATATTATATTATATTTTAATATCCGGTGGTACATATTGTGCATACCGCTCGGTACTGGTACCATACCGATACCGACAATATGTCAGTACACCGATACAGACCGGTAAGTCAAACCTTACACCTAAAAGATTTTTATTCTGGAAAAAAAAATTAAACTCGCCAGGCTGAGTTTATTGTCATCTCTATTAAATTGATGGTAAACAATGTTCTAACAAGGCCTGTAGGACAATTTTCTCCATAAGAAGCAATGTTGTTCTGAATTTAAGATGAAATCTCTGGCAAATGATTAATGGAATCACGTGATTTTCTACTTTTTTATGGTTTGCCAATATGCTTTATTTTTAACATAGGTAAGAGTTTCATGACTTCAGGATTATGTAAAAGCAATATCATCAAGTGGAATGCAATCTAACTATGGTTTTGAAGGCCAACTTAATGCCTGCTGGACGCACAATATGACTTCAGAAGAACTCGAGACAATTCGTTCATCAGGGTTTCTTGTTTCAATCATCCATGGCAGGTAGCAACTAAAGTTCACTCCATGCCACTCTTCCCATCCTATGCTTGTCAACAATATTGAAAAACTAACACTGTGATGCAATATCTTGATAGGGATGACATCATTGCTCAATTGGGTCATGCAAGGAGGCTTGCAAAGAAGCTTGAACCTGTTGCAAGAATGGTAGAGCTTCACGGCGCACATCTAGTGAGCCATGAGAGGCCAGAAGAGGTATCTATATTCTGAATCCATATAAATCAGAACTTTTAAGTGAAATGCTCTATAACTGATGATGATGGAAACAGTAGTTGGCAGCATACATATTATACAAATTCTTTCTTATGACTGTATTTTGACCGAATGTAAAAGATAGTGAAGATATTAGCTACCGAGGTCTGATGGTAGGATATCTGCTTTGATGATAATGCCATGAAGATGCTGCAGTTTCATGTCGTTCAACAAGCCACCTATGTGGTTTGCAACCTTTAGTGGTATAATAATCCCAGGAGCAGATATTTTATAAGTTTTTGTTTTCTTTCTTGGTCTATTGCAACCATGATTTTATTTATCATCATAGCACCAATATACTTTCTAATGAAAATATCGTGGCATCTCCAAGAGATTATACTTCAGACTTCTACATATCTGCTTCACCTCTGCTTTTAAGCCGTTCAAAAACGAAGCAAAGAAATTTCAAATTACAATAATGGAACTTTTGTGGATGTCATGCTATATGTACTACAGCTACAAGCTAGCACACTGGCGCAGGACTAGTTATGTCCATTATTTATCTGAAGGCAGTCATGCCTCTAGCCGCATGATATGCTTTCCTGCAGCGAAGATATGACATAATTGCTATTGACTTTTGGACTGGAGCTGTTTGGTACTGATTGCCGGACTGTTAATTTTCAGAGATTTCTACTAATAATATCTCAGAACATGATATTGAACCAGTTCTTCGCTTGTCCATGTTCCCTTGTACAAGAAAAAAGATGTCTTTCAAAACTGAACTTTTCTTTTAAGATTATAATCAAATGATGGCACAAGTTAAAGCGTATCTAGTGAGCTCAAGATAAAGTAAAAACTTGTTTTAGATTATACAATTACTGCATTTGAAGTAGCATGCTGAACATTCTCTCACATTTTCAGAAAATGTTTGTCTTTCAATTATTAGTCATCTGTGATTTGTAGACAACAGTGACTTATCATCTCATCTATACATGGGGCCAGTTCAGCCCTGCTACTATAAAGTAAACCATTCTGGTGAATACCTGTTTCTGCTGTTTGATTATATGTTCTTAAGAAGAATTCTTTGTTGCTTCATACTCTAAATGCCAAATCAGTCCTAAACTTAGTGTTGTACTTCCAGGTTAATCTTGCTCTTATGGAGTTAATAAAGGTTTCAAAGTCAAAGCTAGAACCAGAGGAATTGTCACACTTGGCTGAGAGTGAGTCAGGTAATCTGGAAGCAATTATTTCAATGCTTATTTAAACACTCAACATGGAAGTGCATTATCCTGATATCAATCAAAATTCTCATATGACTCCATCTCCATAGGTTGTCTTGTCTTGAAGATACAATCACCACTGAACGACAGGAACAAAGATGGAGCAAATTCTCTAATCATGTATAAATTACTAGGAAAACTACAGCTTAGCTTCCTTTACTTCTTTGGGGCGTTTATCATGGGATACGAACACATCAGAAATACTCTCAAAATATGGCCAGTTAGAGTTGCAGCCTCTGTAACATAAGGTAAAACCATAATTTATGCTATAATTTTGTTTCCTCATATATTGGTTGATCATGAACATCCAAACAGCATTGACAAGTTTATTTCTTAGATCTTGATCTTGAAAGAGCAACCATTACACAAACAGGATGCTCTACTCCATGATTCACCGCTTCCATTTTTCTGAACTCGGAGATGCGACACATATCACCTCAACAGTTGGAAACTACAAATGAGAAGTGCTTTCTGTCCAAGTTGCAGCCTTGAGAAGTGTAAAAAGTAGCTTGCATTGAAAGAATAAGAAGCAAAAAGCCACTGACTAGATATTGCAAGTGCCTGTAATCTGTATCATGGCACTGTCCTTGTCCATTTTAATTCAAGAATTGCATCAAATTAATGCCCAAGTGTTGCTGTACAGTTGCATATATTTCCACATCGTGTTTTCTCTCTTCTTTTTTAATGGAAGAGATCATTAAATTTTAAACTTGTCGGTGAAGGATGAAAAACAAATTGTACTTGATTTAGTATGGAAATTCCTACTTGTTTCACTCAATTCTTGTTACAAATAATTGTGTATTGACATGAATAATGATTCCAATGCATAGCCTTCTTGCAGAATGGGGAATTCTATTCAAGAAAAAGGGAACATCATACTCACCAAAAGAAGGTAAAAGTTAACTAGCTCTCATTATAAAAAAAAAAAAATTTCTATATATTACAATTCCTATCGAGATGAGAAAAGAAAGTAAGGGATACTGATTTGGTTACCTGAATGCAAGACTTCAGAGAGATGCAACTCACAGCGAGGGAGAGAGAGACAGAGACGACCTCAGCCGCGGTTCTATGGATGAATCCTAACGTACTCTATGAGAACGGTAGATTTCAATAATATTCCCGTATCTTGCAGCGGATAGTCTTGGAATCAGTTCCTTGGAATACGGCGGCCCTCAACAGGGCCAGAAGAAGCGATCGATGAGTCAGGCTACAGTTATGCTAAGCCCGGCCCAATTAGCTTTAATTGGGCCTCATCCCATTGATTGATTGGTATGCCCCGCTTCGATCGCCACCGTATCTTTTGTCTTTATTAGAATTCCTAATTGCCCGATAATATTATTAACATAAAAAGGGAAACAAAACAAATGATATATATATATATATATATATATATATATATATATATATATATATATATATATATATTTATTTATTTATTTATTTATAATATATCGCTAAGGACTTTAAAATTAACAGGATAAATTAAAAAAACAAAAATGGGTATGACCGAGCTCAAATTAATGGGCTAAAATCGAATAAATGGGCCGGCCTTAAACCCACATATGATCCGATTAAAACCTGCGTGCGTGGACGAAACCGGGCGTGATCGAGGGTGCGAAGAGAGAGAGAGAGAGAAAGAGAGAGAGAGGAGATGGGGCGGGTGATGGAGAAGCTGAAGATATTCGTGGTACAAGAGCCCGTCGTCGCCGCCTCTTGCCTCATCGCCGGCGTCGGTACCCTTCTCTTCCCAACCCTAATTATGTGATCGTTTGTTCTCGTCGATTTGAAATAGTCGAAGATCCATCGATTCGGTACTTCTTCTCTCGGTTTATTGTTTTAGATCTTGTATGTTGCTCGATGTCAATTCGATTTGTCTATTTTGATAATAGTTCAGAGAAATTAGAGAAGAAAAGATAGCAAAAGAGTAACCTAATGAGAGCGTGGATTTCCATTCAGAATCTAAGATGTGGAGGTTGCTTCTGAGATGGTGCTATCAGTGCGCGAGAAAATTTGCGTAGGTGCTACGATTTTAAGGTTCCTGCAACAGGTCGTGGATCCAAAAACGAAGCATATGAAGGTTTTGTAATGTAGGTTTAACTTGCTTTGAGTTATGACCATTTTCTTCTTGTGGAGGATGGAGACTTTGGATCGACCAAGTATATACATCAGATCTTAGTTCTTACTGGATATGCAGCTGAAAGCATGAGGATGTCAACATTGAATCTATTCATTCCATAAAGAAAAAAAATGGAATTTAGTAAATTTGAAGGAGAAGTTGTTCTGATATATTTACTCATATGTGATGGTTAAATTGGTTCCTGCTTTTGATTCTTAATAGAAAAAGCTAGGTTGCACATTGTGTTTTTTTTTTTTATGAAGCTTGGTGCAATTAGCAAGTTATACATAGCAAAGACTATAGCATCAATACTCCTCTTGTTGTGTGTTTTGTTCACTCTACCTTGATTTTTTATTTATCTACGTCACTATTTTTGGAGAAAACACAATCTTTAAGTAGATTCTTGAAAAAAGATTGAGTTGAACAAAGCATTTACTTTCAGATATATCATACTTGTGGTAGCTTGAAACTGTACTTGGTTTTAAGACATAGGCTGTAGTTTGTGAGCTTAATTCTCCATGAAAAAGAACAAAAATGGGTTTGTGCTGTTAGTTTGTAATGTAAGTAACTAGATATCAAATTTCTCGAGTTATTAAGTGCATTCTTCAAATTTAAAGATTTTTATTGGTTAAAGATTCTATCTTTTTGGCCATTGGCATATACTGGTAGTGCTTCTGTTTTGTCTATGCTTCATGATTCTTTATGCGTGCAACGAACAAAAAGTCTCAGAGTTCACTTTTTGATGAAGCTCTTGTTAGAAGAACATAAACTACTAATAATATTGAACTTGTTATCAGCCTTCTTTATGAAAAGCTGAATCACAAGTTTCATGTACATGCTATGTTCAGGATATCCGAAAGCGGCAAATTTGGAGATGGTCCTTCTCGATTAAGTTTTTTAATGGCCAACATCCTATAACTTTGTAGTAGCGCACTTCATAATCCTGTTTTGTTGTGAGAAACTTTCTGGTCATGCCTTCCTGAACCTTCTAACGTGGCACCATCATGTTCAAGCAGTAGGTCTTTCTAGAATCATAGCGTCCTGAACCTCCTAATCCAATATACATTTTAACATAGCATGCTTTATGTTCATCGTAGCTCCATCTTGTGAACAGGATGAATGAGCTATCTGTTGAATGTTTAAGAACCCTAAAAAGGGGTGTTCCATTCATTAGAATCTTGGCCTCCCTGCTACAATATTGGCTTCTAATCGAAAATTCCCACTACGTTTCACAACTGATGAAGAAGTTCAATGTTCGAGCCCTTTCTAGAGTTTCGTAACTTCCTATGACGAATGATGCGAGTGAACATTCCTTTAGGACTTAGGAGACTGTTTTTCAGAATCCTTTTTGTCTCCAAAGGTTGTGAACAAATACTATTTTTAAAAGTTTAGCAGTATCTACGACATGTAGAACTATTACTTCAGATTAGAGTCTGCTATAAAACCAGCAACAAAAAGAACGCTTAACTGTCACTTTATTTGTTAAGCCTCAGGAGATGCATTTTTATGTACCATTTTAATAGAGATGCTTTACCAGCAAAACAAGGAAACTGCTGCTTGGTCCTTACAGAAAACAAACAAGCTGTATATTGATGTTCCTTTTAACTGATAAAAGGTGTAGGATGTTAGATAAATACAACTTTTACTGGTCAAAGACACTTCTCTGTTTAGTAATGGAGCTGTTTGTTTCAGTGCATTATGATCTAGATCATGCTTAATACCCTTTGACCGGACATGGATAACAGACAAGATAAGAAAAAAATTTCCCGTAGCAATATCTGTCTTAGGTGATGTTGATCCATGTGGATTGTAAAGTAATTTAGGTTCCGTGAAGTGGGACTGCAGATGTGGCTGCTTCCAAGTATTGTGCTATTGAACTTATGTAATAAATGGAGGAATTCTATGGGGAATATTCTGTTGCTCTTTTTAGGCCTGCCTCTTAAGTTGTCTCTAGCTTGCAGATGAAACTGTTTTTTTCTCTGAGAACTGGAAAAACAATCATTTTGGTGCTTGTTGCTCATATTACCTGCTGCAGATGTATGAAAATTAACTCTCACCTGCATTCACCTCCGAATATATGGTTGTTATCATCTGCAAGACCTTGGTTTAAATATAACATACAGTTTGTAAGATTTTTTTTTTTCTATAGTCTTGTTGGTTCAATTTTCTTTTATGCTATGACATACGAAGCTAACATGAATCAATGGCGGATTTTGGAGAAATTTATTCATATACCTTATTTTGTAAAATTGCTTATGCCTCATATTGTGTATGCTAAACTGAAGCTAGGATATTTGATCGGAGTCTTAGATGCATTGTAACCTCATCCACAAATTCATGCCAAGTCATTGCATGTTCTGGTTTTTCCGATATCAAGGTTTTTTTTTTTTTGTCAAGTTTTTGCTGATGATCTACTCAGAGACACTGTAAACCAAAATTGGGTCTTATTTTTGCTTATAGGACAATTTAGATTCTTGGAATATGATATTTTGTATACCTAACTGTGTGCTCTTGGTGTAACCACTATTTTTATATAGTTTGCTTGTCTGCCTGCTCTGATGTAGTCTGATAAGTTGGTTTGCCTGCATTGGCTGCTATTCTAAAGATTTCTGTTTTGTAATTTCAACTATGTTGTCATCTTATGCTATTTCAGGTCTCTTCCTTCCTGCTGTAGTTAGGCCTATCTTGGATTCCTTTGAGACAGCCAAGCAGGTCCCACAACCTGCTCTTGCTGATGTATGTACATGTTGCACCTTGATTCTTTTTTGGCTTTAAGAAACTTTCTCCTACCTTATTTAAGATGAGACACACTTGCTATATTTCCAACATCAAAGCATGACCTGTATTTTAGCTGAGTTCATGTCCACTTATCGCTTTAAAGCACCACAAACAGGTGAAAACGAAAATGGAACTCCATGCTTAACTTAAATTTTATGGATAACGGGATCATTAGCATTATGACGAGCATTAAATTCAGAGTGTCGTCCTCCACGAACAATAAGATTTGTTTGTTACTGGTTTTCTTACATTTTTTTATTTTATTTTTCCCTTGTGACTGCAGGTGGTAGCTGGTGTGACTGGCAAGAGAAGAGACTAATCTGTGGTGTTCCTCAATGCTTTTTAATTCCTCTCTTTATATTCCCCTTCTACTTTTGAGACATTTCAAGATAATGTGATGTCTTTGGTTTTGTGTGTTCAGAATGATGTGGCTAAACTTGGACCACGTTTCTACTTTTGTTGACCGCTGCTATCGGCATTGCACAATTGCAAAAGGCCAGAATTGTTCTGGATCAGTTAAAATAAGAAAAATATTTGGAAGATATATGAACAAATTTTGTATTAGTTTCTGCGGTGATCCAGTCAACTAGTTGTTCCCTTGATGAGTCCCAATGGTTACAGCTTTGGGAAGGAATACAAGTTCTGAAGAAGCACAAGGATACTGTTTTGATGTGTTTGCCTTGCTTATGTTGCAGATCCAGAGGAAGAGAGATGGGTGAAACCCTTGTTCTTCGTGCAGGTGTGCCTAATCGAGTAGGAAAGTTCCAATGAGTTGCGGCGTATAAAGTTCCCTCCAATAGTTGTATTTGGTAACTCAATCGGAGGATTCGAAAATTACAAGGGGTGTTAATATACTAAACCAGGTCGAGAGATATCGAAATCTTGATGCGTTCAAATATCTAATATTTTACCATCGCATCAGAGATAATAAATACTTTATCAGTGGGTTCAACTATCAAAGATAATGGATTAGATTTGGTCATGCCAAAGATAATGGATATTTCATGGCCAGATTCGACGATGTTGGAAGTTGCATGCATGAATTTAGTTGTATTTGAATTCGATCGTGTCAAAAATATTGGATGCTTTTTAGCTAAGTTTAAGAGATAATAGATGTTTCACGATCAAAATTAATCATGTTAGTGATAATGTACACTTCATAACTAAATTTTGCCAGATATTTTATAGTCAGATTCGATCGCATTAGAGATAATAAATGCTTCATAATCAAATTTGATTTATGGTAGATGCTTTATGTTCGAATTTGATCATGTCAAAGGTAATCAATGCTTCACAAATATATTCGAACGCGTTGTTAACAGATGACTTATGATCGAATTCGATTACGTCAAAGACATGGCACGTGCTTAGATTTGGTTGTATCAAAGATAAATGACACTTTCTGAAAATTCAATTGAGTCATGGATAAAATATGTTTTATGATTGGATTCAATCATATTAGAAATGAAATAAATACCGGTCAAATTCGATTGTGTCAAAGATAAAAAAAAATATATTTTTTTTCTAAATAATGTCAATTATGTTCATTGAGGTGTCATTAGTACGTCAATTACATATGTGATCCGTCGTGCATAGCCACCTTTAGCACCGTTTAGTTTGGATGCTCCAATCTAATGCGATATGATTCCTAATAGTTTAATATTTTTATCAGGTGATCGGACATTTTTGCTTTTGCCAATCAAAGAGTGCCACGGTAGCATCTGGTCGAAGCATTAGGGATCCGAGGATATCATGATCAATCCTTGTAAAGAGACAAGACTTCAGTTCTCCCTCCATCACTTTTTTATAAAGATCTTTCTCGCATCAAATGCTTGGTGCCACCATGTAACATTTGTTGGCGAATGTCGTAGTCGCTGCAACACCCTAATGTCGACCTTGTTGCATTTATTCTATAATATTTGCTTTAAAGGTTCAGCATCCTTTCTTTTAACCTAAAGTGGATGTGACGTTCTAGAGACCCTAAGCTTCAACAAGGGTTAAAAGGAATGTTTTTTTTCTTTATTTCTTCGAAGAGAGAGTTCTTTCAATCTCGCCTAGAAGTTAGCCAGTCCCAGAGACAAGTTGGGATCGAGACGGGGGGTGATTCTTTTAAATCTTTAATGTTTTATTTCTGTCTAATCTCCATTCCCCAAATGAATCAGCGGTGGTTTGTTAGTTTTTACCCTCAAGCTTTTATTGTTAGATTATTATAGTTCTATCTACTTAGATAATATATCTTATGGATATAATTAGATTCTAATTATGATTTTTGATCAACAGAAAACATTTCATCATGTTAGAATTCTTTAAGAAATAACATTGATGGGAGAGACTCTCCTAATTACTTATCCTAGATCATCTAATCTCGTATATAAATATACAATACATCCTAAAGACTCAATATGAATCACAATACGTGACATTATTAACATATAGCAGATCTTATCTCATCTCCCTTTTGTCCTTGAGGAGAAAACGAGTCTAGCCTTTCTTGTAGATCGACATTGTTATAGCTCTCGAATTCGATGATGGCAAATGATTTGAATCTATTTGTTAGCACTTTTTGCTTGTAAAAATGTTATTTGGTTTTTATTTACGATGCATGAACAATTTGTCTATATTATCAATCTGCTTTTTTATCCGGTCCATCTTATCGTTTTCTTATGACCGATGTGAGGTTACTCATGCTTGATCGATGGACAACTATTGACAACCTATTGTGAGCAATAGTATTGTTAAAGTCAATAGTCTTCGGTGGTCTCTAGCCGAGTCACGGGCAACGACTACATGTGCACCGAAAGCGTTGTAGATTGCAATAGCTACAACACGTGCGACATTTACGATGGATGTGTAGCATCACTGCGTGCGGTGGCTATAGTAATGTCATTGTGTACGATGATTATAGCAGCTCACTGCTTACAGTAGCTGCAATAGTACCACTGCTTGCAATGGTTATATGATTATAGTTATCATATGGCATATTGATATGTTTAAATTGATTAATGTTTATAATTGTAATGGTTATATGATTATAGTTATCATAAGAGTTTTTTTAGATGATTAATGTTCGATAATTGTAATGGTTATTACTTTTATTATTATTGAATTGTTTCAACATAAATTGGATTGAAAAATATTTGATGAATATTATTTACAACTCATATCTTTAAGTTTTCCCATATTGGTAGATTTAAAAATAGCTTGAAATGGTAGGCTTGTGAGATGTAAATTATATTAAAGTGTTTATCATTTATAGGATATTTTAAACTATATTTTATATTATTATATTATTCTTATAGTTTCAAAAGTGGTCTATATCAATAATCTATAAAATTAAATTAAAAAATTAATCTTAAATAATATTCATAATGACATACATACTTAAGAGATTTAAATAATTTTAAAAAATCTATTTTAAATAATTATGTGATGGAGTATGATGATATCGTTTTAGATATCATTGAAGTTTAGGATTATATACTCAAAGGTATTAATATTATTCCACGAGGTTGGTATCAGTTCTATATAGATATTTTTTAACACTAAATATAACAATATTTAACCAAAATGTGAAATATAGATTATATCAATAGTTCAATATTTATTGAAAATCAATAACATTAATATTATATTATAGTGTTACTTCTTTAGTTGTATTCTTATAAATGTTGCTTGTGATTTTTGGATTAATTGATTCTAAATAGCTTGAGCATATATAATTTACACTAGTATGTTAGACCTTGATTAGACTAGGTGAAAGTACTATAATCTTAACTACTGAAAGTTCTATGGAATAAATAATTGAGATAAATGATCAAGAAAGGTTTAAAAATCTTATTTTTATGATAATTTTTAATAGTATGTAGACAACTAGTGTATTGGGATATTTAAGAATCAATTTAAATTTATTAACAAGCCATTGGCTAATATATTAATGAAAAAACTAATTAAAATTCAATATGATAGTATTTAAGGAATTCAAGATTATATCATTATTATACTTGATAAACTCAAAATTATTAAGTATGAATGTAGTTGAGTCCGTTGAGTACTTTCTTATATAATTTATTCTTAATTTTTTTTAGTTTATCTCATTTAATTCACTATAATAAAACTAAATATAAGTAAAACTTAAATGAGTCAATTAGTATATATTTTTAAAAAGAAATAAGATTAAACTAAGAAAAACTTATAAAATTTTGAGTATTACTATGGAGTGAGTAATAATAAAAAAAAGTTGAAACATAAATTAAGTGACTTTATAAATACTATATAAACTCATAAAAAAAACATCTTCATAGTAAACTAATACCTATGTGGCAAATAAAAATGACCATAAAGTTTTAATTTAAAATAGAAAGATATAAATCTAACCTTTGTATTTTTAAAATCAAATATTATAAAAATATTTTTTTAATATGTGATGGATTATATTATTACATTATTAACAATAGAAGGTTATTAATCAAGCTTATGACTGTAAATTTTTTTATAATTTCAAAATCTAATTAAATAAAATTATTTTTAAATAAACTTTTATTTTTATTTATTTTAATTTAAAATTTCTATTATATCTTATCAATTGATGGGCCAAAGAATCTTAAATTATGTGATCATATCTAATTAGATAAGATATATTGTAGATATGATTGAATTTTGATTATGATTATTAGTCAATAGAAAAGAAGTTGAATTATGGTAGGATTCTTTAGGAGATGATATTGATCGAAGGGGCTGTCCTAATTACTTATCTTACACATTTTACTCTTATCTATAAATAAATATGACCTTCTGGAGAATCAATATAAATAATAATACGTTGATATATGATGTTATTGAGAGATTACGTATCTTATCTCATCTCCTTTTAGTCACGTGACCTAGTCATTGAGAGATTACAAATATTTTCTCAACTCTCCTTTATTCCTAATTCATCGCTCGTATTGGTACTGTGAAAGATAGAAAGAGAGGAGAAGACGAGTTTAGTTTTTTTTTTTTTGCAAATCAATATCGTTATGGCTTTTGGATCCGATAACGATGCACCCGTAGATTAGATAAAAGCTTTTTGAATGACATCGAAAGATATACATTATAAATTTAGATATATTATTATTTGATTTCAGATTTTGACATTAATTTTGTTTGCATAATAGTAACAAAAGGATGATTTTTATATATTTATTGGTTCTATCTTTGTTATTTGTCTTTATAGATATAGACTTCGTAGTGACTCTTCAATGGGCGATAGATAAGAGTAGGAAAAAACATCTCTAAATCCTCCCAACCAAGGGAGCAAGAAGAGATGAAAGTAGTTGAGGGTCTTGTTGGATCCTTGAATTGATGCTCTCCATCAATATCGAAGGAGCATAGGGGGCCGCAAAAAAGGCTACATGATTCTAACTCCAAAGCTTAAGAAAACTAGTTCCCTTCGTTATCACTTGGCGCTTCAAAGTGGGATAGGCTATCGAAGCCAATATAGAGAGTGTATCCACCTTTGAATTTTCTTTATAAGGCATTTGCATGATGTGAAAAATAGATAGGTCGATGATTAGTTGCTTAGTGGAGGATATCAACTAGATCTTTGTGGAACAAGTTAATTTTCTCAAAAGCATCATGATAGAGAATGTTGGCTATTAGGATTCTCCACACTAATTGTCCTCCTTATACTTGAATGTTATCTGAAGGTCTCTGATTGGTATCATTTTGACTGATCTCTCTAGTATAGGAGATTTATGAGTGGCACTGGTGTCCCAACTTGAGGCCAGACCACTAACTAACTATTATGTTGACTTGTCACTTTATGGGTGGGAAGACTGCTCCCAAGATCGATAAAGTATCGATTGAGATGAGGCTCCACCTAGTTTAACTCTTCAATCTATTATTTCAAATCAAAGCAATCTTTAAGTCATGGATTTTATAGAATTGATAATACTTTCTCATGTCCCTTCTAGTTGCTGAAAGTCTCATATATTTTGGGTTCAAAGAAGATCTTTCTCCCTCATCTAGAGAACATCTCAATGTGTGAGGTATTCCATCTTTAATTATATTGTTGATAAAATTTTGTAAGATAGTAGTCAAATAGTGACTTGCTTCCTCATTGTCAAACTACTAAAAGGGAGATTGTTGTCGTCCTCATTGATAATTTGCAGTTGATGATATTAAGCTTCAAACTCGTTGGTCAGTTGACTAAAGGCGTTGATTGAGCTTTGGAAAAGACACCTTGTAGAGTCCTTGGGAATGAGCAACAAATGAGTGTGTCAGTTGTGTATAGTGTCATCCTGTGCTACGAAGACAACAAAAAAAAAAAAAAAAAAAACTTTTGAGTTAATAGAGAAAATGGAATCGACTCCTCTTGTATATTCCAAATGAATGGAAATCTTAAGTAGGAGTTGCATTTTTGATGTCTCTTTTCTTTGTTTAATCTCACACCTCATGTCGTGAAGGTATTGATCCAACTGCTCTCTAATGTCAGACATGATGTAGCTTTACACTTAAGTGTTGTACTATTGATCAAGATTTGTATCAATATTTTATCGATATCAATACGATACCAGTACCGAGTAGTATGCGATATTTTATAATATATATTATATAATATAATATTAAAGAAATATTAATAATAATATTTTTTATAATATAAAAACTGTGATAAAAGATTCAGGGATCATGAGAGAAGATCCCTAACCTAACTCCCGAAGTAGGGGTGGTGCATTAGGATAGTTGGGATTCTTATACCTTCTTAAAAAATTATGTCTAAGGCATACTCAACAAAGGTCCCTCTAACATTATATAGCTTTGCACTTAAGTGTACTATTTATTAAGGTTTTACATACCAATCAATCTATACCGATGTATCAATATTTTATCGATACTAATACCGGGCGATATGCATAGTACCTACCGCCCGGTATATTAGATATTTTATAATATAAATTATATAATATAATATTAAAGAAATATTAATAATAATATTTTATAATATAAAACTGTGATAAAAGATTCAGGGATCAGGAGAAAAAGTCCCTAACCTAACTCCCGAAGTAGGGGTGCATTGGGATAGTTGGGATTATTATAACTTCTTAAAAAAATTATGTCGAAGGTATGCTCAACAAAGGTCCCTCCAACATTGAAGTCGGAGAACACAATTTTACAAAATTGTTTACTGAATGCATATAGCCTAATGAAAATTTGCTCAGGGTAATTTGGCTTAAAGGATGCAGTGATCAAACTGACTTGTTGGGAACACCAGCCTTTCAATTATAGGCTTCTTTTGGAAAACAGAATTGCATGAAGCATGACATTTATTAACTGTTGTCATGCATGATGACAAATCCCCCAACCAATACAACGGTGGGGAAGAAAAAGTGAAGAGTGAAAGCATGCCAACCTTCAGTTGAGTTTTCTTCTGGGAAACAGCAGACGGCTTCATCCTCCCTATGTGGAAGAAGTGGCAGGTAACTTGTTCTCAGGCTCCACCCTCTTCACATCTTCACTTGGATAGATGAGTATCTTCCTTGCTACCTCACAAAATTCCCTGCAAAGTTGTGTTCTTGAATCGATTTAATTCATCACGCAGAAGGTGAGTAGTAATCAGTTAAGTTACAAAGGTTCATAGATACATACAGCCATGGATAGTCGCCGACCAGCATCATATCCCCTTCATCATCAGTAAAGACAACCTCCCATTTGTCGCGACATTGAAGCTCTCCTTTGATCTCAAACATCTGTTCTAGCTCTAGTATCAACTCATCGTAACCTTCTAAGTTTGTCAAGTCTACAGCTCGGCCAACTGCAATTCCTTGCATGTGAACCTTGTAATCACCCAAATGTTAATCGAAATTCCTTACAACCAGTAATCACACTTTCAAAGAGCTATATTTTTACCTTGGTGCAGCTTCTGGCAGCAATGTTTTGTTTGCTCTGAATCTCCTTTGAAGATGCCTGCAGCACCACTCGTTTTGCCTCTTTCAAATCTTTTGAAACTCCAGACTGCTCATCCGAGTCCTCCGTCAAAGCAGTGGCAGCAACAGGATCCTCAGTAGTGGCACCTGATATGCACGCACGGTCGCCTGATAACGCGGTTGAAGATATGCCGATGGAAGGACTGACCAAGTCAATCCCAAACAACCGGTAACAACCGCTACTCTTAGGCTTCTTCTCAGTCTCAATCTTGCACTCCAAATCCAATAAGGGTTCTTCAGTTACAGGAGTCAAGGTAAGCCCCCACGAAGGAAGAGTGGCCTCTGCATCACCAACAGCATCCTCTGAAGGCTTGGGCATAACATGTGGCAATGAAGATGATGTGCCATTCAAAGGAGAACGGGAGTCTTTCAACCAGCCATCCAACAATCCTCTGTTGCAAGACCTGGGAATATTTAAATAATTGAAATTGATGCTCTCTGTCTGCCTAGCTGACCAGAGAAATCGAGTCTCTGAGCTCCTAGCACTGATGCTGTTCGGTGGTCCTAGGCCAGACATCTGGTCCTTTCCAGGATGCCTAAAAATTGAACTAGGTTCTGCGCATGAATAGATTAAAGAAAGTTTAAATTTCAGTCACATGAATATCGAGCAAATGAAGTGGAAAGGAATAACTTCATTCTCACTACCATTGCCAGGGAGGTCCAAGCGTGACCGAGCTCTCTTCTTGGAAAAGGCTGCCTGAGGATCACCAGAAGCAGAGATGGGTTGACTGAAAGGCTCAACATCCCATGGAGAGATCTTCTCTGGTTTCTGAATGCTAGATGCTTCATCCCAATGCACCTGAAATTGGTAGCCTTCAGACACAATGTTCATGCAATTTGGGTGAACGAAGAGGAGTCCATGCGTAACCTTTAATGATCTCCACTTTGAACCTGGCCACTGTGAAGAAATGTCTCCAATTCCAATCACAGTACCGGTGAAACTAAGAAATAAGAACAAAATAAAAAATTCATTAGGAAGAAGCTCAAGACAATACAACAAGAACGGAGAGTTGATGAGGAATAACCTTTTCTTTGGAACATCTTCTCCCTCAAATTTCATCTTGAATCTCATCCCAACTGCAAATTCATTTTTAGTTGCCTCCAGATACTTGTTGAGACTAACAATGAACTGATTCCACCTAAATTATTCACCATGCAAAACTCAATTAACACAGTCATGAATCATGATAATAACATGCTTTAACATGAAATCCAAGTATCAGTTCCGACCTAGGCTTGTAGTACACCATGAAAAGCGTATGAGTCGAAATGGCATGTGATGCAGTGGCAAGTACTCCAACGTGCATGCTATGACTAGATATCACAGATGTCGGCAGAGTGTTCTGGTAGCGGGCGGGTCGCCTCACTCCAACCCGCAGTTCATCATTCTCCCCTCTAGAGTATCAAATCAAGCTTAAAACACTAGACTTAAGAAACAAGGAAAGAGCAGACTTTTCTCAAGAAACATTTAACCTCAATAAGATGAATGCATCACCGGCGACTAATTTCTTTGATGCTACAAATGTACTCCATCCTGTTGTGAGCAAATGCCGCCGTGGTTGACCTGCCAATCAGAATTCAATTAGCTGATGGATTTAAGAAGACAAAAGCTACATTTCTTTTTTATCTTCAACTAACCATGGAAAAGTATACAATTGAATCGAAGCCCATTGTGATGCAATGGAGAATTTTTACCTTGGTTGGTAACCAAAAATTCAAAGAGAAGAGACTCAAACTGATACCTCTAAATATGTGTTTAAATCGCCATTCCAAACCATGCAAATCCTTGGCAACCAACTCCTGTGATGGGGTTTGTTGTGATACATCCTGTCATGGCATGCAAACGCAGTCCACATTGAGAGAACATCTAAAAAGGTAAGACCGATCACTGAAACCGACTGAGAGACATGGAAGAACTGACTAGAGGAGGAAGACATTCGATGGCATGTCTACGAAGAACTGAGAAGCCACCATGGGTGCTTGTATCAGAAGCTGTCAATATCTTACAAAAGGAATGAACCACCGGTCTTGGCATCTCCAGAACACATGGATCAGGACTGGTAGGCTCGTTTTGCTAACAAAAATAGAACCCCATAAGAAGTCAATTTGTGTGGCATTGTATCAAAAAGAGATTTTTCTTTTTTTCCCGAGATGCAAGTTCAATTCTTTGAAAGTAACTTCAATTTGTTTCTTACGTTTGACTCAGGAATCAGAGTGATTTGAGCATAGACTTGGTCAGTGTCGGGTTCGGCCTGGAAAAACCGGGAGGGTAAGGAGCTATCTCAGCAAATTTCTTGAAGCGAAGGACAAAGTTTCAATTCAAGAAAGGAAGAGGTGGAAATATAGCCAACCTTTAGAGTAACGTTGACAACGCGGCATAGAATTTTGGAAGGAAGGTTGAACTGCGGAATCTGCTGGTTCAAATCCTGATCTGTCGAAACCTCCAACTGCATATAATCATAGGAATTCACGAAGAATCCAAAGATTATAACCAAAAAGGTAGAGTTTTTATCGCTTCCACCGCATACAAGAGAAGAAGAGTACGAGACGTCTTTCTTTCACCTGCTCCAGATGACCTTGGGGGAAGTAGAACACCCTCTCATCCACCCGGGGAATCTCCACCAGAGGTCCCGCGCACGCCCTCCACAGCTCTTCGTACAGCCTATCACCTGCATCACCACATCAAACACGAATCAATCAAACTCAAAAGGAAAGGAAAAAGAGAGAGACAGAAACCACAAATAAATTAAGGCCACAGGAGACGGAACCCTCACCTTTCTTCAGCATATCGCTCGGCCGAGACTCCGATCCGCGCGGCCACGATACCAACTCAAGCACTCCAAAAGCACCGGCTTTTCCTTCACCACCGTGAGTAAGGTCGAATTTGGCGGCCGAACAACGGAGAGAAACCTCCCGTGCGACCCTTGGGAGCTCCCTCAGGCATTTAGTTCACCACATTAATGAAGCAGCAAAACACGTCAAAAAGAGAAGAACGGCGCGAATTAAAGGCCTCGCCTTTCGCCCGCTGCCGCCCTCCTCGCTGAATCCCCGAGCGCTGGGATGTTCCTCAGGCCCCGCGAAACTGCCGAACGCCGCTTCGTTGCCTCGGTTCGCGGAATGAAACCCGCCTCTCTCTCTCTCTCTCTCTCTCTCCGCCTCTTTTCTTCCCCTTTTTTCTTTTGCCTCTCCCAAACAAAGCGACCGAGAGAGAAGAAGAAGCAGAACAGAGAGAGAGAGAGAGAGAGAGAGAGGAGCCAAGAAAGCGCCGTCACCGAATTGGCCGAATGCCTTTTTACCTGTTGGCTGTCCGGGTGTATCCTCCTCCCGTGTGTACAGTGATCGCGATGGAGTTAATGGCTTCCCCACTCACTGTCCCTCTCTCCCACAGACGCACATTGAAGACGCGACGTACACCTACTGTCACATGGGGCATATCGTTCCTCGAGGGGGGTCCACCGGCGGCGGTCCCCAATCTTGACGGTGGCTTGCGGTAATAGACCACAACATAACGGAAGTCCCCGCGGCGAGAAAGCCGCCCCGTTAGCTTCCCCGACGTTGCCATCGCTAGTGGGACCGGCGGCTCGCGGGTGGGCCGCCGTACGTGTGCCGATGGCGTGGTCCGCTGGAGGGAGACAGGTGATTGGAACGCCTCGCGTGCCGGGAGGCTCGGTCGATCATAACCAATGGGCGGCGCGGGGCGCCGGGGGGTGGGGTGGGGTGGGGTGGTGGAGACGTGGGGTCCAGAAGAGCAGGGCGGAAATTTCACGTGCGGATATCGGATATGATGGCCTCATCATCATCCCCCTCCACCCCTCCCTCCATCGGGGAAGACGAGAGAGGCGGTGGTCGGACAGCGACCGGGTGGCAACTTGTCCCCGTACGGGGGAGAATTCCACCCAATTATATATATGTATATATACATATATATATATATATATATATAGAGAGAGAGAGAGAGAGAGGATACGTCAAACGTGTTGACAATTCGATGGGAGGAGTGGGTGATATGAGCCAACAACATCGGTGTCTGCTATTAGGACATGCGCCGAGAATAGCAGCAGACCGACGGCTACTTGTGATTTCGACGAGCAAAATCACGGTTTTTTCCCTCGTAATGCTAAGCTCATTTGAAGCCTCCATTGTCTTCCATCTCAGTATAATACGTTTTAAGATTGTATCCAAACACACTTAGTAATCAAATCACATGACATTCCTCCTAATCTACACTATCCGATTTATTATATCACATTTAAGGCAGAAGAAACTTAAATTAGTCACAAAGGTTAGATAGGTTTGTGTTTTAAACCTCGTCAAGTTGTTGAGTTAATTATCTCATCTAGTCTAATTAGGATGCCAACTTTTCAACTACCATCTTTTCTTATCTTTCGTCCTATATTTAGATATTAAAAAAAATATATAATATGATATGATAAATATTGACCTGGCTATCACGTTCCTGTACCCCCGGACAGCTGGACCAACGACGTGACTGACCTGACATGATTGGGCCTAGCCTGGCACAAGCATGGGAGGGTCAGTCGACCGACCTGACAGAGGTAAGGTGGGCAAAGCCGATGTTCCCCAGTGGCAAGAAGCACATCGCGCACCTCACCGCGAGGACCGTGAAGGTTGCGACGAAGTACGATGGCATGGTAAGCAACAAGCACAGTAAAAACCTAAGGTACGGGTGCACCTCTACGGAGCAGGGGGATCACAAAATCTACATCCAAACTAACTTGACCGTTGGATGGGTTACGTCGAGACCCGACCTGACCTTCTTGCAGGAACCAGCGGCCGACCCGAGCTGAAACGTTTCCACCCGACCTGAGCTCCACCACTCTAGCAACTGACCTCTCAAGTCGGACCCGGGGCCCCTTTCCCCCGACCCGAGCTCCAACTCTACGCCAAGACAACCGCGAGCGAGCTAGCGCACACGAGCCTGAATCAGCAGTGCTCGCTCAGCAGGCACGGAGGCAGACCGCATCTACTAGGCAGGCACAAGAGATTTTCCCCTATCATTTTGGCGTTAGAAGGAGGGCCCATGTTGCAAGAACGTCCGTTTGGGAACTCGGGTGCGGAGCATCGCCTGGAACCTAACCACTCTCAGCCAACCGAGGAGGTCACCACAGCAGCGCCGACCCCGAACCATTTTTGGAGAATGATGATCGACCCGGGGTTTCCCTCACCCGCGTCCAACCTTACTCCGTTCGTCGTCACGGCCAAGGCTTTTCTTGGCCTCACTAGCCAGGTCAAAGCACTGACCGATATGGTGCAAACCATAGCACCATACTTACCCCAGCTCATACAGTCGACAACTCACCAATCGGCTCCCCCGACAGCATTTGCGTAAACGAAGTCGCCTGTGGCCCTGAACTGGGAGACCCAGCTTGAGACGGAGCCGCCACAGCGCTAAGTCACGGAAGCTCACGCAGCCTCCCCGACTACCGCACCAGCTCGGTCGCAAAGTCGCTATTGCGATCCGATTCAAATCGGCCCCGACCTCGACACCCTATCGTCTAACACCGCTAACTCCCTTAGGGAACAAGTCTGCCAAGTCCATCGGTGACTCGACGAGGTCCAGAAGGAGATCCTTAAAACAAGAGGGGAGATTGGAGAAAGCTCTAAAGGTGGTTCCCCGTTCACTCCTGAGATACAAGGCAAACCTCTCCCGGCCACCTTTAGACTCCCGACCCTCGAGCCTTACGATGGCAGCGGTGATCCGACAGAGCACATCGCTGCATTCAATGCCGAGATGGCCCTGTACGACATGTCCGACGTGCTGATGTGTCGGGCTTTCCCGACCACCCTGAGAGACCGGCTAGGACCTGATATTCTCATCTCAAATCTGCTTCTATATCTTCGTGTGATCTATTGGTGAAAGAGTTTATTGAACTTCCTGGCGAGTGCACGCCTCAAACCGACCACCGCCTCCCTATTGGGGTTGGTCCAAGGGAGCGACGAGCCCCTCTCCCCGTTTGTGGGACGGTTCACCTCACAGGTCCAAGGAATTTCATATCTTCGTCCATCCCTAGCCATCCAAGCATTCTTGACAGGACTGAAACCATCAAGGTTCTTCTGGTCACTGATCGAGCGACCGCCCACAATGCTACCCAAGATGCTGCAACGGGCGCATCAATACATGGTCGCCGAGACATTGGTGGCAGGCAAGCAAGACGAGACGAAGCGCCCCCGGGTGGAGTAGCCCCGAGGACACCCCCCGCCGCCACCGAAGAGGAGGGAGGACAGGTCGGGCATGTTGCCATCAAGACCCCCCCCCCCCCTCGATTCCACTCAATTCGACTCGAACAGAAATCTTCTTTCAAATTCGGGAGAAGGGCCTCTTGAAGGCTCCAAACCCAATGAAGTCACACTCCGAGAGGCGTGACAAAATGAGGTATTATCGTTTTTACAGGGAATACGACCATGACACGAAGGAATGCCGCCACCTGCAATATCAAATCGAAGACCTCATCTGGAGCGGACACCTGTGTCGGTATGTCCGCGACCAATCCTCACTCCCCGATAGCCGATCCCCTCGAGACTCGTCGCCCCAACCCAAAGGTCTGGTCGAGAAACAAATCAACGTCATCTTCAGAGGGCCAGCCTTGGGCGGTGACAGCTCCTCGGCGCGCAAGGCCTATGCACGATTTGAGGTCGGGAAGAGGCCAGCGCATGACGAAGACATCGATATCACATTCAAGTCGGGAGGCAAGGAGTACCCATGCCATAATGATGCATTGGTGATCTCAATCTGTATGGCTAACGCCTATGTCAAAAGAGTTATGATCGACACGAAAAGTTCGACCGACATCTTATATTTTGACGCCTTTTAGAAATTGGGGTTGACCGACAAAGATCTCGTCACTCTAACATCTACCTTGACAGGGTTAACCGGGGACTTTGTCTCTCCCTTGGGGGCGACCACGACTCCTGTCACGTTCGGAGGAGAACCGAGGTCAAAGACTCTTATGGTGTCGTTCATGGTGGTAAAGCTCCCATCAGCATACAACACCATCATCGGGCGCCCGACCCTCAACCGGCTCAAGGCGGTTGTCTCGACCTATCACTGGCTCCTAAAGTTCCCGACTCGAGCGGGGGTTGGCGAGGTCGGGAGTGACCCAAGAGAATCCAGACAATGTTATTTAACGGCAACAACATTATCCAAGAAGCCGAAGGTCCAATCAGCCACTGCGGTTCCCCAAAACCCTAAAGATAGTGCTCGGGATCCCCACCCGGCGGAGCAAGTCCTGGAGGTGCCCCTCGATCCAAGCCACCCGGACATGCTGGTGAAGGTCGGATCGGAACTCGCGGAAGGCCAGCGAATCCAACTGTCGAATTTTTGCTGAAGAATGAGAATGTCTTTGCATGGTCTCCAAAGGATATGCCAGGGGTCGACCCAGAGATCGCTCAACACCACTTGAACATCACCCCCGGCACCCGACCCGTGAAGCAGCGTCTGCGCAAGTTTGCTCCCGACCGACAGAAGACTGTAGAATGCGAGGAAGACTAGCGGCCCTCAGCCACTTTATCTCCCGAGCCGGGGACAAGAGCTCAACCTTTTTCCGGGCGCTAAAGTCGGAAAAGATTTCAGGTGGACCCCCGAATGCGAGGAAGCATTCCGCCAGCTAAAGAGCCACATCGAACACCTGCCCCAGTTGGCGTCAATAAGGGACGGAGAGCCTCTTGGCCTGTACCTTGTGGCATCTGACCTAGCAGTCAGCTCGGTCTTGGTGACGCTCAACAAAGCCGGGCAAAGGCCGATCTACTACACCAGCCATGTCCTGGCAGGTCCCGAGCTCCGCTACCCTCCCATAGAAAGGTTGGGCTTGGCGTTGATCCTGGCATCCAGAAAGCTAATGTCATACTTCCAGACACATCCCATCAAGGTGATAACCGACCAACCCTTGCGCCAAATCATCTCAAAGTTTGATGTTGCAGGTCGGATGCTTAAATGATCGGTAGAATTAGGGGAATTCGACATCAAGTACGTGGCACGAAAGGCAATCAAAAGTCAGGTGGTGGCAGACTTCTTCTCGGAACTCATGCCCCCGGAGACTCCGGCGAGCTCGGACCTTAGATGGACGCTGCACATTGACGGGTCTGCCAACTCGGAAAGATGAGGCGTCGGCTTGGTGCTCAAGGACCCCTTCGGCCATATCTACGAGCACGCGCTTCAGCTAGGGTTTAAGGCCACGAACAATGAAGCAGAATATGAGGCGCTCCTGTTCGGTTTAAAAATCGTAGCCGAACTGGGTGCGGAAGACATTGAAATATTTACTGATTCCCAACTCGTTGCAGACCAAGTCAACGAAGAGTTCGAGACCCGGGAAGCGACGATGATCAAATACCTGGCCGAGGCGCGACGAATGACGGATCGATTTCGGAGGTGTACCGTCACTAAAGTGCCCCGAGCCGAGAATTCACAGGTGGACGCCTGGCCAGACTTGCGTCCTCTTGCGCGATCGACGCACCGCCGGGATGAATAGTGAGAACCACCGGACCTTCCGTCGACTTAGGGGTGCTATCCGTCAACGAGGAGAAGGAAGCTGGATCAATGAAATCATTTGTTTCAAGCAAACATGAGCCCTTCCTGAAGACAAGGCGGCTACCCAAAGGATCAGGAGGACGGAGTCGTGGTATTGTATTATTGACGGTCGGCTCTATCGGCGAGGTTTTAGCCGACCACTGCTTCGGTGTCTGCATCCGACCAAAGCGCGCACCACCATAGTCGAGACACACGAGGGAATATATGGAGACCATGTCGGTGCTCGCACCTTGGCACATAAAATTCTCAAGCAAGGTTACTATTGGCCCACCCTACGTAAAGATGCTCAGACCTATGTGCAAAGCTGCGAGCCATGCCAAAAGCACGCCCATTTCCAACATCAGCCGATAATACCGCTCACAACTGTCGACTGCGCCTGACCTTTCGCCCAATGGGGAATGGACCTCCTCGACCTCTTCCCCCCAGCCTCGGGACAATGGAGGTTCCTAATAGTGGGAGTCGATTATTTCATCAAATGGCTCGAGACCGAGCCATTGGCCTCCATTACCGAAAGGCAAGTTGAAGGATTCGTGTGGAAGAATATCATAACCAGGTTCGGCCTTCCTAGAGTCATAATCACAGATAATGGAACATAATTCAACAATGCAAAGTTCAAGGCATTTTGTCAAAGCTATCGCATCCAACTGAAGTTTACCTCGGTCGCCCACCCCTAAGCCAATGAACTTGCTGAGGTGACAAACTGAGCCATTCTTGAAGGGTTGAAGAAAAGAATTTTCGGAGACCCGACCACTTGGGTGGAGGAACTTCCGAGCATTCTTTGGGCGTCTCAGACGACTCCAAAAATCCCAACGGGAGAATCCCCTTATAACCTGGCTTTCGGAACTGAGGTTGTACTGCCTCCCGAGGTGGTTTTCCCGACCCTCCGGATCCAGACCCATGATGAAGAGGTATCTAACCAACAGCTGCGTGAAAACCTCGACCTACTGGAGGAAAAGTGAGCCGACGCCCATCTGTGGACGCTAGCTTATAGAAAGGCTATCGCCAAGCTTTACAACCGTCGAGTGCGCCCTCGGCTCGTCAGGATGAGCGACCTAGTGCTACGAAAAGCCGAGGTCAGCGACCCGACTCGATCCCATGGGAAGCTAGCTCCGAACTGGGAGGGTCCTTACCGAGTTGTCGAAGTTGTCCAAGGGCGAGTGCTACCGAGAACTTGGCACATTTCAAATCTACGAAAATTTTACGCATAATATGAAAAAAATGTGCCCCTAGTTATATTGATGATAATATAATTACAAAGACGTCGGGAACAAAATAAGGCTTTTCTCAACCCGAATTACAAAATAACAATCAATAAATTACATAGTCAGGACTCAGGCGGGTCCGAGTCGTCGAACGCCTGCTGCCTCTTCATCGGCACCAGATCGTCCTCGGGATGGATGGTGAAGGGGTCTTCCTCCACCTTTGAGTCCAGGTGCAAAGTGCGGAAACGGGCTAATGCCACCCGATACCCATACTCATAGGTGACCTGGCCCATCTGCTTCAGCCCCTCCTTAAAGCTTGTCGACTCCTTGTAGCGATCGATCGCTTGCTTGGGCAGCTCGGCTCGGGCGCTCTCCAAAGCCTTCACGGATTGTAAGAGCTCGTCGTCCATTTTTCGAGCTCTAACCCGCTCCTCTTTCAGCAACCTCTGACTCTCAGCTAGGTTACTCCGAACCTCAATCAACTCCTTCTCAGAGGCTTTGAGCCGTTGGAGCGCCTCATCCCGCTCCTGCTTGATTTTCCAAGCTCCTGCTCTAGCTCGAAAGCTCGCTCCTTAGCCTTAGCGACCGCCTCCGAACCCCCTCCAGATTTTAGGGCATCAAGCTCCTGTTGAAGATTAGAGATCTAGTAGTCCATGAATGTAATTAACCGGCCCGCGTCATGGACTCGGTCAAAGAGCGCCATCTGGAAATGTTGGCTCTGCACAGAGTGGCAATCGTAAGAACCTGATTAAGATGAAAATCGATGATGCCGAGACAAAGGTCGGGAACTTACCAGAACCATCTCTTTGGTAGCCCGAGCTAGCAAGACTTCCGAGGGGAGCGTGTATAGCTCCCATGCCAGCTAAGGGTGGAGAAGTCCCTCTCGAACTCCTCCACGGCCGATGAATCATTCCAGATTTTTGTCAAATTCTTTAACCCCCTCCACCTGGCCTTCATTTCCTTGTCGGGGTCTTGGTGACCCAGATCAGACATATGCAGGGTGTAGTACTCATCCTTGTGAACCTTGGTCTTAGAGGTCCTTCATGGACCTCGGGCAGTGGTGAACCGACGACGCGCCCCCCTCATCAAATTCAACAGGCGTCTTGAGCTCCTCCGACGGTGCCGCTGGCTCCTTGCCCTTGGAGCGGGAGAGAGTTTCCCCCTCGCCATGTCGAGACTTGTGCCTCCTCGTCAGCACCTTCACCTTCTTCGGCCGCCGAGTTGGATCATCGACCTACTCGGTTGAGGCATCGATCGGTCGTTTGGATGAGGCCTTCGGGGTTTCCCTCGCTGGAGAATTACCGACCTCCCAGGCTGGCACGGCAGTACGAGTCGAGGGGGCTTTGCCACCAGACACCTTGGGCATCCCGCGTAACTCGCTGAGATCCATCCGATCTGTATCCCGACTTACAGGTTAGAAAATAACTTGAAAAGCTAAAACAGGGTGAAATAATAATACCCCTAGAGGTCAGGCTGAGACCCGCCTTGACCAGCCAAAGCTCGGTCATCTCCTTGATCGCGCATAAAGAGGAAAGGATTCCCTTCGGTCTGCTGATCAGGATGAATTCCTCCTCGGATAAGTACGGGGGGGGGGGGGGGGGGGGCATTGTCGATCGGGTGTGCCGACCAGTCAAGCATAAACCCCTAGACCAGACCACTCACAAAAAGGTAGCGGGATTTCCAACCTTTGTTGTTGGAAGGCACCCCGCTGACTCGGAAATCGACTCGGGTGGTAAGATAGTAGCCGCCCTGATTTTTACAAAGGCGAAAGCACGCCATGAATAAGTCCCAAGTCGAGATGATCCCGGCCCCTCGAAACTCGTTCAAAAACACGACCAGGTAATACCATGAGATGGGCGCTACTAGGCTGGGGGAGATCCTCCACCACTTAAGGCACTCTTCTATAAGGGGATACAATGGAAACCGAAGACCGACCTCCAGAGCATCCACCGAGATGCACATATCGGGCACATCCGAACTAAAAGGGCGCTGCCCGAGTTACGGAACATACAACTCATATTCGGCCGGGATACTGTACCGCTCCCTAATCACGGCAAGCGACCCCTCGGTCACTGTTGTATCTAGGTCATGATCAGCTTTCATGACCTCCAGATCCCACAGGGCCCTTGAGTCGATCGGCGACAAGGGCCCCGAAGACGCTCCCGAGGAACTGGTTTCAGGATCACTCTGACTCACTCCCCCTGACCCCGGGGAGGAGATGACCCTAACACTACTCGAAGAATCCGAGGAGGTCATTCCGACCTGTTCAAAAAAGGACTCCAACTGAAGGGACGCTGGGTGGCTAAGGGATTCCCGAGGGAGAAGCAAAGAGGAGCAAAATGAGCAAGTGAGGTCTCAACCTGGTCATAAGAAATTTATAGGGCCCAAGAGGTGTCGTTTCAGCTTCCCGAGGCAGAACAAGGCCCCATCCCAAACCACCCAATGCATTAAATGCACCACCGCATTGAGGGCATCACGACATAAGAGAAATAATAATAAAATACATATATAATAGTATTAAATAAAAATGATGGCAATGGCACGATGCAAGTAACCCCTCGGCCAAATCCCCAAGATTTGTGCCCGAGGTCACCTTCTCGGCCAAATCCACAGGATTTGTGCCCGAGATCGACTCCTCGGTAAAATCTCCAGGATTCGTGCCCGAGATTGGATCCTCGATCAAACCTCCAAGATTTGTGCCTAAGATCACCTTCTCGGCCAAACTCCTAGGATTTGTGCCCGAGATCACAACATCAGCCAAATCCCCAAGATTTATGCCTGAGATCGACCCCTCAACAAAATCTCCAGGATTCGTGCCCTAGATCGACTCTTCGGCCAAATCCCCAAGATTTGTGCCCGAGGTTACCTTCTCGGCCAAATCCCCAGGATTTATGCCCAAGATCGACTCCTCGGTAAAATCTCCAGGATTCGTGCCCGAGATCGGCTCCTCGGCCAAACCTCCAAGATTTGTGCTTGAGATCACATTCTCGGCCAAACCCCAAGGATTTATGCCCGAGATCGGCTCCTTGGCTAAATCTCTAAGATTTGTGCCCGAAATCAACCTCTCAGCCAAATCCCCAAGATTTGTGCCCAAGATCGGCCCCTCGGCCAAATCTCCAAAATTTACGCCCGAGATCACCCCTCGGCAAAGTCGCTAAGGTCAGCTCCCAAGATCCTGCCCGGTCGGATCATCTCCCAAGCCCCTACTCGGTCGGATCAACTCTCGATCTGGCGGATCAGTTCCTGAGCCCCTGTTCAGTTTGATCAGCTCCCGGGCTCCTGCCCGATCGGATTGCCTCCCCAGCCCCTACTCGATCGGATCAACTCACGCTTAGTCAGATCAGTTCCTGAGCCCCTGTTCAGTCTGGTCAGCTCCCGGGCTCCTGCCCGGTCGGATCGTCTCTTGAGCCCATGCTCGATCGGATCAATTCACGCACAGTCAGATCAATTCCTGAGCCCCTGTTCAGTCTGGTCAGCTCCCGGGCTCCTACCCGGTCGGATCATCTCTCGAGCCCCTGCTCGGTCGGAATAACTCACGCTTAGTCAGATCGGTTCCTAAGCCCCTATTCAGTCTGACAGCTCCCGAGCTCCTGCCCAATCGGATCATCTCCAGAGTCCTCGACTCGATCAAATCAATCCACGCTCGCCCTGGTAAAAGACCAGCCTGCCCTCGCTACAACCTGACGGCTCATTGTAAGACCTCATATTCGGCACCCAAATTAGGAGCCTCGAGAAGGTCTTCTCGGGGGGGGAGGGAAATGATATGACGAATGTTGACATGGCTGCCATGTCCCTGCGCCCCCGGACAGCTGAACCAATGACGTGGCTGACTCGACGTGATTGGGCCTGGCCTGACACAAGCATGGGAGAGTCAGCAATCATACGGCCGACCTGACAGAGGTAAGGGGGGCAAGACCGACGTTCCCCAGTGGCAGGAAGCATGCCACGCACCTCACCGCGAGGACCGCGGAGGCTACGACAAAGTACGACGGTATGGTAAGCAACAGGCGCAGTAATGACTCGGGTACGGGTGCCCCGTAACCATTACTTTAAAAGCCCCTGCACCTCTACGGAGCAGGGGGATCACAAAATCTACATCCAAACTAATTTGACTGTCGGAGGGGTCACGTCGGGACCCGACCCGACCTAACCTTATTGCAGGAACCAATGGCCGACCCAAGCTGAAACATTTCCACCCGACCTGAGCTCCACCACTCTAGCAGTCGACCTCTCAAACCGGACCCATGACCCCTTTCCCCCGACCCGAGCTCCAACTCTGCGCCGAGATGATCGCAGGCGAGCTAGCGCACACGGGCCTGAACTAGCAGTGCTTGCTCAACAAACACGGAGGCAGACCGCATCTACTGGGCAGGCACAAGAGATTTTCCCCTATCATAGTGATACCTAAATCCAAGTATATATATGTTCATGTCACTATCAACCTCGATCTAATCAAATGCAATGCAAGTCTCACTAATAAGTTAAGTGCCTCACATGATGAACATAATATATGATGTTATGGAACTTTATGTCGTGGTCAAGGAGTCGGTACAGTTTAGTTTTGCCTGTGTGCGTAAGCTCGTCCACATCAGTCATGAAGAGGCTAGGAAGCTCGGGAGAGGTCGACTGTACCTACTCGGGAACGTGCATCGGTTGGATCTACTCGGGAGCGCACCTCGGGCTCCTCCTTCTCGGAGTCTATCGAGAGATCCTGCATGAAGGCCTCGTTGGGGTGGAGACGCCCGATGTGACCCCTCTGACGATCAAGTCAGTGCCCTGACTGAGATGGTCTTAAGAGTTAGTATAGAGAGAGAAAAAGTCCGAGAGAGAATCGAGAGAGAGATCCCCTGGTCCTGTTCTCAAGAGGGGTTTTTATACTCGTCAAGCATCTAATCGATCGTACTCCCGCTCTTACCTTTGTTGACGTTCTGGGTAAGTCAGACGTGCAATCTCCCTGAGTGCCTACATCATCGTATGTCCAGTCGATGTGGAATAAGGGTGTATGCACCATTCTTCATTTATGGACGTTCTAGCTTAGGTACGATCGTGATGGCCCACTATGCCACCTCAGTCAAGTACTTTATCAACTGGGTTGATGTCATATATCCTAGTGTCATGACATGCCGAGTTAGAACGGTCATAGTGGCTCAACTTGCCCTATCACATCAATATCCATTATGCGTATTTGATTATTTGATCCACTATTCATATTTGAGTAACTTAATTTTTATAAATAAACTATTATGTGTTGTTATAAAAAAACACTACTATAAAAATCCTCAGATATTTATTATTTTAATAATTTTTTAATACTAACTTAAGATCGAAGTGATTTTTGTTCGACACACTGCTGATATGGTTTCTGTAACTTTTTTGTCAAATCAATCATCTCCCCACACCAAACTTACAACATTCCAATAACATCTCGGATCAGGTTTTGATTTACCCAACTTATGGAAGAATAATTGCACTATGAATCGATAATTATACTCTAAATCGGGACTAACTACTCGATTACTGATTCATAAATCGAGAACTATTATGATCGACTATGTAAGTGTGTCATGCGAAATTTCATTAGCTAACTAATCTCAAATCTTATTTTGCTTTAAATACTTGTGATTAGAAATCGATTCCTTGGGCTCTATGAATCAAGATCCTATTTATTATGTAAGCCAAGTTGTCTTCCCCACCAATTGACATTAAATTTTGTCACCTTGCCTTTGTTTCATTAACATTCTATAGCCTATGATCATGAGAATCATATCATGCACCATCCATAGCGTTTGATTGAAAACTAGTGTCTCACATGAGAATCACTACCCATGTGATACGATAAATATTGGGTTCATCGGTTCGACCCAACCATGTCGGCCCTAGAACTACGTTGGTTTGACCTATCAGCCTTGTCATGTTAGCCCGACAATCACGTCGACACTTCAAGGCTCTCGAGCCACGTCGGCAACCATCTCAGCAAGCATAGGCAGCCCTTCACGCAACGCCACCTAGTGGTCGTACTAACAATCAACAGTCTCATCGAACAAGGCCCGGGGAACCAACGAAGGTAACGACCCGTGCAAGGTTGTACCCGCAGATCGACCGAGGGTGTCACACCCATTAAATACCTCGGTATGATCCCTCTCTGTCTCGCAGATATAAATACCCTCGCTGTAGCCCACAAGAAGTAAGACTCTCTCTGAAAACTTTTCTTCGGAACTCTTTGACTTTTTCAGCATTTGCTTCTACTCCCCAAGAGCTAACTTAACTATCGGAGTTACCACGTCAGGCACACACCACCCCAACGAGGGTCTTCTTGCAAGACCCGATCGAGGACTCAAGTCGGACCCGTGAGCTTCCCAACCCGAAGAGCGACAACCGAGCGCAATCCAACTTCCCAACCGAGCCAACCCAAGTCACCCAGTCTAGCTCGAATGATCCTGCACATGCGAACGAAACCGTATCGTACAGACTCCCTATCCACGATACAAAATCAAACAACACCATGTTATTAATTATTTAATTTGTTCAAGGCTTAAGTTTGAGAGGCTTAAAACTTTAAGAGCATCATATCTCAATAAATATATTATCCATATCAAGTGACATCTACCCTTATCTCTCTCTTGAAAAGATCACAAAACTAGATTCAACGATGCGAGGCAACCCTCGTGATCCTTTCCACTGATTAAATGGAGTGATCCAATGTCAACAATGTTGGAAAATTAAAATTTATTTAATATTTTGAGTTATGATACGAGTCATAATTGAAGTCAAAGTCTTGGTCTCACCCTCTATAAAAATAAAAGGTCGAACATTATATTTAGAAATATTAAGAGATGAGATAGAATCGAGAAAGCCAAAGAGACTATAGATTTCAGAAACTATAGGTAGGCATTAGTCACAGCCTAGCTAGGTAGGGGAGATGGTGTCACAACTCCTCAAGAGCCACAAATACATATTTATGATCTTACTGGTAGTATATAAGAAGGTGAGTACATGTGATCTCAATCAAGAGTGACAAATAAAAAAGTACCAACCAACGAAATAAGTCAAAATAGGGATTGGAAATAAGTTCGAATAATTACTCCTCTATTTATCATTTATTATTGATATTTATCATTGTTGAATCACTTTACGAGGAAGAAGGCTTTAATTATATCCATAGAGAGAATATTAGATTTTAGATTTTTTTTTTTTTATATGTTTGTGTGAGTATATATATACGTACATGGATCCAATTGTATGTGGTGTAACTCCGAAGCAATAAGGAGGCCCGTTGGCCCATAAACATAATCTCGAGGGATCAATTCATATGGAGCATAGAAAATGATTACCGGTCCAATTAGATTAGCTTGACATGACTAAAATATTCCATATGTCAAGTATATGTATTAAAGAAATTTAGTCTGCATCAATTAAATAATACCTTAAATCCGGTCAAAATGAGACAAATCCCAAATCTCGACTAAGAATATGCAATGGAATCCAATGTCTTTGGTATTATTCTATATGTGATTCATTATATGCGCTCCTCCGTTCCTCTTTCAAACGCTTCGGTCTTCGTCCCTTTCCCTCCCTTTCTGCTGTTCTCTTTCATGATGTTGTGGACCAGAGAATGCCTGATACTTCATCTATCTGCAAGCTGTTTCGATGTAGTGGCCATCGATGCGGCCAACAAAGGAACAGTTCCCTTGAAGGCATGAAGACATCCATTCCGGACTGCTTTCCTGCGCAAAACACATGGCTGGTTGTACCACATATTTGTCATATTGATCCCCACAGCGGACCACCCAACTCAATCCTAGCTCTCCACCATCATCATGGAACCACGGATTCCAGCTCTCGTACAACGCCAAGCCCGGCCATCATGCAAAACCTGTCGCTGCAATCAATCGCAGTCTGCAAAGTTCATATTTAGAGAGGGTAATCCAGAAATTATTTGCAAAGTTTTGTCTTCTCCATGAATCCACGCCATCTCTCGGGTCCTCCTCCTCCTCCTCCTCCTCCTTAAGTACTGGCCGTCACCATGTTGGAGAGGAGAGTGGGCAGCTGGCACTGATGGGGAACTGCACTGTGAAGGGTACCATGGTGAGCTGCTCTGTGAAGGGCGCCACCGTGAGCTTCACAGTCTCGGAAACCACCAAAGAAGTGAAGCTGGAGGCTGCGGGAAGGATCAAGGACATGATAGCCTACGCAGAGCCACCGGCCACGCGCAAAGCCAGCGGAAGCGCAGGTCGACCGAGGAACTACCAGGGGACAGAAACCTTCAAGAACCTGGAAGTCTTGCCGTCGCCGGAGAAGGGCATATGGAGAGTGAGGCTGGCGATCAGCTCGGAGCAGCTGGCGGAGATATTGTCAGAGCAGGCGAACACGGGGGCCATGATCGAGAGGATGAGGGCGTACGCAAGCACGGCTGAGGCAGCGCAGAAGCAACCCAAGTGCAAGAGAGCGGCGGATTGGATGAGTCAACACTGCGAGGATGTCTTTGCCTGTTAGTAGAAAGAAGGGCGTTTAAAAATTACTTGGTTCTGACTGTTATTAGGTTATCTATCATGTGCCTGCTTAGACTTTGTTGCGGTAGTAGTTGTTCTTATGTTCTTGGGCTAATAATATTAATCTGTTGGTGCTTAAACATTTCACGTAGCATTCTCTTGCGTTCCTTCTGTGCAAGCTCACGGACGATGAAAATTCTTCTTTGATCCTTTCTTTCTTTGAGGAAAAAGAAAATATCTGATTTGTTGGCGAATGTCTACTCCTCTCGAGTGCACAAACAACGGTTAGGTAAAACTACAAACAAAAAAGGCGGAAGAGATTATTTCACCCAAAGCTTTTTTGTAATGGGATTGTTTCAGTCAGGCAACTGCCAATTCTGATCCTCGCGATCCTTTCATATATACATAAGTAGTTCACCTGTCTTGCCCCAGACAGGGAACACGCTACCACTCTCACAGGATAGCTGCTCTCCCCCACAGGCTAATATATATAAAGCCTTCCTACTATAGGACCGGGGCGCGCCACACACTGCCGGAAACCCTGCTTCACGTCTTGCTGCGATGGATGGACTGCGACGCGCGGACGCGGCATGACGGTCCTAACTACGACGCACGTCACGAATGGGAAGGTGGGTGCATTTCCAGGAGCAGAACGTAACGTGCCGTGCCGCCTCCGCGGTTCCTTTCGTGGTCTGCGTCGTGACGTAAACACCATAACCTTTCCCCGATCATGATGCCTGTGACTATGAATGCAGCCTGGAAACCTGCAAAGAAGACCACAAGTTCGACAGCCTGGGAGAGGGACCCACGTACAACGTGGAGATGGTATAAAAAGGAAACCCCTACTATACCGGCGAGGAGATGATATCGCACTGAGCTTGATGCACTTTTTAATGGAATCTTTCGTTTCCCTCAAATCGTTTAGATTCCAATTATTCTCTTGAACAGTCCTCCTCCTGCCTTTCAATTTTGTGTTGGCAGAAATGTGAATCACCAACTTGCACAGATGCTGGGACCCAATTTCTGATGCTTGTGAGTTAAATCCCACGCTGGGTGACAAAGCCTTTGGATCGGGGATTCTATTATCCCATATGAAAATATACTACAGCCACTGAGCTCCTCGACAAAACAATTAGAAGACAACAAACTAGGCGTGTAGAAACAGGAAACCTGCACTCTTCTTTTGCTCTCACGCTAAATCATATCTTGCAGTAGCAACACCAGCGAAAGATCACTACCAAATTACAGATGGAGAAGTACGATGGCTGACATATGTACGTCATTACAACACACGCCAACTTCAAGCTCATGAAAGGAAGTTAGCCAAACATCATATCAAGCCTTCACACACTTTTTCGCCACACAAGTTAGTATGATCAGACCAACCATGAGCCTTTTACCTTGGCCGCCATCAACCACCCACACAACCGTGGCAGAGAGAGCATGAGTTTTCTTTCCAAGTGATCAAACCAAAAACATTGACATGACATCAATCAGTCAGGATCACGAACATAGATGACAGCCAGCTCTACGACCTATCTTTATTTAGACCAATGAGACGATGCATAAAACTCTCATCATGTCAACAGCTACCAGCATGCGCAGTTTCCATTTTTTCTTTGTAACCACATTCATATCTGTACAATTCCCGATGGAGGATGGACATTTGGATGATCAAAATTTGATTATAAAGATACAACTGGACCTAATGGAGAGGAAAGAATTTACTATCGCAACCGAGAATGCTATAGAAGCATAAGTCGACATTCTGGAGTGAAGATTTCATCAAGTATACCTTTTGGTGGCAAAATGGAGAAAAGAAACATGACAATAGAACTAAGAGGGAAAATTGAAAGAGAGATAAGCTTCCAGCACAATCAGGCATTCGACAACCACTGCTTTTCTCATCCACTTCAATGTAGCATCACTGAGCTATGGTGGTGAACAATGTGCCATCTCCCATCATGAAGCTCATAGATATTAGTCACATGGAATGGCCCTGAGTCGATGTCAACATAAGCATTCATGGTAACCCAAGCCACATCACCAAGAATACGAGCTCGTACATCCCGTATCTGGAAATCAATCCCTTGGCCGCCACCTTGGCCCCAGTTGAATAACAATGCCCAGCTGTCAATCACTGCACTGTACCTGTAATTATGCAAGCGTGAGCACAAAAATCGTTAAGCCACCAGTTGTAAACAAGGATAAACAAATATATTTTATATGAAGAAAACTTGTTTCAAATGTTGAATATTGTAAATGGGTTTATGGTCTTGCACTTTCTAGTAGTGCATCTTTTCCCCATTTCAGATACCCATGTCTTTTTTCAGAAATGCAGTTCAGCGATTATTCAGGCACCTACTTCACAAACACAAGCAGTTGAGCAGTTCATAAGAAAATGACCAGGAAACAAAACCATTAAGTCCAAGGATCTTGTGTTTAAGGTAATTTTAGGTGGGAAAGCAGTTACAGTCACAAATACCTCCAAGAAAGACCTCATGCATTGAGGAAATTATGCCAGACAAAGATTATTCATAATCAAGGAAAATGCAGACCAAATGACAGTATTAGTAATATGATAGAAAAAGGAAACAATACAAACCCATTATAGATTCACAGAAAAACAAAGCCACAACTGTTTGCTAAATTTCAACTTGCCAGTCTTCAGGAAGACATATGAACTATAAATTCTTTTTTTATAAACATTGATAACCAGTGATGATCAACTCTCTGTTTGTTAGCCTAGCCCATGACACTGCCCATCACATACACACATGAGCACAGTCAGATTACGTGGCACCCTTGTTTTTAACCTTCCAAGGAAGTTGTCGAGCAATCTTAATTTCTAATAGATGTCTAGACATACAGAAAAGATTGGGTTTAGGTTAAACCACTAGCCATATATGCCTGAACTAAAGACATAAAACATCATTCAACAATGTTCAAAGGGCACATAGCCAGTTATCTCATTGTTGCAAATGGAACTTTGCTCAAATTCCTACAACAAAAACAACAAAGCCGTAAGTCCCACCTATTTGGGGTTGGCTACATAGATCTTTTATCATCATTGAAACCGGCAAAAAGTCATATGTCTAGTTAAGGTCAAAGTACTAAAATCTTTATATATAATTTCTATTAAAGGTTTTTTAGGTCTTCCTTTACCTCTCTTCATACTACTAACATTAATTATTTCATCTCTTCTAATTACCGCATCCGGAGATCTCAACAGCGCATGTCCAAATTATCTTAAGCAATTTTCTCTTATCTTATCCTCTATCAAAACAATATCTAATTGTTCACAAATAAAAATATTTCTTTTTCTATCTTTCCTAGTAATTCCACACGTCCATCTCAACATTCTGATCTCAACAATATAAACTTTTTGTATATATTTTTTCTTAATAATCCAACACTCATATTCCTAATAAACACAATAGATGGAATATTGTATTATCCAAAGAAGCTCTGCAGTTGACATCAAATAGGATATAATTAGAAGATATTCAAGATTGTATTTTTTAGCTTCTTGATGAGAAAGTATAACTATTGTTTTTTTTTCTTTATAGAACAAGCAAATTTCATATAATTAAAGACACAACAAAACAGAAGTGCTCAAAGTTATTTAAGGGGGGCCTCATTAACTTATTGCTAGAATATCAAAAAATGATGGTGTATAAACAAAATTATAGAACCCTTCAAAAGGCACTTAGCCTGAACAGATTTAGACAACACTAACAAAAATATCCTTAAAAATTAAATGCTAAAATAAAAAGGGAATTGAATGGCACTTGATAACAAATAAGATGATAAGTGCTAGTTAATGTGAAAATAAAAACATACATAAGAGATCCTACCTAAGATTTTACAAGAAAGATAACATGAACTAAAATTTTTCACTATTTTGAATTAGCAACAAAGTATCAGTATTCAGGTATAATTTGAAGTAGAAAGAGTACAACCAACAATCAGAAGTGCTGAGAACCACAAATTAAAAAGTAAAGTTGCACGACATTAATAATGTCAGTCCTACAAGGGCCTCCGTCCTTCAACCAAGTATCTTTAGTTGCTACAATCTTATAAGCAAGATCTCTGTCATGCTGGTATTATGCCCATTGTATAATAATATTCACAACTAAATTCATCAAAATCTCAGTGTATCACCATTAATGGAAAATCTAAAAAATAGACAAGTTCCACAACCTTTACCAATATACTAATGGCCACATTAAGGTATGCTACTAAAAACATTCTTTAACACTCAAAATTTCGCTTAGAACAAAAAAGACAAAAAGGCATCATTAAGTGAGTAAAACAAATACCAAGGTAGTTATGCATGAAAAGAATTTATTCATTTTTTTGAAAGATGCAGGCCAATAGTACATTGCATGTTAGACTGGGTACAAGGGGGTCTAAGCAAAAGTGGTACAATGTGATGGCACTTCAAACTTTCAATTATAGTCCAGTGTATCTCTAAAACTCAGTCTCAGATGTCGAGCAGGGCCATCATTCTATGTCATCAAGAATATTTCTTCTACGATGAAAGGAATGTCACCTAAAATTAGGGAACAATAACTTTTTAACAAATTCTTGTCCTAGACATTCCAAGCACATGAATCTATAACCGAGATATCCTTAGAAGGACCAGATGCATGTAAAGGCAGCATCACTTAGCTTGCAGCATCACTTAGCTTTAAATTATACATGTGGATGCTAGATTTCAAAAGAATGCAAAATAATATCTTGACTTGTGAATCATTAGGAAACAACGGCCATCTAAATCACCTATATGTAAGAGTCTAAATGATGTTAAACAAGGTTGTGCATTCTCTAGCAAATCTTAGGAATATTCAGCACAACCGCTACTGTGGTCAGATCACAAAAACCCCCAGTAAGCAGAATTAAAGATACAGGGCTCAAGCATACTGCAATCAAGCTTAGTATTAAGTTTAACTTGAAACAAGCATAAATGCACGAGGCTCTCATCAATACAAGATTTTGGGAGAATTAATGTATGCATGTAAACAGAAAGAATGCTCTCTGACCTAAACCTTGGTAACACAGGCTGCAAAGCAGGCTAAGCAGCAATGTGGCTATTATTTTGGAACAAAAAGAAGGAAAATTCGGTACATATAAAAGATCACTATAGCAACTTCAACAGAAAAGAAGAAAACATAATCAAAGCTGCCAGAGGTTAAAAAGTTCAAGAAAGTGACAAATGTGTCATATTCCGATTTAGCCATGAGTTTTTCCAGAATAACAAATTTAACAAAATTAAGGTTAATGGCATACCCTGTGAATAACTCCCCAGATGCATGTATACATTTTACATAATCAGCATTAAGCCAAAATCTACTCATTGCTGGAAGTGACCTTTCTCTGATTACATTATAGAATTCTGCATTGACATTGACAATGGCTTTGGTGGCTGCATAGTAAGCCTTCCATCCGTTGCTTGGGTTAACACTGTCCTGTTCCACTGTGAAGTCCTACGCAAGAAAAAGCATCATTAGTATAGAGAGCAAATTGTCATTAGACACCAATAGCATCCAAATGCTAGACAAAGCATAAGCCACTATAGTTTATACAGTCCAACCAATTTAAACCGACACAATTGACTACTCATAGAAATTCCATCCAAATGTGAATCAAGGTGCAACAAGTACGGAGAAGAAAGGAAAATTTATGGAAGAAATTATTGGCATAAAATTGTTGAGATACAGAAAAGGAACCAAAACAATATATATAATTATATATAACCATATTTGATGTACATAATTCAGATATGAATAGGATAACATACACAAAAAAGAAAGAAAATCTAAGATGAACAGTTATGTTAAGATGCAAGCAACTAATACATATGTTAAAAAGGCTTTAACAAGATATACCTTACAGACACACTCTGATGAAAAGCATGTAAGCTTAAATTTTAGGAACTTAGTATTAACAATAACATTTCTTGGAGAGGAGGGCTCCTCAATGAAGGTCAAAGAAAAAGGCAGACCTAGGAGAAATCAAGGTATGTGCCTAAAAAATTTTGTCAATTGCCTCACTGTATCAGTACATTTAATAATGTCTTGTTATTTGAAAATCTGGATATTTTGACATCCAGAAACAACATGAGTCAATCCATGTCCATAATTCTTTGGGAGTTTAGAACAGCAAAACCCAGAACAGGGTATACACATGTGAGATATATACATTTTATAACCATGTCATGCTCCAGTTAGATAATGGAAAAAGATTAGAAAATATCCATTTCAACATAATTACAAGTGAAAATGCATGATCATTAGAAGTGATTTTGTGTAATCAGCATTGCTCCTAGCGTTAGCATCAAGCTAACATGTGACATCCAACATCAAGCAAATAGTACAACCTCTCATCTCATGAAACCACCTTGAACATAATCCTCATAAGCTATATTTTAAAACAATAACCCATATTCTTAAACACTTCTAAATGTAGCCATCATGGGATTTTATAGATCAACTTGCTGTCTCCCAACCACTGACACAGTCATTTACAAAAATCAGAATTGTCTGTGTTTCAGATTAATGTCACTTGCAGATTAACCACTCCCCAAAATAGTTACCACCAATGGGAAAAAAACAAAGTAGTTCTTAAAGGTTTAACTATGTATGTCCTTAGGCCCAATAACACAAAGTCCTTAATGGGCTTGCTTTTGAATTTGTACTTCTATAGTGAAAAAATATTTGTTATTCTTCTCTATTTTTATTTGTTGTAATATATCACCAATACAAGATTTGTCGTGCCGCGGTATAACGCGCAATACGAGCGGTGCATACCGGTCCGATAGGGGACTAGTACGTGAACCACCCTGAACCGGGAAGGTATTTGCTAAATGACCTTGTATCGCCTGATACAGGGTCTGTACCGGTCGAAACGATCGAAACCCGACAGTTACCGACCTATACTGATCGATAACGATCAGATTTCAATTGTTATCGAGGAATTGGCATAGACTTAGCAGGAATAGCCTAAGTCGTGAGGCACTCTTGTGTTATCCATCCGCAAAGGATCAGCCTAATTGCAACCTCGTTCAGATCCCGAAGGACCTGTAAAAGAGCAAATTAATTAGTTCTAAAAACGAACGCCAGACAAGTCCCGACATTTCGCAAAGAAGACAATTATATAAGCATTTCAACAAACACTTGGCATGCAAAAGAGAAAAAAGAGGAAGGAGAAAACAAAGACTTTAGAAGGTCAATGAACAGTCGCAAGTCCACAAACGACTACTCACCAGGTGTCAAACACATTGGCAAGTTCCTATAGGCTTTACGTGCGAACTTGTGAACCAATCAAAACCCAACACTACCCCAAAACCCATCCAACCCTATGCCACTCGGGTGGTTCTAGGGTACCGAGATGGTTGACGTTTCTCACCGCACCGCAGCTTGTAGAAAATAGGCCATGACATGCAAAAACAGGGCCATTTTATGACAATGTTGCCCATTCTAGTGAGTGATTGCACTACATCCTTGCAAATTGTTTCTGCTCACAGTTGTTAGGCAAAAACAAAGCAAAACATGCAACATATTTACAAGCAAACAAAAGCAATGAATGGTCTGTAGATAAAGGTGTTGCGGATACGCAACAACCATCCATGATATTCTCCCCCACTTAAACTATTGACGTCCTCGTCGACACTTGCTAGTAGGCTTTGATAACTGCTTCTTTGTGTCACAAAGCGTCTCTAGCTACCAACTGGCTTCTATCTAGGGAATCTTCCGTCACTTCACCAAGTACTCGATCTGCTCTACTCCGTTGGGTAGCTATGTCTTGCGATCCACTAAAATGACTTCAACTCGCTTTTCGTACGAGGCTCTGGTGGAGGGTAGTCGAGTTTGAACATTGTATGAAGTATCTTACAAATCTGAGTGGTAAGCTTTCAAGTTGCTCGTGTGGAAGACATTGTGACTTTTGAGCCACACTGACAACTACAACTTGTAGGAAACATTATCTACCCTGCTAATAATTGGGAAAGGTTCTTCATACTTGCATACCAATCTTTTGTACACTTTATGCCTAAAGAACTGGAGTGATGTTGGTTGGAGCTTCTCCAACACTAAGTCGTCGACTTTAAACTCTTGTGGTCGCCTTCCTAGATCTACCTACTTCATCTTTTTGGCTGCCTTCTCCAAGTAAGCTCGGGCAATATCTACGTTTCGATGTCATTCCTTTGCAAAATGATACGCTAATGGGCTTCTCCCAGTATAACCAATCGCCAAGGTGTGAGGAGTTGACGACTGTTATCCAGTATTGATCTCAAAGGGGCTCTTGTTGGATGCAAAGCTTCATTGCAAATTGTAGGAGAATTGGGCTATATCTAACTTCACCCAATCCTGTTGGTTATGATTCACGTAATGTCGAAGATATTGCTCAATGAGCGAATTTATTCTTTTAGTTTAGCCATTCGTTTGAGGCTGGAGACTTATCGAGAGGTATAACTTAGATTTCAAAAATTTAAATAGTTCGATCCAGAACCATCCCAAGAATTGCACATCTCGATCGCCGATGAAATTGTGTGGAACTCCCATATACTTGACCACATATCAGCTTGGTTGCCTCCTCTGCTGAGCAGTGTAGGGGTGCACCAATGAGCAAAATTTATTCTTTCAGTTTGGCCACTCGTTTGGGGGTGGAGACTTGTGGAGAAGTATAACTTAGATCTCATAAATTTGAATAGTTTGATCCAAAACCATCCCAAGAACCACATGTCTCGATCGCTGATGATATTGTGCAGAACTCCCATATACTTAACCACATAGCAATTTGGCCAGCTCCTCCGCTGAGCAGTGTAGGGGTGCAACAATAAGTGAATTTATTCTTTCAGTTTGGCCATTTGTTTAGGGGTGGAGACTTGTGGAAAAGTATAACTTAGATCTCAGAAATTTTAATAGTTTGATCCAGAAAGAACCGCACATCTCAATCGGTGATGATATTATGCGAAACTCCCATATACTTAACCACATATCAACTTGGCTGCCTCCTCCGCTGAGCAGTATAGGGGTGCAACAATAAATATTCATACTTTGAAAAAAGATCGACCGTTTGAGTATCGATCCAAGTCCCCCTACCACCAGCAAGCTTAAGATGAAGTTCAAGGAAATGTTCTCCCACGACCTTCTAGTACGAGCAACGGCTCCAGAAGTCTCATCAGCTTCCATTACTCTACCTTATCTTGTTGGCAAGTAAGGCACATTCGAACATATTCCTCTATATCAATCCCTATCTTCAGCCAATAGAAGGGCCTCTCCACGAGAGACAACGTTCAGTGAATATCTAAATGTCCTGCCCAAAGGCACTCGTGACACTCTCTCAAGAGTTCACACCTCAAATTGTCCACTCGAGAAACATAAACTCTATTCCCTTTAGTGTAAACGAGCCCCTCCTGGACCCAAAATCATAGTGCCTTGCCTTTATCAGTTACATCAGGATTACTGCTTGGGGATCACTGTACAGTCCATCCTAAATCATCAAAAGGAAGTTGAGGTGCAATTGACTTGTTTGGCCTCTGCCTTCCGATTGCAAGGCATTCACCAGCTTCACTTTCTTACTCAATGCATTGGCCACGACACTTGTTCTTCCAGACTTATACTCTATTGTCATATCAAATTCAATCAGGAAGTCATATCATCGTGCTTGCTTTGGAGTGAGCTCTTTTTGAGTTTGGAAGTAACCCAACGCGACATTATTCATCCTTAGCATAAATCGCATTCCGAGAAGGTAGTACCGCCATACTAGTAGACAATAGATCATTGTTGTCATCTCCTCGTTTACCGGATACCGCCGCTCGATCTCGTTGAGCTTGCGGCTCTTCATCTTCATGCCCCCCCCCCCCCCCCCCACGACCCCACCCACTTAACCCTGCAATGCATTCAACAAACACATTGCTCCCATCCAAAGTCCTTGCGACTCCTCATCATTGCTGTTGAATCTCGAACTAAGGGCGACGACCTTGCCCTTGTCCAATTTGGGGGGATGAATCGATGTTGTCAACGCATTGAGTGCTTGCTTTTGTGGGCACTCCCTCACCATGTGCGATCCTCTGCACAGAAAACATCCGCCAGGTTTTGGGACCTTACATTTTGAACTCGATCCTTTGTAGGAACTCTTTTTCTTTTGCTCAATTGTTGACTCCTTTCCTTGGGGATACTTAGATGGGCGATTTCCCAAAGATCATTTCTTCTTGCCCGAGTCCTTCGAGGAAACAAAGTCAATGAAACTTTCTACAGCTGCGATTGCCCCGACCAAATTGTTGGCATTCCTTCAACGTAGTTTTTGTTGTGCCCATGGCTTCAGGCCATCGATGAGGCTAAACAGCTTGTCCTTCTCAGACATGTCTTGGATATCCATCATTAGTGATGATAACTGCTTTACATAGTCCCAAATGGAAGCATTTTGGTGAAGTAGTCTCAACATCATTCTTGCGACGAACTCAATGTTATCAGGTGGGAACTGAATTCTAAAATCTTGCTTCAAGTCCTCCTATGTGTTCATTGAACACCAACCAAATCCCACATTGATAGGAACCTCATGCACTAGGTTCACACCCTTTTTAGTTGAATGCAATTCAGTCAGGCTGGATGGTCTGTTTTCTTTGGCAGAGAGAATATTATTTTCGCAGCAAGCCCTATGCTCCTCTTTTACATAATCACTTTCTCCCCTTCTCCTTAATCCTCAACTTATCTCATCAAATTTTTGTACTAAAAACAGTCTAGCACCTGAGTTTAATTGAGAGGTATTCAGGAGAATAACATTAATCAAATAGGCATTCAGGCATCTGAGAATTCTAAAAGAACAAAATCAATACTACTAACAAATCTATACCATTAGCACTTGAAAACTTGGTCAGTAAAAATGAAGAGATCGTCTCCTGTGAACTAGTTTTAAATCTATCACATATAATTAACGGTGACGATATATAAACATTGCTCTGCTTACTATCGCCATTGTTGCACTAATTAGATTCCTTGATCAACTAAAGTTTGTCATGCCACAAGAAAAAGATATATATTATTTTTTGTTTCAACTTATCAAGAAAGAACCAAAAAGTGGTTCCTCTAAATTCTCAACTGATCATTAATCTCCCGCTTCTGAATCAAACTTATTCAAGAATCAAAAGAACTTTCCCTGAGTTGGTGCCTTGCTAGCGATAGAAATGACAGTCATTCAAATGATCATCATTGTACATGTATTTTCATGAACCCACATCTGTACTATGATTTGATGTGTAAAGTCGTGTTCAGATTTCACAAGTAGAGGTTTTTTAAGTTTAGAATCTCCTGGGAAAGGGACACTCGTAGAGGAGCAATGCTACCAGAAATTAACATAAGGTGACTGAGATTGCACGACTACAACAACATCAAACAACTCCTGACGCTTGCAGTAACCCTAGAATGTAGGAAACAGCGTCAATCGGAGCAGCATCAATCAATCGATCAAATAGGGATTCGATCAACAAATGGACCGCAGCGTACAACGCCGAGCAACTGTCCATATCAAGAAAGAGGCGGCGGGAGGGGATACCTTGTGATAGAGTGCTTTCCAGGCGCCATCGTCATTTGCAGCCCTCCTCATCGCAGAGTTAGTCATCGAGAGGCGGCAAAGGCTGGTATAGTCGAGGTAACTGAGCGCGTGTGTGGTGATCTCCGGCACCAGCTGCTCCATCATTGACCCGCCGGCCTGCCGCTCCGCCGTGCCGACCTTGTTATCCCTCACCGCCATATCCCCGTCGCCGCTGCGGGCGTCGCAATCCCCACCACCAGGACTCCCGGGAACCCCGCAGGAGCAAGAGCAGCCGCAGCGCTTCTTCCTCCTGGGCCTCCGGAAGACCCCTTCGGCGTTCGATCGGAGGGCCCAGAGGGCGTAGATGCAGCACAGGGCGGTGGCTCCGGCGGCGATCAACAGGGAACGGGAGGAGAAGGGAGAGGGCTCGTCCATCCAAAGCACTCCCGAGGCGAGGGCGGCATCAAACCCTAGACCGGAGGCCGCATCACGAGGGAGGAGGAGAACGACAACGAAAGAATAGGATGAGATCTAGGGCTCGATTGGTACTTCTTGCTTCGATCGGCTTGGGTTTTAAGACAACACAATGCTCGAGCGCGCTCTAACAAACCACGAAAACAGAAAAATCCATCTGTTTTATCCCTTTTTCACAAAACTTTTAATCCGCCAGGCACTGCCGAGGGAGTTAGCAGTCACAGCATCCGTTCGTTACTCGCGTCAGCTCACCGGGCGTGATTGGAACGCTTCGACTTTACGTGCTAATGGCCCGCATACTACTACTACTTACGGACCGGCCGACTCATCTGCCGTCCATGAGTCGAACGAACAAAGAAGCCATCGAACGGACACGAGAACGTCACGTGGCATGATGACAGCGCACTGTCGTTGTGGAAAGGTTTCGTGGCTGCTGACGTACGCAAGTCCAGTCAGTTCATCCACGAGCCAAAAGTTGCAGGGCCGGTATCATAATAAATAACGAATCAGCCACTGTACTGGTTAGACTCATTATTTTTTGGCAAGGTTGACAGCCAGGCGTGAGGCACAATCGAATTTGATCATAAACTTCTAACCCTGACGGATCTCTTCGCCTAAGGTAGAATTGCAGTATATTGTTGCTTGGAAAATAGATCGGTCGAATGAATCTACGTACTATTCATAAGTTAATTATTAAGGCGATATCTATTCCCGCGCTACTATCGGTAATTTTTATTAGTCTATTGAAAATAACTATATGATGAGATTTTGAAACATCCTACGTTAAAAATAATTTAGTTATTCTTGGGCTGCTATTTATTTGACACTTGACTAGAACAAATATAGTTACTCCAAAACTAATATATATACATGTATTAAAACTCCCATAGAAATCATTTATTTCAATATGTTTAATCAAAAAATTCAAATTTACTCATGTAATATATATATATATATATATATATATATATATATATATATATATATATATATATTCACACACTAGCTAATAATTAAATATTTGACTTTTATCCTTTTGATTGATAGTTTTAATTATTTTTTATTGATAATTGATAGAGAACATTGAATAATCAATGTCTTACACGTGGAAGCTAACATGATAAGAGAATGTCTCAATTAACCTCTACCTATTCGTCTTCATGGACAACAGTCCAAGGGAGATTGTTTGAGCATGTCTCCCCCGTTGTCCACATTGACAAAGCGTCAAAGAGAGACGTTGAAACAGTTATAGGTTGTCCCCTTCATAGGCCTAGTATAAAATCTAACCCTAACGTTGTCCTGAGGAACTCTCTTTTTGAAGAAAAAAAAACTCATACCCCCAAAAGGACTTTGGACTAAATTGAAAGTTGGAGGGATCCGATTGGGAAACTTCTTTCGACACCGGTCTTAGTGTAGGCAGCAGTTCGAAAACTTGACCCTCCCCTTATAACCACCTCGGAGCTTTCTTGGAGTCACTTAGGATACTCCTATGCCTTCGGGTTTGAATAACATTCGATTAACTCAAACATCGATGATGAAATCCCCTAACATTTTATCGCAAGAATGTTCACCCGTCAATCCACTCAACGAACGCTCCAGTGAGGAGGCCCTGCCTCCAACCCACAGCACTTTTAATTAGGGGGGACAACTGCCCTCCTTCCCACATGTGGATGCGTCCACTTCAACACAGACACTGACGAGGTACAACATTTGTTCAATGACCTAGGCCTCTCACCCCCAGGGACGAAATCGAACCATCGGCTCATCCCTGCTGAAGTGTTTCTGAATCTTACTCATCGGGTGCAGATACCCATGGGCATGATGCAAACCATCACTCCACTCTTAACTCAATTAGCCTAACAAATAGCATCATCATCTCAGCCATGATCGACACCTCTACTACCACTAGCATCAACACCCATCGTGATCCCCCCATCTGACGTGATACCAGCATCTTAGGATCACCCATGGTCTATAAAAATGTTAGCCGAAGGAGCGTCTCGCTCCTCAACCATGGAGTTCAATGCACCGCCACACCACCACTCTGTTCTGCTCGAATTTAAGCCACAGTCAATGGATTCAACAGATGGCTCCCTAAGGTTCCAACAACAACAAATGGACCAGTGCTTAAACAAGATGTGGCGGGAGTTCCAACTATTTAAGAGTGAGAATCCAATCGATCCCACCTAGAGTCAGTCCTCATTCACCTAAAACATCTAAGAAGAATCAATCCTAACCAACTTTCGCCTCTCATCACTGGAAGCTTTTGACAATAGTACCGATTAGGTTGAACACATTGTTGTCTTCCATGCTCATATGTCTTTCTATGACACATCAAATGCTCTGATGTGTTGTGTGTTCCCAATAATGCTTAGAGACTCGATGTTGAAGTGGTACACTCGCTTGAAGCCACTCTCGGTCTGCTCCTTCGCTCAGCTCATAAAGGAGTTCGAACTCTATTTTCTCGAGAATATACACTAGGGATTCTTAATTGCAATGTTGCTCAAACTTAAGCAAGAGGAGGAAGTGACACTCTCCAACTTCATCGCTCGATTCACTAGCAAAATCTGAGACAAACAAGAAGCACATTCGTCACTTGTGATTCAAGTCTTCATGATAGAGCTTAGGCTCACTCACATTTTCTAGTCATTAGTGGAGAGGCTACCGGCAATCATGCCCAAGGTCCTCCAAAGGGTCAATCAATATATAACTGCAAATGTGATAGTCTCAAATAAGTATGAGGAGTAATGCAAGAGACTACAACATGAGCAATCATTGTTAGCTTTAACTATGAGGTCACCAAGGTGAAGAAAACAAGATTGACCCGAGTTGCCTCACTTAAGGTCCTAGTTAACATCCCTTAATATAACGATAACTGAGATATTCTTACAGATAAAGGAAAAAGAATTCTTGAAGGACCTTCAACCAATAAAGACATAATTAAGAAAGAGAGACAAATATAAGTATTGTCACTTCCACTGTTACTATGGTCACGATATAGAAGACTATCGTGATTTAAACAAATAAATCGAGGAGCTCATTCATTGGGGACTTCCCTCAGGAGACCTCGAGAACATTCATCCCGACTTGTTTGGGGAGGAGCAACTCTTTGAGTCGTAAAGTATACACCTGAGCTACTATCGAGAAGTGCTTGAGGTTAGAAGATGACTTGAAAATAATCTTCATAGAAGAAGAGACGGAGTGCCTCAACCCAAACCATGATGATACCCTGGTGGCCTTCGTAAGGATGATTAACACTTGAGTGAAGAGGGTCATGATCAACACAAGTAGCTCCACCGACATCCTCTACATTGACGCTTTTCAAAAACTTGGGCTCATGATTAACGATCTCACCCCTATGACTTCTTTGCTAACGGGATTCACAAGCGACTTCATCTCCTCTCTTGAGACCATGAGCTTACACGTCATATTCGATGATGAATCCTGTTCCAAAATTGTGATGACCAAATTCATAGTGGTTGACATCCCCTTAGTATACAATATAATTATAGGCCAACCCACACTCAACAAGTCGAGGGATGTGGTGTCAACCTATTACATTATGATAAGATTTTCAATAAGAACCACCATTAGGGAGCTGAGAAGCGATCCAAAAAAGTATTTGTTACTGCTATATGACAACAATCTCTATACCAAAAAGGCCTGGCCTGAGACACTATCATTGGACCCCTAGAATTTTACAAAGTCCCTCCCATATCTGGAGTCAATAGAGTCGCTGGTCAAAGAACCTCTAAACAAGACCTACCCTAATTGAGTCATCAAGGTTGGGGCAACAATTATCGAGGAGCTCATTCATTTAAGAGTGCTTAAACAAGATGTGGCGAGAGTTCCAACTATTTAAGAGTGAGAATCCAATTGATCCCACCTAGAGTCAGTCCTCATTCACCTAAAACATCTAAGAAGAATCAATCATAACCAACTTTCGCCTCTCATCACTGGAAGCTTTTGACAATAGTACTGATTAGGTTGAACACATTGTTGTCTTCCATGCTCATGTCTTTCTATGACACATCAAATGCTCTGATGTGTTGTGTGTTCCCAATAATGCTTAGAGACTCGATGTTGAAGTGGTACACTCGCTTGAAGTCACTCTCGGTCTGCTCCTTCGCTCAGCTCATAAAGGAGTTCGAACTCTATTTTCTCGAGAATATACACTAGGGATTCTTAATTGCAATGTTGCTCAAACTTAAGCAAGAGGAGGAAGTGACACTCTCCAACTTCATTGCTCGATTCACTAGCAAAATCTGAGACAAACAAGAAGCACATTCGTCACTTGTGATTCAAGTCTTCATGATAGAGCCTAGGCTCACTCACATTTTCTAGTCATTAGTGGAGAGGCTACTGGCAATCATGCCCAAGGTCCTCCAAAGGGTCAATCAATATATAACTGCAAATGTGATAGTCTCAAATAAGTATGAGGAGTAATGCAAGAGACTACAACATGAGCAATCATTGTTAGCTTTAACTATGAGGTCACCAAGGTGAAGAAAACAAGATTGACCCGAGTTGCCTCACTTAAGGTCCTAGTTAACATCCCTTAATATGACGATAACTGAGATATTCTTACAGATAAAGGAAAAAAAATTCTTGAAGGACCTTCAACCAATAAAGACATAATTAGGAAAGAGAGACAAATATAAGTATTGTCACTTCTACTATTACTATGGTCACGATATAGAAGACTATCATGATTTAAACAAATAAATCGAGGAGCTCATTCATTGGGGACTTCCCTCAGGAGACCTCGAGAACATTCATCCCGACTTGTTTGGGGAGGAGCAACTCTTTGAGTCGTAAAGTATACACCTGAGCTACTATCGAGAAGTGCTTGAGGTTAGAAGATGACTTGAAAATAATCTTCATAGAAGAAGAGACGGAGTGCCTCAACCCAAACCATGATGATACCCTGGTGCCCTTCGTAAGGATGATTAACACTTGAGTGAAGAGGGTCATGATCGACACAAGTAGCTCCACTGACATCCTCTACATTGACGCTTTTTAAAAACTTGGGCTCATGATTAACGATCTCACCCCTATGACTTCTTTGCTAACGGGATTCACAAGCGACTTCATCTCCTCTCTTGAGACCATGAGCTTACACGTCATATTCGATGATGAATCATGTTCCAAAATTGTGATGACCAAATTCATAGTGGTTTACATCCCCTTAGTATACAATATAATTATAGGCCAACCCACACTCAACAAGTCGAGGGATGTGGTGTCAACCTATTACATTATGATAAGATTTTCAATAAGAACCACCATTAGGGAGCTGAGAAGCGATCCAAAAAAGTATTTGTTACTGCTATATGACAACAATCTCTATACCAAAAAGGCCTGGCCTGAGACACTATCATTGGACCCCTAGAATTTTACAAAGTCCCTCCCATATCTGGAGTCAATAGAGTCGCTAGTCAAAGAACCTCTAAACAAGACCTACCCTAATTGAGTCATCAAGGTTGGGGCAACAATTATCGAGGAGAAGCGAGTGCAACTCGTCGACTTTCTCATGAAAAATGTCAATGTATTTATAGGTATTTGCATGGTCACCGAGAGATATACCAAGAATAAACCCCAACATGACCCAACATCACTTAAGCATCTCCCCCAAGGACTGACTCATGAAGCAAAAGCCTCAAAAGTTTTATCTCAAACACCAATAGATGATTAATGATGAAGTAGACAAGCTGCTAGGGGTAGGGTGTATTGCCGAAGTGTAGTACCCTCAGTGGCTTATTAATTTTGTATTAGTTAAAAAATCTAGATGCATTTTCAGGATAAACAAAATAAAGATAGTGCCTTAGGATCGAGAATATAGTTCCTTTATCAAAGACCGAGGTGTATATTATTACAAAGTCATACCATTTATATTGAAAAAGGTGACATACCAAAGGATGATGAATAAAATATTCAAGCACCAGATAAAGAGAAACATCAAGGTGTATGTGAACAATATGATGGCCAAAAGCAAAATAGCTAATGCGTATATAGTGGACTTAGCCAAGATATTTCATGTTTTGAAGAGATTCAACATACGACTCAACTCATCCAATTATGCTTTCGGAGTTAGCTCGAAAAAATTTCTCAAATTTATTATTTACTAAATGAGAATGAATGTAAAACTCAAGAATGTCTGAGCCTTATTGGAAATACATCCAACTCGATCGATGAAGGAAGTGCAATAGTTAAACGGACGAATAGCGATACTTAGCTGGTTCTTATCCCAATCTGGTGATAAGTGTTTGCCCTTTTTTCAAGTGTTGACAAATCTAAATGTTTCCTTTTAAATGAAATGTGGTAGGAGACATTTGAGGAGCTAAAGTACTACCTCACCCAATTGTTATAGCACTCCTCCCCCATTCCAAATGAGGTTCTCAACCTCTATCTCATTACTATCGAGCAAGTTGTTAGCTCGATATTGCAAGATGACTCGAGAGTTCAAAGACCCATTTATTATATTAGTCATGTACTAAGCAAACGTGAGAAGTAATACCCCCTATCAAAAGGTTGGTATTTTCGTTAGTTTGGCTATAAAAAAAGTTTTATCCATAATTCCAAGCTCATCCCGTATAGGTGATCACCGACTAACCACTTAGGTAGGTCCTTTCACAATTTGACATCTTGAGGCAGATGCTGAGTTGGTTGGTTCAATAGAGCTTAGGAGAGTTCAACATCTGATATATATCAAGAGTTATCATCAAGACTCAAGCATTGACGAATTTCATATTAGAGCTAACCCCCTCGTACGAGGTCAAAAATCAACAATCATACACTCTTGGCATGGACCTTATTCGTAGATGGTTCTAACACACTAGAAAGAGGTGGTGTTGGACTCATCCTGAAAGACTCAAACAAGCAAATATATGAATAAGCTCTTTGGTTTGAGTTCAAAATCTCCAATAATGATGTTGCTCTTAGGGCTTTGACTTGATCGAGAGCTCCAAATGCAAGACTTGACATTGTTTAGAGACTCACAACGGGTCGTGAGCTAAGTAGGCAGGAGCTATGAAGCCCAAGACAAGATCATAGTGAATTACCTTCTTGAGGTGCAACAGTTAGCCTATAGCTTCCCCCGATTTAACATGTTGCTTGTCCTTCGTATAGAAAATACTCAAGCTAATGCACTAGCCATATTAGCCTCCACCCAAGCTCCAAGAAAGGGCTGGCCGGTAGTCAAGACACTACCAACCCAAACCATCAAAAGGCATAATATCACAATAACTAAGGAGGAACCAAGCTGGATCGACGAGATCCTCCGCTACAAAAAAGATGAGACACTCCCTACTAACCCTGTAATGGTTCAAACGGTTAAGTACTATCAAGCAGAGTATTATGTATTCAACAACTACTTATATCATAGGTTCAACCATCCCTCCTCAGGAGTCTGACACCGTAGAAACTCAAGTGCTTGTCAAGGTGCACAAAGATATTTATGAGGAGCACATAGGCGGATTGACACTTGCATTCACGGTGTTTCGACAAGGATTATATTGATTGCCATTGTACAGGGATGCAATCAACTATGTCTAGAGGTCCCCTCGGCATCAAAGTTTACTCAAGTATAACACCAACTGATGGTCTCTCTGAGTTTGATCGACTATGCATGACCTTTTGCTCAATGGGGTATAGACCTTCTAGGCCCCTTTCCATTAGCTTCTAATCAAAGGAGGTTTCTCATCATGGGAGTAGACTACTTCAAAATATGAAAGTTCTCATCACCGATAATAGGATTCAATTTGACAATATAAAATTCAAAGAGTTATATTAGTCCTATGAGATTTAGTTGAGGTTCAGCTTGCTGGCTTATCACCAAACCAACGGTCTCACTGATGTCACCAACCGAGCCATCCTCGATGGATTAAAGAAGTGGATTGTTAGAGCGAAAGACACCAAGGTAGATGAGCTACCAAGCATTTTGTGGGCCTCCTAGATGACACTCAAGATCGGCTTGAGAGAATTGTCATTCAGCCTGGCGTTCAACATTAAAGCTATCTTGCCATCCAAGATAGTCTTCTCAACACCTCAGGTTGAGAGTTTTGATGAAGAAACATATGGAAAGGGACTTTAAGTCAGATTTAACATGATTAGTGAAGTTAAAGCTGAAGTACTCCTAAGAGCATTGAGAGACAAAAGAGCGATGGTCAAGCTCTATGACCATGGAGTCTGCCTTCAATGAGTTGGGCTAGGGGATCTGATGCTCCAAAAGGTTGAGGTCAACAATCAAACTATGTTATAAGGAAGCTAGAGCCAAATAGGAAGGGTCTTACTAGTTGTCAAAGTCATACATAATGGAAAATACCACCTCAGAACTAAAGAGAGTGTAACACTATCAAGAATGTGACACATTATAAATTTTTTACCCTTGAGGCCTCGGATGTTATACGTCAGGAAGGGTTACACCTGAGCGTCAGATGTTGGTCCACTAGGCCAAGGGTATGGATCATAAGATGTCTTAAAAGTTCTAGTTATAAAGTAATAAAAGATAATTCTATTACTCCCAAAAGTAATTACATCCACCAGGTCGAGCTTCTACATCTGAGACGAAGCCCAAGCCTATCAAAATAAAATGCTGATGAGGTGGACAAAAGAAACAAGTTGGATAAATTGACCCGATAATTAACACAAAAGAGGGAGATATTGATAACAGGAGGCAACAATTCAAGTGATAGTGTGAGGAGGCGAGTCAGTGCTGTCGTCAAAGGACACCTTAGCCACTATCAGGACATTCTAATCCTTAAGATAATATGTGAATGGATCCTCCTTAAACTTACCTCACCTTGAAGTAGGCCAGAGCGATTTGATACCCAAATTGGTACGAAAACTACCATATCCTCTCCAGGCCCTTCTAGAACATGATGAATGCCTTGTAGTCGATGACCGCTTCCTCTCCGTATTTTAGTATTTAGTTATGCTCGCCCTTCAATGGTTTATTTAGCTTGCAGGCCTCCTTGGTAGCCATCGTAACCTCCTCAATGAGCTTCGAGCTATGCATCTTTATCATGTTTAGCGCCTAGGTGAGCAGCACCAACATGTCCTCAATTACATGGTTGTGTCCTTGAACCTCTTTTAGTTGCTTGGTAAGGTCAACCAGACACTGCTATTCTTTCTCTAGTTGACACATTAATTTGGTCGCCTGAGCCTCCACTTCAAAAATAGTAAAAGAGGCTTCCCCTTTGTTTAGCTCCTCGACCTGAGCTCGAAGGTTATCAACAATAATAGATTGCTAGTGAATGATGGTGCCAACATCTCAGACATGATTGATAAGAGTCATCACGTAGTGGTGAGGTTGAAAAAAAAAAAGAACAAGTCAGCAAAGCGAAGCCGAATGAGCTACACACCCTAACTTACCACCATTTCATTTTGATAGCAGGTGTCGAACAAGACCTTCCAGGGAGAGCAATAAAGTTGCTTCATCATCCCCGGGCACAAGGATCTGTGGTAGTTGTACTCCGTAACTAAGCCTTCACCCTAGTCCTTTTGCATCTCTCTCAAACCTTCGCATCGGGACTGCAACCATGTCTCTGAGATTGGGTTTGATAAGTTATCCATCTACAAGGCCATAAAGGGTAGATATTTTCCCTTGCATAGGTCCAACATCGATCTTGGCCTGCTCCCCTTTTTCTCAGAGATCGATCTAGAATTTCGACCTCCTAGGGGCGCTGGTGCTATAACTGGGGGAGGTTCTGTTTCTTAAGCCGACTCATCAGGCATGTCGCCTTTCTAAGGGTGTGGGGTCTTCTTCGCTATAACATTGTGCTTCTTTTTTTGTTGGTTGATACTACCATGCCGACCAGACCAACGCAGATCCAACGCCTCTACTAATGACTTAGGCGACCATCGAAGTCGAATGGGGCTCCGCTGCGCTCAACGAAGAGTTGAGCTTCTTCCTTTTCAGGGCATGTAAATTCATGCATGTAAGGGATCCAAATCACAAAGTTGAAAATTAAAAAAAGGTCAAGTAAAGCGAGGGGAGGTTTAGGTCATACCTCAAAGAGCCAGGCTAAGACCCGTGTCGATCAGTCAATCCTCATCCATCTTCTCGGCTATCCTGGAGAAAGAAAGTATGTCCCTCAATCAAATCACTTAATTCATCTCCTCATCCGATTGGAAGGGAGGAGTGTTATAACCACAATATGTCAACCAAGTGAGATTAAATCTCCAATCTTGTCTTGAACTCACGAATAAAAAATACTCCTTCCAACCCTTATTATTGGAAGTCCCCCCCTCCCCCCCAACGGTTAAGTAGTAGCCACTTCTCTTCTTACACAACTGCAAATAAGCAATAAAGAAGCTACAATTCAGAGTAATGTCGGTATGCCAACATTCTCGTATGAACATTATCATATAGAGTCACGAGTTTGTCGTCATTTGGGCATATAATATCCCCCGCCATTGAAGGTATGATACTATCACTCAATGGAAGGGAAGATGAAAGCTCACCTTGAGGGTGTCATAGAATAAGCAAAATGACCCGAGAGTATGATCGAAATGGCACTAACCAGGTCAGGGAACTTACATGTTGAACTTGGCCATGATACAATACATAGTTCGTAAGCGATCCAAGAGAGGTCCGCTCACCACTAAATTATAGTCATGAGAACTTCTCATGAACTCCAAGTCCTGAAGAACCCTCAGATTTATGGGAGATGCCCCCTTCTATGAAGAGGACCCAACCTCCTCCACCCTTAGACTATTCGAAGATGGAGTACAAACCTCGATCGACTAGTGGCTAGAGGATCGGGAAGAACTAAACAATAGGAGAGACATCCTAAGTTGAGACAGATTTGACATTCGGATGAAGGACTTGAAGACTGATCTGTCTTGTTAGGAACTAAGGTGAGATGGGAGACACTGCTAAAGAGGCCCTGGGGGTGAGGCTAAGAGCTCATAAAGCCTTGAAGACTTTAGACTTTGGAGACTTAGATGGAAGAATGAGTCTTACCCCATAGGAAAAGTGAGATTTATAAGAAAGCTACCGATCTCTCTCCTCCATCAATTAAGAATTTGATCTCTCTCCTTTCACGGTCAAGACAAGTGTTCATTTTAAGGTAATCCCCAAGAGACACCTATAGCGAAGAGATCTAAAATCCACAACGATGTAGGAATGACTTCAAAATCCACCATGACAGAAGGACCGAAGACCCACCACAATGAAGGATCCAAAATTTGTCACGATAGAAGGACTTGAAAATCTGCCATGATGGAGGAATGGCAAAGGACCCAAAATCCACTATGATGAAGGGAGGACTTAGAAATTCGACACGATGGAGGACATAAGACCTACTATGGAGGAGGTGTAGGGCTAAACATGTATGAGGCATGTGAGTCAAGAAACATGATTCATATCAAGATAAATCAATTACGATGGAGGCGCAGGGCCAAACGTGCCTAAGGCGTATGAGTTGAGACATTTGATCTACACTAAGATAAATCCACTACGGTGGTGCAGGGCCAAACATGCCCAAGTCATATGAGTTAGAAAATTCAACTCACATTATGATAAATCCGCTATATGGAGGTACAAGGTTGAATGTGCTTGAGGCTGGTGAGTCAAAAAACCCTACACACACCAATATAAATATACTACGACGGATGTGCAGGACCAAATGTGCCCAAAGCGTGTGAGTCATAAAACTTAACCTATGCCAAAGTAAATTCGCTATGATGGAGGCATGGAGCCAAACGTGCCCGAAGGTGTACAAGTCAGAAAATCTGATCTGCACTAAGATAAATCTGCTATGACAAAGGTGTATGGATAATTATACCTGAGACGTGTGAGTTGGAAAACTTAACCCATACTAAGATAATTTGTTATGAAGAAGGTGTAGGGCCAAGTGTGCCTGAGGCGTATGAATAAAAAAATATGACTTGCACCAAGACAAATCTATTACGATAGAGACACAAATGTGCTTGATATGTACGAGTTGAGAAACTCGACTAATGCCTAGATAAAACCATTACATCGGAAGCACAGGGCAATTGTGCCTGAGGTGCATAAGTAAGAAAAAACTGATCAATGCCTATGTGGGGGGAAGGGGGGACAAATGATAGGAAACATATTAGTTCATTTACCACATGATGTGTGGAGGCTGGCATGGAAAGAGAAAGGTCATAGTTGCCCTCCACTTGTGCACCCCTATGGACAATAGTCTAAAGAAGATGGTTGGTGCCTTAAACTAAAACATAATTGGCTTTAAGCTCTACCATATGCAAGAATACACAGAGATGTAATTGATGAACATGTGATCCGTCAACTACAGTAACAAATTGATTGATTAAAGATCTAAAACAAAAACTTCATTTTGACATTAGGATCATCGTCAGATCATCTATCAAATAACAAAAGAAAATGGAAGAACAACACTCATGAATATAGAGAGCCGATACTTCTCCGACTCCTAAAATCAACAGTCTCAATCATTCATCTTCGATTAATTTTAATAATAATTTAATAAATATAATCAAGTAAATATAAAGTAAATAAATGTAACAAGAGATGTTAAAGGGTATTATTTAAGTAGAAGGGTCAAAACAGAGTATATAATTAATCATTAACGAGATACACCCAAAAAATTAGATAAATCATATTTTTTAAATTAATATATTACTTAAGATTTAAGGGTAGAAAACTTTTCTCCTATAAAATATTTTTAACAAACAAAATGAATCCAAAGCTCATGATCGAATGAAGGGCGACATATCCATTGAAGCAAAAAAAAAAAAAAAAAAAAGACGATTGAAGGAGTATAGGTCGAATGGGATGAGTGTAGGAGATGGTGACTGCTATTGTAGTTTCATCGATCACGATGTACGAAGGTGATAATGGTCATTACCATATAGTTATATATGATGACGATGGTGGCTGATGAAGAAGAAGATAGGTGGGGTGAGAAAGATAGAATAAAAAGTTTAGAGTCTGTCGCATCCGAGAAGACTCTCCTCTCTTACACATCTTACGTAGTTAGTGTCACATATTTTTCATAGAATAAAGATGGATAGAGTTTTGTAAGATAAAAAAAAATATTTATTCTAAAATTCTCTATGATGCTGTTCTCTATAAGACTCATGTCCAAGGTCATGTTATATATTCATATCATATTATAATATAATTAAAAATAATAATATATCCATATATATTCCTCCGACTTAGTAATCCAAACTCTGCATTCTCCTTTGGATACTCGTAAAGATACGATAACATCCGATCCCTACGACACTTAGACGACCATATTATGTATACGTGTATGCGGGGGTGAAGAGTTGGTAACCTAATTTATTTGGTCCTACTCGTGTCCCCCACCTACATTACTGTTCATTGGTCGTAAAGTGGGTCCCACACACATGGATCACACGGTTCTCCTGTCAGGCAGGCAAGTAGGGGAAACGTCGACTCGTTTCATTGGTCCTCGTCACTCGCTGGGTTAGGCGATTACGTGTTTGGATGGTTCCTGGGACACGTCGAAGCAGGTGGGGCCCAGAGAGCCCTCCGGTTAAAATCATCGCTACGCTGTTCGCTGTCTCAATGCAGATGCTGATGCGAAGCGGAGGCTCCATTACACCACCAATACTTCGATCGCTCCTCCAACAATAATGACCTGCTTGGTGATCGGAGGATCGGCAGCTTCCGCAGGAGGAGCTTTCTCTTGGGCCCCATGCTACTTCAGTAAAGCTTGGGTACGCCGGTAAACCAAAACGGGTAGATAAAGAGATGCTTTTTTCTTCCGCGTGCCCGTCCATTCGGGTTTGGTTCGTCGTAGGTGGGCACCACCAGGAGGAGAAAGGGAGCGAGTCTTCGTCCGCCATATTTGACCGGAAGGAAGCGAGCACCCAACGACGCTTCTTCCATTTCCTTTCCTTTCTCGTCTCGCTACCCCCGCCGCCGCTCCCTTCTCCTCCTCATTCCTTCTCCTTCTTCTTCGACGATCAGCCCTAACTCCACAAAAAGAGTTGATCCAATTATTCTATTCCGTGATTCTTGGAGATCTTGAACCATCGGTTCTGACTACAAGGTGCGTCTTCTTCCATCTCCATCTCCATCTCCATCTCCTCCGTTTCGAGCCGTATCGACTTTTGGTTCCGTTTGCCTTTAGCTCGTTCTTGTTCGATCCCTTTGTTTAGGGCGGGTGTCAACAATCCGATTTACGATACATAAACCAGTCTTGGCGACGAACCATTGTGTTGTAGCCATAAAATTGCCATGTATCATGTGTCGTACTCTATTTGTTTGTAATACAAGTTAATGAATATATGTTTTACAATCTGCTGACGGGAGACAAGACTCTGCGAGTCGACCACGCTTGACGATTGGACATGATCTTGATCTGTTCATGTTAGATGTGATTTTTTGTGATAAGTTTACTTGCCTGTCTTCTGAGATGGTCGACCATATATGCTTTTGGATTCTAATTTTCTTCTTAAAATTTCTCCTCTAGGATCGCAACACCCGATTGCTTTTCTGAGAGCATGGAAGCTGCGAATTCTGCTGTTTCTCAGACCAAACTCCTTGATTTTAGGAGTCGGAGAAGTATCGGCTCTCTGTATTCGTGAGTGTTGTTCTTCCATTTTCTTTTGTTATTTGACAGATGATCCGAGGATGAACCCAATGTCAAAATGAAGTTTTTGTTTTAGATCTGTAATCAATCAATTTGTTACTGAAGTTGACGGATCACATGTTCATCAATTATATCTCTCGATGCATTCTTGCATATGGTAGAGCTTAAAGCCAATTATGTTTCAGATCAACGCACAAGGGAGGTACCTCGGTATGCTATGTCAAATGTTGCTCCCGTTCCTCGCATAATGGCCCTCAAGGAACTGATGAATCACTGAGTTTATCGGTGCTTTCTAATCCTACATCTAATGTTAGCAAGGGGAATTTTGCCAAACCTATACATATGCCAGTCAAAAAGCATAATCTTGGGAGGCTTAATTATTCTGCAGAGGCATGTACACATGATGCAAATTTTCTCAGCATTTCTTCAAGTCATGCACATGAAAGGGTTGGCATACTCCTGTTGAACCTTGGAGGTCCAGAGACCCTGAACGATGTCCAACCATTCCTGTTCAATTTATTTGCTGATCCAGTAAGTTCATCAAATTTTGATATATGAGCAATGAACAGAAATGCTTGTCTTGTTCCACCCGTTTGCATGTTCTTTTGGTGCTTTTCTTGATTAGTTTATTTGCAACAATCAGATTGATATATTCTATTTAAGCTTCTCGATGAAGCAAGAATGTGAGAAAATAAACTCTATTGATTTGCCAATTCTCACTCATATATGAAAGTTTCTTTTATCCATTTAGTTTGCCTTATTCCAGTACATCTGTGAATGTTGGAAAAGCAGCAACACTCCAAAATCTTGACCAGCTTCTTGTAAGAGCAACGTCAGTGTGGTGCTAAGATTCACTGTCTTCTTACTTGACATATCAATGACAATTTTTTTCATTGCACGGAGTGCCAGCAACATCCAATTGTTGGTGCACTGACACAAACATAATCTCAAATGGTCCAATTATCAAATTACACATGTGATACTACTAATGTATATATACATATGATGCGTATATACATGTCATTCCCAGTTTATTCGGTGCTTGGGAGAATTTTTATGAATATTTTCTTTATGGTGCACTAAACATATATACTTTTAATTGTAGTTCTTTTTCAGTTTTCACTTGTTTTACTTAAGAGATCTTTTCCTCCTTCATAATAGGACATAATACGGCTTCCTAGACTTTTCCGGTTTCTCCAGCGACCACTGGCCAAGTTAATATCAGTTATCAGAGCTCCAAAAAGTAAGGAGGCTTATGCTGCAATTGGTGGTGGATCACCATTACGGAGGATAACTGATGAACAGGTTTGTAATTTGATTTAGTAGTGTTCCTTTTTCTTTTCCTGGGATATATTTTTTTCGCTATCACAATGGCATAGTGATTTTTTCAATATATCCGAACTACAATTTAGTGGGGTTTTATGTAATGGGAATAACAAACTGTCGTATGTCTTTCTTCCCATGTTTCATTTAGAAAAAAGCTGCTGCTGACAAGCTGACTCAATGAAAAAAAATTTCAGGCACTAGCACTGAAACTGGCCCTCAATGACAAGGCTTTGCATGCCAATGTATATGTTGGTATGCGGTACTGGCACCCTTTCACTGAGGAGGCTCTTCATCAGGTTTGTAATTAAACTTTACTGCTACCCCGCAACAACTTGCTCAGTGCTTGATACACCACGCCTTCAATCTGTAGTTGTCTGCTGTACCTCTTATTATTTTGTAGTTGCTTTCTTTGACGCAGTAGTTGTTCAAACCTGCAGCTATGCATCCTTGTCATTGTTATAGTCAAACCAAACTGCTGCTTGTTTCTCCATTTTTTTTTTGTCAAATTTCACACACTTTGCAGAGCTTCAGTGGCTTAGAGACAAATGAACTATAACATTATGCAAATTACTATCCTAGAAATATTAACGGCATATAAATTATAACATTATGCAAACTACCATACTAGAAATATTAACAGCTTGATTTTGTCCTCAATCTGCATATATTTTATTTGTACAATTAGAAGAACAGTAATGCTATTTGGAGAATGTGGAGTGCTTCTTGCTTGAAATGTGCTTGTTTTGTTTGTGTACTCTTGACTTTCATGGCTAATTCTATGTTCTACACTGACTACTTATCCATATAATTACAGATAAAGAAGGATAAAATAACAAAGCTTGTTGTGCTGCCACTTTATCCTCAATTCTCTATATCCACTAGTGGTTCTAGTATCCGTGTTCTACAGAGCATCATCAGGTAGAGAGTAATTTCTATTTCATTTCTATGACACCTCTGAATTCTCAGCTAAAGCAAATATGATGAATTATTTTTGAATAAAGCTTACTGGACATTAATCACATTGCAGGGAAGATGCTTATTTTGCAAGCTTGCCAATTTCTATTATCGAGTCATGGTATCAACGTGAAGGTTATGTCAAATCAATGGCTGACTTGATAGAAAATGAGCTGCTAAGTTTTTCTAAGCCTGAGGAGGTAATTTCTATTGACTATTAATTGTTTGATTTATGCTAAAAGTGCTTTTTCTGAGTTTTCTCTACTGTTAATTATTCCACATGGTATGGTGATTTCCCTTGTAGTTTCATATGTGTCATGTCTACCACCACATCTTTGTTCCAGTTTACTTAGAATTTGTATTGTTATATCTTGCTAAGCTGCATAACTAATGGAGTCGAGATGTAGAGCAATGGAAGTTGCTTGTTAAACCAACAAGCCCTTTTTTTTTATTTTTTTGGGTGGGGCGTCAGGGTTGTAAGCAACAGCTAAGGATGATGGCATGGTGCCATGGTGGTGTCTGTGCCCTTCTCTTTTTTCATTTCTTATTTCATCTAGTTGGCGTTGATAATAAAGACCACCAAACATGCTTTTGGCGAGCCTTTGGCATGATGAGACAAAGTTAACTTGAGTAGACACTCAGAGAAGAAACACAATTTGTGGATCCAAAACTAAGCATAAAGGTCATATTAGAATTAGGCACTGTTGTTGCCGTCAACTGTTTTTTACAATGGATACAATAAACTACAGATTCATTCGGGGATAGTTGGAAAAATAAGTTTGTGACCATGGCTAAAATTTATGCCTTACCTAAATGGATTTTAAAAGATATAGTTTTTTGCTTTAAGGATTAGTGCACTGCAGTAATTGATGTTCCTTTACTCCATATTCATTATAATTGGTTTAGTTACCAGAGAAGCTAAGCTATTTTTCTTGATACTTTTGTGTTGGACATGTCTCATGTTGTCATTTAAATCTTCTGTTTCCCTTTGCTTATGATGGTAGGTTATGATATTCTTTAGCGCACATGGAGTTCCACTTAGCTATGTTCAGGATGCAGGAGATCCATACAAAGATCAGATGGAGGAGTGTATCTCCTTGATCATGGCTGAGTTGAAATATAGAGGACTTGTTAACCAGCACACTCTTGCTTATCAGGTACAGGGTTTTACGAATGCTCCAAATTTATTGTGCGTCTTTGACTAAAACCTCCATGTTCATTATGGGGGACCCTTCTGTTTCATTGACTTGCATTGCTTGATCCTGTAGTTTCCAGAATAGTTTATCATTTTCCTGAACTCCTTGCAGAGCCGAGTTGGGCCTGTTCAGTGGTTAAAGCCTTACACTGATGAAGTGATTGTCGAGCTTGGTCAGAAAGGTGTAAAGAGCCTTCTCACAGTCCCTGTAAGGTAACTTCTCATTGTGTTATCAGCCTGTGAATCCTTTTCAGATTGAGCTGAATTCAATCACTGTTTTAGCAACATTTCATATTGTTAGTGGATTCCTAGTAACAGCCCTTTACTACAGCATTGCATAATTGTAAGTTTCTGGTGGCAAATTTTGGCTTTTATGACCTGCCCCATGGTATACATATGCTAAACTATACAGTTAAGAATAAATGTTGAAAATATTTATATATTAAATAATTTGGGACACTTTCATAAGCTAAAACAACTTATATTGTTTGTTTTGCTAGAATAAACAAGAAGCATCTTTTGTTCATGATTATGTCTAGATTGATTAAGGAATTGTTGAGCAGTTGCTTCGTTTTCCTGGATGACCATTTTAAATCATCATAAACTCCTGCCTTAACAAGAAGCAATATCCTACCTTGAGGGTTCATGCTCTTGCTCAAACTAGGTCTCCATTGCCATCTTTTGAGATCAAGCCTATTCTATCCATCGATACTTGGGTTTCTAGGAGGAATTCATGTGCTAAGTTGTCGTAGATGATTTAACTGATGGTGTGGGCTATATTGGTGAAGGATGTTTAACTGGCATGCACTTGTTTTTTGTGTTTTTCACTGACCACAATTTGGATTTTTCCTGTGCCATCATCTTCCCAGCTTTGTGAGCGAACATATTGAAACTCTGGAAGAGATTGATATGGAGTACAAGCACTTGGCTCTGCAGTCAGGCATTGAGAACTGGGGCAGGGTACCAGCTCTGGGTTGCACTTCTTCCTTCATCTCAGATCTTGCAGATGCCGTTATAGAAGCCCTCCCATCTGCTTCTGTAGCAAATGCAAAGAGAACATCCTCAGAAACCGAGACTGAGACAGATCCTGTTCAATATGCCATCAGCTTGTTTTTCGGGTCAATCTTTGCATTTGTGCTATTGCTGTCACCTAGAGTGATTTCCGCGTTTAGGAATTTCCTCGTCTAATATATTTTTTGGTCAAGACGAAGGTTTTCTGGTCAACTTGAATAATCTGAATCTGAATACATGCAAGTGATAATGATGGCCTGAAAGCAATTTTGTAAGGATGATAGTCTTGCCTTTGGCTGTCATTCTCTGCTTATGTCAATGGCAAAGTGAATCAGTACTCTTGTTCTATTCTTGATGTAAATCATCACCTCACAGTATGATAATTTTCCGTTTCGACAGATATCATGTAAGAAAGACCATCATTAGATGGATTAAGAAACTGTGTATTGTTCAGGCTTTTGCATCTGAAAGATCAGTAATGTCTAGTCTAGCATTTGCATCCCTGCAGCCTGTGATAAGATTATTATAATGTAACAAACAGAAAGATCTGTTGGTGAAGCGAAATATACGAACTACAGGAAAGCGAATGCTTCTTTTGCGTTGCACAGATTGGAGCATGGAGGTTAAAAATGCAGCTTGTTGCTGAGGCTGCTGCTGAACCAGCAAGCCGTGGGAATGTCTCCTGACAACATTCTGCATTGCATGACTCATTTGAACTTCTACTCTGGACGAGCTAATGAATATGGAGGATGGTGGAAACAAAAGTCACTGTTGTGTTGGCATGAAGTCGGAAATGCTAAATCTGCACAAATATGATGTGATGAATGAAGAATCATACATCATATGCTACGATCATGCAACAAATAGAGTTGTAACTTAAGAAGGATCTAGGGTCACCAGATGATGTCTACTGTTTGAAGGCTATCCTCAACGCTGTGACATGCTCAATTAGAAGATTTATTATGTAACTTATTTCCTTTCATTGTAATTTATGTTTTTAGAGAATTTTTTTTCCCTCCTTGTAAGTTTACATTTACTTAAAACTCGTTATAAACTTCTGCACTTAATTTATGGGGGAACTACTAATTTTTGGTGAATGGACGTAATCAACCCGATTCCCAATATTTTCGCGAATCACACATCACGGTCAGTTCCACCGTTTTCCTTGCCGTGTCCGACCAATTCGGGTGCGGTCCGACCCCGAGTCAATCTACAGAACCGAAAGGTCCAAATAATGAACTCATATGCACCGCACGATCGGCGTAAAAGGGCAAGAATCAACGGTGCGGATAGAAAGAACGCGACCAGGGTGGGACGGCACATCGTAGCCTCCCGTGCCGGACCCACACCGGGGTACCCCGTCGCCGCGCACCTCTTTATATGTCGATCGATCTTTGGGTAGCGCCTGTCTCGTTTCTTCTCTCGATCGCCGACTCCTACTCTTTTGGTCCGTCTGTCGCGCCCAAGAAAACCCTCCTCTCCTCTCTCCCATTACCCTTCCTCCTCCTCCTCCACCGCCGCCGCCCTGCGATTCGAGGACAGCAGTTGCGATTCGTCGAGCATGCCGACTGGTAGGAATACTTGCCTGCCTCGATCAGCTTTACTCCCGATTTGTCACCGGAGATTGTCGAGTGATTCGATCTCCATGAACAACGATGAGATTTCGTAAAAGCTTAGTTCATTTCTCAATTTGTTCGTTGCCTGTGTTGATTTTTCTTCTTTGACGAATGTCCTGCAGAGTTAGGTTTTAGTATTGTTTCTTTCGATTCGGTTGCTTTAGCCATGGTTTTTCTTGGAATTTACCGTGGTCTCGAATCGATATATATATATATATATATATTAATGTATGTATATTCTTAATGTATTTGTCGTGCCTGGCCACCCAAAAAGTTGATAATTTCCGCATCGTGCTTGGATATGGATTAGGACAAATAATATTCTACATTTCACTCGTTTTAGCTTCGGTTTTGCATGCTTATCGTAATTGAAATGAACGAGAATAAGTTTGTCGTTTGAGGCATCAAAAGTCCTGGATTTTTGATCAGTTCGGATGGTATGTGGTTTGCTGTACCAAAATATAGTGATAGAGATCGTGAAGAGGTGGCATGCGTTTGTAATTGATCATCATATTGTATAATATTACCTATTACAAGTCATGATGTGCAAACTGTTTGAATCCCAATTTCCCTAGGCGTTTTGTTCTATACTGATATTTAACCATATGTTGAAGCATGCTGTGATGTTTCTAAAGGTGTTGCATTTCCTTGTCTTGCCAAAAGATCCTTTTGTATTTTAAACCTTTAAAATAATTACATCATCCCAAAAACACATGTGTTATCTTCAGAATATGATAAAAACTGAAAAACAACTTGTTTATGCCATGGGTCATTAATCAGTTTCAAGGAAATTTCTTTGCCTACTGTGAGTAGTACATTTAAGAGTGATTCTTTTATCTTGTATGACCAGGTTCTCAGCTCATTTGAGTATCTGTTATGTTTATAAACTTTATTTGTGTAGTAATTGTGTTTGCTATCATCATCAAGAATGTTCTATTTTGGTCTTCCAAATGAAAAAAAAAGTACTGACCATCTTGTGTCTTATATCTGTTGGTTATGTTGTCATACAAATGGTTATATTGGTCCTTAATTCCTGTGGTGCAAATTAAATGTCATTTCTAATTGAAATGTTCTCTTTTTTCTGATTTACAATTTAATGCCAACTAATTTAATTGTTTCCTAATTTACAATTTGTGATAGTGTATTGTGGAGTATTTATGATGCTTTTTGTCATACAGTTAGTGTCAAATGGCAAAAAGAAGTCTTTCCAGCTGTGGAAATTGACACCAGCCAGCCGCCTCTTGTATTTAAATGTCAATTGTATGCTTTGACTGGTGTACCCCCTGAGCGGCAAAAAATTATGGTCAAGGGTGGTCTTTTGAAGGTATATGAACTTCCATTTTATGAAGATTTATTATCCTTTTTGTTCTTGTCATGCAACTTTTTAAGAATTTTATCCCAGAGTTAGAGTTCTGAGTTCGTAAAGACTACTTTTCTTTCATGTAGGATGATGCAGATTGGGCAACTCTAGGTGTTAAAGAGGTGTTCTTTTCTTGACTTCTGATGTTCTTTTTATATCTTATGAATACAATATATGAAGATTGTAATTTTTCAACAGGGGCAAAAGTTGATGATGATGGGCACAGCAGATGAGATAGTGAAAGCTCCAGAGAAAGGTCCCGTATTTGTGGAGGATTTGCCAGAAGAAGAACAAGTAGCAGCTGTGGTGAGGCTTTACCTTATCATTTATAATTATAAAGATCATGCAGTTTGCTATGATGCGTCAGGAATTGTGTGGGGTTTTTAGAGTTCCAAAATTGACATCACCTTGCATGATGCTTATACATGTAACATATACGAGGTTTGAATCAGTTTTGTGTTCAGCATTAGGAGTTGAAATAGAGAGTGTAACAGATGGACTGGCGTCTGCTAATTGAGTGCATCAATAGGAAATAGCTGGAACCTAGTGGGAATTACCATAAGGGGCTGGATTTGTCAAGATTTTTGTTAGATTTGTTAGGTCTGAGTTGAAGCTGACTAACCAATCAATACAGACCCAGATCTGAATCAGCCATATGATTGGATAATTCTGATACGGCTAAGCCATAAGTATGTAAAACTATGGACTAGAAGGTTGGCATTTTGATACCCTTTCTTGAGCAATATATATATAATGTTGGATTAAGTGATTAACATTGATTTGACTTTGAATAGGTCAGATTTCAAAATTGCAGAAGTTACTAAGAGACTTTACATGTAAGGCAATTGTGGTTTTTTGTGGGCTTTGGTTTTAGGGTCTAGTTGAATAAAGAGTGTTGGAGAGGAGAGAACAAAATTGGTGAGAAGTGGCTTATCCTGATTTTGGTTGAAATAAGTAGGAGCCTTCTTAATTTTTTTTTTTCCAAAGTCTGAGATCTGGAAGGAAGTAGCGACAAGTGAACTGCCAAGGTTCATTTTCTCTGTTTTCCCTTCTATTCCCTAAATCCAAACAGAGGAACAGAGAGTATGCTTCTTTCTATGTTTATCCTTCTCTCCCCTTTTTTTTTACTTCTCTTCTCCCCTTAAATTATTAGCCAAACAGAGCATTAAATTCTCTTTTCTTCATGTGTCTGCTGTGCCAATGGTATCCAGGATATCAGTTCTGACATGTGACTGACAAGTGATTAGGACAGACAACACAATGCATATTCCATGCCATGTAGATCAGTGACTAGCACTCATTGTTGTTTATGTAATGTTGAATTCACTGTTATGTTTCTTAAACAACCAACTATATTAGACCCAGTGATGGCACTTTGACAAATGAAAAGTGTCAATTCTTGTGAATGTTCTGTGTTTTCTAAAAGCCTAAGATGCTACTTACTTCCTTATTCTTTTCCATGTCTTTTGCCTGCAATGTTTATTGAAGTGGACAGGTAGGCATATTCCTCAAATATTTTTTCTAGATTTTGGCATAATCATTTTTTGATTATGAAATCATCATTCAGTAGGTGTTGGGTTCTCTTACCATGTTTGTTAACGTTTGAAATAGTGGCTAACCTATATGCCAACAGGGTCACAGTGCTGGTCTATATAATTTGGGAAACACGTGTTACATGAACTCTACATTGCAATGTCTTCATTCGGTTCCGGAGTTGAAGTCAGCGCTGTTGAGGTGAATGTGATTGAATCCTTGTTCTGATTTATATGATTAATTAGTAGGTGCTAATCAGGGTGCATCGTAATGGTTTCCCAAATGACAACTTTGTGTAACATATTCTTGATTTTGTTGTTCACAAGCAGTTATACCAACTCAGGAAGAAATAACGAGCTAGATCAGTACTCACACCTTCTGACCGTTGCAACTCGAGATCTTTTTAGCGAACTTGATAGAAATGTGAGGCCTGTTGCACCATTACAGTTTTTGTCGGTTGGTTCTCTAAACCTCTTGAAGTTCTCAAGATTGATCATTATATTTTTGGAGTTGACTTTGTTTCGCTAACGTTCTTTCTTTGACCTTATGGATCCTTTGCAGTTACATGTGAATTTAAAACATGGTTGTTTGCTTGTTCTGTTAGCTCTGTTAGCTAGCTGTGTTAGTTATAATTGGTTTAATTGTCAATTGCCTGATAGGACTTGCTTATAGACAGGTAGATTAATAAGGTGCTAAAGAGTTCTGTTGACTGTAGTTCCTGTTGGGGGGAGATATAGAACTTTCACATTTTTAAAATAATTATGACCAGGTTTTTTAGTTGATGTGTTCTCATCCATATATAAACATAAAAGATGCAATTGATGCTTGGGAGATGCTTTTTATCAACCAACAAAACTGTAGGATGGGCATGTCGGACTAAAGGTACAAACATACAGTAAAATGACTGACTATTCATAGAATATCAATCAGCATTGAAAATACATTTATTTCTAGTAGCTTAAGTATAATCACCATGGATTAGTCATCTCATGTTATATTGACCGAAATTAGCCTGATTAAATTAAATAAGAATGTAAGTAATTTTGCAAAATACATCTGAATTCTTAACCTTTTGGAGATGATATCAGAAGAGGTGAGACTTCCGTTCATGCATGGTCATAGAGCAAATGTCATTGGTTGTGGTTTAACAGGAAGGAAGGCCTCTATCTCCTATTATTTCTGAGGCAACTTGGCGACACTTTCTTCTTTATGAAGGAAGTGCGGCTGGTGTACCAAGGAGGAGCTCCATTTTGGGTTTACCTGTCTCACCCATTGGAAGGTAGCAAATGAATCCAAGTGTAGCCAACTTCTGAATCGTTGCTATCTCCAATCACAAGGCAGGTGGGCGAGCAGGTTAGCTAAAAATGGATAGGAAATATATATATAGTTAAAGAGATGGATCCCTAGATTGTTCTTTAATTTAAAGTATGCAATTATTATATAGCCATGTAGTTACTAGTCATCAAGTCTTCTTATCACTCATTGACATTATGTTTGAGAGGATCTGCACAATGAATAGATGAAGGAAATGACTGAAGGAAGAAGAAAAATACAATAAAGCGATATAAAATGGCAATCAAGAACTAGTGAGTTTATTTGTGCTTCTAATGAAATTATGCATAGATAAGCTATGGATAAAGAACATCGTGGTCCTTGATATTTACATTAACAGTTCTGATGCTGTATCAAGTTGATAAGAACATCTCCTCTTGAGGGATGTCCTAGATTGGAAGTAGCATGATAGAAAAAAAAGTCAAATATGATATTTGAATAACTGAATTCATTTATGAAAATGTCAAATATATGTTTATGTAATATACAAATACATATATGCAGGTTGGCTTTTGTCATAATGTCGATATGCGTACTTGGGTTATTTTGTTTTATTTGAGTTTAATTGCTTTTGATAACTTAAGTATATCTTTTGATTGCTTTCTAAAGTTAATTTTACTACTATAAGAGCTAAGGTAGATTGAAATGATTTAAAGCATAGTAGAAATAATCAAGGTTCACTAAATCGTATCGTACTGACGTACCGAGCTCAATTCAGTATGGTACGGTACGCTGGTATCCAGTAGTACGCCTAGGTATACCACTCGATATATATATATATATATATATATATATAATAAAAAAAGAACGATGTCGCCTCGTTCCTTCTCCCCACGTGGGGAGACGTTTCTTCTCCCTGCCGGGGAGAAGAAATCGCGGTGGGCGACAGATCGTGCGGGCGAAGAAATCACCCGCAGGCGATGGATCGGGATCAGGAGAGCAGCGTTAGACTCCATGTTCTCTCTTTTATTCTCCCTCTTCTTTCTTTCTCAGCTGATACCGCCCGTAATCGGCCATCAGTCGTTGAAATCGATCGTTACCGCTCGACAGCGGTCGACAATGGTCGAAATCAATTGTTACCGGTTGATTTCGAGTGGTAATGGGGCGGAAACAGCCCAGGCGGTACCGCCTGGTAGCGGGCGGTCCACATTTCGGTCAGCAGGCGGACTGGTACATACCGCCCATATCGGGTGGTACGATTTGAAACGTCGAACCTTGGAAACAATCCTTAGTATCTGATTAGAAGGGATTAAATTGACTTGCTTTTGTCATTGACCTGGGTTTTCACCCATTTTGTAGGCTATCACTGTGTGACAACTATGGTGCATTAAATCCTTGTATGTTCCCAACCAAGATAGAAAAATGGTCATAATATAGGCTTAATTGTTACTTTTATAATTATTATTTTATTTAGAGAAGTCTCATCAGTTGAATTTGATATTATCTTTTCCTTGCAGATTATGTAGAAAATAATGGAGTTATTAGATGTTTCACTAAAACATTAATTTCTTTATTATGTCTTTTGGAACAGATTTTACGTAAAAAGTATCCTCAGTTTGCTCAGCAGCATAATGGTGGTTATATGCAACAGGTTTTTATTTTCAGTTTTATGTTTTTATATGTTTTCTTAGATTTGGTTTGCATCTCCTTAATGATGAATGTTGGAAATGTTGTTCTGTTCCTTATTGCAGGATGCTGAAGAATGTTGGACCCAGCTTATGTACACACTTTCTCAATCGCTTAGATCATCAGATTCCAGGTGCTTTCTTTCATTTGGTTTTAGGCCTCTTAGCAGTAGTTCAATTCTATTTTCCTTCATATCTTGTTTATCGGATATCAAAGAAGTTCTCTATTTGGAACTAATAATTCCCGGACCACGAAAATCTGATGCATTCCTAGTATATGATATTCAACAATGATGTTACTCTTTTGGAAGAAAATCTATTACTTCTAGAACCTTTAGAATCACTGCTAGGTTTTTGTTTTCTAGAAAATATTAATGAATTCAAGATCATGCTCCATTCTTACAATAGACAATAAATGGTTGATTACAAGGATCACTTCTAGGAAATTAATGTAAACATTTTTTATATTCAGACAAAGGAGAGAGGTAGAGAGTGGACCAAAAACGAGAAAGAAAGAGGTGCCTTTTTGCTGAGAGAGAACAATCGCTACTATCAGCATACAAGAAGCTGAATATAAGTAAATTGTAAATCACCATTTATATGTTGGACTTTTACCCCACATGAGGCTAAGTGGATGATTCAAGGCTTGTGTAAACCACATATGTCTACATACACAACTTTTCTGTTGTTCATAAATATTAAAGATACCAAGTTCCTACATAGTTCTGTTCCTACTAGTGAAATGCTGACCTAGGGTAGAAGAGGGGTTTAGGCATCAGCCATTTCTTTTCTTTCCTCCTATTTCTTTGTCTTGTGGTTGGCTTTCCTGACTCATTCAGCAAACAATACTGATGTTGCCAGAAACTCATGACAATGCTTGGCATCATAATCTAATTAGTACCTTAAATACAACCCTAGTAAGAAATACAATTCCAAATAAGACTAGATACTCTTTAAAGTAACCACCACAGATAGGACAAAATTTCATCAATTAATATAAAAAAATTAGGAAACACATGACTTAAGACTGTTGTCTCATGTAGATGCTACCTAGAGTCATCCTAGGCTATAATTGAATTGCCTCGTATGATATCTGCAGTTTACATTAAAATTGTCTTATTTGCTTATTAGTCAAGACCATGTTTTTTTATTCATCTTATTCATTGTCTTCTTTTTTAGAATATTCTTGTTTGCTTTCTTTGATCACTCTTTATTCAGTGGCCCTTGTATTTCCTTGTATTTGTGCAATAAAATATATGACACTAAATTGATAATAGACAGCGTGCTACTACAATAATAGTTTTTTCGATACCACCACATTAGCTGGCTACTGTAGTATGCAAGCATCCATTGGCCCATCCTTGAATAATCAATCAAAGTCATTTTGAACAGAATGTTTTTACTAGAATAGTCCTCTGGTGACTATTATCTCTGTGTTAGAGCTTTTAGTCCTTCATGGAAAAACCTAATATTTTCTTTTTTGACGTTTTAGTCCTTTCGTAACTGTCATCTCTGTTTGATCTCTTTTTCTTGAGTATTTAAACTCTCATTCTTAATTTGTCAAAACTCTATAAGACAAAAAATATCGGCTAGTTTTTTTAGCATAACTAAAGCTGCTAGCACCTACTTTTCTCTAGATGTCAGTTTCTTCTTGAACTAATTCAACGAAGAGATAAGGAAATGTGGAAAGACCTTATGCCCATTCTAATCCATTGGCAGTGTTTTTAGTTCTGTTGATTGATTGAGCCCTTACATACCATGCTACCATCAATGGGTTGGCAGTGAAAGCAACATGCCATGCTACTGTCAATGGGTTGGCAGTGTAAGCAACATGCCATGCTGGCACATGCTTACTGAAGTTAATGAGCTCATTTGTGATCATGATGGTGCAAACTACACTGCATCCTGCGTCATCTTCTGGAAGACAGCAGAAAATTATTTATGCATTAGTATGTGCCCTTTTCTATGCTTGCAGCCATTCACATTTCATGCATTGCATTTCACAATGAATCTTCTTGCATAGTATTGTGGAAAACTTTTTAACACTAGGAACGTGGTCATTAACCTGCAACTACCTCACGGAATTTGTAATTTTTTTTTAAATCTTGTGTTGATGAAGCTCTCAGAATTCTGCCAGGTATTCACAGTCAATCAACATTTTAGGCTCTTTTGTTGTTTGCCATTGTAGTTTGTTTTTCTTTTTTGTCTAAAATTTTGTATGTAATCATGTAATTTGATTTCGTGATCTGAACATGTGTATCTTCTCACTAATACTATTCAGCGAAGCATCTGCGGCAGTGAAGGCACTCTTTGGTGTTGGCCTTGTCAACAGGTACAAATACACGTTGCTTCAGCATTATCATTGTTGATTATTTGACATTGGAATTACTGTTTGGGCATATTGGGTTGGGTTATATTTCATAACCCTAACTCAAGTTTTACAATGTTTCCCATTAGCTGATCTGGTGCCCTGAGTCCAACCCAAATGAATCTCAGGCGGAGATTGTATCTCGGTTTGGTCTATCTAGATCATTTCTTCCTTATGCATCATAATATCTAGATCATTTCTTCCTTATGCATCATAATTATATCTGACCAGTGCAAATTTAGTTGTAATATTCGTAGTACCAAATTTCTGCCCCGCAGATATACTGTTTTTATTTTAAAAAACTAGCTTTAATTTGGAATGAGGCAAAAGTTACAATAGATTATTATATGCTGTCCATGTATATATATTGACATGCCTCAGACTCTAGTATTGGTTTCATTGAGGGGAAGTGGATGAGAGTGAGAAGAAATAGACAGAGAACATGACAGGGAGGGGTGGGGATGAAGGCTACCTGTGAAAAGTAGTAAGTTAGAGGAAAATCATGCATCATGAAGGAGGCGGAGATGGAAAGCTCACTGGCAGATATTAGATTTTCAGCGGTTGGGAGGGTGCACATTGATCTTTTTGACAGATTAGGGATAAGGTTTATGGAGGCTAAAGTTAAGAGGCTATGTTCACTACTTAATCTGATAGGTACATACGACTAATAACCTGGATGGACATGCCCTAGATCATGTAGCCAAAATATATATCCCCAAGTTAGTAGCTGTAAGCCTATCAAGGATTTTAGACCAACCTAATGCCCATCCCACCATCCATACTCAGTGTGGGACTAATTAAGCCGTTACAGTTTCCACCTGTGGGGTTGATTTCCTCATAAACAATGCTATTGGCTATTGGCTATTATATACACCAGGTCTGTTTATCCAAAACAGGAGCATGAGCTAAATCCAGATTCTTATTGAAAATTGCTTTTTACCCACCTGATTGATTATACAGTCAGAAACCCACCGCCTTGACTGGTTCTAAGCTAAAATTGTTCTTTCCATCAGCATCCAACCCTTTGACTTGGTCAAACTACCATCTCAACATCATCCAATCAATTAAGTTTAAAAATATTAAACTTGGCTGCGTTTGACTGGGTGTTGTCAATGTAACTGGGATGTACTTCTCATTTGAGTCTAACATTTAAGTGAGGTAAGGGGATCCCTACCACATTCTGAACCATGCTCATAAAAGCTCATTTCAAGCCCCTTGAAAATTTATGATGGGCTTAAGTTTGGCTTGGTCTAGTCCATGCATGTCCCAAACCTACAATGATATTGTTATCGTGGTTAAAATGATTTTAATTTAATTACAGTCGTGATGGGCTAGCATGGGACTTTTTTTTTGTTTCACAAATAACCTCATTGCTAGATATTACCTTGCTGATTTAACTAGATATGCATGATTTTTCACATGTACAGTTGTACATTTCAATAAACAGCTCATGTTTTTTCGTAAATTGTGTTGTCTTCAGTGACTTGTTGTCTAGTTTCCTTTAGAGGATAGAAAAAGAAGCCTCTTATATTAATGAGAGTGAATTTTAAGAAAAATTATGCAAGTTCAAAATGAAAGGTGAATTCTACACCTCTGTTTTTTTTATCATAACTCACTTGATTTATGGAGAAAGATGCTTTCAAATCTTTGTTTCCTTGCTGAAAAATTTAAAATAAGCTTTGAACAAATGAAATGGTAGATATTTTTATAATTTGCTCATGCAAGCGCATATGAGAGTGTTTAATATTATTGAAAAATTTAACTAAATTTAGAAATAATGAAGCAATTGTGAAATAAAAATTTTGATTGTAGCAAGGGTTCCTAGTAGGCTTAATGTCATATCAAATGGTGTCTTCTAGATTCACTTGCAATCCTACTAATCTTGGTCCTTGCCATAGGAGAAACAAATTAAATGATTGATCCATAATTCGGTTTTTCATTGATAGAAAATTTAATCTTTCTTCATTGCTTGATTTACAACAACTTTAAATGATGTTTGAGTTTCAAGACTTAGGTTTATTAAATTATCCATTTATCAAAAATTCAATACACTTTACTGAAGAATATCATGAAATAATTGAAATTATCTAGTATGTTTTCTTTTGTTGATGATTCAAACCTGAAAATCAAAATCATTAATGAATTCTTACATTTTGACATGAGCATGCAAGGTCGAAAACTTTTGTACATTTATGTAGGTTTTGCAATATCGTACCATACCGCTCAGTATGGGGGTACGTACTGGTCCAATAGAGGATCGATATGCTTGGTATAGCTCGGTACCTTAGTATACCATGTGTCAGTACGCTTGGTACAACTCGATATAGCTCGATGCGTACCATACGATAGCTGATCGATATATCGGTACAGTATGGTATTTAGAACCTTGCATTTATCAAAATTCATCTTCTGAAGCTGGATTTGCCAAAATGTTATCCAGTGATTGTTGGTACAAACAGATGACTAGAATGCCAGCCCAGGACATGATATATGGGTTGCATCATGCCAACAAGGAAGATATATGAGGTCATTACTTGGGTGGCAAATCCTGATTAGAATAATATTTGCACCAATGCATTCTTGTATATGTTGTATACAATATATTTAATACAAAGAAGATAGTTAACGTAGCAATCCTGAGTTGGACTTTGTGTCTGAGGTGTTCTCGTTTCCAAAGTATTTCTTTTCTGTTGGTCTCATACTAGTGAACTTTGATGTACAGCAAATGGACGGTTGAATGCATGTTTCCCACTTTTGTGGGGTCCGGTGTGGAACATCCATCTTTAAATTAAAATGCCATTTTGGTTATTATGTGCATATTTCACTGGATTTTGATGAGGAATTGTTTGACATTTTATTATCTATTCCAGGGTCTATTGTGCAGAAAGCAGTGAAGAAACCTTTGAGAATGAATCGGTTTATGCACTAAAATGCCATATCTCACAGGATATCAACCACTTGCATGAGGGGCTCAAACGTGTAAGTGTCATTAATCACAAGCTTTTTTAGAAATTTATAACATATTTTATAGCTATACCCAGTAAAAGCCAAATTCTAGAATATATATTTAGTTAGGTGTCTATGTTTGTATTGGATGTTCGTTGTCTAATGTTCACAGTGATATTTTTTTCACTTCAGGGCCTAAAGTCAGAACTAGAGAAGATGTCTACTTCTTTGGGACGAAGTGCAGTTTTTTCAAAAGAATCACGCATTAGTGAATTGCCCAGGTAAGACTAGTTTTTTCATTTTTTCTTTGTTTCTTTTATAAAACGTTAAAGTGGGTTTTTCTTCTAAAAATAGTTTGAAATTTTTTTCTCGAAATGGTTATTTCTTTGATTTCCTTCTCTGGGGCTTGATTGTTCATTATTTTGAAGATAGTTCTTATTTGATTTCCTTCTCAGGTATCTGACTGTTCAGTTTGTTCGTTTCTTCTGGAAAAGGGAGTCTAACCAGAAGGCAAAAATATTGCGGGTACGTTAGTTTTATACTTTATTATGCATCTTTGGAGTACCACTTTCCATTGTAAATTTTATAGGTGAATTCATGTGATATTCTTTTTTTCTTTGGTGTATGTTTGTTAAATGATTTGAATCTGGTAATAGCTATCAAGAATTTCAATGGTCCTTACCATGGACATGGAAGCTTATTTTGTTTCCCCTTTTTTTTCAGAAAGTGGATTATCCTTTGGAACTTGATGTTTATGAGTTGTGTTCAGATGAACTTCGTCAAAAGCTTCAAACTCCTCGTCAGGTTTTGCCCACCTTTTTTTTGTGCCCATCAAGTTGAGGGAAAAGTACAATATTTTACTGATATTCTTATGATGTACCCCTTATGCCTTGCCTTTGCTCAATTGACATGGATAAGACACTACGAGAGTTAGAAAATGTCAAGCTTGGATTAAAAGTAGAAGACAAGAAGAAGGAAAATGAAGTCAACATGCCTACATCAGAGGTATGTAAATCAAGACAGCCCTCTTTCTTTTAGATAAACAATGATTAGGTGAGCCCATTAATCATTGAACATATATAAATTGCATATCCATTGTTGATTAGAGCTGCGGTTCTTTTGGTATTGAATAGTAAATATAAAGGTTGGAATCTATTGTCATTGAACCCACCGTGTTGGAGGATTGGCCAAGCGGTAACAAGGTGCTAATTAGGCTTAGCAGCTTCTCAACTGATACTAAAATTGGATATGATTCCCACCTTATAGATTTTAAAATAGTAGTCTTATCAGCATTTAGGCAGTAATGCTAAGGCATTCTGAGAAATGATACAGTGTAAAGAACTCATTTTAGTATCATGGGTATTTATGAAGAGGCTGGTTTATTGTAAATATGTGCTAAAATAAGTTGCTTCACTTGCTTAACTCTATTATCTTTTTTCTTTGTGTTCTTGAATGTTCTGCAGGGGTCATCTAATGATAGTACTGAACCATCTAGCATGGATCTTGACAAAGGTAATTGATAGTTATCTTTGATGTATGAAGGTCCCTGTAGAGTTTAACAAAAGTTAGTGTAGTCGGATATCACTCTCCATCACAATGGTCTTGCATCTCAATTATTTGCTTGCAGCTCGAAGGCATTAATTTATAATAGTACGATGTTTCTTGTGTTTTCTGTATTTCCCAATTGCCATCTTAATCATGCTTCTCAACGCATTTCATTGTCAACAATTTAAGCCTACACATATTGTGTACCGCATTATGATTTTCATAAGTAATAACTTTGCCATAGCACCCCTAAAATTAATGCCATGTGCAGTCCTGTGCCTTATTTATGATTGATAACATCCTTCATGACTATCTCAAAAGTTTATAATCGTTGACATATCATTTGCCTCTGAAGTTGCATCAGATGAACTAGTATTCTTTCTTTCTCTGATGACCAAGGGTATAGTTGTTGGTCAACCCGATCAACCCAGTTCAATGTTTGGCTTTGAGAGTTCTGTCCAAGTCTGAAATCATGCACTATATAATCTATTGCTAAGCATTCCATGTATGATGGCTGTCATGTTATCACCTGGCGTCTGTCTAGTTTGAACTTCATGTTGATTCAATGTTCAATTCCTTTTGGTGTAACTGGAAGTGAGTCCAAACCCTAGAATTTGCCATCTACTCAGATTTTGACTTGGGATCAATACAGGCTGACTTGCATCTGACTTGGGCCTGACATGTATGATTCTGTCCTTAGTTTGGCCCATTTAATGGTCTAATTGCATTTCTAGTTTGGTTCTTTTACAATCCCCTTCTTTCCAATCAATATTATGGTGTCTGGATTCAGCATCATCAAACTTCAGTGAAATCTCATATACATAGCACATCACATACTGTGTTCAGATGGATATATGGGTATATTGGAATCATGATTTGTGTTGGTTCATTAGGTGCATCAATTTTTCATAAGTTTTTTTAATTTCATTTTTTTTTGGGTGGGGGGTGTGTTTATGACAATTTTGTGGTCGGGATGAACATACTGAGCATCCTTTTGCGGTAATGCAAAATTAAGAACATTCAGCGCATACTTATCATTTATCTGCAATGTGGTTGTTGTATACAACTGAATTTTAGACATGTTTACATAAGGTTCAATTAATCGTGCTTCTCCATGCATATGATTTAACAATGATCTCTACCTGTCTTTTTAGAGCTAGAGAGAGAGAGAGAGGTGCTAATCTTCCTACAATTATACTATCTTTTTGCCAAACACAAGTTGAGAAACTTCTTTATAGTTTTCACCATGGATCCTCTTTCTACCGAGCGAAGATCATGTCTGGTGCTCACTGATGTGGATCATAGCTCACATCCACTTATGCTCTACACCTGCACCCTAACACATCTGTGTATACAAGACCCTTGCGTATGAAGGATTGGCAACCAACAAGTTATACCTTTGACTTGACATTCTTTTTATCATGTTGTTGGCTTCATAGATTTCTTTTTCATTATTGTAATGCACGTTATAAATTCCAATTTGTTTTCCCTGCCCAACCTCCATACTTTTTATATTTATTCTCTGTCAATTTTCTGTCCTTTAGATTATGAGAGGTGCTTATCAGTGTTGCTTCCCTTGTAAAAAGCTAGACAAAGTGCTACCAAATTTACAGAGAACATTGTAACTATGCAACTAAATTTACTTAGAATATTAAAAGGAAGAGGAGGAGGAATGCTTTGCATGCATTTATTTGTTCTTTGCTGCTGCCTCATGTCTAAACCATGGGAAGACTAAAAAGACTCCACAGGTCATGGCTCCATCTGAAGATGATTCCCCTAATATCTCCTCAATGCTACACAGAATCAGCATAGTTTGTTCTTCCAGTTTGAGGAACTCGATAACTTCAGATTCATTAATCATTACATTAGTAAACACCACCAATCGATAAATTCACAAGATGCCTGGCTTTTATATGAACTATAAAATTACAGGGGATGATACCTACCAATTTAGATCAAAGTTGCTTATTTTCGATATTCTGATGTCCACAGCTGTATCTTCTGAAGAAAAGGAGCATTTAACTGGAATTTATGATTTGGTAGCTGTGCTTACTCACAAGGGAAGGAGTGCTGACTCTGGACACTATGTTGCCTGGGTGAAACAAGAAAATGGTCTGTCTAGTAGGCTTAAGAGATTCCTTTGCATGCACTTTGGTCATTCATTTCGTCTGAAAACTGCTGATGATGCAGGAAAATGGATTCAATATGATGATGACAATCCAATCCCACAAAGGGAAGAAGATATTACAAAACTATCTGGTGGTGGTAAGACACTTAAAAGAGAGAACTATTGATTTTTTTGTTTTGTTGGACTTTTGCTCAAATGAAGGGTAACATTTATGGCAGGTGATTGGCACATGGCATACATCTGCATGTATAAAGCCAGAGTGGTTTGACATATGGAACACAGAAAGATCAAAAAGACTTGTACTGTTAAATCTGGAGTACAGATGAGTTTTATTTGTTACGGGGCCTAAAATATCCTGGTTATTGTTTGGTAAATAGCTTCCTCAAATGTGCTACTTTCTCGATTTTTGGTGACTGTCTTCCCGAGTTGATCGAGTGCGATTTGCGTTTTATACATGGTCAAATTTCATTCTATGTCGCAGACAAGTTTTTATGATACGCTCGCATTTCTTTGATCATATATTATTTGCGGCATTGCTCCTGCGAGGGATTCATTTTATCTTTGATTTTAAGCACATAAGGCGTGACAAAGTAATTATGAGTTCAGTTAAAACATGCATAAAGATGAGGTTTAAATATTTTGGGCTGGTCTTGATACGATATTGGTATACGGCATTGTGTTACAATGCCCATGAAACACGTCCTGTCCTAATTTGCAGTTGCAAACAAGTGATGGCGTGCTACTTTTCCTTGTATCATATTGGAATTTAGATGTGTTCATGGTTGTTGCTCAAGTTTTGGGCGTTAAATTACTATATATATATATATATATATATATATATTCTGCCCATGAAGTTAAGGATGATTCGTTGACCATTTTAAAAGTAAATCAAACTAAATTTGTATAGAAGAAAAATATAAAAAAAACATACGACACTGAGATCGGCTGCAGACAGCTTCTTTGTGGTTTTTTCCTCTGAGAACTAACTTTAAAACGAAATCACAATCGAAACCCTATATTTCTTTGACGGCTGTTAAGTTCATTGTCGTTTGTTTATAAATAATTGGGATGTGAACGACACAGTTGGATTAAGAACGGGATCATCGGTGATGAGTGGTAAGTGATGAGCAGCTCATCGACATGTGTGTGTCCGGCGGTGCCGCTCTTTCGTCTTCGAGCGTCACTCGAGTCCTGAAGAAACAAGCACCGAGTCTCATTTGGCCGGGCCAAAGCCCAACTCGTACTAATCCCTGCGCCGGATGCGCAGCTTCCTGCTCTCTCTTTTGTCTCTCTCTTTCTCTCTCTCTCTTGTCCCCCCTTCCTCTCTCGCTTCGCCGTCTCTCGCTCCTCCTCCTCCTCCTCCTCTCCGTCTATTCCAAGAGGAAACGCATCCCAACACTGCTCTCTCCTTTCTTCTCTGCCATTGCAGGCATCTCCACTCCCACCAACCTTCTCTTCCGCAGCTTCCCCGGCAACCAAGTGTAATGGAGAAAACAAGATCGAGCCGGTTCCTATAGAGACGAACCCAAAAGAAGAGGTAGGAGAGGTGCAGATGGAAATCATCTCCTCATCCTTGATTCTTATTCTCGTTTTTATTCATGTTTTTTGGTCCCTTTGGTCCTTGTTTCTCTTCTGCGGGGGAGAGCCTCCTTTCCCTCTTTCCTCTCCGTCGAAGAATAGCTCGTCTCTTTTATTTCCTTTGGTTTGTTTGGTTGTCTTTGTTCTTCTATGGAAGAGTTTTTAGTGCTCTTTAAAAGTTTCTTCCTTGTTCACTTCGCATATCTCTTGTTTTTTCTTGGTTATACGAGGTAGCACCATCTGTTCTAGGATATTTTTTCCCTCTCTAATGCATAATGGAGTATATTTCCCCATTCTTATCTTTCATTTTTAATCCTTCTCCAACGAGTTTTGGGTTGATGGTTCAAGAAACCCACGCATGAGTGGTTCTGTAACCTAACATTTTCTTCTTGTTCTTGTTTTGCTTCGTCGGTTCCCTTTGTAGGTGGAGCAGTAGGACATCGTGCGATTCTTGATTTGGTGGATTCGAGTTCTTTTTCTATGGGCAGCGAGCAAGATGGGATTTTGAGCAGTAACAATGTGTCGGCTGGGGGCCTCGTGTGGGTTCGTCGCCCTAACGGGTCATGGTGGCCGGGCCGGGTTGTTGGTCTGGATGAGTTGCCAGCGAAATGTGTGCTTCCGCCGAGATCAGGGACTCCCATCAAGCTTCTTGGTAGAGAAGATGGGAGCATGTGAGTATCCTCATCTGTAGATCCCCTGCTTCTGCCTGTCTTAAGTGGCTTGAATATTCTTGGTATCTTGAATGAGGTTCTGTTCTGTATTTGGTTACAGATTTTTTTTTTTTTTTCTTTCCATTCTCATATCCACTGAAGATCAGATAAGATTGAACACTTGAACACTTATTAGTAGCCGATTCTGTTAACATAAACCATATGGATCATTGTCTTTTTTCTTTTATTCTACCTCACACCATTGTTTCAGCTGGCTTTAAAGAGAAGGTGTGTAAAATGAGTTCATTTGGTGCCCACTACTTCTGTTATGGCTGGGATTTGATGGTAATTCTTGAGTTAACTTTAGTCAGAGAGCTATAAAAAAAAAGCCACTCAAACCTTCCATGGAGCCTTATTGACTTAACAGTTGTGCATCAAGGCCAACCTAAGTTGCTCAGTGACATCTTGGAAAATAGCAAGGAAAATGGCAACAACAATTGCCTTCTTTCGTTTGTTTATGTTTGGTGCATGATTTTCTGTATCTTGAATTATGTGGTTACGAAATCTGAGCAAAGTTGCCATACGCACAGATGTGCTATATCTGTTCACCTTTCTGTTTCATGATTCAAGTACCATGCTGCCAGTATAAGCTTAATTTTGCTAATAATCAACTTCCAATCAGGGACTGGTATAATCTTGCAAAATCAACCCGTGTCAAAGCATTTCGTTGTGGGGAGTTTGATGAGTGCATTCAGAAGGCCATGGCTTTTGCAATTCGTTCAAGGAAAAGTTCAACCAGTACTGGGAAGTACATTCGCAGAGAAGATGCCATTCTCCATGCCCTGGAGATTGAAAAGGCTTACTTCCTTACTGGGAAGCAGAATGGCTCAGGAGTGAAGGAACCTTTCAGAACAATGGGTTATGATTTTCCCATGAAGTCAAGAAAGGTCTATGGGCTTGACAAACAATTAGGTCATGTGGCCAGGAAACTTGATGTTCCTGAGGAGAATTCAGCTCAAGAGGTGTCTCAATCTTTAGTGTCATATGAACAAACAAACGATCTGATTTCTCCTGATATTAAGCAATCAGAGAAAAAAAGAAGGAAAACTCCAAATGATTCAGAAGATAATGAAGGAATAAAACGAATGAGAGATCTTCAGGAAATAGGTTTGGGGGTTATATCCAACAGAAAGCCTAATGTGCATGCTGGCACAGGATGGTCCACCGAGCTAGGCCTTCTTGACAATCCTTCACTTAGCAAATCAAACATTTATAATGGATTTTCTAGTTTGAGTTCAATAAAGAGCAGAAAAGATTCTTTTTCATCTCTGAAACGGAAGAGATCACATGTGGCCCAATCTCATGAGAATGTGAGAAGAAAAGATCGTCGACTAGCACTTAGTAAAGTTTGTGAGGGTACTAAAGTTATAGTTCCATCATATTGTCACTGGGATGGTGCTTTTGGAGGACAACCATCTCTTCAAGGAGCTTCTCCAAATAAGTTGAATGAATTGCTATCTAATTCAAGGAGGACAGATATTTCATGTGGCATCACCGTCAGCCCACACTGTTCAGGAACGTCAAGTGAGGCATTGTTGAATGCTTGTGAGAACACTCGTGAAATTGATGATGCAAATTTTGATTCTGAAGTAAAGGACTCGGAGCTTGCAAGCATGTTGGAGTTTCTTGACAATGACTGCTCCGATGGCCTCATTGATATTCCCCTGATAATGGCAGACAATATCAGGGAAGGTATGCTTTCAAATTTCCTTCTTTGTTTGTGTTAAAAATTTATCTTCTTATTGAATAACAATGAGGATCCTGACATTTAAAGTTAAATTGCATGAGATGGTGCAAATTTTGTTGCTTCAGCATGTTCAGTGCATTCATGTGCCATGTCTTATGCCATTCTGATCATAAATTGGCATTACTAAATTACATGGCTTGGATGCCATTGTTATACCAGATCATCTGTCAATGTTACGTTGTCAACTAGATTGGTTTTTGCAGCTGTCCACTGTAGAGTGGGATATTGTTATTGACATACTATAAGGATTTTTATGCTTCTTGTAGCTTATACCCTGTTTTAGTTTAAGATATGTCCTTATGCTGCATACTTGGTCATCATAGGTACTTATCCAGAAATGTTTTTCACCTGGATTATTACATTTGAGGGTTTGTTTCTGTTATAATTTTTTTTTCCCTTTTTTGATGAGTTCTAGATTCTTGCAGTCATAATCTTGGATGAGTATCATCTCTTTCTTGTCTTCTACTTAATTTACTACAAACTGTAGCTTGGTACATGAGTTGTTATGCCAATGGAACGTTGGAGAGGATTATATGTACACAACCAAGGAACACTGTTTCGTTCAAATCGGTAAAACATACTGGTTTGGACGTAGAATGGTACATGGACTATCTCGTTTCATGCAGTCTGCTCCAACCAATAAAAAAGGAAAAAACTTAACAAGTTAGGGCTTGCATTCGTTAGCTCTCTTCCCTGACACTCATCCGAGTCATTGCTATCACCTGTTGCTGCCTGCCGCCCATTGCCCGCTGTCATTTCAGATATGTTTCATCCTCTTCCTCCTCTTCTTCTCCATCCTTCTTGTATCCTTTTTCCTCTTCCCCTTTCCTCCTCTTCCTCCACAGCCGCCTCTTCTTCTTTCCTCTTCCATCTTCTTTTTCTTCTTCCTCCTCTCTCTACACCGCCTCTTTTCTTCCTTCTTCCTCCTTCCGCCTCCACTGCCATCTGTTTCATTGGTACATACTTGTGTACCATGTGCCATACACTGAAATCAATGGGTATGTCTGTGCCTGTTCGACTAGGACTGATAGGGCCAGTCGGCATGAGATGGCGTTCCTTGTAAACAACTATTACCTGTGCTTGTAGAGAGTGCATTTCTGTTTATCATATCCGTGGTGCAGTTCAGCTTATCTTACCTTGATGCCAAGTCTTGACTTCTCTACTAGAGTGTTTGTGTTCATATACATCTTAAATTTTTGTGTTGTCAAGCTTGTAGGTTAAGAATGTTGTTACTATTATCCCTTAAGCTCTTTTTGTTCACTTTGGTAAGTGGCAAAGATGAGATTCGATCTTAGGACCTTTCTATCAACAATCAAGCTCCAAAAATTTGCCTTTGCTTTTTCCCCCTTGTTGTAAGAAACTAATGACCATGGCTTATTCATTGTTCATTTTTCTCAGGTAAAAGCATTGATATTTATTTCCGAAATATAAAGATGGGAGTATAGTTCATGAGTTCAAGTTCCTGACTTTTTGGGACTCATTATTCAAATTATTGGCTTATATTATGTAAATTTTCACAATGGTTCTAAAAGTCAGTTAAGATTATCAATGAATACCATATTAAGATATGGTGTCTTAATGGTTACTGATGAAAATATGATATCTAATATATTTAAAATATAACGGGAGCTAAATTTATTGAAGAAACAAGGATGATGGAGGATTATGGTTTTGTTAAAACAAGCCTTGAAAATTATGTATTTATGAAAAGAGTGATTATCTAGAACATGCTAACCTAAATATATCAATGACAAACAGCCTAAGTGAACCTTTTTGTTAAAATTTATTGAGGGCCATCACAATTTCCTTTACAAAAAGCTTCCTTGAACATTTTTAATTAACAAGAAGCTTTGAGAATTTTCTTAAATATTTAAAAACAGAAAAAGTAATATGGCCCATCTTAACCTAAACCGGTTCATGACCTCTCGATCTACATCAATTATGCACAGGCATGCAACAGCATACACCAATAGGAATATTATGCACACTGTCATAAGTACAATTTTACTGTAGTGACTACTAACTTGGCACAAGTTTGTGAGGAGATATATGCAGAACATTTTGGCATTCTTTGAGAAAAGTGCATATTTCAAATTATGCTTATGTAATCTTGCTTCTTTCACCAAACAATGTTATGGTGTCTGTATTTTGTACATCCACATCACCATTAAAATTTCTTTTATTAGGAGTTGACTTGAATATCTTTACCTAATGATACCAAAGACTCAGCATTTACCCTTGTTTGCTGGTAAATTCATGTTTAATTAATCTTGTTAATGCAGATTCTCACTAGTGATATATTAATCATATATCTTTATGGGAACTTGATAATATGTCAGGATGTTTTGCTGACTTTTTTTGTGTTCTGTTATCTTTTCATTTCACTTTGTTGCTTTCCAACTTTTCTCTCGCTTGTTTATTTGTTAGTTAGTTTTGATCTAAAAAGATGCTTATTAGTTTTAAGAAACATAGCAACCATATGTGTGAGACTATAAACTATGCTGAAATAAAATTATCAACACTGAAATAACTAGATGTTATTCTTCTGTTACTATGATGTTAGTGTTATGTACATAATTACACTTTAGAATGCAGAGAATGTGCACTCTTTGTCTTCCATGTTAATGCAATCATCTTGATTGCAAAAATGACTAACTTGTTTGTAATATGATGTTCCAGATTTTTCAATCATGTTTGAACACTTTCCAACTAGATATCTTCAGCCTGATGTAGCAGAAAAGCAACATAATGGTTGCCGGCAGGATGAACTTGAATCACACTTCACAGAAGGACTTGGTGAAAGTAGCTTCACTGGCTCCGAAAGTCGGTTTAAGAACATCAAAGGGGAAACAGAAAAAAGGTCCTTGGAACAGCATTTAAACCATAAAAAGAACCTGAACAATTCAAGGTTTAGCAAAAATACAAATTCAGAAAGCTTTATAAATGGGGCTGTTCCTGACAGTTCCTTGAAGGGTAAAATACAGGAGGAAAGGTGTTTTGCAGGTTGTAAAATTGATGGCAGTTGTTTTGGTGAATCCGTGACCTCCAATTCTCATGGTCAAATGGTGAAGGATGAATCAGTCTCAGAGGTACATGACGTTCCTCCAAATCAGAGATCTGATCTTCACCTTTCTGATGAACATAGACATTCCCTGTCAGAAGTTGTAAAAATTCGGCCTGCACATCCAAGAGATCAAGATAGATCATCCAAGAAACATGTGCCTATCTCCGTTCTGCCGATGCAACGAATGTTTCCTCATGGCCAGGTTTCTCTATCAACTCGCTCCAAGTACCAGGTGTCGAAACAACTGAAATTTACAGGTGTGGGTTCTCGTCTATACGATGTTGAAGTGACTGTACAATCAAGCTATCGTGGACCTCATGTACCTCTAATTTCTCTCATGAGTAAATCAAACAGTAAAGAAATTGTCGGTCACCCCATTCCTATAGAGGTCGTGGAAGATGGCTTAGTCGATACTCTGTTAACTACCAGGCACATTGTTCAGTCACTGAAGGATGGGGGAAATATTATTGGGAAATCGCTACCTAAAAGGAAGTCGGCCCAGATGTTTCTCAATGTTGTTGGGAGAAAATGTGAAGTTACAAATGTTACTTCTTTGAAAAGGAAATATTCGAAAAACAGGAAACCAAGGTTGTCTCCCAGAAAGATCAGAAGGTTGTCATCAATTAACGTTGATCAGAAAGAAAAAGGAGAAGAGAGAAAGCCAGTGGTTGAAAAGATGGTGGGACCTGCCGTTGCATGTGTTCCACTTAGACTCGTCTTCAGTAGGATCACTGAAGCAGTGAGCTGTTCAACACGATTGACAAGCAATAGCTAACATCAAGTGTGTTGGAACAATGGGTTTCCTCAAAGCATGACTCGGTCATGAGTGTGTGCTTTCTACCAACTTGGCATTTCTCGGTCACTGACACTGTAAATTTCAACTGCTTGTTTGATGCATAATGTTGTCCATATCTTTTTATCTCATTGCAGTTCATTGGGGAAAGGGAGAATTGTTGGGCTGTGTCTGTAGCCAGGTTGAAACATATTCAGTCCTTGCGAGGTTGATATGATGACTGTATATGATGTAGACATCCAAGACGAAGATATAATGCTTCTAATTTTGACGTAGCATCGAAAATCTTAATGGTTTCGGGGAGCTTTGCGCTGTTCATTGAAAAATTTTGATAAGCTAAATCTTTGCCCTGTTCATTGAAAAATCTCGAGAAGCTTTTCTGATGTTGTTTTGTGGTTTTGAATTCAGTCTCTTATTTAGTCAAGAAATGAATTGTTTGAGAGTGTTTTATGACTAGTTCTCAATGTTAGTTAGTACTTCGATTAATGGTGTGGATTTTTTTTTTTTATCATCTATAAATTTAGTTTCGTTTCATTTTCCTGAACTTGTTGCCCTTTTCAGTTTTGTTCCCAACTCGCTTACATGCTCTTATCGCCTACAACACAAGGAAGAGATGCTTTGTGGCATTCCTTCTCTATGCGATAGGTGTCTTTTCCTTCTTGTTCTTCATCTGTTTGCATACTTAATATTGCTTTGCGAGTTAGCGACGATACTTATCCGTCATATGAATTCACGACGTTCTTTTTCTACACCCAATTCAAAAAGGCTGAGAGGATCTTTGACTTATGGGAGGGGCTTTCTGCTGCCAAAGCACATACTTGAGACGAGCCATTAATGCACGAAAAGAAAGAAGCTGTGCAACTCAAGCGTAAAAGTTTCAGCTGCGTATTATTTGTCACAATTTTTCCCCAACTTACAAAAGAAGATAGACTTGGATGAAGCTTCTCTTTCACTCAAGGCATCAAAAGGGACCAAATAAGTTCGAGTCAATTCGTAAAGTAGGCTCAGGGAATTCTTGGGTCCTACGGGGACACTTCCGTCATTACGTGCGTCTTTATGCATTTGCTATGGATCTGAAACCGTTGGTTCTCGGACGCTCAAGGGTACTTTCGTCTTAACCCATGGAACAGACAAATCGAACCGGAGCCCTCAGGCCACCAGGGGCACTTAGGTCATAACATACTGAGGCGATCGGCCGAACGCTTTAGGGTTTTGGGATCTCCAGCGCTATATAAACGGTGGTTGTCCAAGTTCCCAATTCGCTCGCGTCCTACCTATTTCTTGCGGAGGCTCCCCTTTCATCCCTCCCTTTATTGCGCCGAATCAATCCTTCGCCGTTGCTTTTGTTCCACTGTTTCTAGGGGCTTTGCGAATGGATTTCAGCCGGAGACTCGTGGTCCTTGGTTGTGGCGAGACCTCTTGTTGGTCAAATTTCGTGCACTTGTGATATTGTGCAGTTGGATTTTCGCTAATTATTTCGGTTTCTTCGGGATTTTAGTCTTTGCTGCTTCGATGCAAAATTGATTCGTGTTAAAAATCGCTTGATCTCCGATTATGCAGGTCATTCGTTCGTGTCCTTTTTTTTTTCCGTCTTCGGCAACAATTTCAGTGTCTTTGTCTTTTAATTCTAGGACTAGAAGCAGACGAGCGTTCATTGAGTTATAGGTATCCATCATTGCATGATGTAGATTTAAGTCGCCAAATAAATTGATATTTCCCGTAGCAATTTGATATGCATGTTTGGCGCTTCGTTTTCTATGAGGCATTCGAGTTGTCCTTTTTTGGCCGTAAGAAACAGCCTGGTGTTTCAAAAGACTAAGCAGTATCGATTCAAAAACCTGCTTATTTAGCATTCGTCAGTGTGGTTTTGTGAACACCGAGAAAACACTGCTATGATGAGCTGCTAACACGTAAGAAGATCCTTTCAACCAAATTGGGTCTTCGATGAAATGCCGTTGTTACGCTTGGCTTCTGAGCAATGTATTCTGAGCCTCTTGTTGGGGGTCTCATCACCGATAGGTACCAGCAAATGGATAGTCAATACTTTGAAAGGAGAATTGGTGTCTTGAGAAAGGAGAATCAATTATTTCACTAATGTCGATATAATTTTTGAAAGATTTAACTCGGTGCTTGCAAGCAATCGATGCTGAGTCAACAAGCACCGGATGCCTGACATCACGGACCACAAAACTTGGGATTGGTTCATGTGGAAAACTCGGTGGTGATGCAGTGAATTTTGTAAGTTTACTGTCTCATTCATATTATGATGTAGCAAATCATGTAATAGTAACTGGATTTGGTTACATTCTTACAAAATTACATGGGGATGTTTGTGACAAAAATCTCTTTCTTGAGGATTTGTATGATTAAGAAAAGTATTAGAGTGATCTCTTGTCAAGTGGCAGACATGATGTTCTAAAGTGATTTTTGATAATTGATCCAAGTAAATGGACATTATGCCGGGACAATGAGCTTGAGACAATTTTTTGCGTGGTTACATCTGTAAGGTGAGAAGATAAATTTTTTTGTAGTTTGGTAGTTCTATAGATACATGGAGGCTGCTGCATCATCCATTTGTGATCTTGAGGGAGTTTTGTATTCTTAAATTGAGATTCTCATATATTGTGATGAGAATCTTTAGCATCTCCAATCAAGAGTTATGTTCTTTCCCTGGAATCCTTTTTTTTTTTTAACTTGTCTTTTAATCATAGTTTTAAAGGGTTTGACTTGAAATAATCGACTTGGAGCAACTTTTGTTGTCTCGTCTCAAAATAATTTTCATTGTACAATAGGCTAGACATGATCTGTTAGTGTCGTATAATTAATTTGTCTTTTAGTCTTTAAATAATTTGTATCATCGTCCATCCATATGGGCAAATGACCTTACTGTGGACGATGATGTTGCGTCCCCGACAATGGGAGTGGAAGGCTACCTTGTCATGGTCGGTGGGGGACACCACGACGACTGTAAGCAGTGCGTAGGTTGTGCCACCACGGATGACACATAGCCAACGGACAGTCATTGATTGCATCGCCAATGACACCTGCATGCATGGGTGTAGTAGAATGCAACATCGACGATTCAGAGAGGTTTTTAGTTTTTCTTTTCTTTTCAACTAAAAGGATATTTTTATCCTTAAGAAATTAGATAGCTTTATTTATTATTCAAATTATACCCTTCAAAATTAAATATTTTTATTATATATCCCATAGATAATTATAGTTTTACCTTTCAAAAATAAAAATTTATTATGTCTTCAATTATAAAATTGACTCAAATATTCTGATCGAAATTGATCATGATTTTATTTTTCAGATTCGTTCAATCAAGTTTTGATTGTATTTTTTTATCAATAATAGATATTCATTTTAATATAAAAATTAAAAGAGTAAAATACTATCGTTTTAGGAAATTATCTTAAAGTAAAAGCAATAGTATTTGATACTTATTATTTATCTTTTAGTAAAGATAAACTTTTCATCATAATTAAATAAAAGTTAATTTTTTTTATTTTATAGTTTTTAAATAATCATAATTGATAGTTTTGAGAATATCTCAAGAAAATACCTATAACTCAAATAAACTCATTAAGAATTATCATATCATTAGTATAAATAGGGATTAAGATTCATATAAATTAGTATAAACGATTCGTAGAGAAAACAAAAATTATAAAATTTGATATATAAATTTAAAATTTTATTTACGGCCTTAAATAAGCTTCTAAATAATGGTATATAAATTTTTTTTGATGTCACTATTTTTTAAAAATTAAAAAAAAATGTCATGATTTATATCTAAAAAAGTTTGTTATATTGGTCTTGAATGTAAATAATATTTTGGTTATAAGCATTATTTTTTGTTTATTATACAAAATAAAAAAAATTCATCAAAATTTTGAGATAATTGATATGAAGACATCTTATATTATTAGTATTGAGATATTCGAGAATATATCTCAAATATTGTTAAGACTATCTTAAAAATGATAAATTGAAATTTTAAATTAGTTTGAAATTTTAAATTGTACCATCCGATACGGGAGATCGACGATCGGAGAAAAAAGGAATTAGAGAAGAAACATAACCTCTACCGTCATCGCCCGTAGGTCGCCCGCGCATTGTCACCCGTGCCCCGTCGCCCACGCAGTTTCGCAACCCGCACCCACAGACGATTTTTCTCCCGCGCGAGGAGATGGAACGTCTCCCCACGCGGGGAGAAAGATCGAGACGACGTCACCTCTTTTTCTAATTTTTTAAGATATTTAATATTAATAATATAATATTTATATCATATTATATTATTTTAAATATATCGGATGGTACTCATAGGTACCGACAAAATGTCGACCGGTAAGATATTGATCGAGTCTTTAGATTTAGTATACAACTTTATTCAACAAATAATAAAAATATTTTTTTAATCAAAACAAATATTTATTAAAATTAAAAAAAATAAAAAAATATTCATTATGTATGCACAGTTGAAAGCATATTACATGCTAAAGCATATACTAGTCCAGATATTAATTTTGTATACATTAGAGTTAAGGATAGAAGACAGTAAGATATCTAGAGAAGACGAAAGGTATTTTATGACATATTAGAGTTACTAATCAATCTATATGATTATATAATTTTATCTTATGATTTGATATGATCAAATTCAATTATCAAGTCATTAAAGATATTTTATTACATATCGTAATAGTTTTATCCCATAAGAATACCAAGTCCTTTAGTAGTTTTATACATTATGATATAAAATACTTAATTATTAAAAAAATCCATAAACAATTAATATCAATTAAAAACTTAAATTTTATTATATTGATTATTGATCCAGTGATTCAGGACTTGGTATAAAACTATTAAGTATCTGAAGTTTTTAAAAGCATATGTTTTTTATAATTGAGTTTATATTGTAAAGTTAATATTTTTATAATTGAGCTTATAATATAATTAGAAAAAAATTTAATTATAATATACGAAAAAATCAGTAAAAATAAGTTTTTTTTCTTTTCAAATAAAAAAACTTCATTCATGGAAGAAACTCTCCTAATTCTCATCCTAAAGCCTAATTATCATCCTAGACCCTCTGCTCTCACTATAAACATAAAGATGAAACAATCAATCATTGAGATAATATATATCTTCTCTTATTTCTCCTTTTTGGAGCATTCAAGGTTGCAACATTGATTTGACAAAAGATGAATAATAAAACATCAAAAATGAACAAAAAAGATTACCAGTGCAAGATCAAGTCAGTGCAAACTAACAAATATGGTATATACATAGCTTGAATTAAGTTCGAGGATCAAGATAGCATCTATTTGTGTCATTAATACTTGAGTACCTCATGATCCGGGTGGCAGATAAACACAAAACTAGTTTCTTTTAAATCCAATACAAACCAAGCATAGATTCCTGATCGTATATTCACTTGTAATGCACAAATACACGCCGTAAAAATCCCCCCAACTTTAATCAGCATACTGACCTCTCGTCTGGAGCACAGGCGTGTGATTGCGTTGAATTGATTCAGGAGCAGCAGCTACTGTTGGAGGCGACTGGTTGACCCCGCATCTGGACCGTCGTAGGTTTGCTGGCATTCATAGTTGGCTGACTTGCCATTCTATACACAAAAATCCAAAGACACCAACCGTATGATCTAAAACGATTCAAACAGTGATAACTCTTCGAACTTGGAGTGCTCTTCCATGTAAATGTCTACAAATAAAAGCTCACCTGTTCTTTATATCAGCAGCCATGGTCATAAATGCCTTCTCTACATTGGTAGAGTCCTTGGCACTTGTCTCCAGGAATGGTATGCCAATCTCATCCGCAAATGCCTCCAGGAAACAAGGCCAGAAATTGTTAGCACATTTAGCTTAAATTGCAGACTACAGAAGACGAGGGATACTGCCTTTGTTACTCCTTAACAGCAATAATTACCTTGCCAGTTTCATAAGATACTGCCCTATTATCCGTCAGATCACACTTGTTCCCCACCAATAGCTTGTTCACATTTTCACTGGCATACCTGTCAATCTCATTCAGCCACTGCTTGACATTGTTGAAACTTTCTTGGTCAGTTACGTCATAGACCACCTACCAGGCATATATTGTCAAGCAAAACAGTCTAGTAAACCATGGAAACTGAAATCATAGCAATAGAATCACGACGGATCTCACGATAATCCCATGTGCACCACGGTAGTAGCTACTTGTGATTGTCCTGAAGCGTTCCTGACCAGCAGTGTCCCACTGCAATGAAGAGAAAAGGTAAAAGCATGAAAAGAACCTAAATGCTTCGAGACAGATGCTAAATTCATTCTTACTTACAATTTGAAGTTTTATGGTTTTCCCATCCTGGTCTACTGTGCGAATTTTCTATTGAGATAAAACAAACTGTCATGAAACAAGTTTTGGGTGGGGAGAGGAGAAAAGGGAGCGATGAGGGAGAAGGGTATAAAAGTGTAGGAATACTCACAAAGTCAACACCAATTGTACTGATGTAACTTTCTATATAGGAATCATCCTGAGGCAAGTAAGAAGAGAAAACTTTCATATCATAGATCTATCTCCATATGGTTGAATAAAAATGCAGAAAAATAAGACAATGTAGCACATTTCATGCAATAATACATGCAATTCACACTGGTTACTGCACAATATACTGAACAACTGTTCATCAAATGTGAAATTGACCAAAAACTTTAGATATGTCAAAATCTGAGGCATTAACATAGAAAACATAGAATTGCCATGAAAATACATCTCATGATTTTAGATCCAGAGGGGGGGTAAACTCCTGGGGGGTTGGGAAAAGTCAAATAACTTACAAACCTTGCATCAAATAGAAATATCCTAGGAAAGAAAAGAGACTTCCAAATTAATAAAACTAATATACCTGAAAAATGATTATCCCAACTGACAACTCAACAACTAGCACAGTAAATAATGTCTAAGGGCTTGCTTGGACGGGAGTCACCTACAAGGTCTTCCAATTTTATACATATGTTGTGTTCATTCCTTAGTTGTGTACCATGCCAATTCCTGGTTCAACTAATTTCTTTCAGAAAACCAGCACATACATTATTTGCTTATATGATATCTGATTGTTGGTTTTCCACAATACGCACATATCGTTCCACCCTAAACCCTATTCAGAACATTTATATTTTAGACGGTTCTTTTATGTAATTTTATGTTTTGTCGAGTTTATAACGATCCTTGGTATTAATTTAACACTCATGAATTCTCTTATCGATAAAGCCAAGAAAATAAAATCATAATTCTAGATAACCAAACTTCTGCTTACCATACAGCATGATGTATCTTGCAATTACATTTAAATCCCTAACAGTTGAGGTTAACTTTTCATTCTGTGATATCAAAATAAATTAATATGATAAGGTGCACAATTATTAATTTATATTGATATCACAAAATAAAAAAATAATAATCTCAACTGTAATGAATTTAAATATAATGGAAAGAATATTATATGTGTATCATGGAAAATCAACAATCGGAGGTCATATAAGCAAACAATGTGTGTGCTTATTTTCAACAATAAAATAGTTGAACTAGAAATAGCCACTATACACGAATAAAGAACGAGCAAACACAACAAATACATAACTTAAAATTGGACAGTTGCACATAATTTTCCTATATGATCAAAACAGTATGCCTTTATTGGTAATAATGTTCCTACAGTAAAAGATAGTGTTATAGAAAAAGCCAAAAGTAGCACAATAGAGTATTATGATAAGATGATAGCAAGTTCCAAATTACTAAAAAAGAAGACAAAAGAGGAGATCTTCACCGCAAATCTAAGTAGAAGGCATGATTTTCCAACCCCTGAATCTCCAATAAGCAGAAGCTTGAAAAGATAGTCACTGAAATAAATACATTGGTCATAGATGTTGATATTCAGAGTTTCTACTCCCTAATAAATAAAATTGCATAAACCATGCTAGAAAAATGGATGAAGGTGAATCTGTACCTAATGCTTAAAAAACTGTTAAGCAATTACAAAGTTAGAACCCACTAAAATATGAATGCTAAAATCAATGCATATGGTTGATAAATACCTTCAACAACAACTATTTTTTATAAGAAAAGTATTTGCTGACATACCACATAACAACAAGTCCACGAGTAAAAAATATTCACAGGTCCCAACAAGAAAATTAGCATATCTTTATTTTTGTCTCCCATTTAAGAAACTGGAGTAACATGAACCATTAGTTTTCTACTGAGGAAGTCTAGTTTGGCAGCTTGGGGTCTTTTTACCTTACTCATTAATCCAGGTGAGGGAGAGAATTGCTAAACCTAGGCCTGCCTAAGACAAAAGTAGTGTCCAAAATGCCATGTTTCTTTCTTCAGTATTATATAGTTGACATTAAATGTTAATATTTACTAGGAATGACATTGTCACAAGTTCTGATTTGATATATCACACCAAAAGTCAAAAAAAGTAATCCATATATCTCATACTTCTATAATAGTAATAAGATAATTTTTTAGTACTAAGCCGTACAAGGGATTGTTCTATTTCTTAATGCTAAGTCATGCAAGGGATTGTTCTATTTATGCATCAAAATAGTAAAAAAAAAATTTAGCATCAGATGTTATATGTTCTATCAAAATTGTAATTTCATTTTATTAAATGTAAATTCATAAATCTTTTTTTTCTCTAAAACTTCATCAAACTATTAATGAGTTTTTTTTTTAACTTCATAGGAAACATTTCCGAACAAAAGACATTAATGATCCTGCAGAAATCTATGAGGTAGTCCATCTAAAGGTATAACACTTGATGCCATGTGAGAATGGCTCAATTTGGTATGATGGAATGTCAAAACATCCCAGTATCTATATAAATCAGTTGGAATCTCATATTTCAATTTATACTTGCCATATAAAAACATGGTCTTATTCCTATATATGCCTTAGCTCTGAAAGGGCAGGTTCTTCAGAGTCCTTATTCATTATTCACTTGCACCATGGTTTCAATTCTAATTATCTATTACAATTGTTTTACCAATCTAAAATTAATACTTCATCTTATCAGCAATTCACAAAATCATCAAATATAAAAGAAAAAGAGTCTCTTATGAATTAGAAAATAGCAGATAAGAATCATTCTCATGCAACAACACAATATTCTGCTGCAAAAAACCAAGGATATTATATAGTTTCAATTCTTAATTACAGTTAGTAAAAGAAGCAAAATACTGTCATCTTCAACATTTTGAAAAACTTCCATCATCTGTTTCAGTTTTAACCACATCAGAAATGAAAAATCTCAACAAAGATATAAAAAAATAGAAAAACATATATTATGAATCTTCAGAAGATACCTACAAAAGAACAAAATTCTATCATTTTCAACATAGTTGAAAGATTATCACCATTTAGCGGTTTCAACTACATTAAAACAACAAAGACACACTCAAACAATGATAACACAAAATGAAAAAAGAAAATCATAGATTACAAATCTTCCTATTATAGTTTTTCCATGGGAGTGTTAAAAATATATATCTGATTATTAAGGGCGACGTCACCTCGTTCTATTAAACATCTTTATCTGATTATTAAGTGTTAAAAATCTTCCTATTAAACATCTCCGCATGGGTAGAAGAAACATCTCCCTGCTTGTGTACTGCTCAGTACCAACGTACCATAACATATCGAGCTGAGCTTGGTACGTTGGTACAAATCGGTATGGCGAACCTTGGTTTATAGTACAGATTCTAGTAAAGATCTGTTGCAGATAAAATAATCATTATATATAAAAAATAAAAAATGGGCGACGTCGACTCATTCCTTCTCCCCACGCGGGGGGATGTTTCTTCTACCCATGCGGAGAGAAGAAATCGCCCGCAGGCGACAGATCGGGAGAGCAGCGCCCTCTTCTTCTTTCTCCAGGTTCTCCCTAAGCCTCCTCTTCTTATATCTTCCTCCCTCGGCTGATACTGCCCAAAATTGGTCACTAACAATCAAAATCGACTGTTACCGCCCGACAGCAACTGGTGAAGGTCAATTTCGACCGATAACAATCAATTTCAGGTGGTAACGGAGCAGAAACAGCCTCAATCGGGGGTACCACCCGTACTGGGTGGTACGATTCAAAATCGCCAACCTTGCTACATACTGAAACTTCAAGAAAGATGAGAGAAAACAAAAAATAAATATCTTTTAATGCAAAATTTTCCTTTTATCTCATAAAACAATAATAAAAACAAACTTTGATCGTTATTTTATCAGTTCAGACATAATTCACAAAGTTAAAAGATACTATACACAATAGTATCCTTTCGTTTATTTTTAAGTGAATGCATGTACGAGTGCTCATAATCATCACATGGATTCAGCTTTCTCACAACGTGGATGTGATGACTGAAATCACAACCAAAGGAGGTAAAGCTGATAGCCACAATGGACGTACCAAATCTTTAAATCCAGTTTCTAATAATAAAAGGTCCAAAATTGGTCATTATGATCTCATATTCCATGCCGATACTGGTCTACACAAACCACAACAGACATTAACAGTAGAATTTTGGTCACCAACTAGCGCGGCAAACAAAAAGGGGGAGAAACCCTCGTCACATTAATATCTTAAACTCGCTCGCCCCTGAAGAGGGAAAAGCCGGCTAAAGCATGCCGAAAATTAGGAAATCGAAAAAGAAAACACAAAAGAAAGGGAGACGATCTGCCGAATCAAAGGCCACAAAGAACAGAAAACCCTAGTTAATAGCGTGCAAGAGAATACTTGGTAAAAGAAAAGAAAAGAAAAAAAATCGAGGATCGGAGAAGCTTACTATTCGGGATTCATGGCGAACCAACCCTTGGAACCCTAACTCAAGAAGACCTCGTGGAAACGGATGTGGGGGAGTCGAAATAGAGAGAGAGAGGTTTGGGCGAGGGATCGAGGAGTTCATTTATAGAGAACGTTGGGAGTCATCAATGTGCTTCGTCACGGGACACCACGAGTCGTGGTGGAGTCTCAAAGCGTCCTTGGTGTCCATCCCAAAGGGGCGGCTCTTGACGCGTATAGCTTACGCTCAAGGACATACGTTCCAACCTCTTCTGGGGCCCAAAAGGTTTGCTTGAGGTACATCTACGTAGGTACTAATTTTGGGACGACATGGTTGGACGGTACACATTAAATGCGGTATAGGTACTTTTCTACCCTCCTCGCGTCCAGCAGCAAACCTACCTGTTTATGGTTCGTTAGAGTCAGGATGGGACCCATATCTGTGGTCTTATCATGAAGCGTGTCGGTTCAACATCTCGGCAACACAATGAAACTGTTAACACAGCTTCTCTATTCATAAAGACAAATACGAGCGTAACTCCGAAATTGGCTACTTGAAATATATAAGCTTTCAACATAAGAATAAAAATCTGAATCGATGTTTGTATTAAATCAATATCGAATCTAAGTCCGTTGAGATTGGTGTTAAACGATCAACTCCTTGATATGTGGTCCATATAAACATAGCAAAAATAAACAACCTGAATAATTATTATCTGTCATTTTTCTTTATCATCAAACAAATCTTAAGGTAAGAGTCAAAGCTCTTCACATTATTTTTTGTTCGCCTTAGGACCATTTTGATATGGTCTAATCAGGATTCTGACACAGTGAATGTCTAATCAGCACGATCAAAATCTATATCAATAATTAACTTATATATATATATAATAGGCTTTTAATTATATTATGAAATATTTTTTCTAATCATAATAATTGAGTTCTGTTATTGTTTATTCACAACCTTTGTTCCAATTTATTAGGAATTTAAAGATTGAAGAGGCGACGTGAGAAATCTATTCGATCTCAATCTTTATGGGTCAAGTGTCTAAGATCCCTTCGATCACTTCCAAAGATTTTTTTTTTTATACATGTGAGATTGAATCAATTTAAATTGATTCAGTTATCACTTAGTATTATCTCATAACATAACATGGAGTATGATTACTTGTATGTTAATCCCTCTTATTTTTTAATAAATTTGTATATAAATCTTTCAATTCGTTGTATCATATGAATATTTTTAAATATTAATAATCTATCGTCTGTTGGTTGTCACGTGTAACAATCCGGACATAAAAATATATATTAAGGTCTAACCTAGCCCAGATTAAAAATAGAATGATGCATATGAGGCGTATTCCAATCATTCATATTATAATGAGTATTGACTTTATCTATAATTAATCTTTTATTGAACTCTCTTACCGTACATGAATATTAAATCAACTCTAGTATCAAATATTATGATTATTAGTTGACTTATCAACTTTGTTATACCTCAAACCACTAATAAAAAATATTTAAATTAAAATTAATAATAATATACTCATTAAACTCTTATAAATCAATATTAATCATATTCCACATCAACTCAATGTACTTATATATTTGGTCCTTTTTTTTGGATAAATTTATCCATAACAATGAGAATTATATTATATGAATATATAACTATAGTCGATATAAGTTGGTTTGATTTAAAAAAAGAACTATCTAAATACTTAACAAATGATTCTTAATATTCTTTTAATCACAACAACAATTTAAACATATTAATATTATTTGAAATTCTAATAACAGCCAAATGGTAGGTCGTTGGCAGAGTAATTAAGTATAAATATATGTTTTTGTTTGGAAAAGGCCTGGGACTATTCGTACTCCAAGATTGTGAACACCTCCGCCCAAAGAAGAATAACCCAGCTGGTCCCACACGCTGCAATCCATTTATAGGACAGGCGAGTGTTTTGGGTATAAGGGTCGGGATAATATTTTTTCTCGGTCCCACGGCCCCATCATATTCAAACCCCAACGGGCGGCTGCGATTCCTCAGCGAACAACAAAAGGGACGGTGGTGACAGATCCACGTCGTCCTCGAGCAGATCCCACGGCCAACATATCGGGGTGCCCCGCGCCGCGGCCTATAAATGGTGAGCACTAATCACGTCCTTCCGTTACCCCGTTACGGAGTAAGCGATCCACATCGGATATATGGGATCTCGTCCGCCTTGATACGTACGAAACCGATACGATGGCCCGCTTTGCCGCCGGCGCGCTTCGCCGCCTCGTCCTCGGCCTCGTGCCGCTACTGCTCGTCGAGTCCCGCCTCGATCCCATAAGGTTGCCGTCCGATCGCGCGGAAAAACCGATCAACGGTGACGGCGACGCTGTGGGGACGAGGTGGGCGGTCCTCATTGCCGGATCCAATGGATACTACAACTACCGCCATCAGGTATATCGACTCCCGCTATCCATCTCCCACCTCCCTCTCATGATTTTTTTCCATAGAGAAAGAAGATAAAAAAACGTCTTCTTGGAGTAACAAACCGCCTTCCTGTTTGGAAATCTATTATTTTGTCGCGTTCGTCAACGTTGTTTGTTTTCATGTTACTTTTATTATCAATTGCGTGCCCGAGGGACCAGCGCGTTCTTTTGATGGATTTCTCGAAGAAATTTCTGATATTTCGCAATTAGATAGCATATACAGGACCATATTTTAATTAACGTGCTTGCGGAATGCGGCACGAGCTCAATTTTTCCGATGAATTCTTCATGATCGAAGAATTGGTAGGCAAAGACGTTTAGGTTTGACTCGTGGTTGTGGAAAGCATGTTGATCAGACATGATTAATGGCATTTGCTCATGTTATTTTCTCTTGCCTAATTAAATGTATGCGTTCCCCTTTGTTTGGTTGTAGCGGCAGCATATATGCATAAATGTTATTCGATATTTCTGTCATTTTGTGTTCTTCTGATTTCATTTTTCAACCCTCGAAGCTGTTCCTATTGGTTTATTATTTACTTCATACAGAAACATAAATAAGTTTGCATCTTTTCAGTAAACTATTGGTTAGCTCTTGGAATTTTTTTGTCGAGGTTGGCCTAGAGCTGAATCATTGCATGATAAGGAAAATTGAACCTTGTTTACAAGAGCTCGATGTAGATAGATATGCTCGATAGTTGTTTCCACTTCTGTGAGGTTTGATAGCGAGATGGGTTATAACTGATTGGATTCCGGAGATCACTAATTAATTTTCTTTTTATGTGGAAAAAGAAAATCATCTTAGTTGCTCTTTAGCACAATACTAGCATATCTACAAAATTGCACTAATTTTGGGAAAAAAATCTTGAAATATTTTTCTGCTCATTATGCAAAGTTTTGGGTATAGACAATACCAAAATTGTATAAAATTCAATTTGATGTTTTCAACCTTACAATTTTCATTTAGTAAGTTTAGCTTGCTATCTTATTCCACAGAAGTAGGGAACAAATCTTAATGGACAGTAAAGTTGTCTACTACATTTTGGGTGTCATGGGTAAGGGTGTTCAAATTGAACTAAACTGGAATTGAACTTATTCAAAACCAGTTCGATCAAAACTGATTCAGCAATGGTTTAGTTTTGGAGACTATAAATGATTCCGGTTCGGGAGTAACTTTGTTCAGTTCGGTTAACCGGTTCGAATCGAACCGGACTAGTTTTAATTTAAAGGATATCAATCTGGTTGAGTTCACTATTTAAGCCCTTAATCAATTCAAACTGATCAATCAAACTAGCCAAAAGGCTCAATTTTACAAATGATGTGAACTCAATTTCACAAAGGTTGTCGTGATGCTCAATTGGATCAAGATTTCGATTCGATTCAATTGAATTGAACTGGTTCATTTGAAATATATATATTTGTTAGTTGCATGAAATTACAAACTGGTTAACGGAACCAAATTAATTGGTCTTGGATCAGTTTTGGTTCAGACTACCTAACTTTAACCGAATCAAACTGAAAAAATGATTCAGTTCGGTTTAACCCTTAATGGTTCGGCCGGTTTGAACACCCATAGTCATGGGTCAGATCATGGAAGCACCGTCCACACATGTGAGGGTACAATGACCATCTGTATCTGATACACTCTAAAGCACATAACAGCAAAAGCCTCGTTTGGATTACCTTTATATGATATTGCATAATTGCCTCTGTAATTATGGTGTAACATAAACATTCACCATTTAGTTACACAAAATGCCTAACCTTACACCGATAGCCACTATGAATACTGATTGGAAGTTCTTTTACGTTTGTTTATATCATTTATATGAGGAGTGAGTTTCTCTAATTCAAAAATGAATGTACTGTGCCTTCACAAGACACCAGACTTTTGGAGTTTGCTGTTGACTGGAATGTTGACAATTAGTGGCAATTGATTATTTTTAGCCAGACAACTTTTTATTATATAAAGTGGGGTTCTTTTTGCAGCTTTACCATTTCTTAATGAGTTCTTCTGTAATCATAACTAGGATCATTTTTATGCAAAATTAAAAACATCCATCCATGTCTTGATTCAGTTCTGGTTAGATTTTGCCTAATATCAACACTTCTCTTTTAATTCTTTCTTCAGGCTGATGTATGTCATGCATACCAAGTCTTGAAAAAGGGTGGATTGCAAGATGAGAATATCATTGTTTTCATGTATGATGACATTGCTAATAATGAGGATAATCCTAGACCTGGGGTCATTATCAATGATCCACAGGGTGAAGATGTTTATGCTGGAGTGCCAAAGGTTTTCTCTTTCTCACATTTATATTTACAGTTCCTGTCCATCATCATGGGCTCTTGTCATAGTGTGGAATAATACTTTGCAGGACTATGTTGGAGATGATGTTAACGTGAACAACTTCTTTGCCGTACTCCTTGGAAATAAAACTGCTTTGTCTGGAGGAAGTGGGAAGGTTGTTAATAGCGGTCCAAACGATCATATCTTCATTTTCTACTCCGATCACGGTGGACCTGGAGTACTTGGTTAGTAGGACTATATTTTTTGTATTATTGTGCCATTGTATGTCCAATTATTAAATTGTTTGTTTGGTTTCTTATATTTCCATAAGAAAGAGAATGTAGTTCTTTTTCTGAAGTTGTAGAACTTTGAATTATGACTAGGTGCAATTTTACTGGGAAGTTATAGAAGTTTCTGAGATCTCAGCTTATTTGAGAATCTCGTGGGATCGGGTTTAGTTCCTCGAATGTTCTATTTTCTTACTCCACACTTATCAGACTGATAGCTTTTCTAATTTCTGTTCTAAAACTTCTTAGGGATGCCCACTTATCCTTACCTTTATGCGGATGACTTAATTGCCGTGTTAAAGAAAAAACATGATTCTGGATCCTTTGAAAGCATGGTAACATCTATTATATACCCTGAAACTGCACTGTCATACCTTTTCTATATTGTAGTTTATATTTGTTCATGTTTTACTATGTAGGTATTTTATCTTGAAGCTTGTGAATCTGGGAGTATTTTTGAGGGGCTTCTCCCAGACAATATAAAAGTATATGCAACCACTGCAGCAAATACTACAGAAAGTAGTTATGGAACTTACTGCCCCGGAATGTACCCTTCCCCTCCTCCAGAATACTCTACCTGTTTGGGGGATCTGTATAGTGTTTCTTGGATGGAAGACAGGTGCGTAAACCTTCTCCACAAAATGAAGCATCCTGGTTATCTGATATAATGAACATCTGTTGTTGTCAACGAATATATGCATCTGCTTTTTGGATAACATTTCTACATACAAGATTGTGCACCTTTATGTGAGCATTCTGTCTGAGAAAAAAATGAAAACTGTACCTTCTATTCTTTCTTGAGATTTAGTGATATTACAGCAGAAAAAAGAGAAACAAAGAAAAAGATTCAGTGTTGTTGCATGATTTTGTTGGCTTTATATTTTGTCACATCAGCATGTCATTTATCCTTGTATAGCTCAAATTTTCTTTTAGAAAATAATGATCCTCTTTTAGGTCTGCTTGATGCAGATGAGTTAATGGTTTCTTTTGATTACATTGAAAAAAAGTATTCTGATGAATAAATAAACAGAAATAGATCTTGAGTACCTCTAAAAAATGGAGTTTGAACTAAAGAAAACTGTAATTTAACTAAAATTGCTTCTGGAGTTGATACAGAAGTGATCAGGACAGGAAACAATGATTTTATGTTTTTTGTAAGGCATGCTTAAAGTAGGAAGTAATCCTACTTGTTTGTCTATGAACCAGTCATGTAGTGTGTCATATCTTGGATGTCTGTTGACCTTTTTGGTTGTAGTTATCTTACATGGTTATTTTCTTGCGTGATCAGCTATCTGCACAATTGGCGGATTGAAACACTGAAGCAGCAGTATCAACTTGTACGTGCTTGATGTTGTAGTCTCCTCATTGTATGTCACCTGTCTCTGTGTCTGTGCATTTTAAGCACTTCTATTAATCTTTGCAGGTCAAAACCAGGACTGCAGTTCACAATACATATTTATTTGGTTCTCATGTCATGCAATATGGGGATCTAGATCTAAATGCAAAAAAACTTGTTTCATACGTAGGATCTAATCCTGCCAATGAAAATCCCACTTATGTTGATTATAATTCCTTGCCACCGTTACCAGAGGCTGTGAACCAACGAGATGCAGATCTAATTCATTTCTGGCATAAGGTTCATTCTATTTATAAGTTCTTTGAACCTTTTATGCAACATTAGGTTTTAAAACATCGCTTTGCCTGTGCTGCTTTTGTCGTTATGCAACTAATCTCTTTTTTTCTTTCTTATTCAAAGTTTAGTAGGGCACCTGAAGGTTCCCATCAGAAACTTAATGCTCAAAAGCATCTGCTAGAAGTAATGGAACATCGTCTGCATATAGATACCAGTATACAACTTATTGGAAAGCTTCTTTTTGGTTCTGAGCAAGGGCCTGAAGTGTTCGAGACTGTCCGACCAGCTGGCCAGCCTTTAGTGGATGACTGGTCATGTCTCAAGTCAATGGTGAGTAGACCAATCATTTTACCCTTTCCACAGACTGAACTTAGATGTATCTCTGAATCATCCATCCTATGAAGTAGTCTTTTGCTTTGCAATGTGGTCTTGTTGCTGAAACAACATAATTAGTTTGAGACAGTAAAACTTCAAAAAACTGAGCAGCTGAAAACTTCCATCTTACCTACACTAGGCACTTTGTCACTTCATGTAAAATTGTAGTCTAGCATGATACATATACAATTGATTTCTAAATTGTTTCAAGGTTGCAACTCTATTCCTGGCTGACAGCAATTGTGATAGGTAAAATGCTTTGACTAATTGCACATCCCAATCATTCCACTAGTTTTTTCTCATGGTTTCAATCTTAATTGCCTCTTCATAACCATCTCTTATGTTTGTCTTTTTCAATAATCATCACAGAATTCATATCTAAATCTTTGGTCGATCGATATGTTATAAGGGCAATTCAGTTTCTTGGAGTACTGTGAGATACTGCATTCTAGGTCAATGCTTCCTCTGAACATGATGTATGTGATGAAGAAATCTAAGGATTGTCGCTTGAAAGACCGGTTTCACGAAGTTGTTGATGTTAAAAAAGAACTTGGATTTTGTTGAATATTCTCTAGACTAGATCATAACATATCATTTGATTTCAATGCCCCCCTGGTTTTTGGTGTTGTAGGTACGGGCCTTCGAAACACACTGTGGGTCTTTATCTCAGTATGGAATGAAACACATGAGGTCCCTAGCAAACATCTGCAATGCAGGCATCAGGGAGGAAACCATGGCCAAGGTTTCTGCACAAGCTTGCCTGAGGTTTCCCTCAAACAGCTGGTCTTCTCTCCACAGAGGCTTTAGTTCCTGAGCCAATCATGTCTCTAATGCCTTGTCTTGCCTGACCACGACTTTGAAATTGTGAATAGAGTGACAGTAGCTGGAGAAATCTGCATCAGATTGAGACTCCACAGGCCATGAGATGCCTTTTTTTGTAAATGATTCACTCTAGGTATTTACTGTCAAAAGCAGTGGTTATGGAAGCATGCATCTTTTCTGTTCTACTCGATTATCATCTGATAAGATTATTTAGTTTCATATTGGTTGAGGAATAGAGGAACCAAGAGCTCATAAGTCCGTCGGGTCTTTATTATTCTTATAGACTTTAGAGCTTACGAGATTTGAAAGGAAAAAATGGTATAGGTATATCCACCGTTTTAAAGCTGATAATTCCTCGCGAGTCTACGGGTCGCCCAATGACGATTGACTAAGTGACTTATCAGATTGGCGCTAGAGAAAGGGCTCGGGTCATGCACCTTGTATATGAGTTATTAGTTCTCCTACGGGAGGGAGCACTGATAAGATCATTTAGTCTTACATTGATTGAGGAGTAGGGAAAATAAGAGCTCATAAGCTCATCGATTCTTCCTTACCCTTAGAGGTGACTTTTAGAGTTCACAAGCTCTCAAATGACAAACCTGCATCATTGACAATCGATTAAGTGACTTATCACCCTTCATTTCATTATCAAATACATACGACAAGCCTGTAATAACATATTTTTTATTACTTTTTGAAAGTTGCTTTCAATTTATTATCTTCATTCCCTTTAACCCACTGCACCTCATCTTTCTGCTTCTATTTAGATTATGTTGTTGGATGTTGTGTTGTGGCTGATGAGTCAGCATGACACGGCTCGATCTATGTGCGCAGGATCAACTCATTGGGATTTGGAGGCTCGGGGAACTTGACGGGACAATTGTAGCAACTCCTCAGATCACGGAGGACTGCCACATTGGTTTGAAGAGAGCACCTATGACCTGCAAGGAGGCCTACGTCGGGGATGTGCCCGTCCGACTAGGCTCCTTCGATGACTAAATTAGCGCTTGGGGGTAGGGATTCCGCTCGGGTCCTAGAAGGTCCCAAGCGGGTTTTAGGAGGAGAAGATTCAGCATCCCTTTCATTAGAGGACAATAGGAAATATTTATACCTGTCAGGCGGAGGAGAGTTATACCGCATTGCTTAATGGGTTCAGCACGATCAGCTGTGTCGGGGTACAACCCTACTCGGGCGATGCCTTCACCGATTTTCGAGGTATGGATCGATGGGGCCGGAGACCACGGGTACGAAACCTAGAGTAGCCGATACGATCTCCGATTTGGCATGTCCCGATTGTTGAGTTGCCGAAGTGGTTGTCCATGCGATTCTTGAGCTAACACGTTGTGGTTAATTGATCAGGATAACATGACTATCCACATGACTGACTCTTGGACTGGCATGATGAGCCTAATATATATTTACGGTATCATATTACTTCCCAAAATATAAATTTGACGGGTTTAAAGGCCCCGTCACTGAGACACAAAACCTGGTTGGTGAAGTGTCATCGTCGGTGCCAGTTCATCTTTCTATCTCTGCAGTTTGGACAGAGAGAGCCATCTTCCTTGACGGGCAATGGGAACCAGAAAGTTCTGTTTCGGTGACCTCTAACAGGCCATGTCTCCAACCGGGTGTTGTGACAAAACTAAAGGTTTCAGAAACCTAATAAGAAAGATAAATGGAAGAGGTAGTCTGTCAGGGATTCATGTGATTGACCCTTCTTTTCCTTAAGCATCACGGGACAAAAACTAGTGATGGCCATTAAGTGCGTGCATTCCTCTGGCATTCGGTTCTCCATACCACCCCCAGTCCTTATCTCGGGTTTATTTTAAGTAAAAGAATAAGGTGAGTGTGCACTTCAGCGATGCGACCCTCTGCCTAAAGGTTTGTGGTTGGCACAAACTTGACAGTTGTTCTAATATCTATATCTATATATAGGTTCACAACCTGGAAAAATGAGAAAGTTGGAGTTGGGAGTTAAAAGATAGATGCATGCATGCACTTATGTAAAGAGTCACCGAGAAGTCATGACGAACAATTCTCTTTTATCTTTGAAAGAGAACACGCGGCAACAAAAGGGACTTGGAGATCGTTTTTACAGCGAGGATGCCTCTCCCCTTTTGCCCAAAGATGAGCCGATCAAGTAACGGATGTAAGCTCATCGTCATCAGCATCTTTGTCCTCCACCTCCACCTCCTGAGGGCATCGGGCCACCACCACCACACATGCTTTGTTGGTAAAGAGGCACAAATCTCGGGTCCCTCTCATCGGCGCACAGGTACGGTGACAGAGCACCCCTGCGTCTGGTGTCCATCATCCTTGCCGATCGATGAACTCGCAATCTCGATTAAACATACAACTGGGGAAGATTGAGATCCTGGCAACAAGAATTATCTCTTGTCACCGTGAGTCAGTATGATTTGGTTAGTGGAGATGGAAACAAAAGTTGGTGTTTTTGACTCATCAAGCCACTCCATGTCTCAGTAATCACACCATCCGGGCTTCTGCAAACATGTGTGATCTCCTCCCCTCCTGCCTCTGGCCTCACGAAGAGTGGAAGCTTGGAGATGTCAAGGCACCAAAATAATATCGGATATCAATCCATCCAACACACACCACAAAATCTCATCCAACAAATCATGAACATGAATTAAAGAAAAACAAACGGAACAATTAATGACACATAAATCTCTGCAGCCAAAGCATATCATATCTACACACTCGCACTAGACCCATACTACACGTTAAAAAAAAAAAAAAAACTCATCGATCGCCATCACCACCACCCTTATTGAAAGAAACCCTAAAGACGACCCAATTCCACCCTGGAATGACTAGCCTACGCCCAGGATCAACTAGTGACGGAGGGATCCGAGGAGGACGACGACGGACGAGGCGAGAACGGCGACGGTGAGATTCGGGGAGAGGGCGCCGGCGGCGGACGTGGGGCTGGGGGCCGGAGCATCGGCTGCCACGGCTCCAACTGCCAGGAAGGCGGCGATGACCACGGCCACCAACGAGATAGCGAGGGACTGGCCTCCGATTGCCGCCATTGCTACCCGCGAGGCGAGATTTTTCTTCTGCTCCTTCTTCAGATGGGGTTTCGAGAGAGAGAGAGAGAGAGAGGAACAGCAACGCCTCGAGCATAGCAGAACAAGCGTTATTTATAGACGAGAGGAGTTGCGGAGCGGGTGGACCTCCGATCCGACCCGACAGCTGTCGCCAGCTGTCGTTTGGTGGTCCGTCGCTAAGTTCTTCGGTTCTTTCTTTATTTACGCAAAACACGTTTCGCTTATCAATATTTATTTATTTATTTATTTGTTTATTAAATAACAGTAACGTGTTTTAATGGCTTTGAATCCTTAAATATCATCAAAAACTATTGTCATTAAATTTTGTGCATTTAAACCAAATCACGTGAGGGGAAAAGATTTGATACTGAGTGAAGTAATTTTGGATTGTGATTTAAGGAGTATCGTACGTTTCACTTAAAATTTTAGGAATATATGATCTTCCTAGATAATCAATCTCTCACGTATGGATAATTATTATTTTTCTACAGATTTTTTGTTTGCACGATGATTTAATATATATGAAAAACTTATTTTATTTTGTTTCTTCCGTTGCACATGTGATGTTTACGTTGGATTTTTCAATAGTGATATCAGTTAATAAGCATATTTAATTTCTTATTGATTAAATAGTAGAGTAATTAAGAGTTTATAAGTTTCGTTGAGTTTCCCTTATCCTCAAAGACGTTTTTTTAAAATTCATGAATTTTAAAATGATAAAATTGTACGAGCACACCGTTCGTCCAAAGATAATAAACTTTATAATCACTGGCTAAGTGACTTATGATGTATGCTGAGTGCAGACCACTGACTCCTCAAGTGGGATTCAGATGGGGTGATGCGATTGTGTTATGGTACTCCGGTAACAGTTATCTAATCTCAATTTAATCTGTCTTCTACTAATTATAAGCAACAATATAGACTGTTTCCCCCCTGAATTATTAATGCAATGTCCCATTATGAAGATTTTGTTTCCGAGTTTTAAGGATGATCGGCTGTCCATTTCAAGCTAACAAAGATCCACATGAAGTCCTTCTACAAGTAATTGCTGTTCTCGGTGCGGACCAATCCATCATACCTGCATGAAATGATGTTATAACTCATCGATAATGTCAATTCCAAACTTCTTCCTTCATCTATTAGTCTATTGCTGGTAGATGCTGCAATCTCACTTCATCCCAGGAGTATTCCAAACCTCTTCCTTCATCTATTACTCTATTGCAATCCCCACTTCATCACAGGAGGAGTAGCTGCTATTTTTGAGGTCTTTAGTTGCAGCGAAAGCATACCTGTGTGTGTGCGCCCGCGTTCACCTCCTGTCTCTTCATGAACCACAAGTGATTCCAAAACTTGCCTTCCTCAAATGATACCACACCACCACCAATTCTTCGGCTAATCCGGAAGGCTGCAATACGGTCTCCAGCATAACATGCAATGAGAAGTAGGGCAGAGATGGCGTTGAGTGAACTCTCTTCATCCTTTTTCTTTCCACCACAAGTACACCATCAACCACTGTTGGAAACTGATGTTATTCTATATCTATCTCTCTCTTGGGACATTGTTCATTAATATGGGCGTTGGCTGGTACAACAGAGCATATGAGATGGTTGGCTTAGCTGTTCCGGTACAACAGAGCATATGAGATGCTCTCACCATCTCAATGTTTCTTGAAGTATGAACAATGGTTCAGATACAAGTTTGTGCAGAACAAGGGGAAGCTTATAGGGTTGCTACATCCGAGTGGAAGAGACGAACATAGCAGAGCAGATCGCAGAACATTCCCATGTAAAGAGAGCACCTAAAGTTTTGTTCTTTTACTAGTTTCAAGTATTCAATTGGCACCCACATACTATGACATGCGTTTGATACCTTATCTGCTCTTAAAATGTAGCTCAATCTTAAGTTTTGAAGCTGTAATATGGCAATGACCAAAGCCAACAGTTACGACAAAAAATGACTTGTTTAACTCTGACATTACTCAGTAAAATAATTGAGATTGTTACTGGTGTCGATCTAAAATATACAATCATAATCTTACGTAAATATAGGATTTTTGGCTTCATGCTCTTCTGCAATGGAAGACACCAGGAATGATGAAATGTATTCAGATTTCATCATGAACATTGATGGTGGGGTGTGGTTCTCAAACAGAAATCTTATGGTCAGAGAGGCTTCAAGTGCTGCGGCATAGGCAAATATATATATATATATATATATATATATATATATAATTAAATCTAATTAATAATACCTGGCAGATTTAAGGCATACTACCTGGTTAGAACACCCATAGACATTGAAGTCTGGGTGCCCCAATCAAGTAATGCAAGTGGCAGTATTCTTGAATCATGCTCAAGGATAGAATACATGTATCACATTAATCTTATAGCGGGCTGATTGACTCCGAAATCGTCCGCACACATTAGAGGATCACAAAGTGCAGCAACTACTGACAAATCACATTTGATTCCAAATAGTATGTATGTACACAAGAGTGTCAGCCAAACCATCAGACTATCACAAGTGTGATCAACGCAAACAATTATTTTCGATATAGTCTCTCTGCTACGGTTGATGCAATAGCACAAGTAAATCCCTGCTCAATTCCTGAAATGTCCATCAAAAATAGGAAAGAAAGAAGAGTCTCTGATACCATGCCCAGAGTTCTAGCGGCCATGTTAGCGCTCCCAAACATACATGCTTTTTGCGAGCAAAAGTATTTCAGCCAGAGTTTATAACATGGTCTGATGACGAAACGAGAATGCAGAAAGGACATTTACCCATGATTATCATCATAAGGATGAGAACAAGTCAGGCAGGCAACCATTAAGCTGTAGAAGTTAAACACAACGAAAACATACTTTTCTACATCTTGCAGATTCTTGATTCTGGATATGCTGACATCAAACAAAGGTTGTCTTCCCTGCACGCTCTTGCTTTTTTGCCTGAAAGTATTCCATCAAATGCATCATCAAAACATTGTAAACCAACAAAATATTTGAAAGCAGACTAACAAAAAACGGAATATACTGATTATCAGCCTAGGATGCAGATGATGTCAGGATAATTGATCCTGTCAAGCTTACCACTCTAAAAGATGCTTGGAGATTGGTTACGCCAACTGGGCATTCTCCTTTCTCATCATAATCTGCAAACTCACCCTCAGACAAATCGACCTCAAAGCTTGTACCACTCAGCTAAAGAATAAAGATTATCAGGTCAAAAAAATTAGAACCTTTAACCCACATATATATAGCACACAGCATACATTGTAAACTTCACCCAATAGAGAAAATCATAAAGATGCACAACAAATTGGTTCCTTAACAGAGGCCAATTTCTAAATGAAGAGACTAGCATCTTTTACCGAGAGAAGCAGAACATCTAACAAATTTATGAAATAACTCTCATGAGGGTACTACAGGACAGGAACAGGACTCTCAACAGGGCAAGGCGGGGCGGGGAATGCTTCCCCCGTCCTCATCCCCCATCCTCACCCTATTCCTCATTTAAACGGGATGGAGGCGGGGCAAGGAACCTACGGTTTTCAATATTCTTCTAATTAATCCAAATTAATTAACAATTACAAATAATAACAATTGTTAAATGTTGAATCCGTTCCTCCAACATGCAAGCGGCAAGGACAGAGATGTCACTATTAGATGTCGATATTATTTTATCTGAATTGCAATTAATTCACAATCAACTTGACCCAGCCTGATTTGAATCAGGCGGATCAGGTGTTCTAGCCCAACATATAGACCCACATATTGAAGGGGTGGGGATGGGTACAGGGACAGGGTGGGGAATGTACTACCTGTCCCCGTCACATATCCACGCAGGTAATAGGAACTAACCCAATCCCCATCCTCATCCCTGCTCCATTGGGGATGGATCCCTGTGAGTACCCGTACCTACAGGTCTAATTGACACCTCTACTCTAAGGTAATACTGAACAGAGGGCTATCTCATCAATAAAAATGTCAAAAACAAACAAGAGCGAAAGCTCGGAAGTTGAGCTACAAGAAACTATGACATTTCGGGGGTTGTTCTGGACATGGTTTGCCTTACCGGCCTGTTCCAATATATCAACCAGCTATTGGTACAATCATACCGAGCTATACTAAGTCATACCGAATATATCGACATATGGTACATGGAAGTGCACCGATATACCACCCGTACCGGTCTCCTATCGGATTGGTACATACTGCCCGTACCGAGCGGTACACTGTGGTACGACGAACCTCGGTTCTAGCAGCTCATAGAAGTTACTTTTCAAAATATACCAACTTTCAAATTCCAAAAGAAAGTGTAACAAAGAGCTCTAATTGAAGGGGGAAGTCTAAAGCTCATTCTGGATATAAACCTACAAACTTTCATTTAAAAGAAAAAAAAAACGTACTTGCTAGCTTACCTAATTCATTATCTTTGTTATGGATAAGAATCTGCTAATTCTCATTAAAAATATAACTAGAAATGATTTTGCATACTTATGTTTGGGGTGGTTTGCCTATAATTAAAAACCAGTCAATACACAGAGAGGAACATACATTCAGCGAAAAAGATATATATATATATATATATATACCAACTAATTTGTAATCATAGTTATGGCTGATAACTTTGGAACATTTTGATTGTTTCCCTGTTTTACATATGCATCTCTACCAGTTTGTTCCTAAAGGAAGGCCAGTGAAATAATTTCCATCATCCGTTTCCAGAAAATGTTAGCTTGTAGGAAATAAGTTTCCAGATGCTATCCTTCCAGTTGCAGAAATTTTTTAAGCCATCTTTTAAAATGAATTTGGTTCGCACCGTCCAAACTGATCCTTGAAAATTTATAATCACATCACAAAAGCTATTGCATGGGGATGTGAAGTTCAGAATTACAAAGGCATACATGTGCAAACAAAATACAATTGCTGCCACGTTAATTTGTGTGACATTCATAAAAGACATCAGTCTGATGACAATGTACATGGTGTAGTACTTAAAGGGGGTATCAGCTAAGCTAGAAAAGTGTTCTACAAAACAGGAGTGCTCTGCTTTTCAATAGCAAATTTACTCAAAAAAGTTCTAATTATTTAAGAGGATGTGTTTCCAAAAATATCTGTAGAAGGACCATTTTGTAGTGCGAGAATGGTTTAGCAGAGAAATTGACAGCAAAACAATAATTGGCAATCGACCTTGAAGTATCTCAGAAGTTGTATCGTAAGATAGAATCCACAGTTCAGTTAAGACAACAGTGCGAACGACAACAGTTCTGAAGACAAGACAAGCCCTTTACGGCAATTTAGAATTTCTGAAGACCAAGAGGAGGCGAAGAGAGCAAGTCCAGATAGGTCTCGTGGACCTTGTGTGCTTCAATGAGTAAGCCTTTTAGCTACTCGCTTACATAGACCCAAAGAGTCTGTGGAATAAATGCACTGTTACCTAGAAGATGGACTGTTTTTTCAGACCAGAATATTAAACTGTGGAGATTGTCGTAGTGGATGTCTAGTATGCCAATGTCGTTGCATATCATGTACAAGGACTCAAGCAATAGACAATTTAAAAAAAAAGACTTCGAGATGTGCTCCACAATTTCAGACCGCTCAATCTTGAATATACATATAAATATATATACATATACATATATACATATACATATACATATACATATATATATGTATATGTAGAGAGAGAGAGAGAGGTGCAATACCATATAACCCAGACCTTCATGGATTATTGATTCTGAGAAGAGTTTTCCTTTATTGAGAATTGATTTAATTCTCTCTTGTTATAAAAAAAAATACAAAGTACTTTTATGTATTAATATCTTTGAAAATTGAAAAGCACCATCATTTAGATGAACCTTGATAAAAAGCACCATTATCTAGATGAACCTTGATGAAAAGCACCATTATCCAAATGAACCTTGATGAAAAGCACCATCGTCCATATGAACCTTGATGAAAAGCACCATCATCCAGATGAACCTCGATGAAAAGAACTGTCATCTAGATGAACCTTGATAGTCTCTATTGAGATTAGTCTTTGCTAAGATATTCCAATAGTTAGTGTATTACCGGCGTAAGTAATGGGTTTTAGCACGCCGTTTAATGTAATGAAAACTTCTTCCAAGTTTTGAAAAAAAAAACTTGATAAGCTATAAGGGGGAAGAAATGTATTATTCCCACAATCTAATGATGTTAGGATTCCTGAATTCCTGTATATAAAGTGAAATTGATGCTTTATACAAACCAACATATTATTTATTGAAGTTGATGAAACAAATAATAAGAAAGCACTGATGTTGATGCAGGAAGCTTTCATGTGTCCATTTTCATGGTTACAGATTTGGTAGACGATAACTGTTTTCTGACAGCAAAATAGGGCAGCAAACCAATAACTAGGTCAGTATTCTCATTAAGTATGACTTACAAACTAGATGCAGCATGTCACCTATTTATTGTGTGACGAACCATATTCAAGACAGAATTGTTAACATTTTTCCTTCTAAAGAAAGAACCCAAAAAGAAACTCATAACTTTTTGTTGGCAGTATATACACTTACATTAACAAGAGGCCACTAGAATTTTCAAAACAAAGCTACAAGGCATTGATCACAAAGGTGCAGAGTCCGAAGCTATTAAACAAGGAGCCAGAAAATTAAGGGTTCGAGAACAATTTCTGCAAAAGATTAGAAACCAGGGATACTCACAGATTCTGCTTTCCATCTGTTTTCAAAAGAGAAGTTAACAGGTTCAAAGCCCCTGCAGTCGAAGACCATCAATTTGGACCTGATCCCAGCCTGGCTACGTTCAATAGTCAATGGTTCACCATGTCCAGGAACCATCTGAATTGTTCCTTCTCTCCCACAAAGCTTGCACTGCAAGACAATCAAATAGGTTACTGTAAGCTGGATTGCATATCGAAATTATTTCAAATTAAGCTAATACACGAGTTTTACCAGAATTTTGCTCTGAAACGACATATTAATCATAGGTCATACATCATATGAGCACTCAATAATAAAACAATCAATAACAAGTGAGCACCCATAACATAACCAAATCACATTAGCATGATGTTTTGCTACTTCTTAGTTTCATCTTCATTTGTTGCACCACTCCAAAATCTAGAAAATGCTGATGCAATGTACCAGTTGCTCACTTGTCATGTGCTTGTCAAATGCATCTAGAAAAAGGTTCATTCATCGGAAGAGAAAATGTGACCCTTATTACATCACAACAAATTTCCAGTGAACATGTATCATGAACACAACTCCACAAGTTGACTTCTAACGGACATCAAAATCTGCTGAGTAAGATTTCCTGCAAAGGAAATTTCATTTTATAGGAAAAGTAAGGTTTTTAAAGTTTGCCCATGAACTAAAACAAGGATGACTGAGAACTATTGTGGGTTAACATTTCATATTACAGTAACACATCATATCTATTCTATGGACTATCATCCAAAAAACAAATGAGTATAGAGGTCCACAAGGTGACAATAACAATGAAGATGAACCTTTTATGCTTGCAAGCTTAATGTGAAATGAGCTTATATATCTAGAGATATAAACAAGGCTATGGAAAGGGAAGCTTATATGGTATTTTGGCTGAAAACTTTTTTCACTCCAGTGGTGGAAGGTGTCACCTTTGTGCTTAGAAAAATCATCACTACTAGTTTCTTAAAGGAATCCCTTAGCGGCAAGATACCCTTTTTTTTAAATTAAGCTGTATGCAAAATTAAATAATTATTGTCTAACTGTGCAGTCAACTTTACCAAAGCCCTATTCTCAATCGTCACATTTAGTGCTTCGGTGGTTTCATTCAAAGCTTCATTTTTTTTTTTGTCATGTTTCCTATTCATATTGTAAAACATTTTTTTTTCTGTTACTAGATGCTTCAAGGACTAGCTAGGTGCCTTTCCTTAAAAAAAGTGACTCTCAGTCCAAATGAACTCTCCCGATCAAAACATGCAAGACAAAATTTACAAGAAATTACTGTATATATCAAAGAGAATATTAATTCAGTTGGAAAAGCTATACCAAAGAAGAAAAAAGAAAATTTGATTTATCTAAATAATTAGCTTCGTCGAAACGATATACCGCATAATGTAGTCTTCTAACATAGCATGAAGATTAGTATTTTTCCTATGAAAAATAATCAAATTAAATGTCTTCTAGGGTTTTGCTTCATCCCTTGCCTGTGCTATGACTTCCTACCCTCCTAGAGTAAGTTGGCAACATAATTCCATCAAGAGAAACAGTACCAGGCTCCATAAACTACAGCTTCACTAGGAGAAACAAAAAGGCAAATTTATATATGTTCTCCCTGTTGTATTCTCCACGGGAAAGAAAGCTAGTACCTAGCAAAGAGCTTAGCACTAAGCATAAAAAAAACAACCAGCATGATGGTGTTCAGAAACTAATTTTCAAAGCCAAATTCTAGGTTGCATCCCTGAAAATAAATACTAGAATATACATGAAGGCATGTTTAGTCTAGAACCATATCTACTGCCATTATCTAGTTGCCAAAAGAGGAGATGTTAACTAATCCAACAGGTGAGACAGAGCTAAAAACAAACAAAACCAAGTAATAACATGAGATTAGTCACAAACGGAAACATGCTCATTATATGGCTTTTCAACCACATCAAATCATAAAGCCAAAATATGAGCCATGAATTCAAGAAAACACACCCAAAATTAATGCTTTGAAATTATCTAACATATATTAATTAGAATAGGACAATATTAATATAGGCGGACCTAATAGAAACATGACAATTTATTACACTGACCACACGTCACAAAATGCTTCATGGAATTTGCACGATCACATTGAGAGACCAATGGAATATGATAATTGTGCTTCAAAGCCAACGAATATAGATGTCTATGCATAACGGAAAATAAATCCTAGACTCCCTAAGATGTACAAGAAGGAACTCTGCCCTGAATTTTACCGGGCATTTTTCTGGTTGACCAACGAAACCAATGATGTTGCTTTAACTTTGACTGATGATTTATTCAGAAGCATGTATCGTCCACACAGCTGTTGAGGGAGAAAGGAGATACAAGTTGCATATGTATCACAACTACAATACATGCTAACTTGGAAATCCACAATTTCGACAATCAAAGAAGAAAATGGAAGGCATCAAAGGAAGACGATGTACCTTCTGCACAAGATTGGCAGTACCCCTTCCATTGGGGAGCGGGACCGATTCAGACAGCACCACGCACGTCTCCTTCTGGCTGATCTCCCCACAGTTCTCGCACTTCACCTGATCTCAATAATAGCAAGCAATCCCTTAAATTCGATCTAAAACTAGCGAGATCGGAACTAGAAGGGGTCAACTAAGGAGGAGAGTAGCGGAGACCTTGAAGTAATAGGTGTAATTGGGATCGCTGCAGCCTCCTCGCTGCTGGAGATTGGTGAGGTTCTCGAGCTCCGCAGTGAAGTCGAGGATGTAGAACACCATCGTCGCGGAGGTGCAGAAGAATGCGAACTGAGGGTTTCCTTCCGGATGCGAGGAGAGGAAGAGGAAGACGGGGGCGTGCGATGAAGCCACCGAATAAAGCGAGAGCGAACGGGCCGCTGAGTTAGCAAATATTTACATGAGACGCCCCGGGAATGTTATGGAAATAAAGCATTAGACCGGCAAGATATGATCGGACCGGAGTTCTATATAATTCGGATGGAGTCATACTGTCCCTATGCATGAAAAAAACAACAAAAACACTGTCCTTATGCAACAAATACTCACTCGTGAAAGAGGAAGGAGATGTATGATGATGACATCTAAAGTTTCTAATAAGCAATTTGGTTTAGTTTTGAGTCTTTGAATTATTATCTGACAGCATATATCATAAGTTGTTTAAATGCCAAAGAATCATCAACTATTAGTAATGAAAATATAGATAGGCTTAGGCTTATTTAACGGGCCGAGCTCGAGCCGGGTAACTGCGTACATAGGATGTACGTCCCTACATATGGCATGTCGAGCATGTTTAGAGCCATCATAGTAGGAATTGAGTTGAGATCATAGTGTTGGAGTATATTGTTGCAGCGAAAACAACAAAGAAGGGAGTCAATAAAGTTAATTAAATATTTGAGAGTTGTACGGAGCAACGCGGATCCGATCCCAATATATTGCGACATTAATGGGTGATCACTCAAAATCAAATAAATCTAAATCTCATCAGAAGTTTAAATACATTATGGGGAGGTTCCATTTGATTAAATAGATCGTGGCCCGTGGAGATGTAGTAGTGGAAAGAATTACATTTGAAGATAATATTACAGATCCATTGACAAAACTACTATCTCAAATTGTATTTGAACATCATAGCACTCTGATGAAAATCATACATATAGATGATTGATTTTAGGTTAAGTGGAAGATTGCTAATTATAGGTGCTCTACAAGTCAATCACATGAGTGATGATACTTGTAATACGCTGTAGTAATTTATTTAATTATCGTTATTGATATATTCTCAAATTATATATTTTTGTATATTTTGATATCCCTGGTTCTATGCAAAAGGAATCGAATCATGATGAGATTATGATAATGATATTGATTCACCTTTAAACACAGATCCTAAATAATCTTGGTCATAAGTTACTTGAAAAGAACATCGAGATAACCATATAGACCGATATATTGTATACTCATCCATATGATGAAGGCGACTAGTCTCATAGTCGCTTGTGTAGAGACACTAGAGGTACAATGCATGTGATTATTAGAGAATGGGTGATACCTAATGTCATACAGTAATTTCGTAGTTCAAGTTATGTACCTATGTCACACGGTGGAGATTTATTATTTAGTATTTTTGCACTTTAGTCCTTTTATTATTAATATTTACGATTAGATCTTGTCTTTTACGAACAGGTCCTCAAATTTTTATAACTAAGTTTTATAAACAACACAAAATATATTTCTTAAAAAATGAGAGATGTTACGACCTGGTCTTACACTTAAGACACCAATGATGTCTTGTATGAATACTCATTTATTTGACGTCAGACTTACATATTTTAAAAGATTCAGATCTGGTACAGCTAGTTATTGAGATTGGTAATCAACCATACGAAGTCAACTGAGCATCAACAAAAGATCATCCAATCTCAGGTATCATGAAATGAATATCTAGTATGTTTGCTCAGACAAAATATCTTACTAGGGTCATTTGAATTGAAGAGAATAAGTTCTCTAGAAAAATTATTATATAAATAATAATTTACTATATTAAAAGAGGTTATGATATAAGTTACTGGCCAGCTCGGTATTGAGTCTAGAGGGTCATACACATATGACACATATTACGATAGATAAAAGTGTGGATATGATATATTTGCATATGACACATATTACGATAGATAGAAGTGTGGATATGATATATTTGCATAGCTCATGATATGGATAACATCAAATCTCATGATAAGATAAAATCTAAATAAGATTAAATGTGAATAAGATTAATTCCGAATAAAATCAAATGTGGATAGATAAACTATATTAGAAATGTGTTTATTCTATCTCTATAAATTTATAGGCACTCGAAGTCACTCGCAGTGTTCATAGGCTGTAGAAAAAGGGAGAGCAGTTCTCCTTGAGGTACGTCTCTCTTGTTTTTTTGATTTCTTCGACATTGCTCATTCCCGAGAAATCGCCATGTTTTCTCTCATCAACCGATCGAATTATTGTCATCGCTTAATCGCTGCGTTCTTTATCTCTTTATTCCTTCTCCCTTTGTCCTCTTTAACCTGTTGAAGGTGTTTATTTGGCCTCGTATCTATTTCTTCTGTCTTTTGGCTGCCAGATCTGTTTGGTTTTCCTTTTGCTTCTTTAGATTTACGGCAAATTTCGACTACGTGGTACGGGGCGTAGAGATCTGAAACTCTTGGTATTTGATTAGCAGATCTGGTTCCTGATTCGTGGGCATTGATACTGTTTCGTGGGATTTTTTCCCTCTAAATTATTTTCTTTGATTTCTGCTTAATCCGTTCGTGGCCCAGTTAAGATCAATCATGTTAGAAACTAAGAAAATATTGAAGGAATTGTTTTTTTGTTAATTTCGAATGTTAATATCGAAAGGATTGTTAATTTCAAGAATATTGTAACAAGTGTTTTTCTTGGTTAAGAGTTGCAAATTGATTTTTTTTTTCATTATTTTTCTCGCATATGTAATTAATTTTGATAATACGCACACAATTAGGAAGTGGCAAGTTGAGTATAGCTTATCTATCACTTGTGTTATTGCAATTGCAGGCCTTGTGCCGAGGATCAACAGAGAATTTTGACCTTCTTCTAATGCATTCCGCACATTTCTTTAACAGTATGTTTCGTTTGGCCTCTTTGCTCACAAAGAGCAGTTCTCTAATCATTCATCTTCCTCTGTCAATTGGACTTTACAATTATGACAAAAACTTTGATTATTTATAATAATTGTCTGATTGAGGGAGAAGCAGATCGATCTTTCTTCTAATAATGTTTACTTTTACTAAATGTCTATGTGCAATGCAGTTTCTCTATCATATTTTTGCATGTTACAGATTAGGCATTGTACACAATTCTATCATTATAGTGTTTGTATTTCACAATTCTAGTAAATGGCTCATCTTCTTTAAGGTTTTGGTACTCAGATACGCCTGATATTGTACTAAGACATTGGACTTCTTTACAAGTTGAACTAGATATTTGCCTGGTTGATATGCCTGATCTTGTGAGTTACCATATTTATGTATGCAGTTCTCAATTTCTCGGCTTCTAATGCCTGTGTTACTGTTTAGCCAATATTAGGGGGTATAAATCCAAATTAATGTAAATCCTGGCTGTCTGAGTTATATTTGATGTTATATAACTTAATTCTTTATGTTTGTCATTTAAACTTCTATTTTTCTATATCTTATGTTCCTCCCCAAGGAACCACACTACTGACTAAAGGAATCTTGGTGTGCTTGATAAATTTACCTGTTGTAAGTTTGATACAAGACTCTATATTTTACGTAATCACACTGTATCATTCCTGCTTAAGATCCCCAGTAGTATTTCCATTCAATCGGAGCATTACCTTATGCTAATTCCAATTCTTTTAACTGGTGGAATGTTAACTGTTGCTGCTACCTATATCTTAGTAAGCAAAAGCTTTAGATTTGTATTAGTTAGACAATTTATTACAGTGCCTAGCATCAATATATTTGGCTAGGGTATAATATTGCCATTCATAGCTTGCACAAAGGAACTAATCAACTTGGATTTGATGATAGTTCACTTGTCTTTCTGATTACTGGTGTACATGTCGCTACCTGGATATCCTTTTCTGCAATAGTGTTGCAAGTCACTATGTCAATAACAACACAAATAAACAGATTTGCACAATCATGCTGCACATCGGAACATAAATATATATATAAAAAAATTTATCCTTCTTCCTGAATAAAATGATTTATCATTCTTTCTCAGTCTTACGTTGTTATCTGTTTTCTAGATATCTGAGTAAAGATGGTGGCTAACGGTGAAGCACCAGCTAGGGGCAGCGCGGCGGCAGCTGCAAGCATACGGAGGAGGAGGACGAGTGGTGCTGGTGCAGCTGCAGGTGCCAATACGATGCTCCAGTTCTACACAGATGATACAGCCTGCCGCAAAATGTCACCCCAACACCGTTCTCATCATGAGCATTGGGTTTATTGCTATCGTTGCCGTCTTACATGTCTTCGGCAAGCTGTATCGTGTTCCCAACTAGTCCAGGAATATTCCCAGATTTTGTAATTTCGTTTACTGTAGTGCTAAGATGTCCTGCGTCACAATCGTTGATTCAAGTGACCTTTACAGATTGCGTTACCTATTTAAAATGATTGGAATATTAAAATTATGTTGTTCCAGCTTGATCCTTGAGCAGCAGGCATATTTATCCCTGGCCTCCAAAATTTACAAAATTGGTGAGTTTTTGTGCGTATCTGTGTGTGTGTCACAAGTGTTATAGTTTTATCGTTGTATGTCTATATGCAGCTACACTTCTCCACTGTGTGGTTACATGAACTTAACCTTGCCCATTCATTTCCCCTCTCCAAAATCTTGAATTCTGATATGATTTATGAATGGAAACCCAGACATTTGGAACGAGCATGTCGAAGTTCACATCACACGTTCCTGATGCATGCATTTCCTCACCAACCCCTCACGTATTTTAAGGAAACTTCTGCTAAAACTTTTTGGTGATGGCAAAAACCCGACTTCATACTTACTGTGAGAACTTCATATTTAGATCATTTATATTATTTTTAATTAAGTTTTATAGTATTTTTATTGTGGTGATCAAAATATATGTAACAAGCAAAATACTATAACAAGTGAAAGTTTTTTAAGGGATAGTTTGGGTATTTTTTAAATTACGGAACTGTTTGATAAAAAAAAAAGTAAAATGGAGATACTGATTAAAAATATAAAAAAATTATTGAAATTTATTATATATAATTATTATCAATGACAATATACACTCTTGGTAATAATATTTGGAGCTCTTCTGGGAGCGAAAGGCTATGAGTCAAACATAAACTAAACAAATGGAACAACGGCCATCACACAATAACTTTAGAGTTATTGGGCAAAGTAATCTTCTTTTGACCTATCTACGTCGGATATGTACGACAACTTCCTATGATTATGTTATAATCATAGGAAGTAATTATGTTTTGTCAGACAAGATTTTTTTGGCATTTGAATTCATATATCAGAAAACTCTTTGTAACCGTGATGCATTTGTGATGAAGAAGAATGGTTGGTGGCTTATGACCAAGTAAGATTGTAACAATATTCTTGCATGATTCTGAAATAACACATAGGCTACTAGATTTTGTTGAAATCTGTAAATATTGTGATTGCTTTAGATTTAAATATTTTGCTACTGTTTGTTTACAATCATTATATATATATATATATATATATAAAAAGGTGTTAATCGAGAGAAGTAGCCCATGTCATTTTTTAGATGATTCTATAACTCACTTTTCAGGTTAACTGCGTGTTGAACAAGTCAGATTTTTGTCTCTGGATTGCTTTTTGGTTAGTAAACTCAATGATGGAACACTTGTTAAAAGATTATCTCTAAACCTCCATGCAAATTTTTTATTTTTATAGTGGACTATATTTAGAGTACGAACCTAAGGGCATGCTCGGAGATGATGACGATCATCAGATCGTCGTTGAACAACATGATCTTGAGCATCACGAGTTCCTTGGTGATATGATCGGCTCCTAATCTAATGAGATGACATTGGTGGAGCCACTCGAAAAGAAATATGAAGACAAAAGATTACGATAAAAGCGAGGGCATACACGTTGCCCCTGGTACACAGCCAACCCTTGAAGAGGATCTCTGAGTAATTACCCGAGAAGAAATGTCATGTAAATATAATACGATGGACGAACGATAGATAATAAAATGTGGTGGGTGAGTGACTAGTGACAAGTGCGACGAGTGAGCAGGAAGTTATGGTTGGTGACAGACGAGCAGTTTGAAGAAAGGATAAGAGAAAATCGATGAGAGGCGAAAATTTTATATAAAATTTATAATTTAAAAGATAAAAAAATTATTTTTTTATTCTTTTCGATTACAATTTTTTTATATGTGATAACGCATATGATTTTTTTTATTCATAAAGTTAGCGACATAAGGAAAATTGAAGTTAAATATTTCACGTTGATAAGTGTTGGACCTTAGTACTATTTTTTTAAATATAAAAACTAAGATAGTAATCATGATTAATTATAATATAATTACCCCGTTATAATGTGCTATCGGTGCTAAAGAAGAGAAGCAATATTTCTTCTCCAATCGTGGGCTGGGCGGCCTTTATCGTGCCAAACGAGGCCCATATCTTCTTCCATAAAGAAGATCCATGATCTTAAAAGGAGAAAACACGATCACAATTTCTTCTTAAAAAAATTTAAATCGAAATTTATGGAATGATTTAATTGCTAACTCATATAATACATCTCAGAAATATTTTAAAATTAATCTGGGAAACGAGTTCTGAGAAATAATTATACTGGATAACACGGGACGGTTGCGAACCCACTCCTCCCGTCGCAGGCTATCAATGGATATCTTCTATCTATCTATCTACCCTCCCGAGACGGAGACAGGACTCGTGTAGTGTCCTGTCCGTTGCCGCAACGGCGGCCTAAATTGGATCGAAGCGTCCACGATTGGGGGATTCCCTTCCGCTTCCTCGTCCCGCTGAAACCCTGATTAGTGGAGCGATTTCGTTGGATTTGGAGACCCTAGATACTGCCATCGATTGATGGTTGCCGATCTCATTTCTAGTCTCCGCGTCGTCGATTTATTGGGATTTTCTTCAAGCCTCGGGTGAACCGGTAGTGCTGCTTCGACATCGGCGGCGGAGGGGGGATTCTGTTACGAGTTTTGCTGCTAGGGTTACAGCTCAGCTCGAATTGGGTGAGTCTCCTGCTTGTGACTGTGGTCGTCGGATGGAACCTCGCGTTGGGAACAAATTCCGCCTCGGTCGCAAGATTGGGAGCGGGTCCTTTGGGGAGATATATTTAGGTATGCAGTAGCTTTCTCCTCTTGATTGCTTGAGCTATTCTTTGTAGTTTTTTCTGTTGCAGGAACTCTAAAATTTCCTCCTCGGGGATGTTTGTGGTTGTCGTCTTGGTTGCAGGTACAAATATCCAGACGAACGAGGAAGTCGCAATTAAACTCGTAAGTGTAGCTTTTTAGTCGCATCTATTTGCTGTCGGAAGTATGTCTTTCTCTTAGAAATTTTCAGTTCCTAAGGTGTTCAGTTGATCGACATGACAAATTGGTATACAGATGATTTATACTCATTATTTCTCTTTATATTTATATTGGTCCATCAGCTTATTCTGGGCTACAGACTGTTTTTGCTTTTTTCAAACCTGCTACGATCTGGCAGCATTACTAGTATCACTTGAAGCTCCCCGTTCACTTTTCCATGTGCAATTTTTTTTTTGTCCTTTCTGTATTTTCACCATATTCTTCTATGTTTGCTCTGTATAATGAATATTTTTTCTCTGTTGTTGATACTCATTTTCTATCGAGTCCTTCTCAAATTCTGCATCGGTGTAAGTCTCATATAACAAGCCCCCCTTATCTATCAGCTAAATTTGAATGTAGTTTGATTGAAGTTTAAAAAGTTTATCCTCTGAATAACTTAATATTTGCAATGTCCTGGATATTTTTTTTCTTATGAATTTTTCTATTTATCAGGAAAATGTCAAGACAAAGCATCCACAGTTGCTATATGAATCAAAGCTGTACAGGATTCTGCAAGGAGGAAGTAATTAAAATTTTGACTCCTTTTATTGTCTGGCTGTTTGGTTTTAACTTTCAGAATCTGCATTGAATACTTTCATTTATTTCTTTTGGCAGCTGGAATTCCAAATGTGAAATGGTTTGGTGTTGAGGGTGACTATAATGTGCTTGTGATGGATTTATTAGGACCAAGTCTTGAAGATCTTTTTAACTTTTGCAGCAGAAAACTCTCTCTAAAAACTGTTTTGATGCTTGCAGATCAAATGGTATGTAGTTGCTGTAATGCACATTTCTGAATTGACATGATATCCTACTGTTCAATATTGGGAATATGCTTGATGTGTCCTTCATATAGCCTGTCACTTGATGTTTTGGTCTTTTCTACTCTTCCTTTTCCATTATATGAATAAGTCCTCTTTATGGATGTCTATCATATTCTTGTTTCCTAGCAATACCACATGCATCAAATCTTCCTTCGTTTTGTCATCGAGTGAACATTGTCTTCTCTTGAATTACTCCTTATCTTTGCCTTGTTTACCATAATGTGCTCATAATACTTTTGACTTTGCCATGCTTATTATGCATCTTCATATAGGCCCAACATCGTTGAATGGGGTTGTTTTGATTGCTATAATTTGCCATATCTAATGTATTATGATTTTGTGTGTCAGATTAACCGAGTGGAGTTTGTGCATTCTAAGTCCTTTCTGCACCGAGACATCAAACCAGATAATTTTCTAATGGGTCTTGGTAGACGTGCTAATCAGGTGTGCTTCTAAATTTTTAGCTTTTACTGTCTGCTTATTAATTAATAATTGGGTTCGTTCGTCTTATGCTGTACTGAGTTGACTTTTGTATTTCCATCTAGGTGTATATTATTGATTTTGGCCTTGCCAAGAAGTATAGGGATACTTCAACTCATCAGCATATTCCATATAGGTAAGATACAATTGACTAAGCAATTTGCTTAAGTATTCTGTTTTAGCTATTGCATCAATGTTTGAATGGTGGACTTGTATGCTTAGCTTTTTAAATCTCTCCTACATAATTTTCTATGAGTTGGGCTGTAGTCTTCAAGATGGAGCCCAATGGAGATAGTGTCATATATAAGTTAGATGTGTAGCATGTTGATTTAGGATGCAGTAAAACTATCTGCTCCTTGTACATGTGGAACTAGGAGACAATAAAGTTGGTCATTGATGCTTCACAAACGTGATTAATGATGAATCACTTAAATGGAAAATTGACACTAGTCAATATGGTCAAGTCCAACTAAATTACTTGTAAATGGAAATCACTTCTTTTTTTAAACTTCTGCTTATTTAACTAATGTTCCTATGATGAAACAAATTTAAATGTTCATTTGTAACATTTTGACCTGATACATGATTTAACTTCATCCAAATACATTGCGTTTTACAGCATGAACTTTTTGTATGTTCGATACAAGTCAGTTGTTTGGATTTTTGGATCACATGGTGTAAGATTTAGTTTTGGATCAGTACCATTCACACTATCCTTTTTTCTGAAATTACTAAGCACATCATCCAAGTTCCATAGTTGGGGTTTTCTATAAGTCAAAAGAACTTTTACCTGGAGTTTGAATGTCACTGGTTCCAGCATAGTCTTCTGGTCAACTTTATCATTGAATTAGTATGACTTCAACTTTATCATTGAATTAGTATGACTTCAACTTTATCACTGAATTAGTATGACTGATGTAGCATACTTAGGAGCTATTCAGATCATATTGAATGTGCTATTTCTGATCAGAAGTTACCTTCTTTTTCTTTCTTGTGTTGTAATCTACTCACAGAGAGAACAAGAACTTGACTGGGACAGCAAGGTATGCAAGTGTGAACACACATCTTGGCATAGGTATGAGATTGTTTTCATGTTTCTTTATTATATTAGCATCTGCTTTTATAAGTTGATTAGTTTTAGTTTTTGGTTATTTTACTAGTATCTTCTGTGTCTTTGAAATTGTATGGTTTTTTTGAATCTAGATTCTGACTGTTGTTTTTCCTCTGGCTAGAACAAAGCAGGAGGGATGATTTGGAATGTCTTGGATACGTTCTTATGTACTTTTTAAGAGGAAGGTCTGTTCTTTTGCATCTCACTGGTTCTTTTACCTCGATCGTGCATCTCACTGATTCCAGCATAGCCTTTTGGTTTTCACCCTTAATAATTTTTTAAGTTTCTAATGTATTTTAACTAGTGGTTATTGTTTTTGTTTTTCGTGCTTTCAGCCTTCCATGGCAGGGTCTGAAAGCAGGAACCAAGAAGCAGAAGTATGAAAAAATTAGTGAAAAGAAAGTTGCCACGTCAATTGAGGCAAGCTCTTATATATGTCATGTCTTTTGGCTTTTATTCCTTTTCCTGATGGTTTTGATGATGGAAAATTTCTTGTTCCCTTAGGCTTTATGTAGGGGATATCCATCAGAGTTTGCCTCATACTTCCATTATTGTCGTTCACTACGATTTGAAGACAGACCTGATTATGGATATCTCAAGAGATTGTTCCGTGATCTTTTCATCCGTGAAGGTTGGTTTTCCTCCTAGAAGTGACATGACTAATAGAAGTGAAGACTTTGTGTATCCATTGTAACAATCCTTTTTTTTTTAATCTATTCTCTGCAGGTTTCCAGTTTGATTATGTATTTGACTGGACCATTTTAAAGTATCAGCAGTCACAGATGGCTGGTGCACCTCCACGTGCTATTGTTAAGTCCAATACGGTTATTTATTAGTTTATTCCTTTTTGATTTCCTGAACAAGTGGATAATATTTTCTACTACTTTTAGGGTTCAAGTGCAGAACCTAGCGCTGGCTTAGTTCCTGCCATTGCCAATGATAGGCGGTCAGGTGATCTGCTCTATTTCTTTGCTGCATTCATCATTTCTTATATCTGTTGAGATGATGCTTATTATTGCTTATAATTGACTACATTTCTAATCTTTTGAGAAGCTATTGCTAGTTTCTTTAGTTTTCCTTTCTCACGCTTTGCTGTTTCATTGGCTTATGCTAAGTGGTTGGTCAACTCTTTTAGTCCACCTTTGTTTTGGTTATCTTATCCATATTGCACACTCTCAAAGCACAATTGTTTATAATACATTACTATTGCTAGCTTATTGAAAAGAATTTAATTATCCCATTTTCATATATTTGAGGTTTACCTTTTTAAGATTGTGTTTAGGTGGTGAGGAAGGACAGACAAGTGGTTGGTTGGCAATGGACTCTTCTCATCGTGGACAAGTTACACAACCAGCTGTAACTGTAGGCAGCTTATCAAGGCAGAAAGCTCCTTTGGGGAATGATCCATCCTTCAGTAGAGATGCTATTGTGAGTTTATTTTATCTGACAGTACTTATAAGATTATATTGTCCGAACTCGATCTTAAGCCTTCAATGCCAGGCCTTGTTATCTATCTAGCAAATGACATGTAAATGTATGCCTGGTAAGTGAGGCTCGGGCCAGTTCCCTTGACTTATTATTGTTATTTCTTAAACGTTTTCATCCTTTGTGAATCATATGGTTAATGTAAACCATTTCTTCCTAAAAAAAACTGTAGGTTATTTTAACTATTTTTTGTGCCAAGTCTTCAAGATCTTTTATCTAGAGTCTGGCAGAAGTCTAGGATATCTTTTAACTTGATATTTTTATCTAGGTTGCCTGTCAAATCCTTTTAAGAGTTTTGACTTCCTAGTTTTACTGTTTGAACTGCAGATGTAGTTACTCCATTATTTGGATTATTAAGGTCAGAAGACACCCTAGGAGTGTAACTAAAATTCATCAAGAAGTTTTTGGTTCGAAGAGCTCAATAATCTATATAAGAATTATGATAGTTTTTTTTAATATTCATATATTTAATATTTATCCAAGTGCGGCTTGGGATTTATACTCTTTTAAGAGCCTATTTAAGTTAGAAGCAGCAAGTTGTCAATAATGTCTAGTATTTTTAAAGAAATTGTCATGGATCGTTTATTATGACAATAATAAAAAGGAATAAAGGAAACCTGCATATATGGTCCACCTGCACGACAAGGCCATGTCAACTTTACATGAAGTGAGGATGTGTGTTCTTTATGTTCTCTGAACATTGATTAGCTATTTTGTGTATCGTCTGAATTGTTTTATGATTATATGATGCTGGTGAGGATTTTATCATGCTTTTGATTCGATAATTTATTTTGCTATGTCTTTCTTTATTTTTTTTCTTCTTTTTGATCCTTCTGCATTGTTCCTAGCCTCTAGTTCTTAGACCAGGTGCATGGTTTGCATAAATGCAACCTGTTTCTCTGGGTTACTCCAACTTATTTTTTCCTTAATTCTTTATACTTTGTCAATCTTCCTCCTGTTCTACCATGTCCTTATTGTATGATGGTTCCCTTTATTTTGTCACCATCATGGCTGTAATGCTTGCTTTCTGCAGTAAAGGCCTGCATGCTCATATTTCCAATGGTTGTATGTGTAATTTATCGACCCAGAGAACCATGCCGAATTGCTGGAAATCAAATAATGGCCTCTTTTGAGTCTGACTATTACAGGGAAATTTGTAATCAAAGTTCACCATGAGATAGATGGATTTTAAGGAACTTGAATTGTAAAAAATACTTGTATAGAAGTAAGATTGTGAATGTGCAGCTGTTATGTGGAAATGATTAGTCAATGCCTACTATGTTCTTTATACTACTGTTGGTGCTCAAAGTTTACAATGGTCTTCTAGCTTCAAGTTCAGTCTCAAGCTGATCATCTGTTTTACACTCTAAAGGGAGGTATACATGTACACTTTTCCTTTAGGTTAGTTGATCATGTGAAAAATTATCCATCCTTAGTTAATGACTGAGTTTGCTACCTATGATATATTTATTGATTTGAGATTACTTGTAGCTTTGTCAAGGGATTTGAAAAGTTTAGATTTCTTGTGATTCCTGAAACCCCAGATGCATGATTCTTATAATACAGCCTTGCAATACATATATTGATTAATTTGTGTAATTCCTGATCTCGAACGGGTGCCTCTTAGTTTTCCAGTTCAGCATTTTTGGGACGGTCAAGCGGATCATCAAGGCGAGCTGCTGTTTCTAGTAGCAGAGACATGCTAGGCACTGAGGCAGATCAAACTCGCAGTCGTACTGCAGAGGCCGGTCCGGGGACATTCCATAAGGTGTCAAGTGCCCAGCAAAGCTCTCCAATTAGTTCTGCAGAGCACAAACATACTTCTGGAAGGAATTCATTTACAATTAAGAACTATGAGTCCACACTCAGAGGAATCGAGGCCTTTAATTTTGACAGCAAGGAAAGGGACCAGTTATAGCAATTGTCAGTCCTGCTGCACAACCTCTCTTACATTCCTCTGTAGTAATCCATAAACTGAAGTGAGACTAAACTTGGCACGGTTTTTCCCTTGTGTCATGAATGGGGGAGCTACTCCGAGTCGCTACTATTTGAAGCTGCTGATATTGAAGGTTTTTCCCTTGTGTCATGAATGGGGGGAGCTACTCCGAGTCGCTACTATTTGAAGCTGCTGATATTGAAGTGCCCGCAAAGATGAAAAATGATATCAAGGTGGGGCCGAATCATCCGAGTAGCTGTTTGTATATTTGCCCAGGATATATTGCCATGGTATGTAATTGGTTTGCCCATGTGCTGATCTTGGTATTCAATGTGCTGATCAACAACATCACCTTTCGAGATTTGCTGCGGACACTTTGCATGAGAAGCCTTCTACATTTGTAATTAACCATGAGCCAGTTAATTACACGGTTGGGGCTTTTGATGTTTTATTAGCTTTGGGTTGTCGCCTGGTATTGCAGACATGTGCAAAAAGCACTTGGATGTTTCTTTGATATTAAATATTACCTACCTGCTGATGAACCACTCTTTTTGTGCTTCACCAGAGTTGTTGAACCTAGGATGATCTATGGATTCTTCAGATGAGTTGGAACTAGTTGTTCATTGATGTATGTTGTAACACTTGGGAGGAACCAAGACACTGAACAATTTGCAAGTAATTTGGTGGGCTGTCTCCACTAGAAGAGGATATTTACAAGATTCAGGCTACCGTAGAGGGCTGAAGGCGGCCTCTTTCAAATCCTAGGGCTGAAGGTGTCCTCGACTCACCCGAGTTGAGTTGAGTTGAGTTGAGTTGAGAGTTGGATTTGGCTTCCGTAGAGGTGGAGGGCTGCTAATGGCGGCCTCTCCAATATTCTATGCGGGATAGAACTCCTACGAGTTACCGTCCATCGTCCTAGCTCACATCTGGACCGTCCGTCCATTCATGATTGAAAACCTTCCTGCTTCGACGATATATCTATCTATCGTTCGCTCCAACTCCGAATAAGTATGGGAAAAAGTATTGCGCCTCTTCCTCCATAAATAAAACTTGGACGGGAGGCCTGAGACAGGTATACTAGTTTATTATCTATCTCCTCTTTTCTTTAGATTCTTTCTTTCTTCCTCTCTGTCTCCTCACGCTAGTCTCGAGTTTGGATATTAGCGATGACGAGGTACACCGATGTCGAGGATTGGTACGAGTGGTCGCTGCCAACGACAAGGCAGGGTTGCAGCATCCTACTGTTGCCGTGATCGTCATGGAGGCTGAAGCTTTTCTGTTTTCTTCTTCTTTAATCTCGGTGGGACACATGAAGCAGATTTTGTTCAGTTCAGCGTCGTTCTTTCGACATGAACTTAATTGTTCAGTTCATGGCGAGACATCCTGCAGCTTGTTGGTCAACGTTTAGTCTGTCACATATCGCAATGGTATTTAGATGTTACTTATGTATGCAGTGTGCATGTTCCTAATTTTGGAGATCCTATCGACGTTGATAGAGGCATCCATTGGTCGTGGTCAAGTCAATGGGCGAAAAGAGAGGGCTGGCGCTTGCCAAGGATCGCAAAGTTGACCCGGTCAATTCCTTCCTTCGGCTGATACAGCACATCACCAATTAGTTGCTATTTTGGCCATTCCTCTTCTTCTTCTTCTTCTTCCTCCTCCTCCGTTTAGTTTTAAAGCTGCTGACCTACAGACACCCTCCTGCCTTCACCGTACCTGAGAGAGAGAGAGAGAGAGAGGAATGGCTTGTCAGAAGGTGAATGCGGTGGTGCTCCTCCTGTGCACAGTACTGATCGTTTCCCAGGTGGGGAGGAGCGGGGCTGGCCAGAACTGCTTCTGCGAGTGCATGAAGAAATGCATTCCGGTGGGGGTGTTGAGCGTGCAAGAATGCGCCGAGGAGTGCGACGAGGCATGCAGAAGACTAGGGTTCGACGGGGAACCTCGAGGAGGGATGGAGTTCTGTAGGAAGTTGGGAAGTTAAAGGCAGGCCATCATCTTACCCTGCTTTGCATCATCTCCATGCTTGTTGTGTGTTGTGAGTGTTTACTGATTCCCGTCCCACCGCTTCCGTTTATGCTTGAATCCACCGTGTTCATGTCGCATTCATCTTGCGGCTTTGCATTCTACCGTCTTTATCCCAACGAGTTACGATGAACAGACCAAAAAAAAAAGCATCAGAAAGATGCACAATTCTTTTTCTATATACAGAGACTTTTGATCTTTGCAGGCGTTGTGTTGTTCCTTTACATTCATATGGAATGATGGCCTCATGAAAGCTAATTAGAACAGAACAGGCAACATTGTTTCTGAGCTAAAAAGTATTTTTTTGTGGTGCAATTTTGCCTATTCCAGATGCATAAAGTAATCTCTTCCGTGAAAAATATTTCTCCACCTAATCTCTTTTCTCGTGTGATGAGGGAACAGAAGAACACCAATGAAATTAATGATCAATTTAGTGTGGATTGTCGAACCATGCAGAAAGTTGTCACAAAGAAACTAACATTTATATAAAGAGAGTTAAAACATTTATATGCTACGAGCATTGTCACAAAGAAAGATAGAACATCTTATAAATCCTCCTACTCTTTGAAGCCAAGATCAGACATGTTCCTTGACAACAAATTGATTCCTAAAGCAAACCAGAATCATACTTTTTCGCTCCACAAATAAGCGCACAAACAATTTGTCGATTTATGGGAAACTAATCAGAAAAACTAACACACAACTTTACAGCTAATCTCTCTTTCGGATATGAGGACAGCAACATTTCTCGAATAATTTTGCAAGGAAACCCCAGAATCCATCTTTCTTCTTTGGTGCCTTACTGTTGGATTTATCTTTTGGATGTATAGTGTCCTCATCAGTATCATCACTCATGCCATGTGTCTCCTTATGATGTGTTTTCTTCTTGTGCTGAGGTTCTCCAGTCCTTTTCTTTGCCCCTGCAAGTTAATTGGATGATTTCACATTGTTTATCATGAAAAACAACAAAGCCCAGTAGAGTTAGGTGATTAGTCTTCCACATACTCTCATAAACTAGGATAATAACTAGAACCAGTAACAAATCCAATAACATTGGACTATCTTGACCAAGCACCACTCCAACCCCCCTACCAGCTAAAGCAGATACCACCAGTAGACAACCCAAGAGAACTATCAAGTTCATTTTATTACAGAGGAAGATAGCTTGTCAAAACTATATATATAAAAAAAAGGTGTTCCTTTTCTCAAAACTAATGTGACAACATTAGAACAAATCAGATACCATGAGTAGACAACCCAAGAGAACTATCAAGTTAATTTTATTACAGAGGAAGATAGCTTCTAAAAACTATAAGAAAAAAAAAAAAAGGTGTTCCTTTTCTCAAAACTAATGTGACAACATTAGAACAGATCAGATACCATGAGTAGACAACCCAAGAGAACTATCAAGTTAATTTTATTACAGAGGAAGATAGCTTCTAAAAACTATAAGAAAAAAAAAAAAAGGTGTTCCTTTTCTCAAAACTAATGTGACAACATTAGAACAGATCAGATAGCTTCTAAAAACTATAAGAAAAAAAAAAAAAAGGTGTTCCTTCTCTCAAAACTAATGTGACAACATTAGAACAGATCAGATACCACGAGTAGACAACCCAAGAGAACTATCAAGTTAATTTTATTACAGAGGAAGATAACTTGTCAAAACTATAAAAAAAAAAAGGTGTTCCTTTATTCAAAAGTAATGTGACAACATTAGAACAGATCAGATACCACGAGTAGACAACCCAAGAAAACTATCAAGTTATTTTTATTACAGAGGAAGATAGCTTGTCAAAACTATATATATAAAAAAAAAGATGTTGCTTTTCTCAAAACTAATGTTACAACATTAGAACAAAACCTAAGAATACAACATGATTTCAAGCAGCATGCACAAGTCAACATAGACCAACAGCTGATTTAGATTTATATCTTTTATATGAGCTTCAAGTAACCATGAGACAGAGAATGAGATTTTATTAAAATCCCATGTAATATTTTTGATAAATACATCTAGCTGATTCTGATAGTGAAGTCTACTTTCCAACTCGATCAAATTCAGTGGGAGATCCTATCCGAATCTCACTTCAGAAATTAAAGAGAACTAAGTGCCAGTGAAGTAAGCATGGCAGCAGCAATCTCTGATGAGCCAGTATTTGAAGTGAACTCACGATGAAACTCCTAAGTACTATGATAATCTATTTACTCCGCGAAGGAAATTAAGGCGTGCAGGAATACTCTTGCCAAGAAGGAAACCCAAAAAATCACTCTCAAGTGTTTGGTGCGGGGAATTGAGATTTTTTTTAATTTGACTAAGACACAGTCTCATTAGCACGGCCATTCCTACAAAGCGCATTCCTTTGCCTTTTGGTCGGCCGGCCTGAAACAAAGAGACTCGATTAGGTATAGAGAATTACCATCTTTCTTTGCATGTTGCACATGATCTGGGGTTCTCTCGGAGTGGATAGTCTCTACAACGGCCTCGATCTCTTCCTTTGCTGGTTCAAACACATTGGGAGAGTTGACTTTGTCCATCGGTGTGCTCTCCTCGATGTCATTGCTCCTTCCATGAGTCTCCCAGTGATGGGTTCTGTCCTTATCCATGATCACTTGTGCCTTCTGTTCCCTTCTAGTGAAAAATCAAAATCCTTCCACTCCCTATCAAATGGGTTCCAAAAATCATATGACCATCAGATCCTTGGAGGAAAAAAGAACGAACAGAACATCGATCATGTAAAAAGATGAAAACAAATATGTAATGTAATGGAAAATACGAACTTTAAATTAAAATATGTCACTAATGAAATAGAGATATACAGATAAGCACTGAAAAAACAAATGCATAAAAGGAGCAAGCTCTGGCCAATCAATTCTTACAGAATCATAATACAGACTTCGAGAAATAAGAAGCACAAACAACTGGATTCTCATCTAAATCAGCGATTACTATAACACAATCCACTCCATAAGGAAGAAAAAAAGATTTTGACCATTTGATCGTTCGCCACGTGAGAGAAGAGGCAATAATTTCGAAGACAATAGGTTCAACACCGCAAGAATAAGGCAACAGGAAGGCCCCAGAAGCGGACCGAGCAAAATTAGAGGAGTTCAGGATGAGAGAGATCACCTGGTCTTCGATCGACGAAAGAACGGAATAGGGGAAGCTCGGGTGAAGGGAGGGAGGCGGTTTATAAACCTGCTGCTGATGCGTTCGAGGAAAGCTGCGCAGGTGATTTTTATAGTTATATTCTTCGTTCCGACTACAAAAAAGCACATGCGATCGCAATAACCTGCGAAACGTAGTTGGGGTTTTGAATACGTCTGGCCGTTGCCATCCTGGCTGGCATAAAAGTTACAAATGGTTAATCCGTGTTTGCCACCAAGAATTGTTTCCATGCTTTAGTTTCAAGCTTAACCATTTTAGTCTGCATTTGTCAACCTTCTGTAGCGTGCAATTTAATATCTATTTAACTGTTCATGCTTCAGTCTCTTTTTGAATGTTACTTGGGGAATATTGGTTTTTGATTACACAAATATAGTTCTTGGAAGAGAATTGCATGTAGAAAAGCTCCAGGAGAAATAGGAAGTTGGCCTAAACAGCCAAAAACTCCAGCTTTTATCTTGGTTCTCATTGCTGCAAATAGGTTATGGGTCCCAACTTCCATTCCCCCATTGGGACAATCATTCATGTATCTGCTCTTAGAAAAGCTCCAAGTTGTCTACATCTTCCTACAACTTACAAATTTAGAATAAGATTTTAATGTCTTATGTCCCGCTCATCCTAAATTAAAGAGTAAGAATATTTTCCAAGTCATCGATATCGCTTTTATTGCTTTCTTTCTTTTTTTTTCTTTCTTTCTTCTAAGTTTGAAGATGTAGAACTCCGTGAGACGAAGTTTGGCCTTCAAAAATTTTAATCTGTTCCCGAGATGATTCTCCTATTAGTCTACATCTCTGAGTTAATCTAAAAGTAAACATCAATTATACAACAAGTCAAAATGTCGATGAGTTATTCTATTTTTTCAAGCTAACTTTTCATTAAGATATCATTCAAGTAACCTTATCATTTTCCAAGCAAACTGACTGAATAATTTCCACCTCGAATCAAGTATTTTCATTAATTATTGTTGGATGACATCTATTAATGATCTTTGCATGAGATGGACGGGCTAGGAGGGGTTCTCGGACCCGAGGAAGAGGAGCTGGCGACTACGACATATGCGGTGTCGTCGGAGATGACGCCATTGATACACATGATACGTGCAGGTGTTCGCCGTAGGAGGTGTGCTCAATTATCATGGGAATAAGCCCGTACTTACGGGTAGATAATTCGACGAAGACAACAAGACGGGAGAAGGGGAGGAGGCCCCCGAAGAGGGCCATTTTATATATATATATATATATATATATATATATATATATATATAATGGGATTCATTATATATAAAAAGTATTGAAGATTTAGTAAATATGAAGTCTTTACAGTGTAATCAAACTTAGTTACAGACTTACATAACTAATAAACGATAATAATAATAATCAATTAATTAATTTTTAAGCCTCAAAGAAAATTTTCTAAAATGTTAAAGATATTTTTGTAATTTTAGAAGGGATATGTTTGAAATTTTAAAATTTTTGAGGGTCAAAACTGTTCTTTGCTCAAACAACCCTAGATTTCTCCCTTATTTCCCTTGCATGTGGTGGCTGCAATGCAATGTTTTGAGTATGAGTCTAATATTAGTTTTATAGTTTATCGACAAAGAACCTTCTAGATAACTTTTGGAGGGATAGATACATAAAATCACTTGTTATTTAGAACACTCTTTGTCGATAAAACCCTAAACTCTATCCCGAAGAAAAGAGTATTTGGTGGTGACGCTTGGTCCTCTACGGGGCCTCCTCCCCTCCTCCCGCCTTGTTGTCGTCGCAGAACACTCTACCCTCAAGTACGGGCTTATTCCTATGGTAATTGAGCACACCTCCCATGACGAACGCACATACGACATCTTCTCTCGTCTCTTGAAGGAGCGTATCGTGAGTCAATTGATAGCAAACAATAGGTTTGTGTGTTAGATCTGCAACAAGAGGTTCACTCTTCATTTTTATTTTACATTAACAAATTTCACTCGATCCTAATATTATCACAAGCATTATTACTTCACTCTGCTAATAAGAATCTAAAGCAAACAGTTACATTTTAATTGTTTCTTACACCTTTTTTTCTTTTTTCAATGTTCAATGTAGGAACAGGAAAAAGAAAACTGAATCAGATGCAGAAGTTATGACTGAAACTCACAAGTGACTACATCTGCATTTTCTTGTACAAACTCCATTCTTAGACTTGAAAAATTATGAAATAGTATAGCAGATTTCTTTATCTTAGTCCTTTATATTGGTTATAGAAAAGCTTGACATGATAAAACTTCCCAAAAACTTTCATGTTGGTAAATTTACTGTTCTATTGATATTCTTCCAAGAATTCCTTATATTAGAGATCATTCCATCTCAATACAGTGCCAAGGATGCTCCATTATGAACCATCTTATCTTAGTTCTGTTGATATTCTTCCAAGAAGATCATTCCTTCTGAATACAGCGCCAAGGATGCTCCATTAACAAAGAGGATGATGGTTCCACTACCTCTGCAATAGGTTCTAATAATAGATTATGAGATAAAAATAGTACACATTAGAAAGATGATTAATCTACAAACATGAGGTTAATATTCTTTAAGAAAAAGAGAGAAAAATCAACGACAGGTGGTACCCCGTGATCAGTGTTAATATAACTCAAGCTGGTATCATTTACATAAATTGCAGGTTGCAATGACAACCACTATGATAATTAATACAAAATAAGAATACTAGTGGTCTCAATTTAATACTTTTGATTGAGGACAGGTAATTTTAAGGACCTACCTATACCCCCCTATGAGCAATATAGTCATCTCTATTACAAACCTGAAATAACAATACAAATCCTAGCAGAAGTTCCAAAAACCAAAAAACTGAAGGATAAGCCTGTTACTGACAAGATCTAAACCTGTACTGGATTCATTTCGAACCTGACCAAAATATATATTCAATCACTTCTTTTAAGGCAGACCCATCTGTAAGACCCTAACACAATTACTGCACAACTGATGACTGAAACCCATTGCTCTCTCTTGGCCAAAGCTTTAGAAGGACAGACTGTAGAAGAGTTGCTATAAAGGATTGTCTAATCAACAGCCAAGCCTAGAGGATTCCGACCATGAAAAGGTCCCTAAATAGATCTACTGCATCATCCCAAAATCAACTACATAAATGGAAATCTTGATGGATCTTCAATAACCGATTCTGTAGAACAGAGACATCTACTTCAGAAAATGCTTCAATTGAATCTGATTCTGTAAGATTGTCAATAGTATCGATTGATGTTTATCAACTGCTATTGCTTGCATTTACCATGGTCATGCCCCCAATTCCTTTCTGGTTGCTTTGCCATATGGTCAATCCTACTCATCATAACCTTCATCAGTGCTACAAAGATCAATAATAAGCTTCATCCTTTGATATATGTAAATTATTCATTGTTTTCTTCAAAATTTAAAACATCAAAAAGCAGCATTATTAACTGATGCATCTTCAGCAGCATAACAGTTAGAATATCAGTAAAAAGGCCAATAAGAATTTTTCTGGTAGACAATAAAGGCAAGTCTATAGTTGGGCAGCAAATTCAAAGGGATAAAATGAATATAGCGAGACAAAAGATGAAGACATCAGAAAGAATAAAAGAGAAAGTTTAGGGCCAAAAAACATACAAAATCAACATCTCTTTAATCCTTAAAAATTAATTAGCCTATCTCTGCCACTTGAGTGCCACGTAAATGAACCAAGCACTAGCATTTTTAATAATTTTCTTTTGTCATGAGAAACAGTGTACAAAGACACTTGAGACTTCCTACATACAAAAACACTTTTATATTGACTAAAATCTGAGACTTATCAACGACAGAACATCATGCTAACCATCAGTACCAGTTATAATTGTAAAGTCTTGAATGCTCATGTTTGTTTTCTATTGGGTTTGGTGTGCAAAGATTCACTTTAATACTGTTAATTATTTTCACAACTTGCTCCAAATTTGAGGCATACAACTGCATGTGTTCTGAAAACAAAAATAAGTTACAGAAGAAAGACAAAAGTTAAACAATATTGAATTCCTTAGCATTATTTTTTCTGTCGTTCATTATTTGGGTTTTTAAGATTGGTGTTCAAAGTTTCATTTCTATATTGTTGGTTATTTTCATTACTTTGCTCTAAGCTTTATTCCTGCTCTCACATGTGATTTTGAAATGAATAAAATATAAATGGAAAAATAAGAAAATTCAGACAGAATTTGATTGTTTGACATCAATACTTGTGTAATTCAATTACTTGGCTTTATTGGATGACATTTTGTTACTTCATGTGGACATTATCAACGAACTAAATCGTACAACGAACATCACAATATATGTATCATAAACTTAACTATCAAAATAACAGACCCTATGAAACATATTCATATATCATATTGCCTCAATCTTTAACATGAACCTAATACCACAAGTGTTGCACCTTTAACATTCTAAGCAACCAAGCCTCAGTGCTGCAAAAGGTTTGCACTTTGCAAGAACAATATTGGTAGATCTGGTTCAAATTTTACCCATAAATGGCACTTATCATCTTGGATCCCACCAAGAACTGATGAAGACTCAGTGGATACCAATGGGACTCTGCCAAATAAAAGCAAAGATTGGGATCAATAGAAGGATTCCAAATCAAATGAAATCAAACCAGCAGATATATTTGAGATTATCGATTCCCTCACCCATGACATCCCTAATCCTACTTCTCGGTCATGTCTACTTTTAGCAACAGTCACACTTGGGAAGAAAAAGGAAGAATATCCATCCCTTTACACATCAATTATATGCCTACCGGCAAAGATGAAACCAACAGGCATGCATCCATCCCATCTTTAGAATGCATCCAATTTTCATATTTTCAAATAGCGATAAATCGACAAAAAACAAGCTTCAGTTCTTCGTAGGTGCTTCTGCATAAGGTCTTTCCCTATAGCATGGGTCACTTAAGTCATCTTGAAATTTGTTTTATTAAATAAAATTTCACAAATTGTTTTAAACCGTTCTATTTGACTCAATCATATTAAACTCTGAATCATTCAATCAGGTCAGGGTGAGTGACATGAGGCTTTATCAATCCCAATATTGCTAAAGCAAGTTAAATCAAATTTTTCTAGGTTTGGTCCGACAAACAAAATTGATAACCTCACCCAATAAAAAAGAGGCGAGGTATCAAAGTTCACCCACCAAAAAAAAGGCAAAGAAGTAATATATGCCACTCCATCAAGGGGTTTTAAAATTTACCTAAAATGACTCAAGTTGCTTTATCAGTCAAAGACTTCATTGCTCAAGGCCCCAAGTCTTATAACATACACCACACCAGATTTCAGAAAAATGCAATAATAATTCAGTTGCATAAGGTCAGCATGTTCTACCAACAATCAAACTACACCTGCTTGTAATTATCATACACCCCAAACCAAATGAAATGTCCTTTGAGGAAGGTGAGATTGAGTAAGATCCAACGGCGAAAAAGGTAAAAAGAGTTTCTATAAACAACAAATAAAAGAGCTATATTCTTCCAAACATAATTACTTTTCAATTAAGAGGAAAAGGTCGAACTTTTATCTAGAAGGTGAGCCCTCCTCTTCGTCTGGTTCTAAAGGGACAATTACAAACAACCATTGTTGACTGGATTACATATTATTGATAAAGAGGTAGCCAAACAGAAATATTAAGCTCGAGATCAATCGTAATCAAAACATCCGGAAGCAGGAACAGTAGGACATACCTAAATCAGTCAGCGAGCAAAAAATTAAAGGTCAGTGTCAGAAATCATCCAGATCCTTCGCCCTTCCCTTTGTTCGAACCACTTCCATCACCATCACCACCTTTTTGTTCTTCGTCAGTGTTCCCAAGCTCAGCTACAGCATCGGCAACTAGGGCGAGAGGCCGGTGCACGATGACCTCATCGACGAGTCCGAAATCCTTGGCCTCCTCAGGGGACATGAACATATCACGCTCCATGCACTGCTCGATCCGCTGAATGGGCTGTCCCGTGTGGTCGGCGTAGATGGCGTTGAGGCGCTCACGGACCTTGAGAATCTCCTTGGCGTGGATGGCGATGTCGGTGGCCTGACCGGAGGCGTCGCCGGAGGGCTGGTGGATCATGACGCGGGAATGCGGGAGGGCGCGGCGCTCACCAGGGGCTCCTGCAGCGAGGAGGAGGGATCCCATAGAGGCGGCCTGGCCAAGGCAGAGGGTGGAGACCGGGGAGCTGATGTACTGCATCGTGTCGTATATGGCAAGGCCGGCGGTAACGGCACCGCCGGGAGAGTTGATGTAGAGATGGACGGGCTTGGAGGGGTTCTCGGACTCGAGGAAGAGGAGCTGGGCGACTACGACGGAAGCGGTGTCGTCGGAGATGACGCCATTGATACACACGATACGCTCCTTCAGGAGACGGGAGAAGATGTCGTATGCGCGTTCGCCGCGGGAGGTGTGCTCAATTACCATGGGAATAAGCCCGTACTTGCGGGTAGAGGGTTCGGCGACGGCAGCAAGGCGGGAGGAGGGGAGGAGGCCCCCGGAGAGGGCCAGGCGTCGCCACCACATACTCTTTCTTTCTTCGGGCGGCGGAGTTTAGGGTTTTATCGACAAAGAGCCTTGTAAATAACAAGTGCGTTTACGTATCTATCGCTTCAAAAGTTATCTGGAAGGCTCTTTGTCGATAAACTACGAAACTATATTAGACTCAAACATTGCAGCCGCCACATGGCAGCGAAAGAAGGTAGAAATCTAGGGCTGTTTGAGCAAAGAACAGTTTTGCCCCTCGAAATTTTTAAAATTCCGAACATATCCCTTCTCAAAATTACGAAAATATTCTTAAAAATTTTCTTCATATCCTGAAGCTTAAAAATTAATTAATTGATTATTAATTTTAAAAAAAATTCTTCATATCCTTAGAAAATATCCTTAACATTTTAGAAAATTTTCTTCATTTCCTTAGAAAATTAATTAATTTTGTTTTGATTACAATTGATCTCGAGCTTAATATTGGGGATAATATATACTCCTGTAAGAGAATTATTGAACATGAGGAATATTTTCTGTTTGGCTGCCTCTTTATCAATAATATGTAATCCAGTCAACAATGGTTGTTTGTAATTGTCCCTTTAGAACCATATGAAGAGGAGGGCTCAACTTGTAGATAGAAGTAATAACTTCGAAGTAACCACTACTACATATATATATATATATATATATATATATATATATATATATATATATATATATATATATATAATATTTAACAACTAATATATAGTAGCTAATATATTTACTACCATAACTATTGGTTCTAGAGCTATTTATGAGTTATTTAAAGGGATAAAAAAATCTTCATTTTTGTAGGATTACATATATATGTTTGAAACATTGAAGGTACTAACTTTGATAATATATAGTGATATTTTGGTTTTGGATCTCACATTCGTTATTTATTTTTTAAAAAATTTAAATATTTTTTCAAAAAATTAATATACATTTTTCATTTTTTTAACCAATTTTATATAGTTAGAACTTAATTTCTTAATGACTATTAATATTATAATTTTTTAACAACTAATGTATACTGGCTATATATTACTACGATAACGATGGCTTCTTAAGGGATTTATGAACTATTTAAATAGATAAAATATCATCTTTCTTACCAGATTATATATATATATATATATATATATATATATATATATATATATATATATATATATATATATATATATATATATATATATATATATATATATATATATATATATATATATATATATATATATATATATATATATATATATATATATATATATATATATATGAAAATATAAATTATTTTAACTGATAAAAAAATTGATAGTATATCCTAAAATTTTAGGTTCGAATTCCAGCTTGATCATTTATCCTCTACGAAAAATTTTAGATCTCCTTTGCCATGTAACACTACACTGCATAAACGAATCAAGAAAATTAGGGCTTCTAGTCGCGCTGAAACGGTAAATGTCGGCCAAAACCCTCGCTCGGGTCGGAGCTTCTCTCATCGATCGCGTCTTCGTCTCCTATCCCCCGAAGCCAATCAATGCATTCCTTCTACCTCGGATTTCTTCGGATCCTCCGGTTCGGTGCTTTGCGGCGAAGTTCCTCGCCGCTCGGTCCCCGCCGCCGGGAACCGTCGGAGGAGGAGACGCCGAAAGCCTAAAGATTTTGGCCTCATCCCAAGGCATCGGCTTTCCGTGCGGCCTTCCGTCTCTCCGCTTCTTCATTGACGAAGGTGAGATCATTCACTTTTGGAGAAATATATCACATCGACTCATTCTAACTGTGTCAGATATTGTGTCTCCCCACGTTGTGTTGCTTCTCATGGGAGTTAGTATAAATTGTCACTTGTATAGGTTTTGGTAGAATCCTGTTTGATTGAGATAGTATCTTCTAACATCATAATTATTCACTTGGCACCAGTGACCTATCGTATATGTAATGATTTTTCTTTGTTATTCCATTTGATAATGTTGTCAATGTCTGTCATGCTGTTCACTAGCTTCCTCTTGATGAATTATGATAGTACATTTCCTTGTGTATGGTTGGTTGTGGCATTATTAACTATACATTGGCTAGGTGGCTGTATTGCACTGTCTGCTGAAATCCTTCAATTCCAACAACAGTGAAATAAAAAAGACAGTAGATTTGGATTGTGAATTTAACTTTTTGTAGTTAGTTTTTCTCTTTACTTCTTAAGTCACTAGATACACCATGGACCTTGACCATCATTAACATTTTTCTGATACTTTCATGACTGATTACCTCTGAAAGACTATTGTATTTGCCTTTTGGCTACTTTCCATGTGACCACTTTGTGAATAATGCTACAGTTCTTGGTGAATCAGAGCTGCCAAAATCTTAATTTTGTTTAAGATATATTTCTATGTAGATCTAGATCTCATATCAGTAAATGCTAGGTTTTTGAACCATTATAATATTGAAGCTTGAGAAAGGAACACAAAAAATATTTATTGGTTTTTTAAGAAAAGCATAATGTTTTTAGAAAACAGAAGTGAATGATGTTTCTGAAACTTGTGGCTTCATTATTTAACTGTTACGTCTTTGTTTTCGGAACACAAATGAGAAAATCTCAGTAATTTGTGGAGGCGAAAACTAATTGATTAATGAAATCACATTCAATTTTTAAATGTCTTTTTAAGTTCTAATATTTTTTTCTCCTCTTAATCAAGAGTGTAATTCATATTCTCATGGATATATGGATTAGTTTTCCTAGATGATTTTTTATCTTAATTGATGGAGAACTGATGTATCCCATTAAGATTCATTTGAATATGGGTTTTTGGTAGAAGAGGAAAAAAATGGTGGCCCAATGCATAGTCAACTGCCCAAGGTTCACCATATCGTGGCGTATCGCTCGGTACGAATAGTATGTACTAGGCCAATCGGAGACCGGTACAGGTGGTATATTGGTTACACTCCCATGTACCGTATGTTGATATGTTTGATATGGCTCGGTACAATTCGGTATATACCATACTAATAGTTGGTCGGCACATCGGTATGGATTGGTAGGGTAAACCATACAACTACAAATATACCATATGTTGATATGCTCGGTACAATTCGGTATGTATCATACAAATAGCTAGTCGGTACACTGGTATGGACCAGTAGGGCGAACCATGCTACTGCCAATGTAAATTTTGAGGAGAAGAATCAATGTACATTGTCTTACCCTTGCAAATATCGACGTTTTCTCATAGCTTGAACCTTAGTCATCCAAATTGCAAAGGAGCAATTTTACCATTGAACCAAATGTTATCCTCTAATAGTTACTGACACAAGAAAGGTGGATTTGAGTTTGGGTTTTGGTGCAACTTAATAATTACTGATGCTTGAATGATCAATTGCTTACTCTGCATTAGTTTTGTTTGAAAGTTAAATGTTCAAATTAGACTGGCATGCCTTAGGCAGCAGTAGAACTTTTTTTTATCTCCAGTGATATATAACAGAGCATTTCATGCATAGCAGTTAGATTGAGATATTGAATTCCTTTAGAAATGAAAACAATTGTCTATTAAGGTAAAAAATTTGGTTGGCTAAAGTTGCTATTGTAGGGAAATAAGTGATCAATAGTAAGCTTGTGTGGCATTTGTGGATATTCTCTTGATAAACAAGTACATGGCATTCTGAGACTTCTGATTATGCTTAAGTTAGTTCATCATTTCCTTGTTAACTATATCTCGAGACTTTTGTATTAGTGGATCAGGTCAGGTCCATAATACACCATGCCAATTACTGTGGGATTTTTTGAGGGGTTTTTGGTGTCTGAAGTCCCAGTTTGGTTAAACTATCTACATTGGCTTATGCTGGCCATGGGAGTTTCAATCATGTGTCCTCAAAATTGATGAGTTCTGTTCACAATTTGTAACTGAAGTCTCTATGCCAATTAAGCATGTAAGCTCTCCATTCCAATAAAGTATAAATTTTGTCATGACAATACTCTTGTTCTTAAATTCAATGCTTGAATTTACTAGTGGATATATGTAAAACTTAAATAGTTGGAAACAGAACTTGCGGCCCTTTCATCTGTTCAATGCAAATGATTCATTTTGTTAAAAAATATTTTTTTGCAAATGTAGGGATTCTTATTATTGTTTGTATCTCAAACACTAGTGCTGATCTTGATGTCTGTTCCATAGGAAATGATGATTTGACAAAAGAGCCACTGCATTTGCTTCCAAAAAGAACTTACCAGCCAAGCCATGTTAAGCGCAAGAGGGCTCATGGTTACCTTGCACGGTCTCTCTCTCTCTCTCTCTCTCTCACACACACACACACACACACACCACCTTAATTGATTTTAGTGATATATATATAGTATGTCATGGTTCAAGTATGCCATGGTTTACAACAAGCAAGCATCTGTCTTGGTAGTCAAACCTTTTGGTGTATCATACTAATCAAATATATGCCTTTAAGAGGACTCATGATTATGTTGCCTCTCTAGGTGTCCTAGCCTCACCTGAGCACTTAGGCAAGTGTCTGAATACTGAATGCCTCTTGACAGCACTGATTAGTTGGTGACATGTCTGTGGTAATGGTGGAAACATTTTAGATGATATCCACTGGAGGTAATAGTGGCAGCTACAACTAGAATATGTTCATGATTAAAACAACATTTCTTCCATAAAAAGCAAAAAGGAAACATAACCATCACCAAGAAGTAGCTTTTTAACTTCTCCCTTTTTCTGAAAATGTATAACAAATAATCAGTATTTTATAGATTTTTTTTTAAAATGAAGAGCTATTAAAGATCTTTGCATGAGCTAAGCAAAATGTATATGGTGTTTCTCTGTAACCCTGTAAATTCTCATAACATCTCATTTACCTTGGTAGATTGAAAGGGCCTTTTCTTGGGTAACCTTGTGTTGATTTTTTTCCTCTTGATAACAACTACTTTTATCCAACTTTTGTGCTTTTTCATGATTGCTTATTCTCTGGGTTGAGTTATGGTTCCATTTGTTGAATTCATCGATAGAAGTGCTTCCTTTTGACACCTCACATCCATTTCTTATGCAGAAAGGCTACTAAGGGTGGGCGTAAGGTCATTGCTCGCAGAATAGCAAAAGGTCGGCAAAGGATTGCTGTTTAAGACGCTGTAACAGTTGGCATTGAATCATACATTGGCAATTTTAAGTCGCTATTATCAGAGATGTGTAAGGTCAGATTGTTAGTACTGCGATAAAGTTTTTCCATGTTACAAATGGTTAATCTATGTTTGCCACTATGAATTGTTTCCATGCTTTAGTTTCAAGCTTAACCATTTTAGTCTGCATTTGTCAACCTTCTGTAGTGTGGAATTTATATCCATTGAACTGTTCATGCTTTCACTCTCTTTTTGAATGTTACTTGGGGAATTTTGGTTTTTGATTACACAAATATAGTTCTGCGAAGAGAATTGCATGTAGAAGCTCCAGGAGAAATAGGAACTTGGCCTAAACAGGCAAAAACTCCAGCTTTTATCTTGGTTCTCATTGCTGCAGATAGGTTATGGGTCCAACTTCCATTCCCCCATTGGGACAATCATGATGAGGCTTCCTTCATGTATCTGCTCTTAGAAAAGCTCCAAGTTGTCTACATGTTCCTACAACTTACAAAATTAGAATGAGATTTTAATGTCTTATGTCCTGCTCATCCTAAATTAAAGAGTAAGAATATGATGAAAATTTGAATCATATTTTCCAAGTCATCGATATCGCTTTTATTACTTTCTTTCTTTTTTTCTTTCTTTCTTCTAAGTTTGAAGATGTAGAACTCCATGAGACGAAGTTTGGCCTTCAAAAATTTTAATCTGTTCCCGAGATGAGTCTCCTATTAGTCTACATCTCTGAGTTAATCTAAAAGTAAACATCAATTATACAACAAATCAAAATGTCGATGAGTTATTCTTGAATTATTCTATTTTTTCAAGTTAACTTTTCATTAAGATATCATTGGAGTAACCTTATCATTTTCCAAGCAAACTGACTGAATACTTTCCACCTCGAATCAAGTATTTTCATTAATTATTGTTGGATGACAACTTATAAGTCCTAAAAGATGGGCAAATCAAGTCTTTTAAGGATCCGTGAACGAAAAAAAATTAAGTAGGTTATCTTAACTTCCTCTTCATCTGCGGTGATATCTGCTGAACTCCTCAAATCAATGAAACAATCATGAAGTGCTATTATTTTTATATTATCCCAATCATACGAGGAACGACTAAGGCGAGCACCATCCCTCCACGGCCAACGCATCATCTTTTCCTTCCTCCCCCACTTGTAAGACTACTACTACTACTACTTGGCACATCAAAGGTTAGTACGTCTCATCCGACAGCCAACTCTATGACTGAAAAGTTCACCCACTAAAACCGGTGACCACATCGGGACGATGGATGGTGTAATACCACCAGAAATCAACACTGTCAACGACTGTTGGATGAATGTAAAATTTCGGGGCTCAATGATTCATTCGAGAAAGGAATAATATGTATGCGAATGGAACAAAGGATAAGACAGACAATGCAACGTCAGAACAGTACGAAAAGGACGACTCCCGAGCAGATACGACGCTCGTCGAATGATTCGATCGTCCAACGAGTGAGGCAACCGTTCGATCTCTCTCCTGATTCGGACGTCCGAGTGACTCATCCCTGACCTGTTCGATGATTTCACCGTCTAATTTGCGTTGGATCTCTCGATCGCTTTGGTTGGGTTGCCTTGTCAGCGTACACATGAACGACTTGTCACCGCCCCCCCCGCCCCCCCCCCCCTTGAATTATTTAGGGTCTCTGTTGCATGCAGCAATTCTTCTCATCATCTGCGAATGGACCTTTTAGCCTCGTCGATTCATCTCCTTCCAAGTACCTCTTATTTATGTTGGACTCTCAGCGTAGCGGGAGCTGGGTGAAGCACGAGTAATATATTTCTTCTTCTTGCCCTCTGGAATAAGCTGATCGAGACCTGCTCGGTGCCATTTGCCAGCTTTATCAAGGCTTTTTCTTGTTGCCTTTTTTCTTCTGTGCTTGCAGCACAAATAAAGTTGAATTCGAGTCATAACGCATCTATTTTCCTTGTGTTTTCAGGGATGGGTACTTATCTACTATCATGATGTAGAATTTTGGGAGATGTTATCGTAGATGCATGGGAGACTTTTTTGGCTTGTAATCTAAAGTAGTCAATCATGCTTTGGATGAGTGGAAAAGCAGCTTCTGAAGACTGAGATCCATATCCATCATTCATACTCCAGTTTTGGTACTTGAGAGCTCTTCAGCTGACTCTCCCTAAACCTTCAACCGAGATTGAAGCTAGAGGATTCCTTCAGCAACGATCTAAAGATGAAGGTGGTGGAACACAAGACGCCTAGTCTCACTACTGGCACTGGTGAAGTCACTGCTGTCTCTTCCAGCCAGCAGCAATCTTCTTTTGCCTCTCCCAATCCACTTCCGGCTAAGAAAAAGAGAGGACCTGCCGGGAATCCAGGTCTCTCCATCACCGCTAGCTGTTATCTTTCTCTTGGTTTGTTCTTTCCCTCGATCAAACAGTGAGACACCTCGTGCTTGATCTCTATTTTACTTGGTTGTGGAGTTCAGCTCCGGAAGCCGAGGTGGTGGCGCTGTCCCCCAAGTCATTGATGGCAACCAATAGGTTTGTGTGTGAGATCTGCAACAAGGGGTTCCAGAGGGATCAGAACCTCCAGCTCCACAGGAGGGGCCACAACCTGCCATGGAGGCTGAAGCAGAGGACAAGCAAGGAGGCGAGGAAGAAGGTTTACGTTTGCCCAGAGTTATCGTGCGTCCACCATGACCCGTCCAGGGCGCTCGGAGACCTGACAGGCATCAAGAAGCACTACAGCAGGAAGCATGGGGAGAAGAAGTGGAAATGCGACAAGTGCTCAAAGAAATATGCAGTCCAATCGGATTGTAAAGCTCACAGCAAGATCTGTGGCACCAGAGAATACAAGTGTGACTGTGGAACCCTCTTTACAAGGTAAGAGAATGCCTCCAACCTTAAGACCCCCACATCACACACAAGACTCCTGTCACTAGTATGAAAACAGCAGTGGAGGAACAACTGTTGTTTTGGATCTTAGCCAGGAATTATAGAACAACCAAATTAATTTTATCCTTTTTCTTCTGTACTTCTGGACTCGTGAGAATTTTCCACTTGTTTCTTACTGTTTCTTTTCTTTTTCGGGGTATTGCTGACTGTAAGCAGAAGAGACAGCTTTGTCACCCACAGAGCTTTCTGTGATGCATTGGCAGAGGAGAACGCAAGAGTAACCACCGGAAACCTGGTGGGTGACGCGCACCAACTTCTGCTCCCTCAGCCGGCTTCATCAGCCCATCAACACTCCATTCTTCCAAATACGACCAGTGTTACTACTACGAGCACCACTACAAGCAGCAGTTGCCACCTAGAGTTCTCTGTAAAAGGAGAGGAGCAGGATCCGTACCCCAACATGAAACCATGGCAACCTGCAAAAATCCATGGGCTGCCTTCCATCTGCTCCACATTTCTTGAGCCTGTGTTCCCGTATAAGAACCCCCAATCTCCTTATCTCTCTTCTCCTCCGACTTTGACAAGTTCTCTTCATTTGTCAGCCACTGCATTGCTCCAGAAGGCTGCTCAGGCGGGCGCAACCATGAGCAGAACCAAGATTAACATGCAGATGGCAGCAGATGCACCAACCACTACAGGCATTGGTCTTTGCTTGTCCTCGCACGGCGGCATGCGTTACGGAGGTGGTAGTTCATCGCAGGGTTTAGGCCCTGCTGTTACATTTCTACAAGCTACAGCTCCTGGTGGTTCTTCTGAGGGGTTCTTTAATGGAATGCTGGCCTCCAAGAGACGGGAAACAGATGGATCAGATAGGCTAAAGGGAAGCCATTACAGAGATGAGGAGTTTGCAAGAGAAACCCTGTGCAACAGTCACTTCTCCAGCAGGGAGACCCTTCAGATGGCTGATATAAAACCAGCCATGGACTTCTCTTCCTGCGAGCGGCCTCAACTTTAAACTTTGCATGGGTAGTAGCTACTCGAAAGGAGACTACGTTATGATTTGTTTTCATCTTCCTCCTCTCTCTCTCTCTCTCTCTCTCTGAGATTTAAAGAGAAAAACCATTTTGGTGTATATTTGAATTAGTTTCTCCTTTGAACAGAAAAATAATTGTTTGCATATTTTTATTTCATCTCTCTCTGTCTCGGTCTCGTCTGCATGAACTTATATTTCTTGACGCAAGAATGTTATATCCAGTAGTTCTTGCATGTCCGTAGAATGTAAACATGCATGCTTGGCTACGATTTATTTAGAGTTCATGAAATTAATAGTTAATATAGGCTAAAAGGATGGAATAATAATAATTTATTCTTGTAAAACAATTCAATTCTTCCCCAGTGCGAGGTTGAATTACTCTTCCAAAATGTTTCAATCTAAGTTACCAATGGTAAATACTAATACGATCATCAAGATTCTGTTCTTCCGTACTTTGTATGATCATTTCTAATATAATTAACTTTGATTTGAAAATTGTTATTCCACTATTAAATTGTTATTCCAGAAACCTGTGCTCCCATGGCACTTGCTACTTCTCGGTCTCCATGACCATCGCCGCAACGCTAGGGTGCTGCAACTCTGCCTTGTCGTCGGGCGGCGACCTTCTCGTCGGCAGTCGCACCAATCCTCGCCATCGGTGTGCCTCGTCATTGCTGATATCCAACCTCGAGGATCGAGAGGAGAAGAACTAACGCAACTCCTCCATGTCCATGGATTACAGTACTGCTTATAGAATTGTTCTTTCTTGTACGTCTTCCCACATCCAATATCTGTCTCTTTTTCTAATCTAAGCCAAGGACTTCCTCTGCTTCCTGTTCAAGATTAATTAGTTTGCTTCTTCCATTTGGTAATACTTGCGTACGCTCGACTCCTTCGCCTTTCTCTGTTGGATGTTGGTAGGGCCATTAGCGCATCAAGCACCCTTTTTTTTTTTTGAAGGCACGACACTCTATAATCTTTATGACATGCCTAATTTAAGTGGGCATGAACATTGAAGCCCATATGCTGCTGACGTAAAAGGCCAGGATTGGGCTATATTGAAGCCCGGCCCATGAATCGCCCTACATATCGGAAATTTGAATCGACCCTTCAGATTTCGTCTGGGTGGGTGGGTGGGTTGTCCGAAGCGGGAGCGACGAAGCCGGAGCGAGGCGGAGACTGGCGCGGCGAGGAGACGAGGGAGAGAGGAGGGAAGGCGACGGGTGGACTAGAGGTACTACACACAGTGGAAGTCGCTCGTCCCCGTCCTCTATGATTGGTTCTTGCAGGTACTTCTCCCTCTCACTCCCTATCTCTCCTTCTTCTTCTTCGTTCTCGTTTTCTTATCTTTTGTCTCCCCTTTTCGGGGTCATGGTTAAGGTTTTCCCTGATTTGATCTTGTTCCAGGGTTTTGCATCTTACATCTTAGGGTTTATACTTCCTTCTTTACTGAACCGTGTCGTGAACGTGGACCCGTGCTAGCGTCGCACTAAGATGACATTAGGCAGCAAAAATGACGGGAATATACATGGGTATGAGAAGATCTATTGTGTTTTTGACTCACTTTCTTCTGTTTCCCTCTTCTACTTGGCCCTTGTTTGGGGGGAAACGACTGGACGGCCTTGCATTTTAGAATTTCGGCAATTGACTTTTGGTATTTCAATGGAAATGTAGTTAAAACAGCGACCTAGATTTTAATATCATCTCGTAACTTAGGAATATAGGATATCTTGGTGCTCAGTTTACCTTGGTGAACAAGTGGCTTTTCTTTTGCTTCATAAACCTCGTTGTAGCGGTCTTTTTGCACTACAACTTGAGCAAGCAACGTACAAGAATCGGCAGCAGCTGTACCTCCCTGAGCAGGTAAGTCAACCAAGATCCTAACAAGTAACACTTCTTGCCTGGCAACCGAATATATCCATAGCTTCAGTTGGGAAATGAATTTTGCTTTAGATCACAAAACCTATGCTCGATCCATCTACATGCATAGTGATAAATATGTGTCCATCATATGGTTGAGACATATGTTGCCTGTTGTGCAAACATGCAATTTTGACTCCCTTTATGATTCATCTATATTATATTCTATATGAGTTAAGGGTAGATTCCAAACATTTAAAACCTTTTATTATATGTTCTTGACAGTTGTACTTGTGGCACTAAAAGGTCCTATGATGTTATCATGGCACATCAAACATTTACACTTCTCTTGGGCATGACCTGGGTTGCATGTGACATCAGACCTATGTTCTCCTGATATATATGTGGAGCTCCTTACATTATTGAACACTGCCCTTGACTGCTAACTGGCCATTTACATTGCATGTCAGACACCTGATACTAGATATTTGCACAGCATGACTGAATAAATGTTTTAACCAGGGAGAACACAAGTGAAGTGATTTTTTCTGTAAGCTTCTTGGTTCTTATAATTGTTACCTGATTGCTATCTTTAAAGTGGATACAAACAGTTCAAGGGACTAAGGAACTGAAACTGCAATTCAACTATCTTTTACATAATTAATTATTTTCAGCCAATATCAGAAAGTAGCAGTTGAATTTGTCAAAGTCCAATGGGATAGATATGTATGTTGTAAAATCTTATTGTGTAATAGATAAAAATTTCTTTTAAAAGGTTGATTTTCTTCTTTGCATTTCCTAGCTCTGGTTAAACTTAGATATAATAAATATTGATACACCAAGTTCGAGAATGCTATTTACATACCTGCAAAATTTGTTTTCTTCTTCACTTAACTAATTATTTATAAATGCCACTCTGATTGCTGTTCCATGAGTAACTTTCAATAGTCTCTGACTCCTCTTCTCACATTAACTAGTTAGTGATACCAACCAATATGTATGCTAAGAGTGAACAAAATTGTATGAAGCAGATAATAGAAGCAAATCACCAATTTTTTTAAAAACACTCAGCTAGTTGTTTAGTAGCTACAATAGTTTAAAAAGCTTTGCTAGCATGCAACTCATATTTTTATTTCTAACTGAATGATGTGGTAAAGTAGTTTTTGCACTTGTGGGCACTCATCCTCTTCTTATTATAATATCATATATAAGATATAACTAGCATATAATATAAAATTAGCACAGCTTACTTCCACTTCTTCTCTTTCTACTGTATCCACTTTAGATCCTTATTCCTCACCTACATTGGTTGCAAGATCAGCCTCTTCAAACTTATATAACTTGGCCTCTTGCTGTTGGCAGGTGTACCGCCCTTGTTTGAATGACCGGTTAAAGAATGAGCTTTATATATGGGATCCGATGCATCCAGCAGAGCAAAGCCAAGAGGTTCTACACCAAGTGTCAAATCTTTTCCTGTATCCGGATCAGAATAAGGATTAGATGAACCATCAATCAGAAACAATATCTCGATAAGATTCTGTGGAAGCTGCTATTGTAATCGAGTTTGGTGCAAACATGAATGGGTTAAGATTCTTCCATGTACTGTTTTTATAGAAGTTCTATATGTGTACTAACTATTTTGGTGGTATTGATAGTTCACGTCTATTTAAAATAAAGCAAAAGAAATTACAACACTTGAACAGAAAAAAGAACACACACTTTTGATTTGCTACAAAAGATAAGTAGCAGGACAAATTGTGCTTTCCTTTCCCAGCACCTTATGTGCATAACACATGCTAATTTGTAATATTTTTCAAAATATTTTTGGAGTGTGTGTTACTTCAGAACTCCTTTGATAAGCAAGCATTTGTTCATATGTTCTGTTGGCACTTGAAATGTACTTATTTGCAAGTGACTGATGAGTTTCCTGATGTTTGTATGTCATGTTTTTTATATCACTTCATTTTATTGCTTTTCTTATTCAATGGTGCTGAAAGATATTTTGAGGTCATCTTATTCAGACAAAGTAGTTCATTTCCCATATGTATCTTCTGCTGATGTGTAACAGAGAAAATATTTCTTTTGAGCCATATCTTGTCTCTTTCTGATGTAGAGACTGGAATCTGGAAATGGTTAAATGTGTAACTAATCAGCTGTGACGTTGCAGACTGAGAGCTCTGTACCAAATACTCTTGTTATAGCAAATTGTAAAGTCGTCAAGCCAAGACTTGCTGCTGCGGAGCATATATCCCAGGTTACTTGGTTCAATAGATCATTTTGGTGATTGTAGCATCAGATTTGCTTGCATGATTGCTAAAAAGGGTTTATTTCTGTTAAATTTTAGACTTATGCTTTTAGCTTACATTTGGTTGAAATGTAGCAATCCATATGTACTTCTTGGGCACATCCAACAATTCAACTAAGCTGATTAATTTATATCATTCTGGAATGTTACTTTATTATGACTAATATGTTCCTCTGATGATTATCATTTCAACTTCTGTTTTGAACTAATGTATAGTTTTTCCTTCTTTGGGAACTAAATAAGCTTGAGCTTTTTTAATGGCCTGGAGTAATGCAAAATGTGCTTACAAAGTTGCAAAAGAAAGTTGAAACTCTCCCCTACGGTCTTCTGATTGATGCAAAAACTATTGGCTTTTGCCTTTGCTGATATATGTGGTGTCTAAATTGGAACAAAAAAATGGTTGACTTGTTTTCATATGTGTATTGCTGCCCCAATAGTCCAACATCAGGAATTGGTGGTGTTGTGTAAGGTTTGATATCTTACTGCCAGTAATTTGGGCATAAGCATATTGGGCGACATGGTTCTAGGTCCATACATCCAAGTTACTAGATCAAAAGGTCCATTGGCCAGATTGCAGCATTATACGTGCTTTTCTTTCTGGATCTTGGTTTTATATGTTAATTTGTGTGCAATATTGTTCAAAGCATAGAAATCATCAGCTTCATACTAAGTTATCTAAGAGTACACTTATTTAGACATATGGAAGAAAATTTTATATCTTGTTTTAGCTTTGATATATTGGTGAATTTGTCTTAGCAAACGGACATGTTTTGGGGTGTGCTTCAGTCACTAGAGGCTGGTTTTATTACAATGTGTAAACCCTTTAACATTGAGATAGTAGATGAGCATTTGATTATTAATGTGAAAACTATCTAATATGCAGGCTCCTCCGTTGTTATTGGTGTTACATGCTTACATGTGCTCCTCAGTTGTTGGTTTTACATACTAATGTGCTCCTTATTTGGTCTTGGTCTTGCACACTTATATATGCTCCCCTGTTGTTATTGTTGTTTATTAATTTGAAATCTAGCTAATTGCAAAAGGTGATCTACAAAGTTCTCTGTAATTTTAGTTGTTTGTGTATTATTATAAGTTAAATTCTGTTTATGTAGTTACAATAATGTCGATCGGTGGTTCTGCTAAATGGTAGTCTATTAATATTTATTGTTTTGCAGGTTCAAATTTTTTAGATGGTAATGTTTGTAATCTTTGTGTTGTGTCACAGTTCTTACTTTATCACTTGCAAAGATCTATCTGATGCTATATGCTTGCAAGCCCTAAACAGAATATGAAAGCATGAATTTTACTGTTGCAAGTTAAATAAATTTTAGTTTATTTTATGTTGTGCTAAATTAATGCTGTGATGCTTGCAGTTCAATGAAGAAGCTCGTTCACCATTTGTGAAGAAATACAAAACAATCATACATCTGGGGGAGGTATGGAAAAATGATCTTTTGCTTATGTGTCTATTTCTTCCTCACTGAGTTACTGTACATTTTGAATTTTTGTTTACCAGATTCAATTTGGAGATTCTAGATTTTGATGTTACCATAATAATAATCTTGTGACAAGAATCTTAAATGTATTGCCAAAGTCAGTATTTCAGTATAATTTAGCCAAACCAACCCAATGTCACGCTTAACAAAGCAGTTAGGTTGGTTAAACATTTGACTTGTTTTGCAGTGAGTATCAATCACAGTCTAGTAGCATTGTTGGTTAGCTTACATAAAACAAAAGTTCTAGCAACTTTGAGTTTGTATCAGTGATTGCACCAAGGTTTTCCTTACCGAGCGGTAAGGCCCCGTACCGCCCGGTACATACCGGCCTGGCAGCTGACCGGTACGTGGATCGGCCGCTATCGGGTGGTATCGCTAAAATGGCCGTCGGCGGTTGATTGAAGAAGAAAAAGGGGAAAGAAGAAAGAAGAAAGAAGAAAAAGTACCTGGCCGTCGTCCTCGCCTGCGCGCTGCCCGCGCACCCTCGTCACCCGCGAGTCGACCATGAGCCGTTGCCGCCCGCTGGTCGCCCGTGAGACGTCGCCGCTCTCGCAGCCTGCGGGCGACTATCATCCCCGCGCGGGGAGACGAAACGTCTCCCCATGCTGGGCGAGAGACCGAGGCGACGTTGCCCATTTATTTTTTTTTTTTTTTTAATATAATATTATAATAATTTAATAATATCGGGTGGCACTGTGCATACCGCCATGGTACCGGTACTGATAAAATGTCGGTATGTCGATACGGACCGGTAAGTAAAACGTTGGATTGCACAAGGCGCTCGGGCGAGGTGAGCTCTCCAGGTGGTGCGCTTTAAGGAGACGTCGCCTAGGCGCTCGCCCAAGCCTAGGCACCGGAAGCTTCGGGCGAGCACCCGAGTTAAACCAGGGGATCGAACTAGGCTTTTAGCTCTGGTTCGGTTGCATTCATGTTAGTTGGTTCAATCGAACCAACTTACACACCGATATCAGCTTCCCACCTCCCGCTCGCGACTTTCTCAACCCTAATCTCACTCGCGATTCTGCCGTCGACATTTCTCTTTGTTGCCACTGCCACTGCCTCTCTCTGCTATCGTTGTCGCTGCCGCTGCTCTCAGTAAGCAGCTTACGCTCTCAATCAGCAGCCTCGTCTCTACTATTCTCATACTCTCCTTACATCGACTCGGCTCGACTCAGTATATTGTTAATATACTATTAACATTATACTGTTAATATACTCTTAACAGTATATTAACAGTTTAATATCATATTTTATTTAAATAATCATATTTATTAATTATATTATATATTTTTATATATTTTAGCGTCTTGTTTCGTTCGGGCGAGCGTCTAGCGCCTTGGCGGTTTTGGGACCCTGGCACCTTTTGGTACTTAACGCTTTTTAAATCACTGGTTTGTATTACTTGCTTGATGTTCTTTAATGAGCTTTTTTACTTGTGATCAATTACTAGTGTTCCTAGATACCTCGATATATACGAGATTGGGCAATCTAGTCCTCACTAATGTGTGGCTTAGTGCAAGTCAACAGAATCAGGGAGCTTCCTCAGAATAGCAAAATAGTTGCAACACATACTAACAGCCCTGATGTAAGGAAAACTACAATGTTGGTGTCATTTTTGCCAAGTTCACTTTTGTTGGGCTTTCTGTAATGTCTCAATACTCTTATGAAGGTTTTAGATTTGGGTTGTTGAGGCACAACCTAATCATCATCCTATGTTAGGAGCTACTGAATTCCTTCAGGATTTGGTCAGTCAATAATTTGAAGATGTGCATTTTCAGTAATTCAATCACTTGTGCATTTCTATCTGTTTGGCTGTGTGGTGAAAATTTGTTCTTTTACCAAAGATTAGTGAATGGTCCTCATACCTTAGATTTGGTAATTTTGTTGATGCAAACGAAAATTTGTATAAAAAACTCAAATGTCTTTTGCAAGTTAGATATTACAAGTCCATATTTGCAGATATTGATAGGTCATCAACAAAATGCAGAATTTGCAGTGGCTATGTGTCCTACTGAACCCTTTGTGCTTTCTGGAGGTCCTAACTCTTCTTTATAACCTATGAGCACCATTTTCCATGTTGTAGTCTTTTGTCCCATTAGGCAGAGAGTTTTATGCATTTGTTTGTTTGGCTTGTCATGCCACTTGTTGGATGAGTTTATATGGTACAAGGTGTTGCAAATTTTAAGGCATCACTATTTATAGTTCAGAATTGTTTTTTGATGTGGGACTAAGGAAACTCTTTTCACTTGATGCAGCTGTCATTTTAGCATTTATAGTCTTCATGAAGAGATCTGTAAACATGCTTTGATGCCTCATGACCCAAGTGCCCTCTCCAATAGCTTGCATATAATTGATCTATCGACATGGCTTGAAATGCGTATACATTTTTTTAACTCCCTAACTCCACATATACAAGACTATTTTCTTATTATTTCTCAGTGTGTAGAACTATTGGGTATTACAATTTTGTCGAAAAAAAAAGCTTAGCTCACTTAAAACATTGCTCACCCATGATCATGCAACGCTGCCTGTCAATGCTTATGTTCATTAATATTAGTGTTCTGTAATTACTTGAGTCCAGACAACCTTCTTATGAAGTTGTTTATTGCTTGAATCCATTATCATCATTCGTCTGATTCACCCTTTAAAGACATTGTCGGCATTGTGTGATTGTTCTCCACTGAATCTGCTTGGCCTAAATTGTGAATTGCTATCAGTGGTGGCCAGTTTAACCTTCATGTTTTGCAATATGATACAGCTTATATTCTCCCTTCTTGTATATGTTTTAGCATTGTTCCTATGGTAGGTAAGGATAAATCAGTCGTCTTGTGGAGCATACATGATCATATCTCTTCTCTATCAGTCATTGTCAAAGTCGCCTGTCTCATCAGCTGCAGATTCAAGTGGTAAGCAGCCCCCTAAAGCTGGTAATGAGAAAAGATTAGACAGCCCAACTGTTGGACCAAGAGGTGTGTACCAAGGGCATGAAGATACTGTTGAAGATGTGCAGTTCTATCCATCCAGGTACTCGTCTGTAATCTCTTTTCAGTTTTTTTTCATACCATCCAATTATTGGGTACACCTTATTTGCTCAAATCAGAGAGATCTAAATATTTATTTTAGTTTTCTGGATTATGTTGCATTTTTTCATTCTTTCCCCATGATTAGACATTTTTCTGTTCATGACCAAACATTAGAAAAAAGTTGGTTGTCTCTATTATGTTGTTCTCATATTGACAGCATCTTCTTTTAACTATGTTGAAGTGCACAGGAATTTTGTAGTGTAGTTGATGATTCTTGCCTTATTCTTTGGAATGCCCGAGTTGGTACCAGTCCGGTTGTCAAGGTACAGGCAGTTGTCTTGATTAAAATATGCTTTCTAAAAATAAATAGGATGTCATCTCTTGGATACCCCTGGTTTCTCCAAATGCATGAAACTTAATGTTCCATGCATGATGTTTTTGTTTGCTGAGGGTAATACTCAATTATACAAAATTCACTTGTCCAAAAATGTTAGTGCCATGTGGTTACAGTATAATTGCCAACTGCTATGGTAATATTGTCCTGCATCCTGTGGGTTAATAATTTTGTGACATTTCTGGGCTTTGTTTGTTACACAGTCATGATGATTGTTTACTGCAGATTTCTATTAGTAAATTATGCTGATAAATCACCGTCAGCACTTTTGTCTATTTATCTATATGCTAGCTTTTCTTTTCTTTTCTTCCTCCATCACAATGTTTATAGTTCTGTTATGATAACTTCATCTTTTGTTGCCAGGTAGAGAAAGCTCATAATGCTGACCTTCACTGTGTGGATTGGAACCCCCATGATCAGAATCTTATTTTGACTGGATATATGTTCTGATCTTCTACATTTTCCTGTTATTTCACTTATATTTTTGTCAATCTTATTCATTACTGTTTAATTTACATGACTGTTGTTATTTTCTTCTAATTTTGCTTCAATTTTTGCTGATTCCAATTTGAACATTATGACTTAGTATGTGAATCAGTGGTCAAATTGGCCTCACCCTTACTATGACTTTGCAATCTTTTCGTGAACGTGCATGCAGGGATAAAGTTATAGATTTTTCACTGGGATGCATCTGATCCATGGACCATCGTGGGTGTTTCTGATGACTGTGGAAGCAACGGTGGTGGTGGTGGTGGTGTGGTACCTTGCAGGTGAACGTCATTGGATCAATTTGCCTGGTGGTCCATATTTCCCATTAATAAATGGTGCAGGAACCTTTATGCATTTTAAAGGATGATTTATCCTTGTTTGGGCAATTATGTGATGCAGATATGGCGCATGAGTGACTGGATAATACAGACCAGACGACGAGGTTCTGGCAGAGCTGGAGAAGTTCAAAGCCCCCATGTTGTCATGCTCACCAAAGTGGTAAAATTTCTGATATCGCCGAGTTAATTCCCTTTGAATTCGGTAGGAAGTTGCAAGAGTCCTGCTTTCATGGTAGCCTTATTGGGGATCTTAGTTATACGTTGACTACGTTTTTCTTAATCTCTATCGGGTTTTTTTTTAAATGATCATACGCTTTTTTTTCTCATATTTGGAGATCAACTTAGGGGGGAGAAACAAAACGAGCCTGTCGTATCATTGTTGCTGTTCTGCGACTTTAGAACAAGCACAGCTGCACGGATTGTCATATCGTAACAGACCAGACATTAATCCAGTTAAGAAGCACCCATCGTGGCATGGATTATCATATTGTCAATCTCGAATTTATAAAATATAATAATTATTATTTTATTATTTTTAAATTTTAATTATTGTCTTTACAATAGTAATTATTAACTAGAAAAAGGATTGCGTATATATATATATATATATATATATATATATATTTATTTATTTATTTATTTATATTTTTCACAAATATTTAAAATTATATATATATATATATATCAATAATTTAATAAAAATAATAATATATCTATTCATTCAGAAAAATAATAATATTTTTTATAAATAAAATTATATATCAATCACATGCAATACATACATAATAATCAGATAATAAAGACATACATCTCACTCGATGATGTATTCTTTCAACAGATGGAGAAGCATATTTCATGGGATGAATTTCTCCTAACAACGGAGAGAGTGATATCCTCCACCTGCCCAAGTAGGGATATGTTCCTAAATAGTGAATAGAGAAATCGTATAATTATCATGTATGATGACCCATTAATTCTGGAAATGAATCACTAAATTTGCCCTCCACAAGAATGTTGAATCTTTGATTTTAATGATAAAATCGATTGATGACTTAATAGACTAATATGCTTTTAAGATAAGTGACGTAAGAAAATTTTTAATCATGGGACACAAACCATCATAGGGCACATCGTCGAAGCAGGAGAATTGGACGTTGGGCTAGAGAAGTATTATGTTAGAGATAGACTGTTGGGCCAGAGGATTGGTCGATATGTTGAAGAATGAACTTTGTGCCATGAGTTCAAGCATCGGGATGGAAGGATCGAGTATTATACCAAAAGATTGGATGTTGTGAAAAATCAACATGCTAATAGATCAGGCAATACGTCGAAGGAAAGGATGATGCATCGGAGGTTCGAACGAAGTATCGGATGATAAGATGACATGTTGAAATGCTGGACAACATGATGATTGCTTTGTGATTGTGTTAGATATGTAATTAGAGTAGTTGAGTTTTGATTGTGGTCGTTTTGAGTCAAATTGAGTTGGTATTGGGGCGAAACCATGCCAACTTGATTTGGAACCCATTTGGCCTAAATCAAAACTGAATTAGGCCTATTGGAAGGCCAATTCGATGACCTTGAATGGGTCCGGGCAATGGGGTCCGAGCGATGGTACCGTCAGGCCCAAGCAATGATACCGCCCAAAGAGTCGAAAAGTATTATTTTGTGCTTTTTCGAATCTTCCGACAATAGTACTACTTGTGGTCAACAATAGTACTACCAGAGCCCAAAATCTTGGGCTCTATTCAGCGATAGTATCGCCTGGCGTCGGCAATGGTACCTTTAGTACTCCGAAAACTCGAAGATTTAATTTTTTGACTTCATTTTTGAAGCCTTTGGGGGTTTATAAATACATTACTCATGCTTGGTTGATGCAAGAGTGAACAAGCAAGAATTCTTGAGGTTAAAAATGTTGTAAACTCTTTTTGAGCATTGGTTGATTCTCTTCCCCTTCTTGAGTTTAGAAGTGTTTATAAGTTATAGGAGGGTTGAAGTCTATAGTAAAAGAGAGATGTAAAGGTTCTCTCCTCAGCTTGTTAAAAGGAGAAGAGGTATAAAGATTCTCTCCCGAGCCTGGTAAAAGGAGATGAGTTGTAATAATGATAGTTGATCTTAGCCCGTTGGAAAAAAAATCAGTAGTGAAAGCTGAGGGCCTCGAGAAAAAAGGAATCGATAGTGGACATAGGTCGAGACTACTATAAATCGATTTGCTTTATCTTACCTTTGATTTGTTATTGTATATTGATTTAATTACTATCCTTATGCTTTTAATTAAATACACTTCTGATACAAATTTTATCGATCTAACTTTGTGAAATTATATTCTTTTTGTCATAGTACTAATTCACCCCCCCCCTCTTAGTGCTATTACGATACTAACAAGGAATACATAAACATCAATGATCATTCATTTACATTCATCCAAGAAATAGTACGATCAAATATTACAAAAGACTATGCTTGATGTATGATCTGCTAGACTGTGTCCATTGGTGGCTCCGCACTGTGATAGGCTCGTAACTCATTTCACAAGTTACATTTCTAATATGGACCATTAGTTTAGTCACATATACTATATGGTAACAATCATATCAATGTCAGAAACTTAAAACAAGTAAAAACTAATAATTATAATCTCTTAAAATATAATTTTTTAAGTGCATCAAATCATAAAGACATGAAACATCAATCTCTCAATAGTCTTCAATCAACAAAAACCCTAATTGGAATAGCTCAATTGACTTAAACCAAACTTAACTCAATTATGACATAATATAACCAACCTTAAAATCCTTATAGAACCGATTTGAAATCACTATAGACTGGTCTAATTTAGATTTGATTCATCTTAATTAGTTTAAGTAGATTTGAACTAGTCAAGTTGGTCTAGAATCACTCTAAACCAACTATAACCGATCAAACTTGTCTAATTCAATTAATTAACGAGCTCAAACCAATAAAGGAAGAGAAAATCATATTATGTCATATAATGTTAGTCCAAATCGAACCGACACACCTGAGTCTTTGATAGGTCACATGTGCCACACTTGCCTATCTCAAGCAATGGGTTAGGTTGAGGTACAATAGGTTGGATAGATGAGCATTGATGCGTATAGCACTAATCGTATAGCTGGGCAGACTTAACTTCACGGACTAAGTTAAGCCTCACTCACAAGTTGGGCCGAGTATTAACATTGAATTGGGTCATGCTTGGCTCGCGGGTTGGGTCATGCCTAACATGAGTTGGAAATCACATGGATTGGGACGTACCTAGCCGCATGAGTTGGACCATGCCTGGCCACATGGGTTGGGCCATACCTTGTCACATGGGCTGATTGCTACCTGACCACATGAGTTGATTGCTACCTGGCCACATAGACTAGTTGCTTCATGGCAATATGGGTCGGGTCATACCTTGTCATATGGGCTATCGTATATGATCACATGGGCTAGGTCATGCCTAATCACATGGATTGGGTATGGTCATACCTAACCACATAGGTTGAGTCATATTTTGCCACATGAGTTGGCTCCTACCTAGCTACATGGGCTGCATCATGCTTGGACATATTACATGGGCTGGGTTATACCTAGTTATGGTATACCTTATCACATGGGTTGAGTTGTTCATGACCACATGGGCTGAGTTGACCCAATATGACAGATCAACCTGACTCTAGTCATACCCCAATTAGACTCCTTTTATCAAATTAGATTTTTTATATTTTAAATTATTAAAAATAATAAAAATCCATGAATTAAAGAATTTAAATTCATGATCTTAAATTTACAACTAATTGAGTCATACAAATTCACATATAATTCTTGAAACATAAATATATTTAATTAAAGGAGATGTCGTAGTGGCGGGCAAGGTCGAAAGGGCTGAAGGCACTTTGGAAGGCGATTGCGCAGTTGATTAGCATTAGGACGTCGAGCAACCAGTCTCCGACCTAGAAGGTGTGTCGTTGGAAGAAGGCATTGGCAACACCGTCTCCAGTGGAGGCACGACTAAGGAGAGAGATGGCGACAGAGGAAGTGGGAAGGAGAAAAATAGGGAAGAAGGAAGGATTGACGCTGGCTGAGAGAGACTACGATGGAAGATGGATGTGGAAAGACAATGAGAGATAGGATCAGGTGTGGATGATGAGGAAGATGGTAGAGGTGCGATTGAGGAGGGAGATGGCGATAGAGGCGAGCTAAGGAGGAAGCTGGTGGTAGAGGCGTTGCTGAGGAATTGCAGCGAAGATGGAATCAGATGCTGAGGAATTGCATAAGCATTGAGGATCGCAGCTTCGATACAAGATGATAAGAACCTTATGGTTCTATCATAGAAGAGGAAAAAGGATGACCATGAAGGGATCGACCTCCATGATCACTTCAAGAGGATCGACGTCTTAGGATTTGCAAAATGCTATAATATAATTTACTTGATCATGAAAAGTAACAAATACATCCATATTTATAGAGTTCCACCCCAAAGTCCTCAGGACTTGAACTCTTAAGTAAATACATCCATATTTATAGATGTTGAGATATACCTTCTAAATTGATAACATTATACTCTAGTAGTATGGACCTTAGGTTATATTGGTTGAAATCATATGGAAGTTGAACCATCTTGTTCAAAAACCATCATAGCCAGTGATTTAAAAAGCGCTAGGTGCCAAAAGGCGTCAGGGTCCCAAAACGCCTGAGGCGCTATGCGCTCGGGCAAGCGCTCGCCCGAGTGAAATGAGATGCTAAAATAAAATATATATATATATATATATATATATATATATATATATATATATATATATATAATTAATAAATATATAAAATATATAAAAATACATATATATAAAAATTACTACTGCTCGAGCTATGGAGAGAGGAGCCGTCCAATCCATCGCTCTTCTGTTTGATGTAATAATCGGACCTCTGTTTGACTATATTTCTTCTTCTTCACTTTTGTTTATCTTTTGCTGTTGCATTGCATTACTCCTCCCATTTTTATTACTGATATTATTGCTGCAGTAGCAAAAGTAGGTGTGCAGCTACAGGGCAATATTACTGTTGCTCTCTATAGATCGATGTTATTGCTGCAGTAGCAGGAGTAAGAGAGCAGCAGCACGCTGCAGCAGAAGCAGGAGTAGGTGTGCAACTACTACTGCTCTCTACAGGGAGAGGGAGAGAGAGCGTGTCTGCTTCATCCGCCTAAATACACACACACCACCTCTCAATCTCACTCTTCATTCACTGGTTCACAGTCGAGGAATGTACCACGCCCCTCTCGATTCCCCACTTGGCTAGTGTCCAAAGTGCTCGAGCTATGGAGAGAGGGGCCGTCGTCGTCGCGTTTCGTGGTCGCTGCAATAGTGTTGCTCCTGCTCATCGAGCCACCCATCTCACTGCTCTCGGACGAAGGTCCATTTCCCCCTCCTCTTCCTCTTGTTCCTTCTCCTTGCCTGAACCCAACGTTCCATGACAGAGACAATGCTCAAGCTATGGAGAGAGAGGAGTCATCGTCGTCGCGTCTCGTTGTCGCTGCAGTAGTGCTAATGCTGCTCATCGCACCACCCGTCTCACCGCTCTCGGACGAAGGTTCATTTCCCCCTCCTCTTCCTCCTGTTCTTCCTCCTTGCTTGAACTCGACGTTCCATGATAGGGACAACGTTATTGTTGCTTGGTATAACCCGAGCGCTCGCCCGAAGCGCCCGACGCCTGGGCTCGAGCAAGCGCCTAGGTGGCGCCTCTTTGAAGCACGCCGTTTGGAGATCAAGCAAGGCGCTCGGGCCTCGCCTCGCCTTGCCCGAGCGCTTAGGCGAGCGCCCAAGCGTCTATTTAAATCAATGATCACAACAAGCCTGCAATGCAGCACTTTCATCACTTTTTTTCATCATCCTTTTCACTAAAGTAAATAGCAAAACATACGATAGTGCAACAGCCTTATTTTTCTTGTAATTCATTTTTTTTCTGTAAACACATCGATTGTTACCTGAAACTAGCCAAAACAACTCCTTTCACTAGTGTCGAGGGTTATTGTAACCACTATTGACTGATACTGATCAAAACCGATCAAATTTTGATACGCCTCACATTGCATGCATGCATACTGACCAAAACAGATTGTTAAACCAGTCATATTTTGGACTACATTTGACAACAACTATTTCATGTGTTTTTGTCCATTGCTAGAGGAATTAGATGGCTTGGATTAAGGAACCTAGAAATGCACTTGTGCTTAAGTATAAATTAAAAATAACCCCTGCTAATAATCAGGGCGTTTAGAAACGAATCACAGGCCGTGGCAACAGTATCAAAATAATCCCAAGTGTAGATTCTGACATGCTTTGCTGTAATATCACTGCTCTAAGTTATGCTTGAAAAAGGACACACAAAGACACTGATTGCAGATGGAAAATAAATTCAACATACTCCTGGGTAGTAGTTTTAACACTAAAATTTCCATACGTTGTGTTTAAATCTACGATGGTATGTAATTTCAAAAATGACAGTAAACTTACTTCATTCTTAATGTTGCAACTTCGCTCTCAATGCTTCAATAACTGCTGAGAAATCTTGATCACTAAGGCCATAAGATTTGGCTACTTTATAGAGCTCATTTGCAGCTGCTGCAACTGGAATCGACTGAGTCACAGACTCAGCTAATCCTAATGCAAGCCTCAAATCCTGCCATCAGAGACCAGTCTTCATATGAAAAATTTCTGTTTCTTTCAACTTTATTGCACTGCAGAATTAAGAAAACTTCACTAACCTTCTGCTGATGTTTTAAAGGGAAAGCAGTTGGATACGTGGCTTTAACCATAGAAGGACCCTTGACGGAGAACATAGGTGCACTAATGGCACCCTGTGAAATAACCTGCAAGATGCAGAACTTATAACATAATGAACTGACATTACCAAACAAATTGGGATAGTCATAGTCCCAGTGTTTATAACATTTCTCTTTCTAAACCAACCTCAATAAGAACATTTGGGTCCAGTCCAACTTTTTCACTTAGAAGAAGCCCTTCTGAGAAGGAAGCCATCATGCTGCAATTATTAGAAGAAACCAACAATTAATCAGTGTGTGGGAGTTTGAAATTTCCTCTTGGAAACCTATATCTACTTTGATCTTACTTAGGACCAGAGTTTGTAACAGTTATGACCTTCCCATTATCATGTTGACAACAAGTTTCATAGCTGCACCATTTCCAACCTCCCCGAGGTAAAATCTCGACTACAAGTTAAACAAGACAACTTTAGTAAAAAGCTTTGACCATGTAAACACGATAAAGTCAACCTCCGACTAACTTTAATCAAAATAACACAGACCTTTCCCATTATGTCTAAAAGCGGTGATGCTATTTCATACAAGGAAGCATCACCTGCAAGTTAACAACCATGATTTAGTTCCTAGCAAAGGAAATAAATTTATTTTATGATGCAAAGAAACCTAAAAAAGTACAAATACAAAGGTAGCAAAATAAATCTTAGAACATACGCATTGTTTGACTAGCTGCACACAAACAAACATGAACCTGCTCGCTAATCACATTAATTGACAGCTAGTATATAATAGACAGATTTACCTGCAGTCAGAAATATCAACTGCCCATCTTCTGCAGGCTTTTTGGAGCCTGAAACTGGAGCCTATTAAAAAGAAAAACCAGCTAGAAGTTGCAATCTAATATAACTGAAAAGTTTAGAGGAACTTTTCAAACCTCTAGGACATCTTCATTTCTAAAATAAATCAAGTACAAAGAACAAAATAAGAATTCTCAAACCTCTAAAAATGATGCCCCTGTATCTCTAATATGCTTGCTGATCAGCTTAGAGGTGGCCCCATCAACTGTAGATACATCAACGTACCTGCAGTTGTCTTTGAAGTTCAGAATCCAATAAGTAACACCACAAGATAGTATGTCTTTTGAACCTGATTTCATGAGTGAAGAACTGGTCCATAATTCTTAACAGACCACTTGGCATAATTGCCTCTGAGTCAAAATTCTATACAGCAGTAACTATCAATTCTTGCAAATCCATATAGCAATCCAAATAGCATATAAAATGTATGAACTTTCAGCCACATTCCAGTAATGTAGAATGTCCAATGAATACATGAAGGAAAAGAAACGCTTATCGTGGTACACAAGCGCTAGCACAGAGACTTTAAAATGTTGAAAAGCAAGGAAATCCAGAGTCTCAAACAAGCCAATAGAAGGAAGAAGTGTGATTTATTGTTCACTTAAAATCATAAATTTAAAAGACAATCTTAATTGCCCCATGAAAAGGTGTATGTGTGCTTATCAAGAATAAATACAATTGGCATAGTATTTATTATCTGACCCCAAATGCTGAAGATTGCTTTAAGGACGAGCACGTTAGATGATATTACTTTTTTTGCAAATGACAATAACCAGTGAGCTGAAATTTTCAACAATACCTGCGCATATCTAAGCAGTAAAATAAGTGATTCTATACAACTTCTGTTAGGTTATGTTATTAAAAGAACCACATAAAGAAACACAAGATCTGCCTCGACAAGAATGTTGATAAAATTGGTAATGTGTTGATAATGAAAGAAGAATACCCTTTTCCAGAGCCCATTCCTTTGACCGCTCCATTGGTCCCACAGGCGACATCAATCTATGAGGATATGTTTCAGTGATTATACTATGAGTTGAAATCAACAACTACATACCGCACTTTCAGGATCAGCTAGCATTGAAAAGGTCACATCGCAAGATGATGCGACTTCTGCAGGAGAAGGTTCATATCTGCAAATAAGTCACATGTATCCCACTAGAAGTTCAGTTTAGTAGTCTACGAGGATGGTGTCTAAACAACAAGTTTAATGTATGAAACCATTAAAACCAGAACTAATTTGTAGGTACGATAACTATGAACACCTTTAGTCCAAAGAATGTCTAGTAAAAAGTTCAACATCTAGATATTATAATATTTATAGTTTTTAAATAAAGAATTTTACAGACTGGAAATAAAGCTGATATGATATGCCATTGCATGTCAACTACAACAAGCTACATTGTGTTGGACACAAAAATAGACATACATGTGTACTTGCTCTTTCCATCTCTCAGGTTCTAACAAGAAAGAACAAAAGGATTACCAAGTTGTCTTGACCATTAAAAAATATATATTGAGAATAACAAGGAGAATATGTAAATGATAGTAACAAGGATTTCATCAAAAAAAAAAGAAACTTATAGTATTAGGACTACCATGAAACTGATCTACCCCATAGCTGGATCTATATGACATAATGTGGCAGTAAATTTTCTTGCACAAAAAGAGATAGCATAGAACATCCTTTCTCCGCTATATATCTTCAACTTGAATGTGAAGGCTTTGTTGTGAGTTAGATGCCAGAAGTCAGTCCAAATTATCAAAGCTGATTATCATCTCAATAGACACAAATTCTTTACAGTTTATGTAGTAATCTAAATTCGCCGTCATGCAAAAAATGATATTTAAGGCTCATAGCAAAGATAAGTTCCAAGAGATTTTCTGAATAACAAATACAAAGAATATCACATACTTTGCACCAAGGTCAATAAGGTGATTGCACTTGCTCTTTGTTCTATTCCAAACAGTAACATCACATCTACAAATGGAAAACAAGAGTTAAATAGTGTGGTCCAAAGGAGACACGACAGAAAAGCAATATGCAAATAATTGTTTGAACTCATAGGTAAATTCTGTTTGCCAACTTCAAAGGCTAATCCTCAAAGGTAAGCAGTGTACATAACTATGATATGCTACGAGAAATATCATTAGCTTGTACCTGAGCAACGAATACTATTTACTAAGATTCGCTATATCGGTCCGTACCGGCATACCGAGTTTATCTCGGTATGGTACGGTATCCGATATCAAGTGGTACATATAGTGCATACCACTCGGTATATTATAATATAATATAATTATATTAATATAATAGTATATATTAAAAAAAATAAAAACGGAGAGATGAGTCGTCGCCTCGTTTCCCCGCGGGGAAACGGGGCGTCACCTCGTCTTCCCACGGGAGAACGATTATTATTGCACACTGCCACAACTTCCATCTAATACTTTTTGCCACCATACTGCTTTTTGTAATCGGACCTTATTTAATTTGCTCACAACATTTTCTATTGAATTGATGCTCATTTGCTTCATCATTGTGTTTAATTATCAATATAGAATATAGAAAAAAATTTTCTGAAACCACATCCTTTAAAACAACTCAACCCATGGTGGCTTGGGAACCTAAAAATGGGTTGAAAATCTGAAATGCATAACAGCATAAGTTACATGATAGTGTAAAATTAATGGATGAAGTAAAACATACAAATGCAATAACACATTTGGATCTGGACTGACAATCAGAATCCTTTATCATTCGGTGAAAGAACCTTATTATAAAGACACCTTATTCTGTATCCAGGACACCACTAGTAGAGTCCTCGTGAAAAGGGACATTTCTCTCGAGATACCATCATTGAGAACAAAATACTCATTTCAGAAGAAAAAGGAAATAAGACGTGTGAAAATTATAAAAAAAGGAAAAAGAGGAGCATAATATGAATCACCCGGCCTTCAGAAGGTTTAGTGCCATAGGTGAGCCCATGATTCCAAGACCCAAGAATCCAACACGACCAGGGAACTCACCTCCTGCATGTTCAGTACACAAAATCTCATACATCGAGCATAAATATCTCAGCGACAGGCAATCTACACTTGCCGGGAAGTGGCAGATTTCGCATGGACAATAAAGGATATCGTGATTGATCCAATTGTGTCATAGTTAGGAGAACCGAGGAAATATACATTTAAGGATAAATTACAATAAAATAGAACTCAGCACACAAAGATAATCGGCATTTCAGCAAACGAATTAAAGAACGGATGAAAGTCTAGAGAACGGCGAGTGAAATTACCTTTGCCAGCGTCGCCAGAGGCCTGAGATGAGGCTATCGTGGTGAACGAAGACGAGGAGTTGGGGAAACGAGGCAGCCGTGTCAGGGGTGAGATGGGGAACCTGGGCCGGCAGTAGATAGATGAAGAGGTCATCGTCATCGTCATCGCCACGGAAAGAGGAGAGGAGTAGGTCGAGGGGAGCGAGTGACACATGACGGCGGAGAAAGGGAGAAAACGCCGCCGGATAAAGATGGAAGCGTTGGCCACGGAGCACTTGGCCATTTGCCTCGCCACTCCACTGGGGATCGTACGTTATGATGTGTGCTACAACGATCGCCGCTGCTCTCCGCACCCTCGCCCTCTCCTCGCTCGCGATAAGGTGTTGCGTTCGTTTTCCTCGGGTAAAGCGATGGTATCGTGTCATTGAACGTGGACTCGTACTTCGTTGGGCTTAAGCCCGATTGAGGGAGCCAATTGAGCGTGCAAGAATGCTGGGTGTCCGATCTGAGCAAAGCAGACAGATTTAGGAGAAAAAGAGATGGGGCAAATAGGTAGGGCAGCAGATGGGTGGAGGATGATGACGAAAACGAAGGTTGATGATATATATAGCAATGCGGATCGAGTCCTGCGTCAGTGGCCGTTTGCAGGTGAAGACTAATGCCATCTAACAACCTAATGTTTTATGTGCTCAGGAACATTAGTGCCACCACGCCCTTAAAATTAAGATTAGGAAAAGAAACAGTGGACAGGAACATTAGTGCTTATGGGTGGCACGAAGGGGTATTTGCGTATATATATATATATATACCTTGTACGTTTGGTCTTACTACTTGGCTTTGGAAAGATCAAATTAGATAGATAGGCAATGAAATGTCTCTCAGAGTGTCCAGGCCCAGACCTTGACACGAAGTCTGGCCTTGCACTTGGCCGCGCTCTTGGTTGAGGCGGCGGTGGCGTTGCCCTTGGTGACCGACGCCTCAATCCCCTTGCACGAAATCCTGATCCCCACATGCAACGACTTGAATCTTCCCAACTTAATGCCGGCCTTGGTGTCGAGATGGATCTCCAAGGAATGCCGTTTCTTCCGCCTCAGATCCGACGCCTCCGTCGGGTCCAGGCTCCGCCCCGAGCTCGAGACGGTGGCTTTGAGAACCGTGGTGTTGTCGGTGCCCTGAACGAAGCCCGGGATCGTTCCCTCACCTATCGTGACTCCGCCCGAGGAGGCGGAGAGGGCGACGTCGCCAAAGACGAAGACGATCCTCTGGTTGGGGTTGCGGGCGGTGACGGAGAGGTCGAGGCGGGAGGTGAGCAGGTCGGCGGAGCGGACGTCGAGGGCGGAGAGGCGGAGGGAGGAGACGGAGAAGGAGGGGCGCTGGGGAAGGCAGAGGACGTAGAAGGCGCCGGCGGAGATGGCGGCAAGGATGACGAGGGCGATGAGCAGCAGGGTGAGCCACAGGCAGCAGATGCGACAGCAGCCCTGGTGGCACCGGCGCTTGCGTCGGGGCGAAGAAGGCCGCCGCTGGGGCCGGTAGGGTAGCCGATACTGCTGCGCCTTGCTGTGTGGGTAGGTGGGACGGGCGGCACCGCCGTTGGAGGCGGCGGTTCCGTTCCCGTTCACGGCCCGGGAAGCCGCGGAGGTCGGAGGCTTCGACGCCTCCATCGCTCTTCTCCCTCTCTCTCTCTCTCTCTCTCTCTCTCGCGCACACGGAGGAGTGTAAATAGTAGGTGAACAATAAATTTAGCTATAAATTCGATCTGTAGCGATTCCTTTTTTGTGAGATGATGGAAAAGGAGGGGCTCGTCGTCGTACGCTCGCAGGGTGTTGGAACGCCCAACATCAATTAGAGACCACGATACGAGAGACGTTCGATTGTGATCTCGCGGCTGTGACCAGAGCTCCAGTGGTCGCTGTCAGTATTGGAGTATAAAAGGTGTGTAAGAAGGAGGAGAGATGGGCAGGGGGAGGGAAGGTCGGTAGATGAAATGGGCGGCAGACCACTGGGAGTGGGCGTCATTGGTTGGTCAAATTTGTCATTTTATGAATGCGACGACCCACGGAGGAATTTAAGCTACGAAACAGTGCTCGATATTAAGGACATTATAAGTTTCTGAGAAGCAATTCCAGCATTCGGCGTACTTTCTGCACCAGTCGTGGTAAAAGCTCTGCAGCTATTATTGGTTTGAGATCCGTATGAGTACGTCGTCGGCATTATTTGTCCATTCGAGATCAAATTATTGTCCTCTTTTGAGCAATTAAATCAAATATTCGCATGGAGGAAGGAAGGAGCACAGGCCAACTTGGTTGTGCAGGTGCTTTGGAGACGGGCTCCTCTTACAAAGAGTTGGGGATTAGCCTGAAGCCCATGAACTCTCGCACTCGCATCCAGACGTGTCAGTGCTGCTTCGATTTGGAGAAACCGGATGCAGTCATACATTTAAATTACAACTCTCATGGCCCAAAGTGAATAAGGCCATGATTTGATAAATGTATGACATGGATTTCATGACACGAAGAAATAAGCAGATCCATGATATCCGACCACCTGGCATCTATCTATGTTCGCATTCAAATCCATGTTAACAGAGCCATGACACTTGTGTCAAACATTGATAACTGTAGCATAACCGATTTGGCATCTTTTCTTTATCTTGGTATGACCCACAGCAAGGCTTCTGAAGGCAGACTAAATTAACGATGTGTTATAAAAATATATATATCAAAAGAAAAATTTGAAAGACCACACTTCAAACTATTATAAATTTTAATTATTCAACTAATGTCTGAAGTATAAAACTAATCCAGATTTAATATCAGAGAATGACTTAAGTTTAGTGCCGGGATGTTAGAGGGTTAGATAGAGGATGATGATGTACAAACTATATATGGGTGGTATTGGATAAAGATCATCTGATACCTAAGTGAGTAGAATGGTGAACTAAGAAAGTAAAAAAAAAAAAAAAAAATATTGAGATGTTTATAGTCTTTCAGGTGTTATCATTCTTATATTGTCCCCCCATTGTGTCTTAGCGCGTAGAGTAGCATCAAAGCACACGATGTGATTTTTGTGAGACTATCCATCTAACAATTCAATTATTGGAATAACATTTTGGATTGATTCGGTCATATTATTGTTATGATTATGACTTGAGTCGATTTGGGTGTACTATTATCAAAATAGCACTTTGGACCGATTCAACTATGTTATAATAAAAAATAGTACTTTAGGCTAATTTGATTTTTCTATTGTTACAATATTGTCTTGGGTTATTTTGGCTATATAATAATAAAAAATAACATCTTAGGATCCATCAACTAAATCAATTTAAGAAGACACTTCTGACTCAATTCGATCATAGTAGTGTCACGAACTATCTCTTTAGGCGATTTAGTCATGTCATTCTGTTTTAATATATCGAACTACCACTTTATCCTATCAAAGGTTGGTATGATGCAACTATAATTATCCATGTTACTAAACTCCAATATTAGCTCTTGTGCTTAGGTAATTTATAATATTCTTTTGTTGGGCCTGCTGTGCTTAGGCAATTTAAAGCAAAAATTTGATTGTTATATATGAAGGAAGATTTGGATCCAATCATAGTTTAAGGCTGAGTTTGTCATAAACTTGATAGTGGGAAATAAATTGGTTTAAGAAGGGATTCTATAAAAAAGAAGAAAAAAAAAGTATGTTGAGGGTCCAATGCTTAAGTTAATAAAGAGTTAAAAAAATGAGATAAGTGTGAGTTGAGGTGCTAGAAAAATTAAAGTTATAGAAAATATACCTTAAGATTATTTTTTTATAGTGAGGTTTAGAACTATATACTCCAAGTCATGATTTGATAGGGATAATAGTGGTTCCCTTCTCAAACCAGACGACGTGACCCAAAACAATCTGACATAGAAGGATGAGTTTGGTTGAGTAATTTTTCAAACCCCACCCTTTGACACACACGAGAAACATATCACAAACATGGTGGACAAACTCAAAATTGATAGCATCGGATGCCGTGTAGTCACCATCATGTCTCATAAGAACCTGAGAAAATCACACGATAATAAAGTAGAAGCAACACCCAATCGACAGTACGAACAACCGCCGACGTAGCCTGTAACATTAAACAGGTTGGCAGAGAACGTTAGAAGTATGATGAAGTCAAGACTTGACCGATCGACGATGTACAGGTATAAAAAGGACATCCCAAGGACGCTCAAAGGGGACTCCCGAGTTTTCTCTCTCTCTCTACTTCAATCTAAAGAGAGAAGAAGCTCCGGCGTTCGAGCAGGGGACGCTGGACTTCACCCTTTGAAACAACCCTAATTTAATCGTCGGAGAGACCTCCCCGGGAACTCACCATCCGAGAGAAGGTCTTGTCTTGCAAGAACAGTTCGACGGGGTTAGAAGGATCTGTGGCAATATGACAACTAGAGCCGAGCACCCACACACGTTGACCTTGGGACTACCAGCATGAGGCCCCTCTTGCACTCGCGACCTGAACTCGGTTGTGTAGACTCTCTAGACACTATGGAACACCCACAATATGATTAAATGCCTTTAATGGTTATATGCTTCATCTAACTATTGATCCAATATTGAAAGTACAAAATAAAAAGTCTACACATGTTGCTTTGTAAATCATTTCAACTAAGGCGTCGCATTGTAAACTTATGACATAGATATGTGGACAATTAGAAAGAGGACAATCCACTCAATAGTAATACAATAGTTCAAGCGATGTCCTCCTTTATTGCCCAATGTAATCACTCGGGATCAAGAGGCTGCTCAACTTGTTGATGACCAATATGCTAAGTCTGACTACACTTTCGAGTCTATCTGAAGAAGCTCTCATAAGTAAGTATACTTGCAGGGAGGGAAAAGAGAAGGGAGTCGTGAAAGATATAAATGATAGAAAAAAATATATATATTTTTTAATAAAATTTTAACACAATAATAATATCGTTATGAAAAAAATATAAGAAAATAATTTTTCACATATTCTCCCAACATACCGTAAAGAATCCACCAAACGATTATTGTATCTAAGATTCTGCTAAGATCAGTCAGTTACGCTAAGATTATTGTATCTCTGTCGGCTATTGTCCCGAGCATTAGAGAACCACGTGGATCTCACGTGGGAAGAAATAATAGCATGGATCCGGTCATTTAAGTTCTAACTCAACTGAGCTGCCTCCGCCTCACGTTGACTCTTCGCGGTCTCCTTTGGCATGTGCGCCCATCCGTCCCATGTGCGCCACAAGCTCGTGCCACGCGTCCTCCATTTGCTACTATTAAAGCACCTGCCCCGCCCTCCCCCTCGATTATTACCATGACCCACGCGCCAGACTATCCTGTCCTCCGTCTTCTGTCTTGCTCTCCATATTGCTCCGGCGAACAAAGGGGAAAAGTGCTTCGATGATGATGGAGGAATCATGGACGTCGATCTGGACCTTGGTCCGCGGCTGGTTCACTCCCACCGTCCTCTTCCTGCTCCTCAACCTCGTCATCGGCACCATCGCCGTGACCTCCAAGAGCCTTCGCTCCCACCGCCGCCACCACGGCGATGGCGTAGACGTCCCACCGGAGGATCTCCCACCGCTCTCACGGGGCCCCTCCGCCATGCTTGAGCGCCTCCGCTCCATCGGCCTGCACCGCTTCCGATCCGGCGAGATCTCCATCGACGCCGCCCTCTCCCGGACGCTCCCCGAAGCGGCTCCTTTGGAGACGGTGACGGGCCCTCCGGAGGCCGCAGCAACCCATGATGACAACCACAACCACGAGACTCATCCTTACGGGCGGAGTCGGTCGGACACGAGCGAGGAAGCAGCGGGGAAGCTGGCGGGAAGGATGAAGAAGTCCGCGAGCGCCAGTTCGGCGTTCGACCACTTCGGGGCGGCGGAGATCGTACGGCGGCCATCTACCGCGAGGGGCGGCCGCGGAGCGCCGGTTGCAGAAGAGGAGGACGAGGTGGAGGTGGACGCGAGGGCGGACGATTTCATCAACCGGTTCCGTCAGCAGCTCCAACTGCAGCGGCTGGATTCCCTTCTGAGGTACAAGGAGCTGCTCAACCGTGGCAAGTGACAACACCATTAATACCAAGAAATCAAAACCCGCTGTTTCATTACATTCGTAGTGGTGGTTATTTATCGTTATTATTTTTTAACCTTTCTAGAGAATAAACCTTGTATGTGTAAAGTAAATTATAGATTGGTATGTCTCATGAGAGGAAAACGGGCAAGCTAACGAGGTCGAATGTTGAATTTTTCTTCTTTATAAATTTGATCTGCCTGATCTAGAGCTGGAGAAAAGGATTACTGTCTCTAAGTCACTTTCTGGGCTCCGGATGGCGAGATTTGCCCTCTTTAAAGTTGCTTCCTGGCATCTGTGCTCGAGAAGTTTGATTTGTAGCAGGGAGACGATTAATGCAGCTTGCATCGAACTCCATCTCTGACCGACCTGCACATGCATGCTAATGAAGTATCGGATCTAGCACTCTCACTTCCTAAGAACTTGCTTCCGCATTCAGCTTTCTCTTCGTGTACTGTATGCCGGAGTCGTCGATGCCATTGCCAGACCGCAACGGCGTTCAGCTGTGGTGCCATAAGTACCTCTGCCAAAATTAAATTAACTGCGTTTATTTTTAAGGACAAAACAGGTTGTTCCGTTTTGATGAACTGTTTTGATCGGAGGGAAAGCGCATGCTCGATGTATAGTTCTGTTGTTTATTAGGAGCTCGCTCGCTCGCATTGTCAAGTAGGTTATTCTTGAACACATCACAAGGGAGTCGATGCATATGGTGTTGCTATTCTTGATCTCAACAGAGGGTTCGAGTCAAACAGGTCGGTGCTTTAGCTATATACTAAAGACCAGCGTTGAAGAGACTTAAGCGCAGGTGGCTTTTAGTTAGATGCGTCGACGTATCATGACCAATCAAGCTTCGGAGCTTTCCGACCTCCACTGTCTTGCACCCGCATGGGCATCTTCCGGCCACCATTAATTAACTCCGTGGTATTCTGAAGGCATCCGTGGGGATGCATGCACCTCATCGGTCTCCGTCGAGTTTCTGAAGATTGAGCCACCACCCTAGCTCGAGTCATGTGGTCAGCAATACTGTCACCATCAATTCTGGACTCCGGAGTCATCGAAGATCGTCTTTTTTTAACGGCCAGTCGTCGTTACCAGTCAGGTCAGCTAGAGAAAGACGTGCACAATAGCGTCGATCCCCTCCTGTGTATCCATCTTGGAGAAAGGTGCCTTCTTGTGGTTGGTGGCTCAGCCGTGGCAAATGAGAGGTGAAGCGGATAATGCCCCGGCGGAGTGCTGCTGCGGACACCGAACGGTTTACGATCCGCTAGTATACTCGATCGCTATGGTGATCATGTCAGCCCAAGCGTACGTACGCCGGATTCCCCGGCCCCTTTGCGGCGACGTCGAGCTCCTCCAGGTCGTCCGGCTAGGTGAAGATATGCTCCCTGAATTCGTGCGTCACTAGTCCTCCACACCCCAGCCGCTACCGTCGCCAACGCGGCCTCCGACCGTGCGCTAGTCACGGTGCTCTTGGAGGCCATGTCGGAGGAGGTCGTATCGGACCGTGGACGCAACTCGTGGGTTTGTGAGTCTGGTGACTCACACATCCAATGTCGCCAACTTTCCTAACGACACATTTTAAGATGACGATTAAAGTAAAAATAAAAAATCTAATTGATTTATTAATTTATTATTTATTTATATATATAAAGATTAAAATTTTCTCAACTAACCTACTATATTTTTTCATTTAATTTAAAAAATCATATCTAAATTCTAACTAAATCTTATCTTCTATATCGAACTTTTGTAAAGACATCGATCTTGAATCGATGTCAATGAATATTAAGAAAAAATATCGCTATGTTGTAAACCATAATGAAGATCTAACGATGAATGATTTTGAGGGTGATGTTAGTCTGACAAAAAAATTGGTGCGTCACGAGATAAACGCAACAGAATAGATGATCGCCTGGATCGCTCTACCTCAGAGGAGTATCACTGATAGAGGTGAGGAATTTGCACCGATGACAAAGAGCTGAAGTGGAACCGTCAATAGTTAAAATATAGAAAATTACTATAACATAATAGATGATGACGAGTAATTTTTTTCATATAAAAATAATGAAAATAAAATTGAAGCATAGAATCTTTTGATATAATGATAAATTTTTTATCAATCAAATTAGTTATTGATATGAATCCGGCAGAACAATGGATCCCGTCATAACTCTTTTACGAGGGATCAGTAGCGTATGAAAAATCATGGGGCAAGGAATCGAAGTCCTCGTGTTGGAATTTAAGCACCCATGTAACAGACAAATTAAGTTTTTGTTTTAATTTTTATTTTTTTTTGGAAATATTACGGATGAGCCTACTCTCTACAATACTTACCATCTTTGTTCAAAGTGACGTGCTTATTATATTAACAATACCACTTGTGGTTGTTAAGTACGACAATGCAATCGCCTCCAGAGACTTTGCAAGAGACGTGATGATGGTGAGGGTTGTTTGGGGTCCAACAGGGGACCCAGAAAATGATAGTGAGGGTTGTGGGGCCCAGGAAATGAATAGCCGTCATGGCCCCACACAACGAACTTTCGGCCACGAGTGACTCAGCATCGTCGTTGTTGTTCTCTCATCTCCTCTTTGGACAGCGCCAGCATTAAAAAGAGAGAGAGTGAGTGAGTGAGAGAAAAAAAAAAAAAAAAAACGCAAGCGATGACTAAACAAATAGTCTGATGCTGAAGGACAGCCTAAAACAGAGCGAACTTTTGCTTTGATTCATCCTCGTGCGAGAAGAACATGATACGGTAAGTTAATTAAGCCCGAGTTGCACCCAAGTGGTCATCATGTGATATCACCAAATAAAAGAGAGGACCAGAAAGATCCAATCCAATCACTTTGCCTTCGGTCCTCTGATTTCTGATAGGACACTGTGACCGATCGCAAGCGGGTCAGGCACCATCCTTTCGCCCAATGACGATGCAGGTGCGGAACGGGTGAGAGACGAGCGAGTAAACGTCGCTCGAGCGAAAAGGGCGAGACGGGCGGGCAAAGGGTCCTCCGAACCAAGTCGGTGCGTTCGCACTTGCGGTGGGTCCCACGCTTCTGGGCGTATACCCGTACTCTACTTTTTACTGTTGCTTGTTTTGAGGGCTGGAATTTGGAAGGAGATGGGAGTCGGACTGGCTGGGACGCGTAAGCCGACAACGGCGAACGTCGGTATTTATTTCTTCCAACTCTCCGCTCCTTCCTTCCTCTCCTTTTCCTCTTCTTCCCTTCTTCTTCTTTTCTACCTGCAGCCCTAGCCGCAGCCTCCTTTCTCTTTTCTCATCTTCCCTCTTCTTCTTCCTCTCTTTCCCTTCTATTTTTCTTCTCTTCCTCCTTTCTTCTCTTTCCTTTCTCCTCCACTGATGCATCTCCTTGTCCGGAAGCAGAGGGGCGCATCCTCTTCTCTTCTTCCTCTCCTTTCTTTTTCTCTTCTTCTCCTCTTCTTTCCTTCTTCTTCTTCTCTTCTAGCTGCAGCCCTAGCCGCAGCTTCCTTTCTCTTTTCTCTTCTTCCCTCTCCTCCTCCCTCTTCTTCTTCTTCCTCTCTTCCCCTTCTCTTCTTCTTCTTCTTCTTCTTCTTCTTCTTCTTCTCTTCCCCCTTTCTTCTCTTTCCTTTCCCCTCCACTAATGCATCTCCTTGTGTAGAAGCAGAGTTCTCTTCTTCTCTTTTTTTCCCTCTCCTTTTTGTTTTCTTTTCCAAAAGGCAGCCACATCACCTCCTCTTTTTTCCTTATGTTGTAAAACAGAGAATTATCATTTTAATTTTTTTTTGTAACTTTTGTAGTTTAGTTCATGTAAGAATAATATTCACGATTAGATTATCAAAATTTATAAATATATCTTCAGATCTTATAAATAAATTCTTAGATATATAATTAGATTATCATATTTTTATAAATAAATTTTTAGATTTATAATTAAGTTATTATTAAGTATTTTAAAATATATTTTTACATAATTTTTAAGAATAAGAGGTTTTATACTCTCTCATCCTTGAAAATTTAGTTCTCTAAATTTAGTTTATCTCAATCAATAAATAGATAAGTTTTTTTTTCCTTCTCTAGCTCTTAGGTTATTTTATCCATAAAATAATATTTTCAAATCACTTTAGGCTCTTCAATGATGTCTCCAAATCACTTTAGTTAGAGGAATGATTATATTCCTTAGAAATTTTATTTTTTTTATCAATAATCTGAATCAGTTCTTTTACATAAGATAAATCTTATCGATCACAATCGATTCATAGTTGATGATATAAGAGGGATTTGATATATACTTCCAACCTTTGTTACATTTGTTAGTACTTCTCACTTCAATAAAGATGCATTAATAACATGGCTCAATTGCGACTTAATTTATCTAAAACTCATATTTGCTAAACTTTGTATTGAGTTTCTTTTATGTAAAATTTATTTCTCAATATTTGGATCTTTAGGGATGCATATTCTATTCCTCAAATTCTCAATAAACCATCCTTTGGAACTAAAAAATCTGACTTAAATCTCTTTTTTTTATAACAATAATAGAGTGTCCCATGGTGAGATGTTGGGTCGAATGAAAACCTTATCAAATAGTTTTTATAATTTTCTTTAATTTCACTAAATCGAGTGGTGCTATTCGATAGAGAGGCTTAAATATTTAGGTTATCTCAAGGACCAAATCAATAGCAATATCAGCCTCTCTGTCTGGAGGTAATCTGGATTAGACCTTGTCTGGTGAAGCAATGCGGACAAAGTCGAATCGGACCTTGTCGGGTTCGACAATTATGATGCCGATTGTGATCGAAATGAGCTTATCTTATGTAGAAGAGTCTATTGAGATTATTGATAAGAAAGTAAAATTTTTAAATAATATAATCATTACTTTAGTTAAAGTGATTTGGAGGCATCATCCTACGGATAAAATAACTCGGGGATCCTAAAGTGATTTAGAAGCATTATTATATGAATGAAACAACCTGGAAGATATAGGAGGAAAAGAAGAAAATTTATTTGTTTATTGATCGAGATTAAGATAAATTTACGGGACTAAATTTTCTTTTAAGGAGAGGAGAGTGTAATACCCTTTATTCTTGAAAATTATGCAAGAACCTATTTTAAGATCCTTAATAATAACTTGATTATAAATCTATCTATTTGTAAAATCTGAGGATCTAATTGTACATCTGTGGATTTGTTTATAATACCTGATGACCTATTTGTAAATCTTGATGATCTAATCGTGAATCTAATTTTTCTAGGGATTAAACTATAAAAGTTACAAAAAAAAAGAAAAATGACGATTCTTATCCCATTGCTTCCCTGCCTTTGTTTATCTTATGAGGAAAATAGAGGATATGGGGTAGGTGTGTTTTGGAAGAGAAGAGAAGGATTAGGGAAGGAGAGGAAGATGAGAAGAAAAAAAGAGGAAGGAGAAAAAGAAGAAGAGAGCAAAGGAGGAGAAAAGAGGGAGAAGCTGCAGCTAGGGCTGCGGTTGGGAGAGAAGAAAGAAATGAAGAATAAAAGGGGAAAAGAAGAATGAGATTGATGCTGGGGAAAGGAGAAGAGGAAGGAATAAGAAAGAAGAAAAGGAAGGAAGAAGAGAAAGGGGGCTGCGTTGCAGTACTAGGAGAAAGAAATGGAGGAAAATTATTTGGGCTTAACGACTTCGGATCAAAATCTTTGAAAGGTCATCAAAATCTTTACTTTCTTCTTATCAATCGACCATTTACCATAAATTTACCTCAATGTAGACTAAACTTAACATTCTAAAATAACTCCAAACGTGAGAGGTCATTTAAAGCATTTACATGATACTTCAATAAAATTCATCGATAACATTTCATTACATCCAAAATATACTTAATAGAAAAATTACAATATATCATCTGATAAAACTTGCCTAAAATCTGAATAGCTCTACACTGCCTTAGCCAATCTTAACATTCAATGAGTGTCAAACTAACCTGAAAAAGTTTGATAACAAGGGAGTGAGCAACAAAGCTCCACAAGTGTTTAATATATCCAAGATAAGAGCATATGGCTTCAAATAAGCCTGGTATCAAGATACAAAGTGGAGATACAAGAATTCATAGATATTAACTCATTAGATATAGAATTTCAAATGTCATTCATTTAAAACATATTTAATTCATAACAAATAGCAGAGTAATTGGAGCATATCAATGACATAAGAGATATTTCGAAGCATATCAAAGGCGTATATGATATTTCGGAATATATCAATGACAAATGAAATATTTTGAAACATATCAATTGCGTGAAATGTTTCATAATATATCAATGTCAAATGAAACATTTCGGAACATAACAATGACATTCGAAATATTACGGAGCAAGCAAAAAATATAAATATGTTTCTAAGCATATCGATGGGGTATAAATAATTTTAAAGCTTATTAAATGAACAAATAAGGAATAGAAGCTCAAATATCATATCAGACATAACATTCATTTCATTCTTATCCAAAGCGCACATATAACTCAAAAGCAATGCTTTGGATATCATATAAAAAATATAGAGGGTGAAGTGGGATCACAAACATAATATGGTTCATCATTACTGAATAACCACCAAACATAGGTCTCCCACGTCTGAGAGCTCCATCCACCCACGTCTGAGTGAAGTCATAAGGGGTAGAGCATCGCGGGTTCTAAGCATAACTCCCTTTACCATTTCTGGCAAAAGTTTATATTATCTCATAAATACCAAAGTACAAAAGGACATAAGCAATAAAATTGACATATATCAAAAGCACATGCAAAACAACGAAATATACATGTGCCAGATGAAGCAATACGATGTAAACATAAACATTCACAATATGCATTCATATAAGCAAGGAATAAGGAATAAGAATATGTAAGATTTCAAAGCAATAATATACGACTCAAAAGGGGGGGGCGGTGGGGTGGGGTGGGGCGAGGCATAGAAGCGATGCAGACGCAGTCGGGTCGAACCTTGTCGCAGTCTCCTTTCCCCTCTTCTTCTTCTTCCCTCGTGGAGGTCATTCATCTCTCTTCCTACGATCCCCTGCAGATCTCTATTCCTCTCCCTGGTAAGCCTGCAAACTCATTTCTCTGCTTGTTTGCCCATCTCTCATCAGAAAAGTTATTGGTAAATGGATAACACTGTATTTTTCAATTGTATCTAGGCTTGTTATGTCCTAAACTTTGAAACCTAGAAAGTGGGTTATGCTATCTACATTGTATGTATATAGTCAGAGGTCAGATATCAGCAGACAAAAGAATTATTTGTAAGGTAGGTTAGCAAGTCTTCTGTCTGGCACTGTTTCTTAGATGCTATGTCCTCACAATGATTTGATTGGAGGAATTATGATTTCAATAATACTTAATTGCATTTAATGAATGATTTGCAATGGATGTTGAGCTGTTCTCAAGGACTTATCTTGGAACCAGGATAATTTTTTGTCCTATGGCAGCCATGCTTTCTAGTAGATTCTGTTTCTCTCACTTAAATTAGAGCCATATGTATTTTTCACTCCTGCATAATCTGTCTGTCCATTTGCTTAAGATGTTGCCTTTTGCAAAATTATTATGGTAATACCCTCCCACCAATGCGAATACTAAGATGAAGCTGGTGATAAAATATTGTTTCTTAAAATATGGAAGAATATCTCGTGCTAGTTTTGCTAAAGTTTTTTAGCAAGGAAGAATGTTTGCACATCTATTTGAAAACAAATTTTGCATCTGACATGTTCTGTCAAGTGCTTTTTTCATGTGTAATCTTCCCGGTGACTTCAGCATCTATCTCATGCCAACTTAAAATTGTTCTCTCATCAGTCACATGAATCTTAGATATCTTGAACTGTTAGGTATCGTTAGTGAATTTTCTTAATTGGACAGGAAGAGTACTCTTTTGAACCATTTGTCTGGGACCAACTTCAGGGAGATGGATGCTTTAGAGGAAGCCAAGTTTTTGAATCTCCGGCCTTATACTTATCAGCATTTTTAACGTTTAGTCATTTCAATTTATACTTAACTGAATGAGTTTTCCCTTTCTTCAGGTCACAAACTACTAAAGGCATTTGGTTGGCGAAATGCACTGATATTGAACCATTCACAGTTGTCATGGATTTGGAGGGTACTGATGGAAGAGACAGAGGAGAGGTATGGATCTAAATATTGCAATGTCAATGTTTATGCCTTTATGGTAAAAGCTTTATGAAACTACACTTTGTATTTTTTTTTTTCTAAGCATTTCTTTTGTCTTGCATAGATCTGTACCCATTTCTTGTGTGTGTGTATGCAATATATTGTCAGATCAGTTGAGCATGCATTAGGATGAGTTTCACATGTATCATATGCTTTTTGTGGGGTTGCCGCAATGGCAGCTCGATTGTTGTTTTAATTTCTTTCATTTGTATGTTGTGTTTGACATAATCTTGGTTCAGTTATTAGTTAAGGACTCAGGGATAAAGCAAACAATTTCTTGTGATTTTGCTGTTTGTGGTGGTTTGTAATAGTTCAGTACCTAAGAGTTTGGCTGGGCTTTTTCCCGTGATTGTCTTGAATTCTATAACTTTCTCAACCTTGTTTAAGCATCCATTTTTTTTATCTCAGGATGATACTGCATTTGAGAAGCAGAGGACCCTTTTTGCATTAGCAGTTTCAGAGATAGTGCTCATAAACATGGAAGTCTGCTATTAAAGTTGCAGCATGATGATTCTATATTCATCATTCAAATTCTTGAGTTCTTAGAGTTTAAATGGCTGATCTTTTTCCCCAAATACCTCCATAACTTAGGTGGTTGCATTATATTGGTCGAGAACAAGCTGCTAACAGGCCCCTTTTGAGGATTGTATTCCTAGCAAGGAATGCAATTTCAATCTGTACCTTCCGGTATGGGCTGTACATAACGGTCTGCCTGGTTATCGGTACACGGACCGCTCTGGTACCGTCAAAATCGATCGTCGGCGATCATTGAGGGAAAAGAAGAAAGAAGAAGAAGAAGAAGAAGAGGAGAAGAAGCAAGAAGTATCTCCTTTCCCTGCAGCGTCCTCGCCCGCGCGCAGTCGCTGCCCATGGGTCGCCCGTCCGCCGTCGCCTCCTCCCTCCTTTAATGTAAGTTAATATGGATTTTTTTTGCTATTTGCTGTTAGATTGTTTATGATACTTTAATATTTCTTGTCATAATACTTGCAGGTAGAAGTAACAGCTCTTTCAAGCTATGAAGAGAAGGAAGATCTATTCAAAGAGCAGGTGTGCTATCACATAGTGGCATAGTCCACTTAATAATTGAAGTCAGTTTGTAATTTGTTAGGAGTGGTAGGTACACATCATTCCTTTATTTAAGTATAAGTTCCTGTGAGTTTGATTGCATGATACTAGGCAGTCAAATTGCATTTTTAAATAACAGGTTTAATTAGAAGTGCCAATATTTCTTTATAAGCATGCTCAGCTGCAATTTCAACAAAGCTTCTGTACATTTTAGAGATTAAAAATGATGAGGTGGTGAGAACTGCTAAATAGTTGGTTATAGTGATCTAGTTGTGATATATTAAATGAAAGGAGCACTGTAGCACATAGACCAAATTTTAATCATGAATAAGAACATTGGTTATTAGTTATATGTCTAATAACCTGTAACTTTGCAAAGGCCATTATTATAATTCATAAAAACAACAACAACAACAACAACAAGCACCCTAACCTTACAGGTAACTATGTCAACTCAAAGATAGGACTTCTCTATCGGGCTTCACTTTATCAAAACTCATGAAGTTTCCTTGTTGGACAGGTGTTAGGGCATACAAACAATAACAAAGGATCCTAAGAGACCTAAAAGTTTCCTAACAATTATATCTATTAAATGCTTTACAAAACAACACACAATTTGAGAACCAAGTAAGCCATTTTTGAAAAAACAACAGTATCATGATAACGTCTAAAGAAATACTCCGATATTATTTATTTGCTAGGTGGTTTCTAATGATTGAAGGTTGTGGAAGTATTGTTGAGTACAATGATGTCAGTTTTAAGATAAAATTTGTAATGCTCAGTCAGCAAAAATAGGTGCACTAATGTCACAACATGAAAAAATTGCGGAGCACTATCATCTGCATTATTGCTAATATGCATTATTTTAAGACACTGACTGATACAGTTTATTGGTGTCTAGTTATTTAGAATTTTTTTATTTGTTTTTGTATCTAATTATTGTTATAATGGTTAAAAGGTTGCAACTTTTAAGACATATTTTATCATTCCATTCCACCTGGTGGACTTGCTGGGGACTGATCGGGTGTTGTTCCAGCTTCAGGATTTTGGTTTAGCACTCAACAGATATAGAATGCCATCAAGGAGAATAAAAACCTTCAACTTTCTGCACAGTAGGTGATCATCATCTTATTGGTTCATTGACTCCTTAATTGATGTTTTAGTTATCTATATTTTTTCGACTGTTCTGTACGTTGTGAAGAAATTGCCAATGAAAAACTTGCTCGCAAAAGTGCTGATGAGGTGATTTATGTCCACTCCAAAGTTTTGTCTACTTTGATTGCATACATATTCATGCATTAATTGCATAGTTTTATCTATAACCAGGGGTGGGTTCAACTCGAGGAGGCTGTGCAACATGGCATAGCACCAGGGTTTGGGAAGAAAGCTCACTGCAATCCTGAAACAAATGCCCATATTAATCCTGCTAATATGAGTGAGTACCTCGGAAGGTGTTGCTGCGTTCACCTGTACATTGATTCAACGTGCTAAATATTAAGAAACATCTGATGGAAACAAAGATCACACGCGTGTTTCAATCATATTTAACATTCCTCATGCTACCCAATTTACGATCTTAATACAATGATAAATCAGTAGTAATTTATAAGTTTAATACAAGGATAAACAAACATAACTAGGTTAAAAGCAGTGTTGGTGTATAGTCAAATTTTACAATTCTAGAAACCATAAGAGTTAAATATCATAGCAAAATACCATAGTTCCTACTAGCCAAGCTTGTGAACATATTTATATGAGCAACAATCAAACAACCAACCAAACATGACATCAAAATAATATGACATACCGTTTATTCCTTAGCAGCAATATTGGCAAAAAAAAAAAAAAAAAAACAACGAAGAATAAGAGTTACCATTATGCATAAGAACAATGCTTAACTAGAGCAGGAAAAACATCTTTATATCTATCTAGCAAATGTTCTAGCTTCTCTGTAATGCATCATTTGCTGGAAGCCTCCATATAATATGCATATATATAGCAAACAAAATGGTATTATGCTGGCAAAGAATTTGTGGATTTTAATCAACCTCATATAAAAATTCTTAGATTTGAAATTTCTAATACAAGCTGTTGCCAGAAAGAGAAATATTTCAGAAGTTTTGATTCGAGTTGCTGCCTCTTTAAACTTCTGACAGCTTCATCAAAGTAAAAAAAAAGCTTCCATGTCATATCTGCAAGAGATACCAATGGATTCAACACCTCATAACTAAGAGTTAAGGCCATCAAAGAATAATGAAAGATCGAACAACTCTAGAACAAGTCAAAATTCGATAACCAACAGAAGTATTAGATTCATCTGCTTTGGAAGAAAATTAAGACATTAATTGGATCTATACAAGTGTCCGATAAGTAAATTTATCCAACAATTGTGGCATACAAAGACAAACTTGTATGATTAAGACTTACATACTAAAGTTCATCTACTGTTAGCACATAGAAGTAACAACGTTTAGGCAGGCATAAGCCAATGGATGCATGTAGTATTATTAGCATATAATTAAGATAGATCATTGAAAAGTTTGGATCAGAATAATATCCTATTAAATAAAATATGTTGAAAGATTCTATTTTAGTTTCCACATATAAAGTGGACAGTGACTGTGCTTCATTTATGCTGAGTTGCTGCCTTTCGAGGAAAATTAAGCGACAGCTCTAACCAGTTTAACACTCAAATAAATATGCAATAAAAGATTCAGGAGAACTGCTCTGTACAGTTTACCTTTTTTATTCTTAACAAATAATACATACCTGTATTTTGCTTTAGAAAACTGCACACCATTGTAATTTTGTCTCCACAGTGGCAAAAAAGTTTCCACTCACCAACTTTTGCTTCTTCGAGTTCTGAGGCTTTATATTGTAGTTGGGATCTACGTTCTGATTGGCGGTGGGTGGGTAAATTTGGGAACTCGCGTACGTTTAGTGACTACACATAACTTCTACATATTATAGTTACTGTGATGAACTAATTTAGCCCTCACGGCCCGCCCAACTGTTTCTATGGGCCCTTTTTAAGCCCAATTTGCAGGCGTCGGACTCTTCCAACCGTCTCTTTCTCAGAGGAATAGCCTACTAAACCCTTCAAACCCTGAAGCAATGTTTCAGCTTCTCTCGCTCTCGCTTGGATTCACAATGTATCGGGCATCCGTTGCTTCCTCTCTTCCTTCCTCTTTATCTGAGTTGCCCCTTTCCATTATTCGGGTGTTTTCATTTCTGATCTTTTCTACCCTTGTTCTCCCTTGTGTGGATCAGGCGATCGTCCTTCCAGAAGCAGGTAGGTTACTACCGCATCTTTTTCCTCTTTGGATAAATATTTTCTTATTTTGATCCTTTTTCAATATCGGACGAAGAGGGATGCCGGAAAGATCGGGAGCGTTCTACTTCTTTGCGCTCGGAGCTACATCGCAAAGGACATCAATTTTGGGGTTGGGGCTCGGGCGGCGATGCTTCAGGGAGTTAACGAGCTTGCTGAAGCCGTCAAGGTTACCATGGGCCCTAAGGTGAGTCGAAATCCCTTTATGTCGTCGATTCATGTTGCTCCGTGCATGAAACTTTTAGCATGACCTAAGAATTGAAAAGTTCCCAAAGAACCATTCACGATAGTTATGCGACTTTATTATAGATGGAAATTTCGTTAATATCAAATAGAATGCTTTCCCTTGTTCTTTTCCTTCAATGAGCACTTTGGCAGTTCTCAAATACGTGCAGTGAATCTTAATTCATCACACATTTACTCTTCTTTGCTGTTTTTCTGATGCATGGGTTATAAATTCAATTGGTTGGTTAAATTGAAGTAACATATAGGCAGTATGGGAACATTATCATTGATTTGCAAGAGCTTTCTAGTGTTCTGGTTATACATAATTTCACCAAATGGCCATTCCTCAGTCTGTCAAGTTGATATAATTATTCTTGATTATTTGATGCCGAGATCTGATTTTCTTTTCTAGGGTCAAACTGTCATTATTCAGAAAAGTCGTGGAGGTGTTAAAGTTACTAAAGATGGTGTGACGGTTGCAAAAAGCATCGAGTTTAAGGAGAGATGTAAGAACGTTGGTGCAGATCTTGTGAAGCAAGTCGCTAAAGCCACTAACACTGCTGCAGGAGATGGTAAATTTAGTTATAGGTTTTTTCCCTTAGTGTTCGTTTTATCAGCACAATTTAGTTTATTCCTTAGTGTAACTTAGCGATGTAGGTGACTAGGGTTTGAATCACAGTGCTTAAATCTATATGTGAAATTAGTGAAAGAAATGCTTATAATGAATTGATGGGAGAGGCCTATTTTATTTGAAGGGCATTTGTCATTTTAGGTAATTTCAGTCATAATATAGATGTAAATGTATTATTGCAAACATCAAATAGCTGGTAAAGCTGATGCTAGGCAAATGTGTGGCAGGCACATGTAGTTTGAAAAGCACCTAGTAAAGTTGTACCAAGCAAGTGGGACAAGCTTTCATGGTTTTGTTTGACATTTCTTTTTCTTAATATATAGGACCATGGATGTCCAATCCAGAGTTGATTAGAATAAAGAGCTCTTGATGGAGTAAACAAGACAGTGTCACCATCCATCTAGTACAATATTTCTCCAGATCGATGGGCTATGTATTTAAAATTGATATAATGAATAATTGATACGGGCACATTACAAAAAGCTACTTCATTAATTTTCCATATTGTTGGACAACAGGTACAACTTGTGCAACTGTTCTAACTCAAGCAATACTTGCCGAAGGTTGCAAATCGCTGGCAGCAGGCATTAATGTTATGGACCTGCGTCATGGTATTAATATGGCTGTGGATACTGTTATTTCCCATTTAAAGCATAGGGCCTGGATGATTAGTACTCCAGAAGAAATCACTCAGGTGAAGATCTTTCTCAGGGAAGAATTCTTGTTGTTGTATAGACATGCATATTTGCTGTAAGTTCTGATAGATGGTACTTTGTGTCATATTTTTTATTGTATTATACCGCATACTGGAATTTGATTCTGCTTAATGTCTGACTACTGAGCATTAATGTTCATCAAGTTCAATATGTTTTATGTCACATTATGGTAAATGGTGCCTCTTGTCATAATGTCCTGTATTAGACTGCAGACTGGAAGCTGCTCAACATTGACTACCATGTCCATGAAGTTCAATATGTTATATTTTATCTTGATAACTTCTTATTATAAATTTTCCCTGTATTAAATTGTGTACTGGTTTTTTGTGCTGCTTGATGTTTTACTATGTTTTTGTTTCTGCTGTCTATCTGCACTGGTTACTTTCTTTAGTATGCCATTGAATGCTTGTAAAATAGGTGGCTACCATTTCTGCAAATAATGAACGAGAGATTGGAGAGTTGATTGCCAGAGCAATGGAAAGAGTTGGGAAAGATGGAGTTATCACTGTTTCCGTGAGTATCTTTGAAATCTTAAACATAATTATGCTTCAAACTGAACCAGCTACCTAAAAGTTTTGGCAATTTTACTTGCTGCAGGATGGAAATACATTGGACAATGAGATGGAAGTGGTGGAGGGAATGAAACTAGGCAGGGGTTATATGTCACCTTACTTCATTACAGATGTGAAGACCCAAAAATGTGAGTGTTCTTAGCTTCCTTTGGTTAGATTGATAAGCTGACAGTTTCTTAGAAAGAGTTCTTACCATTCTTTCTAGAATTTCAATGTGGATAATTGGATTTACTAATTGATTTTTTTTCTTTTGTGAACTTGTCATCAAAATGAGAGGCATTAATTTTCTTTCACCATTTCAGCTGTGACATGTGGGTTTAATGTTCAATGTGTCATGACTCGAGCCTGGTAGGCTAACTGACCCATCAATTTCGTTTGACCTAAACCACTGGTTAAAATGTTTAAGTTAAAGTTGATAGTAGTACACTCGTCTGATCCTTATAGGCCAATCTTAGTCTTGTCCACTTTCGGTATTGGACCAATCGGGGTGTTACAATTTTCCCCCACTCGAGGGCTTGATATTGTCAAGTCCCAGCATAAGCTAGATCAAATTCTAGCATGGTACATGTGAGGCATTGCGCAGTGGTGGCTTCACATCGTGACGAGTCCTTTCCTACTTGAGCTCTCTCACCATGCCCAAATATTAAGTTAATTTTGATACCAAATGTCATGATCCGGTCCTAATGGACTAATTGGCCTATCAACTTCGTTTGGTCCAAACCATTGGCCAAAATGCTTAAGATGAAATTGATAGTAGTGCATTCATTAGACCCTTATAAGCCAATCTTAATCTTGCCCACTTCCAATGTGGGACTAATCGGAGTGTTACACAATGTCTTGCTGGAATTTTTGTGTAGCAGTGATTTTAACTCTGAAGATCTTGGATTCTCTAGATTTGACCTAGTCGTTGGTGATACATGTTACAGTTGTAGCAGAATATTCCTAGAAATGCTGAAGAAAAACTATAATCATCTTGGCTACATTAAGAAATTGGCAAAGGTGCTTGTACGTGAACCAAAGTCTCTCCCTACATGTGATTCTGTCAAGGTATGTAGCTTGGCTCATCATTGTGTTAGGGTTAGATATCATCTGCTAGGATATTATGGCTGTCATAAGACAAGTTCAGTCACAGAATGTTGTTAAGAAATTCAAAGGAATGAAGTTCATTGATATAATATTCTGGCAACATCCCCTCAGTGACAACGAGTTTGGACAACAATAGATTTTTCGAATTGGCTGGATCAATGTATGTCATATATAAGAGTCATATAGTGTAGGTCTTCAATTACAGTTTGTTTGATATGTATTGTTGCTATTGTTTTTATTCAGATATGTATAAGAGTCATATTGTGTAGGTCTTCATTTGGCTGGATCAATGTATGTTTTTTTCCTTATTTTTTTAAGTTTCTGAAGTTGAAGGCAAACTTCTTGCCAATTGTTGACTGTTCCTTTTCTTAATTCATTTTCACTTGAATACATTGTTTTCCAGGAACTAGAAAATCCTTTCATTCTTATTCATGATAAGAAGATTTCAGACATGAATTCTCTTGTACGAATATTGGAGCTTGCTTTAAAGGTAATACAGATACAAAGTTTTCTCCTTTACATTTTTCTTGTTAAATGACTACCATATATAATCTAACTAGTAAAAATCTTGTCCAAGGTGACTCAGATGCTTCCTTTTGATGTGTTTATCTAGAATCATAGAGCACTTCTAATTGTGGCTGAGGATCTAGAAAATAATGCTTTAGCCATGTTGCTACTGAATAAGCATCGTGCTGGTATCAAGGTGCATTCCGTATCGAAGACAGATGCACACACACAATAATTCACTTAATCCCCCATGTTATTTGTTCTTGCTAATAGGGTTTATTAACTTTCTGCTTAATTGGTTGTAATTATAGGTTTGTGCCATCAAGGCTCCTGGTTTTGGTGAAAATAGACGAGCAAATTTGGAGGATCTTGCCATACTTACAGGAGGCGAGGTTGTATGCTTCTCTTGACTTGGAATTTATATGCCCTGGATAGTGATCAGTAACTTTATTCCTCAGCAATCTTTCTTTGATGGATACCATTAACATTGAGTGCATCATCTTATTTGAGCATTTAAATCATGCAGGTTATCACTGAAGATCGTGGCATGAACCTTGAGACAATCAAAGTGGAAATGCTTGGTACCGCTAAAAAGGTTTGTAGTATTTCATGTGCAATGCTGTTAAGGTGCTACTGATATTTTTGTTGTTTAGGTAACTGTCTCTCTTGATGGTACTATTATTCTACATGGTGGTGGTGACAAGAAGCTAATTGAAGAATGGTGTGAACAGGTACTTATGATTAACTTATGAGTATTGCAATTATTGTTTTCTTAACAAATATATGCTCATCATGAACTACTGAGAAAAAGGTACTATGTTATTCTTGTTTGTTATGATTAGCAAATAAAAGGTATTTTTTAGCTTACTGAAAATAGAAACTAATGTTAGCTATTTATGTTGGAAACATTTATATGATTATTTTATTGGATTCATAATTCAAATGGCAACTATTTTCCCCTATAAGATATTATGTAGCTGGCATTAGTTGACTATTCTGAGCTCTATAATACCTCCAACAAGATAGGATTTATTCAATTAAGTTTGAGGTTACGTTTCTTTCTAGAGTTGGACTTCTAACCCTTTTAGCCAAAACTGTTAGGGTCATGAGAAATTTTGCGTGGTCTCTTTTGCATGGTCTCTTTTGAGGAGTTTTTTGTTGCCATAGATGCTTGAATGATACTAGCATAGGTTTGGTCTCGACTAAGTTTGTAAATCTAAAGACTTTCTCCTATAATAATAGCTTAGAACAACTATGGAGAAAAGCACGGCGATGTTTGACAAGGAAAAAGCACAAGAACGGTTATCAAAGCTTTCTGGAGGTGTTGCTGTCCTCAAGGTAAACTTGCTGAAACCCATACTGGAATTGACTCATTTTCCTAGCAACTGCATATTGCCCATCTGTCTATAGATTGGTGGAGCAAGTGAAGCTGAAGTTGGTGAGAAGAAAGACAGGGTTACAGATGCTGTAAATGCTGCAAGAGCAGCTGTCGAAGAGGGAATTTTGCCGGGTACGTTTTTGCTAATGACTTCATTTTAATATATATATATATATATATATATATATATATATATATATATATATATATATATATATATATATAACACTAATCTTTGTTTATTTTAATCTTTATCTGCATAATTTTATAGGTGGTGGAGTTTCCCTCTTGTATGCTACAAAGGAGCTTGATAAGATTCAAACCTCCAATAGTGATGAGAATATAGGAGTTCAGATCATTAAGAATGCCCTAAAGGTCCTTACGTGTTTGATTTCTCATGCCTTGTTGCATTACCAGTAACTTGTCTGCTAACTGTGCTTGGTTTTTGTAGGCACCTACTTTAACTATTGCCGGGAATGCTGGTGTCGATGGTGCAATAGTTGTTGGCAAACTGCTTGAACAAGAGAATCTTAATTTGGGCTACAATGCTGCTAAAGGTTTGTAATCTTTTATAGCAATGCATTTGATCCATCTTATATTTTAGGAGAGGCATGTTCTTCAGAAGCATTGGACATGATATGGCAATTTTTCAATAAGCTTCATTTGTCTAGCATTTCCATTTTAGTTTCTGCTATAGTATGCAATGAGATAACAAAGAAAACTGTACTGGAAGGTTAGATCATCTCATCCATCCATATTTGTTACTCTTCATGACACTTACAAAGTTTCAATCTATCAGTCATCAGTTTTAAATGTGGTAGATTGTTTGGGTGCACTGCTGCATCTAAATATACATAACCTTGTTGTTGCAAATAAGGTTCCAGGATAAGATAGACAATAAACTGTGTTCTTTGCTTTATTTGATTTACCTCTTTTACATATGCAGGCATAGCATTGGTATTACCTATAAGTTGTATCGCTGTATTTCATATTTGATTTTGCTTTGATCTTTATTGCTGTTCCTGCAAGGTTGTTCTTATTGTAGGTTTCATGTCAAGAAATGTTTCTAGGATGATGTGATGTATCATTAAATATCAAATGAGAGCTCTGTAAGATTCCGAAACTTTGTTTAAATTATGCTTAGCATTTTCAAGCTCGCGTATGAGGGCTAAGAGGTTGCTGACAGAGTGTCTGGAGAGGTGTGTATTGTGCTATCATAAGGTTTCTAAGAAGAAATATGTGCTAAGAGTCTCTATCATAGACTGCTTTTTATAGTTCAAATGCAGGCAGATTCTATGGCAAGTAGTACAACCATGCAAGATATCTGGAAATTGAAATCCCAGAAAGTTATAGCCTCTGGAATTAATATTCTGGAAGTCAGCAAAGTACAAGCCATCGCAAAACTCTACAATCGGAGGGTAACACTAACGTACATGTACTTTTTAGTCATATATAATGGAGCGCAGTAAAATAAGCTCATTGATCTTATTTAATTTAAATTTTAAATGTATCATTAAGTGATAGTGTGGTAGTAAGGAAAATCAAGTCCAAGGTTCATATTAAAAATTATAAATAAAATGTTACAGCTTGCGTTAGCTAGCGGTAGACCTCATTGTGTGTTAAAATCAAAAAGTTATTTTGAAAAATAATAGAAATCAATAGACCTAGAGGGAGTCAGGATATTGTTTTTTGATGCTTGTGTGTATCTGCTTTCCAAAAATATAATCTTAATGATGGCTCTGATTGACTGTGCTCACGACGTGGGTCGGGTCATCCGTGCTATGGACAAACAAAATTGCTGGCCTTCGAGTCGAGATTCTAGAACTCAAGGGAAGCAAGCATTGGGCCGGAAGCAATGGCTGCTAGGCTCGAGTTCCTTTCTTTAAGAAGAGGAAACCATCTACGCTCAATGAAAATATAATAGAAATAGAAGCTTTTGAACCTCATAGCATACTAATTAATATCATATAAAATAATGAAATACTCAATTGCGGAATGAAACAAGTATCAGAGAACGGAAGGAACAAGTCTAAGTTGGTGGCCTAAATGCCGAATAGTGGTGTAGGGAGCTACAGAAGGAGTGGCGAGGCTATTGGCTTGGGGTTGTGCTATCGAGCTGAATTTTAATTGGATCTTATAGCTTTGGCAGAACGATTTGAATTTCGAGTTATTAACTAGGTCCCGTTATCGGTAATGATGGTCCTTGGGGTGTTGAACCTTGTGATGATATTTTTCTATATGAATCCCTCGACCTGCTTCTCGGTAATGGACGCCAAGGGCTCGGCCTCGACCCACTTAGTTAAGTAGTCAACCCTAACTACCATAAATCTTCATTGGCCCGATGCAAGTGCGAATGGACCGAGGAGGTCCATTCTATATTGTGAAAAAGGCCATGCGCAGTCAGTCGAGCTAAGAGGAGTCACCGACTGGTGTTGTATTCAGACATGTCTCTGGCATTGAGTGCACTTCTGAGTAGGTCATGGCATCTCGATGCATAGTCGGCCAGTTGTATCCCTGTCGAAGGATCTTAAAAGCCAGGGTCCGGGCACTGATGTGTTCTCCACATATCTCCTCGTGGATCTCGGCCAGGATGATTTCGGCTTCTACCGGGGCCAAACACTAGAGCAGGGGTTGGTTGAAGGCCCTTTGGTAGAGACACCCATTGACCTCGCAGTACCAGGCCTTAGATCGTCAGAATCGACGAGCGATTGCTTGGTCCGTGGGTAGCATTTTGTCCCTTTTGTACTAAAGGATATTGTCCATTCAGTTACGTTTGACTTTTGTCGCGACCACTTTAGAGGTAGCGATGGTCGGTCTAAGGAGCCTTTCTACTTCTGGTGGGCATTCTCCCGAGCTGCACATTATAGCAAGTCTTGCCAACGCATCCGCCTACCCATTGTCCATTCGGGGTACTTTCGAGATAGTGAAGTGCCAAAAGGCATCAATGAGCCGTTGGGCCTCGATCAGGAACTTAGCCATGGTTGCTTCTCGAGCTTCGTAATCTCTGTTGACCTGGTTGGCGACTAATTATGAATCGATAAAGGCCTTGATTTCTTCGACGTAGCTCTGTAGCCAAGTGCAGCCTGAACAATGGTGCCTCATGCTCTAATTCATTTTTGGTGGCTTTGAATTCGAGCCGAAGGGCATGCTCATGCACTTGGTTGGCAGGGCCTCTTCCAGCAACTCCGCTCTCAGCATTGGCTGATCCATCGACATGCAACGTCCATGTTGTTTCCAGCTAAGGGACATCTTTCTTTGGGGAAGTCAATTCTGAGATGAAGTCGGCCTCGGGGTGTATTGAAGGTCAAATTTCTTGAGTTCGATTGACCATTTGAGCATCCGACCCACTACGTCGAACTTGGAGAGGAATTGACGAAGTGGTTGGTTGGTCACCATCCTTATGGTATGGGCTTGAAAATATGATCGTAGCTTTCTTGCTGCATGGACCAAGGCTAGCGCCAACTTCTCGATCGAGGGGGTAGCATTCCTCAGGGCCGCTCAGGATATACTGGAGTAGTAGACAGGCCATTGCCTCTCTGTCTGGTTTGACGAGAATCGAGCTAATGGCGTGTTCGGAGGCCGCGAGATACAACTCGAGTGGTTTGCCCGGGGTGACCGAGGTCAGCTGAGGCAGATGGGTGAGGTGAGACTTGAACTTTTGAAAAGCCTCTTCACATACGGGGTTCTAGCTAAAATCATTGGCATGCTTCAGGGCCCAGAAGAAGGGAAAACTTTTATCTCATGCCCAAGAGATGAATCAATTAAGCGCGGCCAGTCTTCCCATAAGTCGTTGGGCTTCTTTAACTGTCTGTGGTGACTGTATCTCAGTTATTGCCTGGATCTTCTCGGGATTCACGTCGATTCCTCGTTAATGTATGATGAAGCTGAGGAACTTGCCCGAAGTGACCCCGAACACACTTGGCGGGGTTGAGTTGCATTTAGAACTTTCTGAGTGTTTAGAAGGTTTCGGCTAGGTTCGAGAGGTAAGCGTGATTGAGCTTTCTCTTGACGATCATATCATCTACATAGACTTCCATGTTCCTCTCGATCTAGTTCCTGAACATATGAGTAACCATCCTCTGATAAGTGGGTCCAACATTCTTTAGCCCGAAAAGCATTGCTTTGTAGCAATATGTCCCTTAGTGCATGATGAATGTGGTGCTTCCTCGATCTTCGGGAGCCATTTGAATTTGGTTATAGCCCGAAATCACGTCCATGAACTCGTATCCCTAGGTGGCATCTACTGGTTGGCCAATTCTCAGAAGGAGATAGCGGTCTTTCAGGCAGGCTCGATTGAGATCGGTATAGTCAATACACATTCTCCAGCTTCCATTAGTTTTTTTGACGCGTATTACATTGAATAGCTAGGATGGATATTTAACCTCGGTGATAAAGCCTGCCTATGTTAACTGACCTATTTCATCATTGATCGCCTTTTGCTAGTCGGGTGCGAATTTTTGAGGCTTCTATTTTACCGGGTGCACCTCGGGTGAGATGTTGAGATAATGTTACACCACTTCTAGGTGGATCCCTAACATGCCCCTCGGGGTCCAAGCAAAGATGTTCACGTTCTGGTTGAGGAACTCAATGAGTTGAATTTGTTAATATTCATGAAGTGTCAAGCCAACCCTTATAACTTGTCTGGATGTCCCTCGCCAAGGGGCACCTCCATTATCTACTATGTGGACTCAAGTCGTGGCAATGCTTTATTGAGCTCCCGAGGGTTGACCACTAGTGTCTCTGGCCTACTCTTCTTGGGTAGGGCGGTCGCGATCAGGTAGCATTGTTTGGACTCCAACTGGTCACTCCTTGCTTCTCTTACTCCCACTCGGGTCGGGAACTTCATTGTACGATGGTATGTCGAGACAACGACTCTTAGTTTGTTGAGGGTCGGGCGGCCAAGAATCGTTTTACTTCGAAGGCAGTTCAACCACCATGAATGGGACCATCAAGGTTTTTGACCTCGACTCCTCTCCAACGGTCAACGGGAGGGCGGTGATGCCGAGGGAGGGATATGGAATCTTCGGTGAACCCTGTCAGAGTAGAAGTTATGGGGACAAGGTCCATGTCCGTTAGGTCGAGTTTCTAGAAGGCATCGAAGTACATAATGTCGGTCGAACTTCCAGTGTCTACATCCTTTTAACTCGAGCGTTCACAATTCATGCTGAGATCACCAGAGCATCATTATGGTGAGATATTCTTCCTCCCCTAACCGAAAGGTGATCTTCTCGCCCAGTCTCTTTTCCACCGTAGTCCGGGCATAGGTTTTTCATGCAAAAGAGCTATCTCTCCCTAAGGTCGGGCTGCCAATGATAACATCAATTTGCTTCTCGACCGGGCCTTTTGGGTGTGGAGAGGCACCTCATGGCTTTCTGACGTAGTGGCCGAGATGTCCTCGGCGGATGAGGTCTTCAATTTGGTTTTTGAGGTCATGACATTCCTCGATGTCATGACCATAGTCACGATGCAAGCGACAATACCTTGTCTGATCACACTCCTCTCGTTGGGTCTTCATCGGGTTGGGAGCCCTGAGGAGGCCCTTCTCCCGGATTTGGAGGAAAATCTCCGTCTGGGTTAAGTTGAGTGGGATTGGGGGCGACCTCGAGGGGAGCGGCTCGAGTCTATCTATTCTTCTCCTTGGTGGTCCTAAGGGGTGTCCTTGGGATTATTTGGTGCGAGGCCATTTCTAGTCCTTGCACTTTTCGGTTACTAGCGTTTCGACGATGACATACTGGTTTGCCCGTTGGAGCATCTTGAGCACTGTAGAGGACGGGCGTTCGACCAACAACCAGAAGAACCTGGAAGCTTACAACCCCATCAAAAAAACTTGTATTACTAATGAGGGGTACGTTGGGTATTCCTCAGATTTCGCTTGCGAAACATACAACAAACTGGGCCAGGGGTCCGTAGTCCTTCTTGCGAGAAGCGATGTCACGGTCGGCTTGGGTCAAGCTCTGACCAAGAAGTTTAACTCGAACTCTTTGATGAGTTGGTTGAAGCATGAGACAGAAGATGGTCTCAGCCGACTATACCATATCCGAGTAGGCCTCTGAAGAGTCATAGAGCAGGCCTGACACATCAAGGCATCTAAGGTGCCATAGAGCGCCATCCGAGCTCGGAACGTCGTGACGTGTTCTGTCGAGCCTGAGCTGTCGTCGTATGCTTTAAGCGTCGGGAGTCAAAAATTAGGTGGGATTGCTTGGTCTTGGATCTCTTGGATGAAGGGAGAGCCAGTTATGGAGCTTTCCTCGAGCTCTTCCTTAGACTTGATGAACTCCTTCTAAACTTCATTCAGGCAAAGATTCACTTAGCGTAACTGAGCTCTGAGGGAGTTGGCTGAGTCGGAGGAGAGGGTGTCCGGTTTTAGCAAGCTAGGAGTGGGTGTCCTGGAGTCAGATACCAGTCGATTGACGGGGATCCCGGGGGCCCTCAAGTAGAACTCTGAGGGGAGTGGTGGGCTTTCAGCATCTGGTCTTTGTGGGGTGAGGGGCATTTCCTGAGGAGCAAGGAAACCCGGTTGCGCTGTTAGGGGAACTTACTATCGGAGGGCTGCCTATTGCACCACCTACGGGATGTGGGGCATGATGGTCTGGATCATCTCGATCAAGGCTTGCACTTGATGGGTGAGCCCGAGAAAGGCCTCAGCGAAAACAGTGGGGAGTCCAAGGTTAGACGCGAGGGGAGAAAAACTCGATTGGTTGAACAACCTCCAGTATCATCCCGGGGTAAGCATTGAAGGGTTCCCTTCCCTAGAGGGAGGGAAGAAGGGTTGTCCTCCTATCCCGGGAGCTTGCTGGGAGGTCGGGACATCCTCCCCGAGACGTTCACCAAGATTATTTGGATGTGAACGTTCTTGAAAAATCGAGCCCTCCTTCTAACTCCAAAAATATTGTGGAACATGATGTCATGGTCAAGGAGTCAGCACGGCTAGGTGCGGTCCGTGTACGCAAGACAGTATGCGTCAGTCGAGGAGTGGGCGATGCTCGGTCGGGTCCGATGGCGGTTATCTTGGGCATACGTCTCGGGGTGCAACCCTCTCATATCTGTTGTTGTGTCCTTTACAAAGGCCTCGTCGAGGAGGTGTGTGCCCAACATGGCCCCTCTGATGGTGAAGTTAGTGAATGAGGTTTGCTATGGAGAGTTTAAAGTGCGGAAGAGCTGACCTTCTGGATTATGCTTAGGATTGATTTTTATACCTAAGGATAGGCGTCAAAACATATGCAGCGAGAGGCTCGGGGCATCCGGAGTAGCACCACGGTGAGCGATGCTATTGAACGACATCAGAACTTCGGGCGACAGGTACGACCACGAGCGATCGACACTATCTTCTGAGATCTCGAGTGGCAGGTATGACCCTGGGTCGTCTCCCGGGATCTTGGGTAGCCGACATGGCTCGAGATGCTAATGCGTCTTGGGAAGCTAACGTGATTTGTGGTGCATGGTCACAGGGGGGGTTGGTCCATAATTTACCCTATCAAGGTTCATTTTAACCCTGTAGTTTTGATCATGGACCACTTAAGCCCTTATAATTTACTCGTCTAAAATAACCCATACATTTTCAAAAACGTAACATATTAGCCCCTCCCATCAAGTCTAAGTTAACAGACATTATAGTATACTTATATGACATGCTGACTCATAATAAACTATTAATATAATGACACTTATAATTTAAATTTAAAAAAGAGATCCATTTTAGCCCTTATGGTTTTAATCAATGATCACTTAAACCCTTATGATTTTATTCGTATATAAAATAACTCCTGTATTTTCAAAAATATAGCATATAAGCCCCTCTTGTCAAGTTTGAGTTAGAAAATGTTAGAGTCTGATTATATAGCATGCTGACCCACAATAATTCATTAATATAATAATATATATAATTTAAATTAAAAAAATTAAGACCACCATTAATCGCAAGAGGAGGCGTCGTTGTGGATGCGCGACCACCGAAAGCAATATCGAGCCATTGTTGTCTCGTAGGGTATCGTACACACGTAGTCTCTCTTGTACTAATAACAAGCTTAGGAGTTCTCGATCCTACCTCATGTGGATGTGCATCTACCAATCCGATATTAGGCACGCAATGGTCTCTTAGTCCCTCTTCCTTATGCATTTTCGTCCCCACCGCCTCTCATTTCGTCCTCTCATACACTCCCACCCACCATGCTTACAATGTGATGGTCCAGCTCTCCCTCATCTCTGCCCTCTTCGCCTTCGTCAATCGCTACAACCTCCACTGCTTACTCTTCCTCAACAAGCTGAACCGTGTTTATAAACTTAAATTACACATATCATTATATTAATAATTTATTATGAGTTAGTATATCACATAAATAAACTTTAACATCTATCAACTCAAATTTGATAAAACTTATATAATTTAAATATATATAAATTATTTTAAACATAAAATCATAAGAGCTTAACTGATCCATGACTAGAATCACAAAAGCTAAAATAAATAATTTTTTAAACTTAAATTATATATTATTATATTAATAATTTATTATGAATTAATATATCACGTAAATAGAATCTAACATCAGTTAATTTAAACTTTATAAAAAGACTTATACATTATATATTTAAAAATATAAAAATTATTTTTGTGATACATATAAACCGTAAGAACTGTAATACATAAAAATCGTAAGAACTTAAATGATCCATGATCAAAACTATATGATTTAAAATAAACCTAAACCCTTTTTTTTTCCATACAAATGAAGCATTAACCTAACTTAGCCTAGGCATTTTCCTCCACTTGCTCGAGCCGACTTGGTCAAGCATTAGGTTAGACTTGCCAAAGCTGGCCTATTTGGTCTTGGGTCCAAATTAGCTCGATTTGAGTTAGTCAAGCCAAATCTACTTGATTGTGTCGGTCAAGTAAAATTGACCCGATCTAGCTTGGTCAGTCAAAATCAATATAAATCGAGCTGGGTGGGCACACTGACCCAACCTGGGTCGTCGATCAAAATTCTCGGGGTCTTCAAGTTCATGTCAAAAGTCCTAAAGTTGGTCCTATTAATGTATATACACAAACATAATCTGAAATGAACAATACAAGACAAATCTAGTTAAACTTTTGTCCAAGAGGCCAGTGAAGACCATTATCACGCCAATCTGCAACCACAATCAGCTTGCAGCGTCCATCTACTCCAAAATCAAGACGATCCAAGAAACTATATAGTTCACATATTTGGAGGAAGTTCTTCTCCTCGATACACCTTCCAAGGGCCCCAATAGAATTTTGGCCTCATGATAGGCACTGCTTCACCTGGATGTTCTTCCCAGTATTTTTCCTTCAAGTCATCGAATAAGTTCACGTCAATCTTAAGCTTTGTTCACCAGGTTATATATAGTACATATGAACAAGGCAAGTTTAGCCATAAAACAATGGAGGAAGCTCAGCATGCTTTGGCATACCATTGCACTAAACAAGCTAAAAGCAGTCCGGAAGTTGCTTTGTACAGCAAGAAGCATCAATTGTATCCATCAGTAACAGATGTAAGTTTCATGAGAGAATAACCAATTACGCAGTTATCACAGAAAGATTCAAGAGACATGAACCAACCAACTTAGAGTGATAAAGAAAGATTCAAAAATGACAATTTACATAGCGACAAGAAAAAGAGAGGCAGTTACCAAATGCAGTGATGCTGAAAGCGAAATCACAAGCAGCTACCATAGTGGAAGAAGGAAATTTTGAGTGAAGTTCATTTGAAGGATCTAAGAACCAGCTCACACATTCTCTGAAGTAAAAGCAAGAATGATATCTTTGCCTCTTCAAGTGAGAGACAGTATCCAAATACATCATATCCAGAAAAGTTCAAAGTGGCCTCATCAGGTTAACTCCTTGAATCATTGTTGGGAAAAACATTGCTCTGATTGCAGTGGATGCTCAGTTGCGTGCATGCCAGAGAATTAAAGAAAGCAATACAACCCACTTTTACTTAGCAAATACATACCTAGATTAATAAACCCTCTTTTTCTGCCTTGTTAGGAAATCATTGGTCTTCTGCCAGGACAGTATGAATTTACAGCTAGTCAAGTAGACAACAACTATTGTATTGGTATACTGCTATATTTTTCTTCCCAGATTCAGTCAGACAATCCAAAGATATAGCCAACTCCATTGCCAATAATGTACCGAGTATAGATACGGAAACATTCCATGAGAACCTTCGGCTGTTTCCTAATAAGGCCCTAATTAGAGGCATGCAGGATATTTTAAAATGCCCTAGGTGCTTAGAATTAGCCTTCCCCAATTAACCATTTGAGAGCCATCAACATCAACATAACAGCCCAATGAAATGCACAAGCATCACTATCAGGTGACACACAAAATACTAGTACACCATTACAAAAGTACACATCATTTTTGAAATGATTAGGCTTTTCAATATCACACTTACATATTGTCTATGAATGCACTTGAGGAGCCCTTTTATATGGACTCCAGATATTGTTGCTTCCACAGTAGACGTCGGTTGTGGAGGTGGTGCACCTCTTCTGAACTTTAACTACGATCGTGGTGCACCGAACCGAGGACATGATAATATCTGGCCCACCCAACCTCGTGCTAAGGTGTCTACCATGTGGCATTAAGGTGTCGGTCACATGGCATTGTGATGTCCGCCACGTGAAGCTGAGGTGCTTGTCATGTGGCGCTGAAGTGCCAGCCATGTGGCACTGAGGTGTTCGCTAGGTGTCCGAAGGCTAAGGGTTCAAATGCTCCAAATCATCTGAAGGTGTAAGGTAATGAATGAGCTCGACCCACTATTTATAGGGGCCGAGCATGACCTTTCATTTACCTGAGTGGTCATTCGACTCTTGGACAATTTGAGATGTGTGACATGGCACCACCAGAATGACCAAGAATTTTTTTGGTCATCATTGCGATCTTTTAAAATCCTCGATAATCCAAGCAATTGATGCATGTAGACTCCATGTGACACTATGTCAGCTTGATGACAGGCCACCATTGTGGAACACTAGGAATCCAATCTTATCTAATTTTATGCAACGATCAAGATCTCATGCCATGGGCGAAAAGGACGATTATGACACCTTGCACATGCAGGTGCCATACGAGGAGAACCCTTGCATGAGGATCACACGTGCAAATAACCGAACCTGACATGTGTGGCCGAATTAGCCCAATGTGCATCCAGGCGACATGCATGGCCGAGCTAGCCCAAAGCACCTCTCGATAATGCATGCAATCGAATCAGCCCAAAGCACATTAAGATGATGTGTGTGTGACCAAATCAGCCCAAAGCACATTTCGACGACACACAACTGAACAACTAGAAGCGCATTTCGACAATGCGTGCGATCAACTTGGCCCAAAGCACATTTCGACAATGCGCACGACCAAATCAATCCAAAGCACATTTCAACCATGCACGTGGCCAAATCGACCCAAAGCACGTTTTGACAATGCATGTGGCCGAATTGGCCCAAAGCACATTTTGACACCGCACGTGGCCGAATAGGCACAAAGCGCATTTTGATGGCGCACGTGGCCAAATCGCATTTCGACGATGCTCATGACCAAGTCAACCCAAAGCGCCTTTCAATGACGCACACGATCATATCAGCCCACAATATATTTCAGCAACATGTGCAACCTACCAGCCTATAGCATAATTCATAGACAAACACAACCAAGGCAACCAAACATGCACAAATTCATGATATGCTTCAGTGTTGGCAGAACAATGTGGGCCACTTCCTGACTCGACTTCACTACGAGCCACGAAGTGGGTAGCAACTGAAAGAATAATATAGACATGGGCAACACCTTAGTGAACACCTCGGTATTATGTGGCCAACACCTCAGCACCACATGGCCGACATCACAATGGTAAATGGTTACCACCTCAGCATAAGGCTAAGCAGGCCGGATGTTATCACGCCCTAAGTTCGGTGCACCACGATTGCAATTAAGTCCGAATGAGGCACACCACCTTCTTTGTAATCAGCATCTACTATAGAAGTAATGATATCAGAATCCACTATAAAGGGACTCATCAGGTGTGTTCACAAACACACCTTTTTCTCACAAAAGTTTAAGTTGAGTCCTTTAAACCTCTTTCTCACTTACGCATTGGAGGGGCATTGTTAGGAGCACTCCCGACACAATTTTGTAGTGCTCGGCTCGATCGGACTCGAACAATGACAATGTTGATTGAAATCACCTCAGGACAAGCATAGAAGATTGACCCCAATTGGCTCTGAATCAGCACTTAACTCAGACAACCAAAAACTGATTTAACAACTATTGAGAAACTTTACCATACTTTTGCTAGAATAAAAATAAAAATATACAGATCTGACTCAGAAAATTAATGAATATTAAAAAAAATAAATTAAAAAGATAAAATTTAAGAAAAATTCTGGAGGCACATGAATGCGGTCTTAAGGCAAAATCTTGTCACTATGTGGAAGAGTTGACTAAGATTTCCAGACCTAGATTCAACTGATATGATCCATCCTACGAGTATGATCATGGAGAGATTTATCTCAACCTCTTTAGAGGATCGAACAAATAAGTAAAACAAAACAACAAAATTAAAAATGATAATAAAAGAGGACTTATTTGTACCTCTGAATTGAGGTTGCTTAAGAATCTCTTTATAGAGCCTAAAAGAGCCAGAAAAAGTACCTTGAAAGAATATTGTTCCAAGGGACACATCCTTAGGCAGTTACCATAACTACCAAAAAAATCTTAAAATTTTGAGTTTTTGAAAAACTTCAACAGCCACTATAAAACTCAAAATTTATTAAAATTAAAATTGAATCAATCAATAAAGAAAAAAGTAACAAGATGTTGCTCAACGCTTATGTTATAGAGTTACTGAAACACTACCATAAAGTTTAAGCTTTACTTAATGTGAATATTTTCTAAGTGAAGGAACAAAGTGGACTATAATTCCATTCCCTTTATCAAAATATATACTAATTCACATATACTATAAATGACTTTGTCATGGGATACGAGATCATGTGTTATAATCTTGATTATTCATGGGGGATTTGAAGGATTGCCCTAATATGTGGTCATATACAGATTCTCTTGTATAGAAGAGGTTGCAACATGTGCATGATATTTCCATAAGTCTCCCAATAGGATTTTAATAACATAAATATAATCATTATTTATATATATTAGATCCTAACATTTCAAATGTTAAGAAATGATCATAAAATGTGAAAAAAAATCATCTCGTTATTCAAGTATCATGCTTATTTCTATAGGGATTAGTAAAAGTTAAGCAACACTATGAAAGTAATGAAATCAATAACAACTTTTTAAGACAAATTGAGAATGGTAGGTAGTGTGAAAACATATCATTAAAAGATGTTCTCAAAATTCCTAAAATTTTCAATTTGTCTTGGAAAAGTGTCACTGATTGATATCACCTTAATGTGCTGCTTGAATGTCCCTAATCTTTGGAGAAATTTTTAATATTGCTATCAAATGTATCATTATGTTAAATTGCATATATAAAACTATTAGCAAAATCTTAATCGATGTTTAATCTCCCTAGAAATGTAGGGCAATTAGGCAACTTCTAAATTCCATATGTAATATTAAAATATTTTATATGAATTTATTATATGCATCATTATGAAATTATAAATACTAGCATCTTATTTAAAATAATTGTATTTATCAATTTAATCATATGACTAGTCATAATCTTGATAGTTGATTTAATAAGGTTATAAATCAAAGGATTATTGTTATGATATCATCAAAGGGATCGATTAGCATGTAATGGTTACAATGGGAACTCAACCTCTACAGCAGTGATTTAAAAAGGACACATACTTGATCACTGTGGACATAGACAGCTCTAGCATTTATTCCGAGACTTGCAAAAAAAAAAAAGGAAGACATGAAGGTACTAGGCACCAAAAGGTGCCAGGGTCCCAAAACGCCCAAGGTGCTAAGTGCTCGCCCGAAGGAAGCGAGACGCTAATATATATATATATATATATATATATATATGTACAACATCGTGAAACAACAACAGTGATAGTAGTGTCGCAAAGTAACAATGTCATTGTGAAGTAGTGGCAACAGCAACAACGAAGCAGCAACAATGGCAACGACTAAGTAACAGCGATGGCGAAGTAACAATGATGGCAGCGTTGAACGCGAGAAGAAGGCTCTCAAACAACAACAACATTGAACATGAGAAGAGGGCTCTCGTTAGCAAGCCTAATTTCCATTTTAGGTTTTTTTCTCTTTTTTAATACCAAGTTGGTCAGGCCCCAATGCTATTTTTGATTTTTTTATTATTTTTACTGAACTGGATGGGCCGCCTGAAACGAGAATAGTCTGCAGTTGGCCCACGCCTAAACCGATATGTACCACCCATGTCATATTGTTTTGAGCATTACATCCATCCTTTGATAAGAAGTACTTGACCAATTGCATAGTATAAGAATCAAGCAACACTCTAATCTTTTTTATTGATTAAATTTTAATCATTAAAAAACATGAGTTTTATGGGGATCGTTGGAGTTCTTCCAGAGATTCAAAATCTAATAAAAATTAGTTTTTGGTTATTATAATAACTACCTAACTGAAAAGATGTGTTCCTTGGAATAATACCTTTCAAGATACTTTTTAAGGCATTGTTATAAGCTATAAAGATAGAGTTACAAATACAAAAATTCCACCTCTTTTACTTTTATTTTCAATTGTGTTGTTGAATTTTATTTAGTTATTTAGTTTGCTAAAAAAAATCAAGCCAAATCTCTCTGTCATTATGCTCGTAGCAGGGTTGATAAATGTTAAATCTTGGGTACAAATGTCGACTAATTCTCGCACGTAATGACAAGATTTTGCTTTAAAACAACATTTACCTGTCTTGAGGTTCTTTATTGAACTTTTTCTTTAAATTTGTTATTTCAATATTCATAGTTTTTTTAATCAGATCCATGAACTATTATTTTGTTCTAAATTAAATATAGAAAAGAAGTTTCACAATTAGCATTGCTGACTTGTCTAAACATGCAACTAACAAATTAAATAATTATAGATCCACAATTCTACATTATTTCACAAGAGACAGGATGAAACATTAGAGAAGAATCATATTGGGAAAGAAGCCGTTACCTATTAATTTGGAAAATGAATAGTAAAACCAATCAATTCTCAGTCAACAAGTATTTTTTCTTTTTTTATTTTGCGTTCACAATAAACCGTGTATCTAAAAGAAAAAACAATGCAAGAATAAAATTCTATACTTGAGTATCGTTGCCAATAATTTGCACGAAAAAAGGTGACAGTCACAAAATTATTCAGAAGATAAGAATGACTCCATCATACGGTGATCATTAGCAAATCTAGAAAACACACTGACGACATACCCTGCCGATATAAAATCAATGGTCATAGCAAAGATAAAAAAAAAAGCAGAACTCAATATGAAGAGGAAGGGGGAAAAATTTGTAGAACTTGATTCCTTGACAGAGCTAAAAATAAGATCCCATGAAAAAAAGAATACCTTATAAAGCTGCTCGGTAATGGCGGATCCGATAACCCCTGTGTAGAAGGCAGCAACATAGATCGAGATAAGAGGGGTGAAGGATTTCGGACGCCTATATGGCTCGATCATATCCCAAAGGACTGTCTTTTCCCATTTGTAGAACTGCCGGTCGGCATACATCCTCCACAATCTACTCGCCATCACTGATTGGCTAAGATTACACAGAGATATTCTTAGGTCATCTTATCGTCCTCAGGACCTTAAACATACTAAACCCCAGGAACGATTTCTAATCTGAATCGGAACCAGACACTAAAGAAACAAACAGAGGAAGAGAAATACCAGAAGCGGGTAGGGAAAGAAGAACTCGGAGAAGAAGGCAAGCGGGTGGCTCCGATGAACCACGAAATCCAACGGCAAGACGAGGAGGAGGAGATGCGGACAGATTTGCCGGATGGGACAATCGTGGAATAAAACCGTGAGAGCGGCGAACCAACGTGACGATGGGTCGGATCCGAAACAAACTGCCAGGGACCAAATCCGTTAAAATGAAAAGAGAACCCTAAACCCGATAGAAAAAGTGCCATCCAATGTTAGTGGGTGAATCCAATGCAACGTAGTAAATAAAACATAGAGATACTCTTCGGTCAACTTGTCCTTTCATTTCTCTTTCTTGTCGACCACCCAATCACGACGTGAAATATATATACTAATTTTTTATAAATATCATGACACGAATTCCTTTTTTATAAAAAGATAATTGTTGAAAGAAAAAAAAGGGTCTTATTTTTATCAGAAAATCATATTTTTCTCTGATCAGTGTATAAGGAGGGAACTTAACTAAAGAAATAAAAATCAGAAATGGGGCCTAAGTAATTAGATAAAAGAAATAAAATTTCGTATTGTTTGGTCCAGAAAAATGCGAGCATCAATCACGTTAAAAGTCAGAGCAGAACGTCCAAAAACACAAAAAATCAGTGATTATTTCCTCCTGGCAAGGACATGGTGGGCATGTGATACACTTGCTATAGCAAATGAAAAAAAAGAATAGTAACACATCTTCCCCTGATTCAGTGACAAACTAAATCGTATTACATTATCAGTTTACTTTAGGTATGTACAATTTTATACATATATGATGCCAGACACAACAACACAATTGCATTTCTAAGTTTGTATTTGGAAACATCATTGCGACTTTAGTTGTATGTGCATTTCTAGTGGACAAACTGCACATTTCAAGGCCTTCCGAAAGGTTTATGACAGATCAGGCTCACCACAGAATGCGTCCGGCTCAAATGACCTTGCAGATTCATCTCTGTATGCCCCAGCTACAGCTCGCTCCCCAGCATCTTTTGATGTATCCCTTGGGTTTTCAATATTGATGAAAAGAAAGGCACATGCGACTAAGGAGATAGCGAGACCTATTAAAGTAAGCTTCACTCTGCTTAACACGGGCTTCACCTGAAGACAAAGTAAAAAAAAATACATGATGACGAGCATTTGATGAATCCGTAAAAAGTACTATCATTTTCCACGGACTTCTCTATGTAAAGCTAAATATTATAAATGGAAATCATCCACTAGCTACGAAGAATTCAGGCGAAAACCATTAGAATAAGTATGTCAATTGCAGTTCCAATGAACTCATTTCGGGTATCAACCTTGACGTCTCATACCAAACATCCGTTTTCATGTGCATCAATTCATAAAGTATGCTACATAACAAATCCAATATATTCAATGCAGCATCATTCAATTTCGGCTAGTTGAAAGAACTAAGCATTTGCAAGCCAATCAGCATAAATCTTTTAAATGAACTTGCATGACAATGATTGAGTAGTGTATCATGAAGGAATTCAGTGTAGACCTGAAAGTTACAGAGGATAACCCAAAAAAAGATGTACTCGATATAAATTGGTCAACTTACAGAAAATGAACCTAGAAGACGATCGCGAGCTAAAACTTCAGGGGTCTTCACCCATATCTGTCAACAATGAACAAACATATCACAATACTTACACCTGAAACTAAAGAGAAAGCATGTAGTTGGGCATTCCATTGATATTATCTATGGCCATTTACAAACAAAACATACATTTTTCATGAAACAAGTGGTGACCCTCATGAAATTTCATAAACTCCCGGTGGATATACATTGCACTTATGAAAGTTTATCAGCCCTGCTTGCAGTTGGGCCCATTTGATTCAAAGAACATTGCAAAGTTAGGTTCAAGATTTCAAAATGTGACACTGAATAAAGCATAAGACTCCAACTCTAATCTGGTTTAATTCTCAAAACCATTAATAAGCAAAAGAAACTAAGAACTAATATCCTCTTCTGATGACATCAAATCCTAAAAATTTCCTTTTAGCACCAACTGTTAAATCAAATAGAAACCTTCATGCTCTCTAAAAATTTGGTCTTCCTTTCGTCACTGTCTATCTAATAATTATGTCCATTGTTGGAGAAGTCGCAGAACTTTTTGTCACAGTGCAATTTGCTTTCAATTTTAAGAAGACGTAGGTCATATGGAGTGGCAGCTAGTTGAGTCTACATATGTGAGCAGACAATGCAGAATCAGAAAGTGAAGGTGCAGTGCAACTTTAACACTGACTTAAATTAACAATAAATAAAAAAAGAGTTATAAAAAAAATCACTTTGCATCATTCTTTTTGCACAGCAGATCTTAGGTAGTTTAGGATCTTAGACATGACGTATTGCAGAAAAAAAGGAGCATTGGGTCAGGGATGTTACGACCCCAATTCATTATACTCCAGTTCATTTTTTTATATCAGTTTATTCAATTACGAGCATCATAGGTCGCATACTATTCTACTCATGTTGCAGGAGCAATTGCAGTTGCAACAGGACTATGGGATCACATGAACTAGAGAGAACCCATTCAATCCTTTAGAGTAGTATTATTCTATCAAGCTCAGCTGCCATAGCCAACACCATCACAAGATACAGGGATAAGATCTAACTGAGTTTGCAATTTGCTTATGTACAGTTTGCTTTCCATTCAAGAAATTACAGAAAGATCAAAGTTTGTGATTAGAATCTCAAGTAAAAAAAAAAAAAAAAAAAAACTGAATACAACCTTTTTTTATCTATTTGATTTAATGATTAACATAAATATAACATCCAAAATCAAGACGCAAGATTGATAACAACAAAATATGGTCCTTTATCAATGCTTAAAGCGTAAAAGACATCCACACTCAAGAAGGAGAAAAAAGCGCATAATTCGATACCAAGAAAAGAAGGGTCGGCGATACATCCTTACCTGACCATCATACCATCCAGTCTCCTCATCTGTGAGGCGAACAGAAATTTTAATCGAAAATTGTTCGAATTAAGAAAATAAGGAACCGGAAATACGAAAGGATTGAGCTGTCTTACACTCGACTGTGGCGCTGAGCAAGCGGTTGCCGATGTAAGCCCATCCGAGGTACATCCGTAGGACGGCGAGCGTGACGGCGAGAAGACCGGCGGAGACGGCCCCGAGGATGCAGCGGGGGTCGGAGAGGCTGCCGGTTCCGAAGGCGGAGACGGGGAGGCCGACGAGGAGGGCGAAGGAGGTGCCGAGGAGGGCGAGGCGGGAAGAGTAGAGCCGGAGGTCGGCGGCGGCCCAGGAGAAGGGGAGGGAGGTTGAGAGGGACTGGTACTCGTTCACCGGCTGCTGATCCAGAGGCACCGGACAGTCTGTCTCTGACGGGCTCCCGTTGCGGAAGGAGGAGGACGAGGAGGCGGATATTGGGCAGATACTCCTGCTTTTCTGCTTCTTGTTTGCCGTCCTCGTCGTAAGGACAGGAGTAGAATTAGAAAGGAGCTTGTGTGAGGAGAGGAGAGGGAGGAAGAGAGATGCCGCCATGGAAGGAGCACAGGAGGTGACGCTTCTCTGTCTTCTCCGTTTCTATGGTGGCCTTTGAGTTCGGACTCGGGGGGGCGGGGGAGGGGGAAGGGGGAAGGGGTTGTGCTTCGATGTGGGTAACTACTGTCTCGCTTTCAGCCCGTTCCTTTTTTTTTTTTTTCTGGCTTCCGTTTTCGGAGTTTGAGCTTCCGGGCTTGTTTTTTTGTTTTTGTTCTCTGAAACTTGAATTTCGATGGGTATATTCAGTATTTTTATTTAATAATAAAAAATATCTTATATTTTATATTAATTTTAATAAAAAATAAAGGTATATGATCTAATTCTAACTTTATGATAATATATCAAAATGTTACTAGCTAACATCATCAATGTGTTAGTTTTTTGTTTTACGAGAAGAAGTCGTTCACATCATAATCAGTCTCATATTATTTGAATCCATGTGTGTAGGGTTATCTAAGATGTCTTTAAGGTGAAAAAGTCAAGTTTCCAAGATGACACTTGTATGAAAATCAAGGTCGAAAGAGGTTTTTTAATAATCGGAGCTAGGTGAGTTCGGACGCAAGTGGTCGAAAAGTGATCCCCCTTCCTTGTATTGAAGATGAGCCTTTTTACCTAGTTGTAAATGGATTAAATATATTATAAAATATTTTACGATGAAATAACCTTTAACTGCCTCTAATAATCTATTATTGGTCTCTTATCCATATGGGTAATGAGGGATAATCTATAACCATCTATATTAGATCTTTGTCCATATGGGCAAACAAGCACGGTGACCTTTGTCTTCTCCTTTCACATTGGACACCATATGGAAGCCACGTGTCAGGTGACTACTAGCTAATGGTGCTCTCTCGATCACTTCTTTGCTTCAAGGACTCTCGTAAGAAAAATTCGAAGTGCAACGTCTAGTGCAACGTCTAGTTCATCCAATATGTTAAGATTATACTTCCTTAATTATTCTCAAACTTGAAGTATTAGGCAGATGTTGATGGGGTTAGGGAGTGTTTAACCCGTGCCTCGCATTAACGATCTTCTTCCCTCGATAAGAGGTCACTCCTTACGACAGTCATTCTCAGTAGTAGATCAATCCTTGCTAACATGAACTTGACGCTCCTTCAAGTGTGGAGGTCAGTAATGATGGGGATCGGTTCCTCGTCTTCCACAACTTGGTAGCAACAAGAAGGAGGTGATCAAGATTTCTCGACCTCTATACTTGGGGTGGAGTTAGGACTCGGATTTTCCAACCTCAACACCTCAAGTGGAGGAGGACTCGATCTCCATGTTGCGAGCGAATGAGGAACCCATCCCATGACTAAAGCAAAAGAGGGGATCAAGATTTCCCGAGCACTATGCATTAGGCGAAGGAGGGACCCAACCTCCACAACTTAGGTGAAGGAGGGGATCATGATTTCCTAACCTCCACACCTTGGGTGAAGTAGGGGCTTAGGTATTCGATCTCCACACCTTTAGTGGAGGAGGGACCCAATCTCCACATCTCAAAAGGAGAAGGGACTCGACCTCTATAACTTGGGTGGAGAGAATCAAGATTTCTCGACATCTATGCCTCGGGTGGAGGAGGGGATCGAGTTTTTCGACCTCCATGCTTGAAAGAGGGACCTAATCTCCATGTCAGAGGTGGAGGAGCGACATAACCTCTATGACTCAAGTGAAGGAGATCGGGATTTCTCAACCTCCACACTTTGGGTGGAGGAGGGGGTTGAGTTTCTCAACCTCCACACCTCGAGTGGAGGAGGGACTTGATCTTCATGTCGCAAGCTGAGGTGGGATCCAACCTCCATGACCCTAGTGAAGGAGGGGATCATAATTTTTTTTACTTCTATGCCTTGGGCAGAGGAGGGTGTTGGGTTCCCGACCAACACACCTTGGGCAATGGAGGGGATCGATCTCCACACCCGAGAGGAGGGGACCGATCCCCATGTTGTGAGCAGAGGAGGTACCCAACCTCCATGACTTGGGTGAAGGAAGGGATTGTGATTTCTCAACCTCTATGCTTCGTGCAGATGAGGGGGTCGAGTTTCTTAACATCCATACCTCTGGTGTAGGAGAGACTTAATCTCCACATCACGAGTGAAGGAGGAACCCGACCTCTATGACTCGAGCGAAAGAGGGGATTAAGATTTTTCAACTTTCATATCTCGGGTGAAGGAGGGGTTTGGGTTTACTGACCTCAATTCCTCAAGTGGAGGAGGGACCTAACCTCCACAACTCAAGTGAAGGAGTGGATCAAGATTTTCTAGACTCCATACCTCTAATGTAGGAGGGACTCGGCCCAAATGTCTTAAGCAGAGGAGGGACCCAACCTCCATGACTCGTCCAAAGGAGGGGGTTGTCTTTGCCCAAGACGCCCACATTTTCTTTACACTATTGCGCTACATTATATAGTGGTCTACCCACCTTAGGTAAAGGAGGGGTCAGTGCTCGACTCCTCTATTTTAAGCATTATTTTCCTTGTGTCTCATATTGTGATCTGTTTCTCTTTAATGGGTTAGGTTTTTTTTATTCACGTGTCGCGGACACATTTTGTCTTGTACCTCCCATTATGATAGATTTTTTATCATGCATGTTAGCCTTTTCCTACTTATGCGTCTTATACACACTGTTTTGTGCCTCCTATCATGACGAGTTTTCTCTTACATGGGTCAAGTGTTTTCGACTTACATGTCTTGGCCATATTTTATTTTATGTCTCTTGTCATAGTAGATTTCCTCTTACACGAGCCAGGTTTTCCTGAAATGTGCCTCGGGCATATTTTGTTTTGTGTCTCTCACTTTGATGAGTTTTTTCTTACATTAGTTGGATTTTTCTAACTTGTACATCTCAAGCAAATTTTATCTTGTGCCTCTCGTCAGAGTGAGTTTCCTCTTGCACAGGTTGATTTTTCTTAACTTATGCACCTTAAGCACATTTTGTCTTATGCCTCCCACCATGTTGGGTTTCCTCTTACATGGGTCAAATTTTTTTGTCTCACGCGCTTCAAGTACTTTTGTGATATCCGAGGTGGTCTTCATACATCGATTGCTTTTACACTTTATAAGGTGCCTCTTCATTAGTTGGTGTCACCTCAGATTTGATCCGAAGGGACATTTGTCTTCAATGTGGGAGGAGAGCGGATTGGTCCCTTTCCTATTAATCTCTCTTAATCATCAGGGTGAGGCTCATCCTCACATTTGAGCATCCACAGTCACTTTTAGGAGTTTTCTCTCCTTAGCCTTAGTTATTCTCAATAAGACAGTTCAATTATTAGTCCTCTTCTTGACGGTAGGTTAGTTCATGGGTGTATCATCTTCTAGGCACGTCGGCTCTTCAGCATCTTGTTGTTTTACCTCTATAAATTGGGATGTTTTTTCTTTTTCACACAAGCTCCTCTCGATCTCATGTTTGTCAGATGACTACCCCAGGGTGGAGGGAGTTTAAACCTCCCCCCATCGAGAGAGTTGATTCTTGTATATTCAAAAGTTCTTCAAGATATAGAGTCAATGAAAAACACATATGATAAAGACTCGATAGTGAGCATGCAACTCTTGGACCACTTGCAGACTAGGTACTCCATCCCCAATCAAGTTTGATTTACAAGTCCCTTAGCTTGATCATCATTTATACGACCCAATGTTTAGGTTTCTTTGTTTGTCTTCTAGCACTCTAGATGTAGAACTTTATTTTACCCTCCATCTAATGATTGTGTCTTACCTCTAATGATGGAGAATATCACCCTCATAGATGACCCCTATCTCATGATACAAATTGTAAGTGTTCATCAAAGAATTTTTTGTTGCTTGCTTTCAACTGTGTAAGGCAAAAAGTGACTACTACTTGGTTGCACGAGAGGGCTTCAGAGTCAATGGTGCCCCTTCTAACAATAAAGGTTCAAAGGAGCACTACTTCCTTATAGCTTAGTCCACACATTTCATAGATAGTACACTTACTTCTTGTCAAGTGAGGAGGTGGAATAAGTACTTCGGTTGAAAGACATACTCTCTTCTTCTAATACTATCCAAAAGATGGATGAGAACTGATTGATCGATGCAAGTCTCAGCCTAACTCCTCTAAGTATTCTCTGAACACCCTGTTTCTTCATTTCTTTCTACACTTTTAAGAATTAATATACGTAGACCTTGGAGCTCTAAGGAGAAGAAGGGATGATTCCTCTTCGAACACGACGGTGGCCTCCCCGTCCCCTCCCTCGTTTGTTCGAGAGCCATCGCCTGAATCATCAAGCTCGACCCGGCTCAATCACCCTTCTACCATCGACAAGCCAAGGAAGAAAAAGATTGTGAAGAAGGTGTCATCCTCGACGAGACATGGAGCTCGAGACAAGGCAAATTCTCAAATGGGAACTGAACAAATCATCTCTTGGTTTCGAGGCATCGCCATTTTTAGAGGGTCCTTGAAGCTCAAGGTCCTCCTCTAGAAGAAGAGGAGGTAGAGATCAATATTAGATCTGTGCAAGAAAAAGTCCTTATTGCCCTTCATTGTAGATAGTCGACTTGCTAAACCTGATTCTAGATGTGCCACTACAACCAAGATAGGAGAGTCTACAAGAAGAGTAGAAAATATGGGGCGAAGACGGAGCTGTGAAGCAATATTATCGAGGGTCCTTGTGCTCTAGGATAGCAATGTAAATTTATCATACCCCCTTAGAGGTTTTGCTTGATGCAAGCTACCATAATAAAGTATTGGTAAGTTAAGTCATATTTAACCCCTTCAGTACCTTGTTGCTTACCTCATTGTCCTTGACTTGTAGCATCACTATTACGTCACAACCCTTTTTGATCATGTACAGGACATCGACACCGTCATTTATTAATCGTCACTTATGACTGACAGTCTCCGGGAGGAGGTGTAGGGGTCAAAGAAGAAGAGAGGTGACATAGTGCTTACTATTAAGATAGAGGCTAGGGGAGCTGAGCTAGCGAGACAACTAAAGGAGTTCGAGTGGCGCCTCACTGACCATGCTGAACAATTGAAGGTGGTGGGGGAGTTGAGATTATTGATCAACCATCACTTATAATTGATAATCTCCATAAGGAGGTGGAGTGTCCAAAGAAGGAGAGGGGCAACCCAATGCTTATTATCGAGGCAAAGGCTTGAAAAGCCAATCTAGCAAGGTAGCTAAAGGAGGTCGGGTGATGCCTAGCTGACCATGTTGAATAGTTGAAAGTGGTCCAAAGCAATAATCAAAGAATGGAGGATGAGCTGTAGTGACTTACCTGAAAGCTAAGTTTAATGGGGACATACAAATTTGAGCTCATCGAGCAAGTTGCCATAGCTAACAAGCTGGTCATGGGTATGATCAAGTAGATTCAAGGTCTGATGGAGGTACTAGAGGCTAAGCAAAGCATGATACTAAGGTATCCAGAGGAGACGATCGTCGACGATAATGCCTCTGTCGGGTTTAGGAAGAGCTTAGAGAGGTCAATGGTCACCTCATGTTAGTATAAGTACCATATCGCCTTAGCTCGCTTCAAGGCGAGGTACCCTAGGGGAAGATTTAGGAATATCCATTCACCAAATGTCTCGAGGATCTTGATGGCTACTAAAGTGCATTTTAACAATGATCATAACACATCACTTTATCCTGATGCCTAATCCATTGTATTATAGTGTATTGGCCCCTATTGAGTTGTTGGGTTTGTCTATCTACCCTAGGTCTTTTGTTTATTGTATTCTTATGTATTTTGCTTGTTATATCATCGAACTTGTCCATCCGATCAGTTTTCTACCTTAGTTGGTCGAGATCTCCTTTTGGATGTGGAGACTTGAGTTGATGTAGTCATTTTAAGGTAATGAAACTTTTTTTCTTAAACTTGCAACACCTACATATATTTTTTAGAACTAGTATCAAAGACATGGTAGACTAATGCTTTGAAGCTTGTGACCTCGAGGGATGCCTCAAGAGTAAAACTTTTTTAAGTTTGTAACATGTCATGTTTACTAAGGCACCACTTCATCTGTTGTCCCGAGGTGATAGGTCCTATCTCAAACGACCTCAATAACTCAATATGGCCCTCTTCTAGTTTGGTACTAGCTTACCCTAGGATCTAGTTAGGTCATTGACTTTAGTTTTTCGAAGTACCAAGTCTTCTAGCCTAACTTTCTAAGGGCGAACACTTTGGTTATATAGCTTGTTTACCGCTTTCTTATATCTTAGTGCCCCAAGGTGTGCTTCTGCTATGACCTCACTAATTAAGTCGAGTCTAGCTAGAAATCCTTCTTTTGAGATTTTCTTGGAAATTTTTTTAACTTAAGGTATTGGAAAGACTATCTCGGGTGGTAGGATAGCCTTAGCATCGAAGGGTAAGCTGAATGACGATTCTCTTAACTCAATCTTAAGTATCATTCAAGAGTCCTACAAGATACTTATAGCTTAGCTACCTAAGCACATTTCGCTCTAATAACTCACTTTTTTAACCCCTTTAAGAATGGGTCGATTGGTGACATCGGGGAGACCATTGGTCTGAGGATGAGCTACTGAGCTAAACTTTAGTTGAACTCTGCTGGATTAACAGAACTCTTTGAACTTCATATTGTTGAATTAGGTTTCATTACAGTGATAATGACTCTTGAAATTCCAAAGCGAGTAATGATATTATTCTATACGAATCTCTCAACCTACTTCTTAGTGATTGACACTAAAGGCTTAGCCTCCACCTACTTTATATAATAGTTAACTCATAAGGATAATAAACCATCGTTGGCCCGAGGCTAGAGGAAAGGGCCCGAGAATGTTTCTATCTCACTTAGCGAAATGCCCTCCACAATCAATTGAACTCAAAGATACTACCGGTCAATGTTGTATCTATGTAAAACTTTGGCACTTGTCATATTTTTGGGCATAGGCTATTACATTCTTGCATAATATTAGCCAATAGAACCTTTACCGAAGTACCTTGAGAGTGAGGGTTCATCCATCGATGAGATTATCATAGATATTGTCATGCACCTCGACCAACACTCTTTCATCCTCTTGGGGTGTTAGGTATTTTAGTAATAGTTGACTAAAAGACCTATGATACAAGCAATCATTAATTATACAATATTATGTTTGATGATGCTTAACTTTCAGGTTGATGTGAGGTTGAACATTTTATCTTATTTGTAGTGTAGGATCTCGTTTATCTAGCTTGGCTCTTCCTCGACCGTAGCCATGTCATGCTTGTTTATGATTTAGGTCAGTAACATCTCGACTAGTGGCTAGCCATCATTCAGGGCTCAGGCCAATGCTAATCTATCAAGTGTATCAGCCTAAGCGTTGTCTTCATGAGGAACCTGTAACATATTAAGTCAAGAAAAGCTATGGATTAATTTCTACACATTAGCAAGATACTTTGCTATGATTGCAACTCAGACCTTGTAATTTCCCTTCACTTGGTTTATTACTAGTTATGGGTCACTAAATATCGTCAGGTCATATGTTCTCAAAACAATGAAGTTTGAACTCCCTCGTGAGTTTGGTAAAAGAACTGATAGGAAATGACTTCAAGTGGGCATATTATTCACATGTGATGTCCCTTAACGTGGTTGAAAAGGTGTGACATATCAAGACGTCTAAAGTGTCATATAAAGACATTTGGGTGATTCGCTGACTAGGACTTGAATTCAGGCTGGGTAGAGTGGTGGTGTGTAACTGAATTCTATGGTTATGGACCAAAGTGGCTTCTCGGTCGACAGTTCAATGAGTCTCGGGTGCTCCTAGGATGGCAATACCACATTGGGTTGGGAAACCTTGACAGGTGTTGATGTTGATGTCGGTTGAGCCAATGATTGCGGCTAAGCTGGTGGTACCGCTTGTTGGGCTAATTGGGGAAAGAGTGAAGCAACATTTTGTATCATGCTTGTTAGTATTTACACTTACTAAGTGAGATTTAATAACATCTCAGTTGGGACAAACAGGTGGCTCGAGATCATCTTTGGTGGTGAGAGGCCTCGATCATTGAATAGACGCCAATATCGTATCAACTTCTATAGTGAGATGGGTGCACCCAAGTGCGACAAGGGTGGCTGCTGTCCCATTTGGGTGAAAGTATCATGGGTCAGGGACAAAACCACTTCGTTTAAGCATTCATTGAGATGATCGACAGGTGGGCATTATTGTCATATTAGATCCTCTTTCTATCATAAAAAATATTATAAGAAGTCATTGACATCTTATCAATCCAACATTATCCGAATTCGTGTGCACAAGGTTGTCTGGATGCCTTCGAGGTGAAAACATCGAGCTCTTGAGGTGTCACGTGTACAAAAATCAAGGTTGAAAGAGATTTTCCAACCAAATCCTTCAGACACCCATCTTACTAACATGAGATAGGTGAGTGTGGATGCAAGTGGTCGAAAAATAATCCCCTTTTATTGTGTTGAAGATGAACTATTATACCTTATTATCAAGAGATAAAATATTTTACATGAAGCAATCTCTAACCATCTCCATCAATCTTCTTTTGACCTTTCATTAATTTGGAAGTCGTTTGAGGCAATCTATACTCGTTTGTCTTCATTAAAATATTTTATTTTTTTCTTTCATCCTGAATACTATAGGGAGGAAATCACGTGTCTCACGATACTCTCCCAATCCCTAAGTATGATTTTTAAAAATAAAATACATAGCTGCAAAATATCTCAAGATGAGTGATATGTATTGGCTTCAAATATGTGGGTGGGCCATCTGATATCGAGATTTCGTTGTAAGGAAATTTTGGAAACGTCCCTGGACCAGATACCCTATTCCTGTTGGCGGAGCAGAGTAGGGCCCAGAACTTGATTGTGTGGAACTCCCACCTTTGTTCTTAGGACAAGGGAGATTAATTTAGCACAGGAATCGAAGAAGCTGCCATTCGTCCCCCAACTCCCTTCTCGGAGATGATACCTGCATGGTCCACGTCAAAGCCCGGGGTTGGATGTCCAATAGTGATGGAGAAGTAGAAGGAACGCCAACTTAGCACAGTCATAGCAATTCCTCCATATAAATTTATAATTACATCCATGATGGAGGGACCTCCATCACTTCCCAGTGGACGCAACCGGCAAGGGCACTAATGCCACATGATAAACCCCGGAAGGCACAGAGATGACCGGCGTAGCAACAAGAGGTGGAATCATCTGCAGGGCTGCCATTGTGTCAAAACTCATCATCAACCATCCATCCATCCGTAGAGATAGTTGGATTTTATCTAATAATAGTAGGATAGGACCTTCACATACGATGTCCTTGTATTGAACCACGAATAATAATAACAACTCCATTGTAAGATGTTACCTGAGTTCCTCCGAGAAAGCAACAAAAAAATGCCATCTACCGGATGCAAGAAATAGACTAAGCAATCGTAACATTTATTAATTAGCAGATCCAAGCAAGCTTTCGTACAATTCAACTTCTAAATTACACGCCAAGCCTCCGAATAGTAAAGTAGCTTTGAACACCATACATGAATCACCAGCAGCAACATGAGAGAACGCCATCTTACATGGAAATGGTGTCCTCAAATCTCTCAACAAATCCACAACACATCTAAAGCTCTCCCACCACAGTTGCGTCTTCAACCTGTAGTCATATAAACACAAATGTGCTTCTAATTAAAATCTCAACCTTTAAGCATGTCAAAAAATCTAAACATTAGAAATCTTATTATCGTATTGGTAACAAGGATGACATGATAATTACTATTATTCTTGGGAAATTCACAATCTGGAAATACTGTATTTATTATCTTTTGCAAGGCCTAAGTACCTGAATGGAGGTTAGGAAGTCTACTACAGTTTTGGCCAGCTCTTCCTGATGTTGAGTATAGCAATGGTTGGCACCTTCAATAATAAGTAAGTTGTGATTGGGTATTAGCTTGCCAAATTCCAGGGCATCTTCTGGAGGTATAATTTCATCTGCTGAACCATGAACGGTGAAGACCCTGAAATAAATAATGTGATCTCTTAGATCTGCATGAAAATTATATAAGAAAAACAAGACACCTCCATGATGCCTTCTAACAAACCCTACTAAGTTTACAAGTATATCAAAACTAATTTACTTGATATAATTGGAATCAGTTACCAGGTAATCTATCCAAATAATAAACTGTTTCCTTTGGCTTGTGTGTAAACTACTAAATTTATCAGATAAAATATTGCATTACCACAGGATTTGTATGTTTAGATCAGTAAAGTATTCTGCTCACTAGGTCACAGTTGGGATTTTAATGCATGGTTAGTTTAATAACTTCATATTAACAAACATGAGTAAAATGCCACTATTGGCACACCTCCTGCTCCAACTAACCATCCTCCTTATGTCATCACATCTTAAAAAGTAATAGCACATTTATAAAAACTTATATAAAGGAATTATCACTTGGCAATATAAGCATAATTACTAAAGTGCAAAGCAGTGCAAAATATAATGGTTACCTGCATCCTTTGTCAATTGAGAGACATGCTGTATGCATATCAATGTTTAGTCTATCCATTAGGCTTTCTTCAGTTACCCGAAATGCAACTTCTCCTGTAATGCAGTCAAATCCAAGCAAGGTTCGGTAAGATACAATATCAACAGTGAACGTGAACTTCTGAATCTTTTTTGTAAAACTAAAAAAACCAAATCAGCATGAACAAGATTAAAAAAATTGGACAGTCAAGAAAGAGCATAAATTTATATGATACACAAAAACATCATGCTAAATAAGCCAAAGTCGCTTCAATTATCAACACAGGATTTTCCTTATTTCAAGATCTGTGTAACTTTCCTCCTCACTACAAGGTTTTACTCTCTTCCATGGTTCCTATTATTCAGTACACCAACCCCAAGAGATAAACTTGCTGACTCGTCAACCTCTTGTGAAAGTCCATTTAAAACCTAGGCAAGATGGATGTGTACTGTTTGAAGAAAAATATGGCTCGAGTTCTTTTTTGCTTTTATCAAACAAGGTATTAAACAAGAAGCATATGGAACATGTAAATAAATTGCTTAATACAGAAAATAAATATAACTAGTGAAGCTGAATATGGAGAAATATAGTGGATGCATTTAGCCAGGATGGGACAATTCTAGCTTAAATATATAGTTCTAATCAAGGTTTGACTTACCGGTCTGTACCGGAAGTATGCACAGCGCATACCGCCCGGTATTAAAATATAATATATAGTTTTATAATATAATATTAAAAATATTAAAAATATTAAAATATTAAGAAAAAAGAAAGGGGGGCCTCAATCTTTCTCCTCGCGCAGGAGAAAAAGCGGCCGCGGCCGCGAGCGACCCACTGGCGGCAACGGCACGCAGGCGACTCGCGGGCGACGATGGCAGGGGGCGAGGACGGCACGCGGGCGAGGTATTCTTTCTTCCCCTCTTCTTTTTTTTTCTTTTCCTCTTTTTCTTCCCTTTTTCTTCCTCAATTGATCACCGACGGTTGATTTCTCTCTCAATCGACCGTCGACAGTCGATTTCTCTTTCAATCGATCGTCGACGATCGATTTCTTCTTCAATCGGTCGTCGACGGCCGAAATCGACCGCCGACGGCCGAAATCGACCGCCGATGGTCGATTTTTGACGGAACCGCCCGGTAGCGGGCGGTCTGCGTACTAATAACCTGGCGGACCGGTATGTACCGCCCGTACCGAGTGGTACAGGTCGAAATTGCAAACCTTGGTTCTAATAATCCTAACAAAAATGCCACAATTTTACAAAGAAAGTTTCATTTGAAAAAATAAAAGATATTGCATGTTTCTTTTGGCAGATGACTTTACCTTTTTAATTATAGTTAGGATTACTTTCTTCTTAACTTACACCTATTGCCACCCTGAATTGGTCTAACTTCCACATGCTTCAACATAGGTTCCATCTTTTTCGCTTTCTGCCAAATTTTCATTATTCCTTATATATATATATACACACACACACACACTACCTCTTCTCAAAAATCTTAATGTGCAGGAGATGTTCCTCTGTTAGAATGGCTGGAACAAACAAAAGCTTAGAAGAACATATAAGATACAGACTCTACAAACATGGGCATGCCATAAATATCAACAAGCATAAATGACATCCACTGGAACATATGGCTATTGACAGAATAAACATTTTCTGCTGAAGGTAGTAACCCAACTAAAAGTTGCATTACTTATTGTAGCCTTGTACCTGTTTTGTCCACCACATCGATGAAACCATCTTTATTAATTTTCTGGATAAAGTCTTTTCCTAAGAATATTTCAATGCCTCTATCTAAGGCAAAGCGGCCAGAAAGATTGACAACCGTGTCCACATCGCGGTACCTAGAGGCATATAAGAGCACAACATCGCCCCCTGTAAGAAGCATTTCTGGTAAGAAACAAACAACATAAGCAATAACAGGTTTGTTTTATGTGAAAATTTGATTGAAGCATCAGAACTTTTTCTTCATGGTTAAATGATTATACATAAATTTTCACTGCATATAATGTAAAATTTTATTGGGATGGCAATAGCATACAAAATTATCTCTTACATATTAGCAATTGAAAATATTGTAAACTACATTTGTAAGTCCAAATATAGACATAAAAGAACTAGTGTATAATGTGAGAGCACTTCAGCTTATTTAATAGAACTAATGAACAAGTCAGCTTGCCATGATATATTATATGAAAGCATAACACTTATTAGAACATAACCAGCAACATAAGCTTAAAAATTGAGAACATAACAAGCTTAAAGACCAATAGGAGAAACTGACATCTACCTTTACTATGTCCAACAATAGCACTTATTTCATACTTTTGCTCAGAGAAATACAAGACAACAGCATGTAAATCTTCAGCCTCCTTCCAGTAGTTGCCAAACTGGCAGACACCCTCGCTTTCGCTGGAAATGGAATTCTCATCAGTTTGTTACTAAATGAATATAAAATTGACCGCATAAATTATTCCTGATTTTGTTATCAACATCCAAATGCAGAAGAAATTGAGAAAAAGTCATATAGTGGCCTATAAGTATGATATAATGTCCATTAGAAATAAATTTTCATGAAACCTGACAGATCTATGGCCCATTTGGATGGCCTATAAGTATCAAAAGATTAATGTGAGACGTTCTAGAACAATGGAAGGAATAACTTATGACGTTGATGTTTTTTATGTTGTTGCAAAAAATAGAGAAAAAGTCAAAAATAAAACATAGATTGTTTTTTCTTAGCATAACAACTAGCAATATGTATTATTTGAGAGTTTTGATAGAAATGGTTATCCAGACCGTTAAGCTTTCTTGGTTGGATAATCTACTCCTAGTATATGCATCAAGAAGTAATAATGTTTGAGAAGATATTATGAAATTACTGGCAATCCAGGTGCTAATCCTCAAAGAAATGGGATCCTAAGGTACGTGTATCACATTTCTCAGCCAGCCAGCCTGATCAATTTGTTTTTTGTTCTGGGTACACTTAGGTTTTATAATGTTGCTTTCTGGTTATCAAGTAGCGGAAAGCTGCAGCCCAAATTGACCAGTACTTGCACATCAGAAATATTCTTAATTAGGAAAAAAATTATAGCTATTCTGTAAGGAAATGTAGCAATGTTAATTTACCATACTTCTGTAGTCCACTTGGAATTCATGCAAACTAATTTAAATAGTTATGTCTTTCAAGTAACAGGCTATGCTACAGGAAATTACAGTTTGCATACAATTCTTATCTAGAGAAATGCAAGAAAACTGAGCCTCTTCTTCCGATTAATTACTTAACCATTTGTTATACCAAATCTATAGTTGATCCTTTAAAAAATCATGAGTTTTGGCGAGTCAACTGATGCAACTCAAAGAAGAAACACTAGCTACAAAGCATATGTCAGAGAAATATTAGTTCAAAATATGTAAGAATTTAAACAGAAAAGTAACTGACATTTAAAATGAGTCTACCTAATAGCAAAATGAGCCTAGCATCATTGAACAAAACATAAAACAATAGTAGTTTAGTAGCTCAAGTTTGTCCTAATTTTAAATTGCATCCATAGTAGCCCCACATTGATGGAAACGTCATGCACTGGCACTTCCTTTTAGTAGATGAGACCATAATACATCAGAAGATTACAATAGTATTTGCAACTTTGCAGGTATTCATTTTAGTACCATATAATGTCAACTTCAAGGTTCGCTGTATTGGTTCGTACCAGCATACCAAGCTCAGCTCGGGATGGTACGCCGATACCGAGCAGTACACACAAGTGTACCACCCGATATAATATAATATAATATAAAGTTAAAAATTAAAAAAGGGACGATGTCATCTCGTTCCTTCTCCCCAAGCATAGAGAAAAAATCACCCGCGGGCAACGGATCTAGGTTTTTCTTCTCCCTCCTTTCTCTCTTCCTCGACAGGAAATTGACTGTCGGTTGATTTCGGGTGGTAACGGAGCGGAAACAGCCCCAATTTACGGTACCGCCTGGTAGTGGGCGGTCTGCATACCGATCAACTGGTGGACCGATACGTACCGCCCGATATTGCATTCCTTGGTCAACTTCATGTTAGAGATTCAAGTATGTTTTTGGTTTTTAGAAAAGCAATGCATATAAGTTAATTCAGATAAAATATAATTTCACATTTTGTGAAAAATGAAAAAAAGAAGTCCAAGGAAATATATACATAAATAACATTTTAGTTAAACAAGATTTATGTGAAGTCCACTTCTGAACAAACAAATGGTGGCTTATTTTTTGTTACTAAAAGAAGCAGAAAAGATGATACTTCTGTATTCATGGTGGCAAAATCTTATGGTTCAGAATAAATTTCTGGAATTGTTACATCACGTAAGTGAATGGCATATAGTTGCAAAAGATTTAATGCTGCTCAATATGTATAAGGCGCTATGATTTCTGCAATGCAGTACAGTTAAGTGTATCGACTCATTTCTTCTAACAAATCAAATATACACACTAGTAAATATTTTAGAGATTAACAAGATATCAACACTGGTCGCATTCATTCTAATTGTCCCTGTTAAATTTTATCGCTTGGGTCAATACCTAGAACATGCTATTGAAATATATTAACCTTTATATGCTCATCTGTGATTTCCTTGCTTGGATAAGAACAGTTGCATGCGTACAATATAAGGATTATTAGTATTAAGCAACTTATATAAGATGACTACATTACAAGAGCCTAAGAATAGTCAATTGATCCCCAAAGGGCAGTTTAATGGAGTTCTCATTAAGATCATACCCATTTCCAGAAAAATCGAAGCGAAACACTCCAAGGCCTTTACTTGTTAATGCAGCGGTAAGGTTAAGTATAGTTTTGTCATCCTGAAAATGGCATTTGAAATATCAGTTAGCCAGGCATGTCATCAGAACAAAACTCTCAAAAACCTCATACAATTTGCATGATAGCTCCACTTCATTATATTCATTGGTTTACATAAGTGAATAAGTCCAAAAATATCAGAAATTTTCCATGTGTCTTCATCACAAAACTGGAACGCAATAAACCACCTAATACATAATGACAAAGAAATCTTAATGATCAATCCAAGCTCTATTCACACTAGGTCAAACTGCTGCAGACCATCAAAGGAGGCACTTAATTTCTCATAAGAGACCTTCTCAGCATAGCATATATTTATTCCAACATCTTAGCATATAAAAAAATACAAGACATAACAGTGACAACTCTAAATGAAAAGAAACTTTGCTTGAGATCATCACTACAAACACTTTAAAACTGTTTAGAGTTACTATGATCAGATAAATTATACTGCATTACACAGATGTAATTGTGTCAGTAGCTATAAACTTGGTTTATAATCATCACTACAAACATTAAGCAGATAAATTATACTGCATTATACCGATGTAAGTTCGTTGATATATGCCAACACAGACAAACATAATTATTTCTAAAGTATCTTGATATTTTGAGATGGATAACCATACTTTAGTGATTCATGAATAAAATGGAGGATGCAAGCCATCACTAAAATTCTAATGAACTCTATGTTGCTTGGTGGAAGTAATTACATAAATTTATAGTTTAAGGTAAGAATAACTGAATTCAAACATAACGTCTCATGTAGAATCCACAGCAGCCCACCTTTGAAGCTCTAAAACCATGGCACAAAAGAACAAGCTTCTTTGATCCAGTATCATGTAGCAACCCGACAAGCTTCTCTCCACAACTATTAGTAATAATAACTCTTTGTTGAGATGCAACTGTAACAAACAAAAAAAAAATGGTGACTTAACAAAAATGAACTGACCAGGTAGAGTCAACAATTTTTATCAATCACAGCTGAAAACCTGTAATAAACAAAAACTATGATACTATCTTTTATCCTTACAAATATCAAAAAACAGCATTTGACAAGAAAAAAAACATGAAGCTCCTAAATTATCACAAACAACAGTAAGATCATTCAGAAAGAAAATGACAAAGCTGCTAATCTGCAGAGCAATTATTGTATTTTTAAGCAAAAAATTCTTACCAAAACTAATATCAAAACAAATAAAGTATTCAATTTGCTCAGACCAACTAATATGCTAGAGAAAACATTTTTTTTTTCAAAAAGATCTAACACGATAATGAGGGTGGGAAGAGGTGGCCGCCCACTTGATTGTTGGCAGTCATAACCACAATTAATATGACGATGTAACACACGTTAATACAATGACAAAGGTCAAGCTTTTTTATGGGGTCGAATTATAGTTTTGGCGTTTATAGGAGGCTTCTTGAATCTCAAAGATGGTAGAGGTGGACCAGCTTATAGGAAGCATTCCCATTAAATACCCTGAGAAGATGAACGCAAAAAAAAAGCGACTGCTTTTCTTATATATTAATTCACTTGATCTCCAACTAACCACTTGGGAAGTGAAATGCCACCGATTTCATTGATCGCCAGTTCCTCCCCCACTAGAGGAAATCTAGGATGATATCACATCTAGAATATAAGTACACCGTTGTCGCCGTCAAATCGGGTGCGCCGGGGCTGGCGTGAGTGAAGCCCGTTCGTTCTTCGGAAACCGACTTTTGTTATCAACGGCTCTATAAATTTCGTCTGAAAGAATCAAGTTTCTACTAGTACTTACGGGAAGCATCTAGGCAATCCTCCGATGGGATCGGTTGCGCCATCGTTGAGTCGAGCGATCTCCCAGTCTCGATGAAGGCACCGAGAAGCTTGGGGTCTCGAACAAATCGCCCGCCTCCGGTTCTCTCCTCCCGATCGACAGAGGCTGGTGGCCAGACACCTATCTCGCACGCTCAAAATATCTTTGTGATTGGCCGAATGGCTGCAGCATGAAGCCCGGCGCACGTGCTTGGTTTTGAGTGTCGGTGTGCGGTGGTGGTCTTTTATTATCGGGGCGACAAAGACGAGGGCTGGTGGCTGATCCTCGTTCTCCGGAGCCGGACGAGCCAATGGGGTTTTGGGGCATCACCGGAGGGCTGTGGCGTTCCACTTGGTTAACTTTTTGACTCGACATGGACCGGAGGCAGACCTGTTAGACTAGGGCATATAAATCAGTGCATAATGGACTCGATTCATTTCGGAAGATTTCGACTCTAAACAAATGATTTCCTTTGTGATTCGTTGCACAACAGAAAAGGCCCACCACAGACTTATCACTTGAGTTCCCATTAACACATCCCCAATACAGGACTGGCTAGGCCAGAAGAAAACGGTTGTCTATTCTATCTAGAAGGCTTATGGTGAATGAAACATAACAACAGAGATGACAGTCAACAATGGAACACTGCTTTCTCTGAACAGCCGGACCAAAATTTGAACAATTTGCATATAATCTGTTCCTGCTATCAAAGTAATCCTGTTATTCACTCGATCCAGGACAGCTTCTTCGGCAAACACATACTCGAAAATGCTCTCCGTAGGACCACAAAGCCAATTGATGTGGGAATGGAAACGAAAGCACAGCTCCTATGGCTTTATTAGGTCATGTTGGATGTCCGTTCGGGCCTAAATCTGAAGGTGCTGATCATTCTTCTACTGCTACAACGTTGCTGCTGCATGAGAAGCAATTCAAGCACAATGACACCAAACAAAGACAGAATAGGTGAGAAGAAGCCAAATGATATGATACGAATGCCGGGGACGCTCATATATGATCTGTCCATCATTATTAAAAGTCAAAATTCAAATATCAGAAAGTGGCATAAAGGAGAGATTAGTAACTTCACCTTTAGTGATTTTCTTTCTTTCTTTCCGAGATTTAAGAACGCCCAGGTGATTGGTCAGCCGTCAGCTTTCTGGAGTATACAACATACATCGGGTCTGAACGCCCAGGGTTGGGAGATATGTCCACAGCCTGAAAGATTGACAACACATCATATTGCATGTAAAATCTCTAAATAACTAGAAGATACGGTTATCAACCTATCACGGTGGACTAACTTTCGTAACCATAAACAAGCACACACATATGTATTACCGAGCTATTTCAACCATCCCAATGGTTGTTTTATTTTCACTCTTGGAACTCAGCATATTCAACATAAAAGAGGCTTCGCTCATTCATTATTGACTTCACAATCATGACTAAAAAATTGCACTTCAAACTCCAAACCTTTTTGCATATCAAAAAGCCATCAATCCTAATTGCTTCTCAAGTAATTAAGGTTCAGCCACTCTGTATTCAGCTCGACGTTGGTCACTAATAAAATCCTATGGAAACTCATAAACAAATTGCAGATATTTATCAAAAAGGATATATAACCATCCTATACGATCAAATCCCTACTTGACAACTACGAAGAAAAAAAAAATTGCTAACAAACACAATTTAGGACAAACAAGGTAACACAAAGGAATGTCATTTGAGGCTTTATTAGGAGAAAAAAGATAATTCATGATATAAGGCAATAGGACATACGACGGGTGGTTCAAAACCTCCAGCATAATGAAAATAGGCCCCTACAATCCAAGCATGATCAGCATCACCAGTTGAAGTCCAAATAGAGATGGCTTTTGTCCAAAAGCATCGATTTGAAAAACTGTAGATCAACATACAGAAAATCAGCTACAGTAATCTATAAAAATTGACGGACATAAGAATCAGCAAAAAAAAGGGCCAGACATGCAATTATAATGAATTAGATCAAAATATACACAGTGAACTATGATGTGTTTTCCATTTTTCTTTTTCTTTTTTTCCTCCGATTTGTATAGTTTTGACATGCCTTTAATATAAACCATAAAAAGAATATTCAGAAACTGTCAAATACATCAAAACAATTGGAACTTCTCATTTGGACCTTTGGCCAAAACTGAAACTAAAGTGAGATATCAGATTTCCTTTGAGAACTTAAAATAGAAGGTATGGAGTGTTACCAAATTGAGCTAAGAAGAAACGAAAAATGAGCAGCAAAACAAAAATGTGCTCTTCTATGTTCTGTTAGTGGTCAAGTAAAAAAATAATGAGATGCTAGATAGCATATCACCTCATTATACCCAAACCTCCTGGTTTGAGTATCCGCTGCATCTCTTTGAAAACATCAATCGGCTTGGTCAAGTAATCAACACTAACCTACAAAGTACAGGAAGATAGTTTCCAATATGTTGAGTTAGAACTTGTAAGCCATCATAAGCTTTGTTATTACATAAGTAACAAAAACATTTTTAAAAAATGCATCTGGTCAACCGCTTATTAATGTGAAAGCACTTGAAAAATAAGTTGGTAGACTAGTGACAATGATGCATATAAAAAGACCAAAGAGCAGCTCAAGTATTTTTTTTTTTTCTTTCCAAAATATCTGAAGCAAGGTACACCTTGTTAAAGTCTAATAATTTGTCAATGAAAATTAACATATAAAATTATTGGTTCTAATAAAAAAAAAGCACCAATTGAGGTCATAGATATTCAAACTAATCCTAATCCTATAATAATAGATCCACAAGTTTCTGAAGAGACATCTCATTTGACCAAAAGGTAGGTCTTAATGATTATTTTAACATAGAATAATCAAATAAATGATTTAAGTTACCGTTTCATGAAAAAGACAGTTGATAAAGAAACAAAGTTTCAAAGGTAGATGGCTACATGTCTAATTATGGATTCCAAATGCAGCTTAAAGTTCATGGCATCCTATCATGACTCCAAATAAAATTATTCTTCACAAGTACAACCAGAATATATGATATGAATCAAGGAGAAAGAAAATCACAGGAAAAAATTGATTAATCTAATAATTCAAATATTTCAAGAGACTGATCACGTACCACATTGGTTATAACATCAAAAGTGTTATCCTCGAATGGAAGCTTAGGGTTAGTGTTCAGATCTTGCACAATATATTCTGTCAAAACCTGTAAATGTATGAACTTCTTTTAAAATGTAGTAAGAATATTTTTATCCAGAAACAAAATAACTTAATAGATCAACCAAAACCACCACGAAAGCATAAAATTGTTGACTTGCATGAAGTGACAGCAAACACATAACAACTTCCAACTCGTAAGTGCACATGTAATTTGAATTACACAAATTTATAGATAAAAGTAACAACAACACCCTAAAGCAACTAAAAACAAAAACGAAACAGGAAAACCACTCTTAGGTTTACCTAGCCAAGAAATCGATTGTGTGTGACATACTATTCACGTTATATGTTTGAACAACAGTCTTTCCATCCAATAAAACCATAATTATAATTCTTCATTCAGATTCCATGTTTGTCAGGCACTAAAGCTTCCATCTCTTCCACAACTCTGTCAAACCTTCTATGGTGTTTAACTTCAACCAAACTCCAGTACGTGGAACTCTTCCTGTGCTAATTACCATCAGCTCTGCCACTTCCTTCTGTTGTAAAATATAAACTTCTAAACGCTCAAAACTGATTAATCTTCCTATCTCTCTCTACTTCCTATCCAACATTCTCGTGTTATTCTATGTAGGTAGTATTTTGGGCAAACCTAACAAAAGTTTATCCAGCTGTAAATCATCCATCTTCACCAAAAATATTAGGCAAATCATTTAAAGGTCAAAGCATAAAATTAAAAAAAAATGAGTAAAGATAAAAGAATAATGGCAAACATAAATTCTGTTATATAATTAACATAATCCAAAGATACAAGAGAATGATGAACAGTAGAATGAAACATAGATATATCAAAGACAATATATATTTGTAGGAACGCTTGCTTATCTAGTTTTAGAGGAGTAATCCTTAATGAGCTAGTTGGGGTATATGCTACTAACAGAGAGCCTACTTTCCACTTAAATTGCTTTGAGAAGATGTTGGATCTCTAGGTGTTGGCATGTTTCATTTTGAAATAATAGGTGCAGATACAATCTCAAATTTAATGTATTCTAAAATGGGTCATCTCAGTGGTCAAGAAAGTTATAATTGGTCATCTAAAATTGGCAAATTATCAACAAACTGTACCGGATTTCGCTTGAGCTCTTCCTCATTCATGCCCATTCCCACAATTCTGTCCTGCCTGTAGCCAGCGGGATAATGGCTAACCTATATCCAGGAGAAAAGAAAAAAGGACAAGAAAAAAAAAGGATTAGGATGAAAAACAGAGGAACAAATAAGAAAGACGCCGAACAAGAGCAGGCTAAGATTTACTTACCCAACTGCTACATAAATCTAATAGATAAACACCTGACGAATTACTTGGAGGAAATACTTCCGAATAGTACTTGGTAAGAGCACGGATTGCGGGGTCATCAATGTGTGTAACAAAACGAGGCTCTGAGTAGAAAAGAGAATCCGATGATCTGTCAAGCATGCCAGTCATAGTCAATTAAACCTGAACAGCATTACTATCAAAGCTAACAATCAGCCATCTAATATTCTTGAAAGCATGAATTTAAGACACCACATATTTAAGGATTACAGATCGAAAATGATTTCTACTGTGGAGGATAAAAATGAAAAAAAATAAAGAATAATCATAAAGTGAGCCTCTTGACAAAGAGTTGATAGAAAATGGAAAAAAGGTCGAGCCTTTTTTGCTCGCTGAATACCAACTCTATGACATCGCAATAGCAGTGTTTCAAAAGGCCCAAGCAAGAAGAATGCTGCAACATTAAAGTAAAGAAAACAAGAAGCTAAGGGTGCGTACTCATCAAAGCGGGTGAAATCCTCGTCCTTGAAAGGAAACTTCTCCGGCCACACTACATTTTTCAGAATCTACACCAATCCGCAACCGACGGGTGCAGTTCCATCAGAATAGTCCCAAAACAAGGTTAGAGGAAAGAAACAGTGAAGGAGACCTGTTCGACGGGAGAAACGCCTCGCTGAGGCCGAGCCGAGGCCCCGAAGGAGCGGCCGCCGCTGCCAGAGGCCATGCGGGCGAACCGATCGAGGAAGGAGACGCCGATGCCAAGAAAGAGGCGGCGAGGCGCTCGTCGGAGACCCTCACTACCGTCTAACGCAGGGCGAGCGACGGCAGCGGCGGGATGAGGGAGGGAAAGCGTTCGAGGGCGAGCCCTAAGGAGAAGCGAGGCCGGAGGAGCAGCAGACGCCATGGAGAAGGCGGCCACCGGAACGCGTGCGATAGGGAGGAAGCGATCATCTTTTGGAGGCGCGGGATTGCAGTGGCTGTGGTTGGAGACTGCGAAGGCCCGCGTGGCGGTCCGGGCGTCACAAAAACGATTTCGCGGCCGTCATCCTTTGGGCTTGATGAACTTTAGTGGGAGTTGGGCTGTGTGAGTCTTATAAGAATGCCCCGCACGCAGGCGCTCGATACTGCATGATGCAGTTTTGCATTGATCCTGCGATCAGCATGGCCACGCAAAGGCCTATAATTAGTGCCACCAACATTGGAATAGAAACATAAGAATGTTGTGCTCACTCAATCTGGACCGATCGCACACATCTGATTCTTCGAGCATTGACGGAAGACTTGCTCGCTTAGCCAACTGGTTTGGACTCAAAACAAACAACCACGCAGCCATTATCAACACACCACTCACGAAGCAGCTTCAGCGGCACCGAATACTTCCATCGACCGCTGCCTTTCTGTTGTCACGTGAGAAAGCAGGTCAGTTGGAGAAGCCGATGGAGTTAGTTTTCCATTCCCGTCGCCTACACACTTGAGATTCCAAGAACCATTGATCCAATCAGAAACACTTCCCTCTCCTATAAAAGGGGGCCCCAAAAAGAATTAAAAATTAAAGAAAAAAAAAACACTACCCTCGTATGAAATCGGATTCATTATAATGTTTATTAGCATTAAAGCATACACATATGTCTCGTATAAACGTGGAGGCAATATGTCAATTGGACACCCTATCCAATCTGAACCCTTCGTTTCCGCTCGCAACGATCGTCTTCATCTCTAAAGCACGGATCCGCACGAATCTAAACCGAAGCGGAGGAGCGGAAGCGATAGACGTTGAGGTGGGCACCCGGCGCCACTGCCTCCAGGAAGATCCTCGCAGTCCCCTCTTGGGAAACCGCCGCGGACTCCTTCTCCACCAGCGCCGCCGCCAAGATCCCCCACCCGCGGTGCTCTCGCCCGACTCCTCCGCACGCCGCTACGTAACCTACCATCGCCGCCTGCATCGGCCCCAGGCTTGGGTTGTACGCCGCCGACTCCATGTACGACCCCGCGTACACCCTCCCCTCTCCGTCCGCCACAGCGAAGCCCGCTGCGCACCCGCTGTACGGCGCGTGTGACGCCTTCGCTGCTGCCCCCGCCGCGGCCCTAAGCCGCTGCTGAATCCCTTCTTTCTCGATCCCCTTGGACACTTCCTCGCCGCCGCCAGCGATAACTGCGGACTCGAGGGAGCCGAGATCGTTGTCGTGCGGCTCGAGGATGAGAGGGATGCCCTTGTGAAGGAGGTCGAAGGGGCCGAAGCGGTGGGGCAGGAGGGAGGATAGGGGGTGGAAGGCGGCATCCTCGTCGGAGGTGGCGAGGATCTGGATCTCCCCAGCGCCGCGGATCTCCTGAAGAAACTGGCGGCAGTGGCCGCAGGGAACGGAGGAGACAGCGATGTAGCTGATGCCGGCCTCACCGTGGGCGGCGGCGTTGGCCACCAGGAACTGCTCCGCGTGGACGGAGTGGTTAAGCGGCAGGCCGGGGAATTCCAAGTTCACCCCGAGGAAGATCCGGCCGCTTATCCCCAGTCCGACGGCGCCGACGGGGTAGTTGGAGATGGGCGGCCGCGCCAGCCGCAGGGCTGTGGGGACCAGGAGCGGGAGGAGCTCCTTGAGGGTGGCGACTCCCGCCGTCTTGGCCATCGCCTCGGCCTCCTGCGCCGCGATCACGAACTTCCCACTCTCCATCTTCTTTCTTGATAATTAAGAATCTAACAGCGACCCAAAATAGAAGAAATGAGAGGGAGAGAGTGGGATTCATGCTATTTATATGCTTCCAAAAGATGGGTCTTTGACAGACAAATGGAAAATGTTAAAACCTCTTTTTCCTGGATCATGGTTGGTTGGTGGGGAAGTGTAAATAATTGAATCAAATAATGGCAGTCCATCTACGTCTGTTTTAATAATTGCGGCATGCTTATCTTCTTTCTTTCTCGTCAACCACATTGCTGGTTGATTAATGAATGGTAAGACTAAAATTATATCGGAATGGTCTACGGCTTGGTTGCTTGCTTTAGCGCTGCTCTCCTTATCGAGTGCTTCTTTTCTCTTCTTTTGTTTGCGATGTATGGTTGTTGAGAACTTAGCACCGGCGATGCCACCAACATCTGATGAGGATGGGCGAAGGATGCCTCACCTCATGCTACACACGAGTAATCGTTTCGTCGTTGATCGCGTGGTGGCGATGGGGAGGAGAAGTAGCGTGTGCTTTTCTGGTGCCGTGATCGGGACATGGTTGGCTGAAGAGGATTTCCACCACTCGACCAACGTGGTGTTGCATAGGATTCGCACTTAGCAAATGCAAGGAGGCTTTCCGGTGATCAGAATAAGGTGCCATGCATTATTGGATGGTGTGGTGATCGTCCTACGAGGATGACAAGGAAAGAACTTGGACAGCACAACACAATTGCCAACTGCGAAGCAGCATGAAGGGCTTAGAGGATATATACTGACTTAAGCTTCATCAACGTCGTGCGTTGCTCCGAGGCCAAGTGGCCAACATACAGGCTTGCTGGATGCACCTACATCAAGTATAACATTTCTGGCAGACTCTTTCGCTGCTGACGACGGTCCTAAACATACAAATTGTACGTCATGCATTGCTTCATTCACGTTGGGTGAAGTCTAATTCCAGCCTAGCAAAATTTGAATATACGTAACCTACGTAATGGACATGGACTGTATTATTAACCAAGTCTCCACTTGCAAGATCTGATGGTGTTCGTGCATGTAAAGGAAGCTTCCATCTTCGTCTAGATGTGATAATTGGAGCAAGTGTTCATGGTATTGACAGATACAGAATGGTGCGAGGACTCTAGAGAAGCAAAAGCCAAAGAAAGAATAGAGGAGCATAACATACCAATGGTGGTAGGGTGTATACGATTTCATCAACGCTACACTGGTGACATCTTGCTTCCCGAATTGGCACACCATGTATATTGCAACGGAACCATGGGTTTGCAAAGAGAGTCTGCTCAAAGCTGTCTCTTTTGCTTTATTTATTTCTTTATTTTACACAGTCTCAGTCGTCCTTACAGAGAAGACGACATGCTGTGCATGGATCAGGAGAACATATCCGAGATCCAAGTTTCATTGTCGACCTTTACAATAAGTTTGTGACATTGTGGATATGAGTGTGGTGATATGTGAATCTTCTCAATTCAATTCAGGATCATATGTGCAAGAAATCTGATGTTATCAAAAAAAGAGAAGCTTGAACACTCCTTCGGGAGTTAAGGTGGAGTTCGTCGGTATATATTCTGCGACCGACATGCATATAGATTGAGGTTGGATAGATTTTTAACGTGGTTGATTTGACACTCAAGTCACTAACCGACAACGGTAGAATAATTATAGTGAATAGTAACCAATCTCTATTATAATGTCTAAGATAGCTTTTTGTAGAAGTTTAACTAAAGAAAATATTATAGTTTCCTTGCCCTATCATTTTTAGGTACGAGAGAAATATTTCCTACACTGATATCCACATATATTTGTTATAAATCGGATATTGTCTTCTTATTGTTGGGTGTGCTATGAGGTGTCAGGCCACTGTTTGGGAAAAAATATTTTTCTTATAAGCTTGTAAATCTAGTGTAGATTTGTCCCCTATAATTTATATAAATTTTGGTTCAAAGTCTTAAAAAAAATTAAGATTTTTTAGGTATCAAATTAAAAGTGTTATATGAGAAATGATAAGATTGACATATTGTATCACATAGCCGACATATTGATACAATTTGATTGACATGTAAGGCTATGGAGTCGACGTGTTCGTCATGTTTGGCCACTCAACTCCATGCAATCAAAGTATCAGCACCACATGACAGTCAACCGAAATCATATGATCAACAAGTTGAATCCTTATAATCGACACCATCTCAATGTCATGCGACGAAATCCTACATCTCATGGAGTGAGTGACATGTCGATAGTGGACGAATCCCATGTGATATGTCCGCTAACTCCACATGGTTCCATGTGATATGTGTCGCATGTTAAGAGGGTAGAGTTTAGCGTGAGGTAATGGTGGTAGAATTAATACTCCACCTTCGCACTAATTGAGCATCTACATACTATAAAAGGGATTTCACATGTACATATTGGAATACACCTTGAAACTTGTGCATCCGACCAATCCTATTAGTATATTGATAAGCATCGGGCGATAGTATCGAGAGTGTCCGATGCAGTTTTTATGGGTTCCAAATGATCGATGGAGAAGTTCTATTTAAGATGGATTCAAAAAGATAATTAGATCCAAATAGGCTTCAACATCCAACAATACAAAACTGATCTAAAAGTAAGTAGAGTTGACGACCCAATCACACCTCTCCTCCATCATTCCTACGTCGGTCCCAGGCCGATTTACCTGTCCAATTGTTCAACCCAAACGATGGAATGTCAACCGAGTTTGATCTGCTCAAGCAAAAAATGGAGGGCCACATTCTGGGCTGCTTGCACTCTGCTCCCTACGGCTTTGACTTGGATTTGAGAAGATAAATACGAAGAGCGACTTCCTCCTGTTATCTCTGTCAACAAAATTCCACTTCGGTTGTAGCCGAGTGATATGTACCATTTGATACGAGTGATATGTATCGATTTAATAGGATATTGATACACGGACCATCTGTTACCGGATGGTATCGTTAAAATCGATCGTCGACATTCGATTTCGATCATCAGGGATCGATTTCAATTGTCAGTGGTCGATTAAGGGAGAACTAAGAAGAGAGAGAAGAAGAAAAGGAAGAAAAGAGAGAGATACTTGTTATTCCTCGGTTCTTCACGTGATTTATCATCTGCGAGCAATCCTTCACCAGCGGGCTTCCTTCTTCACTTAGAAAGAAGGGGCGAGAAATGAGAAGGAGAACGAGGCGACGCCTAGTCTCTCCACACTTTTTAAAATATATATTATATTTTTTTATATTAATATTATAGTATATAATATTATATTATATAAAAATATATAAAAAATATATATTATATTATAATATAGTGAGCGATATGTACTGTGTATACCGCTCAATATAGGTATCATACCGTATTGAGATAAACTCGATACATCGGTACAGATCGAGATGACGAACTTTACTTACTTGATCGTCTCCCATCGCTAATTGTTTGATAGGGTGGGAGGGTGTGGGCATCACATCTACGTCCAAATAGCTAAAGACGAGGAGGTTATTTTATGGATTTTATTTTCACTAGTTTAAATTTTTTTATTGATAGATAATATATTTGTCATCTAATAGATTAATTAGCTTGCAATAGCCACCTTCATATCCAATATCGACAAATAGATTTTGTATTTCAGTTTACAAGTTATGAGCTGTGATAGAATATGTTGATAGTTGATATCTGGAGATGCTATTAATTATATAAAACCATACAATGTACTTTTGCAGGGTGTGTTGTGGATGGAGTATAACGATGTTCGTAGTCAGCTTAATGCAATAAATAGAAATCAAATCGGAAGGTAGGGATCCATACTGCCACTTGCAACCTGAAGATTTTGACCTTCCAATTAGGTACATCCGGTAAATATAAGAACACAAATCACATAAATAATGAGCATCGGAAAAGTTGATCGACACTAGAGATGCACGTTCATATTACAAAGCTTGGTCCTCGGCCAAATCAAGCTGTCGAAGCTAGCAAAGAAGTCACTCGGCGAACTCTAATGAGACATCGGCATCGACCGTAAGTAGCAGCAATCTTACCGATGCTTCCCCTCGGATGAAGCGCGAGAGCTCATCAAGGCTTCCGCATACTTAGTTATCCGATCATTCTCAGGATCTCCTTGGTGAAACGAATCATGTTGACCAATCGTAATCGCATTGCCGTCTCCAGTGACCCTCCTCCTGTACTCAAAGGAAGTACCCAGGTCGCTCTTACAGCGTGCATTCTTGCCCTCTTCTTCCAACCTGGGTTTCCTTCCTCCCGGAAGATTAAGGGGGGATCTAAAGGCAGCTCGAGACCAAGCGGATTTGTTCTTCATGGTTTCGTCAGTTTTCGCCAGATGACCGGTCAATGAATGCTCCTCGGTGAAGCAAGAGGTGATGCTGTCAAAAGAACTTCTTCCGGTCGCCTCGTCGAGGGAACTTCTTCTCTCGGGAGTGGCACAGCTTGAAGGATTTACTGCAGGAGTTCTGTCAACCGAATCAACTTTGTTGTTCTTGCTGCCTTTTCTTAGTACCAACTTCTTAAGCTTGCCAAGGAATTTTGGTTTACGTGAGGTGATGATGTCTTCTATCACGAAAGAGTCATCAAACGGAGGAGTATCATCACCCTCACCATTGGATTCCAAAGAAGAACAGTCCGCTTCGAGGTCCCTAAAACTCACGTCTCTGTCATCCAAACCTGCGCATGCGTAGTCAAGTATGAGTTGTTTGGCGTTCTCCTCTGATCTTGGACTCAAACTGTTGCTTAGATCCTTGGCTATCGTTTTCCCCGGAAGCGGATGATGATCCCTCTGCTCATACCTTAGGCAGGCATTGAGCCACCTGAGGTAGACCAGTTCCTCGACGTCTGTGCAGCGATCGGTTTGAAGTTGCTCGATTTCGTTCTTTAACTTCTCATTTGCTTCTCTCAGTTGGTTGACTTCCTCTAGAACTTTTGCCTGCATGATACTGGTGATGGTTAAGATCATTTTTGACCAACTCTGGGCGAGACCAAAATACTAATCTCTAGGGAGGTACCGGTAAATGTAAATTTATTGTTGAATAAACAGTTGATGCCGCAAAAAAAATAAATCCAAAGTACAAAAAGAAAAAAAAAAATGAAACCACCTGCACTCTCTCGAGGGTGGTGGCGATGGACGATTCTGCAGACTCCAGCCTTCGTGCCAAGTCCAAGCTTTCCTGCGTCAGCATCGAATTCTCCTTTCTTAGTACACCAGCTTCGTCTTGTAACTCCTTTACCCTCTTCATCTTGTTCTGCACCTCGGCTTCGTCTTGACTCTCTCTGCGCTTTATAGAGTGCATCAAGCTGATCCTCTTCTCGAGAGAGCTTATCTTCTCCCTCGCCTGCACATGAATATATTTCTGTCTCCTCTTGAGATGCTTCACTCTTGCTCTTGCCAATCCAAACTCTCGCACTGTTCCGGACAACTCTGACGTCTGAAGTTTGAGCCTCTGGTTCTCATCCATCAGGGACTCGACCTTCAGAGACAAACACTTCGCTTCTACCGAGTTTAATTTCAGCTGGTTCTCGAGTTTTTTAACGGCAGCCTCCTGCATCTCCTTCAATCCATAATACTCGAGCAGTTCCATCTCAAGGCTCCTGTTCCTGTCCCAAAGATCCTGCCCCAAGTTGCTAAGGTACACGATTTCTGCATCCATTTTCGCCTTCTCGTTCTCCAACTCGATGCTGACAAGTTTCTTGAGACAATAACTCTCTGATTCTTGTTCAGCTTTCTGGGAGACGGCTTCCTGCAACGGGAGTCCCTCTTCATCCCGTGAACTTGTGGCGGACTGTTCAGTGTCGTCGCCGCTTGTGGTCGCAGTTATGGCAGTTTTGGTGACGCTGCTGGGTTTTGTGGAGGTGCCATGGATAATGTTCGCCAGAGCGTCCTTCTTTACAAACAACAATATTAATCAAACCATTCGAACAGCTAAGAGGACGTGTATAAATTATGTGGGAGTAATATTTGGAACAGGGGCTTCAATCTTACATTTTGTATAAAAAGGAGCCCATCTTTTAGGCCACTTCCAAAACATATGTGTGCAGCCATGCTATATTTAAGTCCCTTTTTTGATTCGTCTCCTGCTATTACAACAAGAAATACACAAAATGGGAAAAACAATTGCCAGAAAGAAATCATCATGCAACAACTAAGAAGAAAACAGTAACGGTGGTCCGAACCAGCAGCGGCTGAGGTCGGGAAGTTGAGAAGGGAAACGAGGTAGCTGGCTAGGTGGACGGCCAGAGCGACGCCTAGTTTTGGAAGCAGAGGTCTGCGGTCCTCCATCTCCATCTCCAACAACAGCTTCATCCCCAACCCTTTTCAACGGCAATGGTTATCCCGTACGTATTCATATAACCGTTGATGAAACATGTATATACGATGGAGGAGAAGAATCAATAGGTGAAGGAGAGCAAGTTGGCTGGTGGTGTTGCGGGAATTGTCATCCCAACTCAAATCTAGCTGCTTCTTAGTGTCTGTCTCCTTGAGGTGGAGGATGGCCGACGAGAGCTCATCTTCTCCCTTCCCTGTTTTATATTATACATCAGCAACACGGGAGAGACGACGGAAGATTCTGACCTGGAGAGAAACAAATAGAAAAGATGGCTACTTCCTCCCGTTGCTCCGATGTCATCGTCTTGTTGTTGTTGTTGTTGTTGTGAATTTGCGGCTTGGGTTCGACCCTTTGTTGTTCCTTTGGAGTATGGACACGCTATGATACTACCCTCCCGGTGTTCGTGTGGTTTTATGTAGATGGATAGATCTCTGTCGCTTGTCTTGACTGTTAATTCGTCGTTGCCGTGTCTGTGAGGTTTACTCCGGTTGTTTTCCGTGATCGGTCGGTCGTCGCACAACGTGGACGATTTGGCGCGAGAGGAGAAGTTTCTCGGGTTCTTCATTCGCATTAATTTCTTCTCTCTCTCTCTCTCTCTCGCAATCCAATCTAGTTGAGAAGATTGCTAAAAGGAGCACGATTCTCATAGCATCTTTTCTTGGTAACTCGATCAGCTCTCTATGTGCGCGAGACGCGTACATAACGCCTCCTTATATGATTCTATCGTGCGGGACGATGAACATAACGCAATTGGCTCGGAGAATGCTCTCGGGAAAGGTGAGTAGATGGGTACCAAATGAATAATGCATCGCCTCTAATACCTTCGACAAAAGTAACATTTTCTCCGTCCATATTACCGTCACTATCTCATCTTTAAATACGATGGACGGATAGTCTCAAGAGGGGACCCATGCAAGAGCCACACTGAGTGTCGGTTAAAGCAAAGGTGTAATTATAGCAAGTGAGATGGGGTTAGTCAATGACATCAGCCATGACGATTAAGAACAGTGAGATTACCGATCGATCAGCTGATAGCATGTGAAGTATGAGCGGGGTGACATATAATTATCTCGAAATGAAACAGTGGGCCCATTACGAACGCAGTTCCAACCCGTCGCCCGTATACAAATCTACGGCCCATGAGGATATCTGTCGAGGCCTAATGGGCCCCTTTCTTTCAAGTGTTTACCAAATACGGGCATACGAGTGCAGTTTTCATGGAGCGACTTCCTCGACTCGCCTCTCCACTTATCGGAGAAGAGGGGTATTGAGCGAGGCGGAAAGAGTAGATCTGGAAACGCACATCGTTTCCGTTTGACCCCAGCTCTTCCTGTCCGTCGCCATGGAAACCGAGACGAGGAGCCGGAGCGTCGGCGGAGGAGGAGGAAGAGGAGATGGACAAGAGGAGGTGACGGCGTCGTCGGCGCCGGCGCTTCGCCTCCTCCCCTTCGCCGGGGCCGCACAACAGCACTACGTCTCCGAGCTCCTCTCTTTTACCCTCGATCGCCTTCACAAGGTCACCCTACTTCTTCCCCGTCCTTCAATTTTGTGGCAGATCTGCTGAGGAGGTGTGATCACGCAGGAGCCGGAGCTTTTGCGCGTCGATGCGGAGCGTATCCGGAGGCAGATGCAGGAGGTGGCCGTGGGAAACTACCGCGCTTTTATTGCCGCGGCGGATGCTGTCTCTGTTATCAAGGAACAACTCTCCGGCTTCGATAAGCACCTTGATTCTTTGGTACGCCTTACCCATACATTGTGAACCCTCCTTACACTCTGATATACTTTGTGAATCTAGTTAGTCATTGCTTTCCTGATGAATTGGCTGCTCCTAATATTTGGATCTTGAACTGTCTTTCGTTAAACCTAATTTTTCGTAGTCTTCTTGTTGCAATGTCTCGTCGACAACATTTGGGTTTCAATCTATCGGTTTATTTCAAGTAATCTTAGTAGAGGACTTAGAGGAAGAACATGACATTGGTTGTGACAAAATGGGTGCTGAAAATTATTAAATGTGATGTGATCTCATCAAATGATCGGATGAAAATATATGACCAACTCATCTGGGGATTGTTTGACCGATGCTTTGAAGGAGTATGGTTGAAGGCATAGGATTTGGCACAGAGTTTTTTCCTATATGCATGGCTTAAAGAGCAAAAGCTTTAGGTATATTGGACCAATTATTCAACAAGACAAGAAATCTTGTTGAATATTATTTATCGATTAACATATTATTTATTGATTAAAAATAGGATGGTTAAAATGGCAAGGGGCGTTAGGAGTCTTGTGTGATCATCGGATATCTTTGAGATTAAAATAAAAAATTTATAAGACAGTTGTGAGACCAACAATACTTTATGGATATGAGTATTAGGCAATTAAAAAATAACATATACTAGAAGTTTGGGTTGTCGATATGAGAATGTTTTGATAAATGTGTGAAGTTGCTAGGAAAGATAGGAAAATAGATACTTTTATTCGTGAACAACTGGATATCGCTTCAATAGAGGATACGATGCGAGAAATCATTTAAGATGGGGGTATGCGTGTAGGATACCTTCGGATGGAACAGTCAAAAGAGATGAAATGATTAAAGTTGGTGGTAATGTAACAATCGAAAAAGATGAAATGATTAATGTTGGTGGTACGAGGAGTTGTAGAGGAAGACCTAAAAAGACATTAATAGAAATTATAAATAAAGATTTATGTACTCTGAATTTAACTAAACATATGGATTTTACAAATCTCAGTGACGACAAAAGATCCATTAGTTGATCAAAATAGTTGGGACTTATGGTTTTGTTGTTGTTGTTGTTTTGTCCTTATATCTTATTTTCACGTTGCCATTGTTCTACTTTTAATTCTCAATTTTTGCTCTTTTCTTCTTCTATTTTCTCTTTTACCTGCTTCTTATTCTGGCTTTTTTGGATAACTTAAACTCTGTACATTTCTTTTCCAGATGAGTATTCAGCTTCATTGATAGTTTGATGTCACTGTTGTATGAGTTTTATAAAAATCTTAATATTATGTTTGTCCTTTTTATATGTACTTGTAAGATTTTTGTTTGAATATTTCATTCTAAATAGCATTTATCATGGTGGATCGACAGGTTTGAGTTATGATGTATTTACATTTACAGGATGTTAAAGAGATCTACACTGACTTTCTAGCTGCATGCTTATTGCAGATAACAGAGATACCAAATCTCACTGCTGGTTGCACAGAGTTTATTGAATCTGCACAGCAAATTTTGGAGCAAAGAAAGCTAAATCAGACGTTGCTGGCTAATCACACTACTCTGCTTGATTTGCTTGAAATTCCTCAACTAATGGATACGTATGTACTTTATTTTGTAAAATAAATTATACCTGTCAAATCTTATCTTAATGCCCGTGCATGGATTCTGCTGCCATAGTTGTACTTATGGAAATTTTAATTAATTTAAATTATATTACATGCATCTTGATGCCAGCAATTTTAGATATGTTCTTTTTAATTGTTGTAGATGTTCCATTAGACATATTTGATATATTTTTTATTGTGCTTACTTGCCATGTGGTACATGTTCCATGTACTTCTTTCCTCTTTATGGATTTTTTATCTTTTCTTCTATTTCCTTTTGAACATTATGCTAATCTTGACATTGTGGTTTCATATACTTATTTTGTTGATTCGTGAATAATTAGTTGCAACTTTGATAGAGGAAAGAACCATTTAAGATTGCTAGGGAGACCTATATATGTGTAGGTAAAAAATGTAAAACAACTAATTTTAGTGGTATAAATGGAGATAGAGAGACCTAAAAAGATTTTACTGGAAACTATAAATACAGATTTAAATACTCTTAATGTTAACTAAGGATATGATTTTTTTCAAATTTCCATGTAGTTGACCCAAATATTTGGGATATTACAGCTTTGTTGTTGTTTTTTTCTAAAAGGTTAATCAGAAATTTTCATTACATTAAACAACGGATGGTCAAGTATGGATTTGAAGTCACTTGTCGCTATGTAGGCTGTTGTTTTTTCCTTGTGCATGATGATCCTAATTCCAACATACAAACTAGATGGATTTATGTTATTATTGTGTTAAATCTTGAAGTTTATTGGAAGTGATATCTTTCTTGGACAGCAGAATTTGATAATAATTGGATGTGTATTGGTGTTACGTGTTAGTTTGTAGTTTGTTCTTTGAGCCAAGAAATAAGCTTAGCGCCTGCTAAGGGTGTGCAAATGAACTGATCCAACTGATTAACCAAAGTGGACTTTAAGGTTGAAGCATGTTTTAAAGTTGATGAATTGTTACCATTAGGTCTTTTGAGGTAACTTGAGAGAGCATAATATTCATACTGGTCTCCTTTCCCTTTATCTCTTTGGTCAATTTTCTGTTATGGTTGAAAGTTTGGTTATGTTGTGCATGATAATAATATTTTTGGATTAAATTTATAAGCCTCTTTCCCTGAATATTATCATTTCACTGTCAAGTGGATCCAGGTAGATGCTAGTAACTTGTGAACATGTGTTTGTTCTTTGCAGATGTATAAGGAATGGTAATTATGACGAGGCTCTTGACCTAGAAGCTTTTGTCAACAAGCTGTCAAAAATGCATGCTGAGTAAGTTTTTTCTAGTGACTGAGTTTAGGTCTTACTATTGTTTTATTTGGAAATAGTTCAACCAGTATTATTATCTATATATTCCATTATGATAGCTAGCATTTGATATTTGGAATCAAGGTTACCTGTCATTCAGGCATTGGCAGCAGAAGTTCGGAAGACAACACAATCTCTACTATCTCAACTTCTTCAGAAACTTCGAACCAACATCCAGGTAGTTGTCTAAGTGTGTTAAAAGATCTCTAGTGGATTTTGTATACATCAGTATGTCAGTTATTTCCTTTTGGATATGCGAACTTGTGGTTTCCCTGAAATGGTTCATTTGATTTCACAAGATATATTTATAACTGTGGTTACACAACGATACACAGTTACCTGAATGCTTGCGCATTGTTGCACATCTGCGACGAATAGGAGTATTTACTGAATCTGAGTTACGTTTACAGGTTGGTCTACTGATGAATGGATTTCTATATTTTTCTTTTGGCTCAAGTAGAATTTTTGTTAACTAGAATAAACTACGTTTCTTTGAGCTCAGAAATCTTTGACATCTCAAATATATAATCTTATGTTAGTACCTTTTTGCTAATGTATATTAAATTGAGGGAACCTCCCAAGTGTACATTAAATTGCAGATGTTGATGTGAACTTGTGAAGGAACATCTCATTCATTTGATTACTGTTCTACTCCTGTTATTCTGTAACGTTTTGAAATGTTCGTTGTAAAATACTTGGAATAAAACAAATTAACCAAGTTGGAAGACAATAATATGTGATTATATAATTTTGATGCCATATGAATGTTTGTTTCAAAGACTATCGTACTGTGCTAACTGGTGGTATAGGTCCATGGGGGGATTGGTTCGTAATAGCATACTGTATGTCGGTATATACCTTGTATGTTCCTATGTATCTTTTTTTGGAAAAAGGTTGAAAAATGACTGAAAATTTATAATTTTTTAAAAAGGTTTTTTTATACTAATTTAATGATAATTTTACTATATTTAATTAAGCATAGAGTGTCTACGAGACAAGTAAATGCATAAGGCTGTGATTAACCCTAAATACCCCTACTTTGGGCCTAAATGTAAGATGATAGACCTAATTGAGGTTAACACAAGAAAATGACCTTAATCATGTTTAATCTTTGTAAATATACATTAATACGCTTCTAATTATATGAAATGATAGATAAAACATAAAAAGAAGTTTAATACTTTCAAATTGGGGAGAAAGTCCATTAGATCCTGAGTTCAAATAACTTCTTTATCCAAATCAATAGTTGGATTACCACTAATCATCAATTAGGAGCTTTAATCATAAGCGAATGTGAGAAAGAGTGAAAAAGAGGGTGAGAACGAGAGAGTGAATGACAGCGAGTGACAGAGAGGGGAAGGAGGAGATTTAAAGTCCCAAAAGAGACCCCAATGGTCAATTTGATCATTGGATCAAACTTGACCCGATTTGGAATTTGATCGGTACCAACCCATATCGTTTGATACAAATTAGTTTCGACCGTATTGGTCAATACATCATCGATGTCAGTCAATGCCTGACCCTTTTCAAGCATACCGCTCAAAATAGGCTAGTTTACATATCAGTTAACTGGCAGACTAGTATATACCATCGGTTTTATACCATTTTGAGCAGTACGTCAAACATTGGTTTGTTTTGCTAATTTAGAACCTAGGTTTTTTAATCTCGTATCGTATCGGTATACCGAGCTTTACTCGGTGTGGTACGGTACGATATATCGAGCGGTACCCCTAAAATAGGCATAAAATCCTTCGAAAATACCTGAAAAATAGAAAAAGAAAGTCAGGATAGGGTTTTAAAGTTAGAAATATATAAACATTTAGTATAGTTTTAGCAAAATTAATGTAAATTAGGTAAGAATAGTGCGACATATCTTTTTTGGGCTTTGAGGAGTAGCTTTGTGCAAGGTTCACAATTTCGGTCCGTTTCGAATCGTCCTTCCGTTAATATTGAGTTGTCTACAAAAAAATTATTCGAATTGTTAGATTAATTTGTATACAACTTAAACTTTAAAATTCAAATGAATTAAGTAATCACATATGTAGATATATCAATTTTACCACCTAAACGAATAATGAGACTCTACAAGTGGTGGATCAGGGATCCTCGATCCTATGTATCTGTATATCAATATGATATGTTTGTCGGGCTTAATCCTGAGATTGATCCCACGACATAGTGCATTGATACACCGTATGTCATTGGTGCATCAATGTGGTGATGGTCATAGTCTGATCGTCGTGAACCAATAAAAAAGAGAATGTAGATAGAGAATAGGCTTAATCATCTCATAAATCAATAAAAATCTAGAAAGAGAATACATACCTCTTGATTAAAAAGTTCTTCCTCTTAATCCTCCCAAATTAGCCTTCTAAATTTGATTCAATCCACAAATCATTGTTTTGTTGAATTTAGGAGAGTGAAAATATGAGAATAAGAGAGAGAATGTGAGAAAAACTGAGTTTGAGAAAGTTTAAGAGAGTGTGAGAGTGAAATGGATTGAAATAGGGGGGAGGAAAGGATTTAAAAACCCTTAGGAGTGCTCCAACAATCAAGTTGATCGTTGGAGCACTGTTATCATTCAGTAACGGTAGAAATCGATTGGTATCAACTGATATAGGTCAGTAATGGCCGAAATTTCGATTTTTATTGTCCGACACAGCTCCATATTGCTCGATACGGGGCCAAAAGATCCATATCGCCTGGTACAGGGCAGTCCATGTGCCGGTCAGCTGGTAGACCGATAAGTACTGCCCGTACCTGGTGGTATGGTATGGTATTGAAATCCTTGCTAGAACCTTAATCTTCCAAGAAATTCTGGAATTAAAAATTATAAAAAAAAGAATTTGTAGACAACTTTTTAGTTCTAAAGAGGGTTTTCCATAATGATTTACATATTTTGATAAATTTCTGATGATGAGTTTCTTATTCATTGTTTAGATTGCTAATATAGCAAAATCTTAAAGATCTTAGATGTTTATTCCATTTGGAAGTAATTTTTTGGGTTCTTCGAAATCTACATGATTCTGCGATTTTGAGTTGAATCATGTGAAAGTATTTTATGGTGACTTTATTCTTGGGTTTGATAATTATCAAATGAGAAATTTTTGTTAATCAATGTACAAAGAGTCTTATGCCTGGTTTTGGATTATCAGGACATGGAACTCGAAACCTTTTGGCCATAGATATATCTGTGCCTGTGTATGGTCTCTAGAGTATATTTTAATATAGTAATAGAAGACCATGAGAAGTTTGCCATAGAAATTTAAACAAGCTTTTGTAAATATGGTCATTGAAGGTTTTCTCTGTTTTTTTAATATGTGCAAGTCCATATTTTGGACATTCTAGAGGTGGTACTTTGGTATTTAATCAGATGTAAGATAGAGCTGCTTGCATTTTTTCCAAACTTTTGATCCCTTGACCAGTTGTTCTGACTAATCTTTCAAATTGCTTGATTTATTAATGAATATAAATATATAAATTTTTGTTTTAAGTGCTTTTTGATTGTCACGAGTTGTGCAGATTATATTCAGTGGACTTTGTTATGCTTTGAACTAGTCGCACTCACTGGTTCTGTTCTATAAACAGTTTTTGAGGTGTAGAGAGACATGGCTTTCAGGCATTCTTGATGACTTGGACCAGAGAAATGTCTATGAGTACTTGAAAGGAATGGTCAATTGCCACAGGATGCATCTATTTGATGTTGTTAACCAATACCGTGCTATATTCAACAATGATAAATCTGGGAATGAGGAGAACTATGATGGTGGGCTTCTTTTCAGCTGGGCTATGCATCAAATAAAAAGTCACCTTAGCACACTTGAAGTGATGCTTCCGAAAATTGCTGAAGGAGGTTCATTGTCGAATATTCTTGACCAATGCATGGTGAGAGATTGTTTCTATGCAGCTTTGTCTTTTAGGTGACCTTTGATCAGCCAGAGCTTAAGATACTTCACCTTATGACTATTCAGTACAACTCCTATTTTGGGTTACAATTCATTTTGGTATTGCTTTGGTGAACCTGATATTTTCTCTGTTGCTAGCATGTAGGACTTTCGGCTACCTGCGAATGTGGACTTGTCTGTGCTTAGAAATCATATGTTTTCCCATTTAAATATTCAATTTTTGGTCTTTAGAAATTCATTTTCTGTCCATATCTTTTTTGTACTCAATCCTTTTTTATGGATTAATTTTTCTAATCCTTTGGCCTTTCATTTTGATGTCTATGCTTATTTAATTACTAGACTACCAATTTGTATAATTTTTTGAGGATTTTTGTACTTGATGCTATCTGATGCATTTATTTTTCATATGCTCTATAATTTTCCTGTTGCATTACGACTTCAATCATTTCTGACATTGTTAATGTATGATGCATAATTAAGGGTGTTGAATGCTCTTCGAAGCTGTACATAGCTTGTAGGTTATAACATATGTTTATTATACAAACATCGTTGCTATCTTCGTACAGTTACATGCCTTCTCTATACTACTTTGACAAATCTATTTTCCTGATTTCATTATTTTTGTTTTGTCATTTTTGTGAGTATCGGGATTAGTACAAGGAACTTTCTCCAGCTAGTTTTGTTTGCTCTGTGTTCAATTTAATGTTAGTTTTCTGTTGCCTTCAGTACTGTGCAATGGGTCTTGGCTTGGTTGGACTTGATTTCAGAGGCTTGCTGCCTCCACTTTTTGAGGGGTAAATGAGCATCTTTATTTTGTTCGTTTAGACTGAATAATATTTGGTTGTATTATCATCTTATAACTAACAATCTTTCGTCAATTACAGTGCAGTTATCAACTTATTTTCAAAGAATATGAGAACTGCTGTTGAGAATTTCCAGGTATCCTTGCAATTAGTACATGGACAAACTTATGGTGACAGTTTATGACTAGATTTTTCAATCATTGTTCAAAGAACTAATGCCTTATTTTATTCATACCTAATATGTTCAGAGTTGGCATTTTTTTGTCAAATTGGCCTTTGGCAACTGCCCATACGTAATTTGTTTTTTACTACTTTGGCCTTTGTTAGAAGTATATATGTTCTGAGAAACTCTATTGAATTACTTGGCTACATGGATCTGTAGCACAATTAGACTCTTGTCATTCACAACACCTAGTTAGTGGAACATATTCTCGTTACTCGATAAACAATTTATTTACACAAAAAGCACAGTTTTCTCTATTTGGTGATGCTTCCCATAAACTAAATCATCCTTTGTATCCGACAATGCTGAAAAATTTTACAATCACTTGAGACAAATGCCTCCATTCAAAGTGTTCTCTATCTGAATGTTTAGTTGCCCTCAGTTAGAGATAGAATATCTCAGTAAAATTTCTCAGTACAAGCCAATCTGGTTGAGTGTCATTCTTGGTCTATGATCTATCCAGTGAAGATCTCCGCATCCTATATCATAGTGCTCTGCTGATGAAAGTATCATCTCCTTAAATGGTCATAATATTAGTTTCTAATAGAAACACTATCATACCAAAAAGGTGATGTTAAATGTATTTGTACTTTTTGTTTGGTTAGATTGTCTTAGATTCACATCGTTGGGTTCCTTTGCCATCCGTTGGTTTTGCCACTAATGGAGCAATGGATGAAGGCAAGGATGATGTATCACCACCTTCGGTCCTGATGGAGCATCCACCTGTTGCTGTGTTTGTTAATGGTGAGTACAACTACTTGTTTACAACTAACCCTTCTTAGCATGCACTGGTCAGAAACAGGTTAATGCTACGATATACGTTAGGTGCAAATAAGCTTTAGGCAATTGCAGTTGTTCAGTTTTTCTATATGCCTTTGCACTGGGAATGCTTATGGGGGTGTGGGGGTGGGGTTGGAGTTGCCGTAGATGTAGCTCGAAGGTGGACTCGTTTAACCAACCAATAAGAAGAAAAAGATGCTCCTTAGCACTTTGGGTTTGCGATTGCAATCTTGCAGCTGATATGTTGCTATGCAGGTGTTTCAGCGGCTATGAATGAATTACGACCATGTGCTCCGGTGAGCTTGAAGTACAATCTGGCTCAGGAGGTTGTGAAGGGCCTACAAGCTGTTTCCGACTCCTTGGTGAGATACAATGCCATGCGAGTCCTCCGAAGAAATGAGTCTACCCTCTTTCTGTCATTGTGTCAAGCTTTCATTGAGGTCAGCTGAATTGAATTTATTCTGCTTCATGCTGTTTTCATGAAGTTATGCTGTTGTATGACTAGCTTGTGGTGTTGATAGGTAGCTTACCCGTATTGTGCAACTTGTTTTGGCCGATGCTATCCAAATGGAGCAACCTTGATCATGGAACAGAGAGGCATGTTGGATGGTGTCAGCCAGTTATTAGCAGCGATCCCACCACCGATGATGAAAGGATCAAGAAATTCTCTAGACAGCAAGGAAGAGAAGCATCCAACGGATGGTGCTGGTGCTACAATGGCCGAGAATGGGGCTTTGGTTAATGATGAAGAACCGGGGAGTGATAATCGTACTGATCAAAGCAGCACTGGCATAGTGCCAACAGATATGGATATGGATGGCAAATAAATGCTCTATCAGCATGGTTGTCGTGATTAAATGGCATTTTGCCCAAGTTTTACTTGGCAGCGCCTGCAATCATATGGGAACAGCTATATATTCTTGAGTAGCTAGCTATATTGTATCAGTACAAGTTGGTTTCACATGGTGGTTGATGACGGTGAGTTTTAACTTTGTGTTTTGAGGCTGTATCGACACCAAGTATGACTGCCATTTGCGGGTGTGTTTTTGTCGATGTGGTAAGTTCCTCAGCACCTGAACAATAACATCATAACAGCCCTGACAAATTTTAGGGTGGTTATGATCTCTCACACGACGTGGTGCCCCTACACATCGTGTTCAACCAACATAGGCATTGGGTAAAGGTCCGATGCCTCATAGCATATCCAACGGAATTCTAGACAATTGAATTAAATGGAAAGGGGGATTCAACACCATCACCCACCCGAAGATTCAGCCATCTTCGACAAAGGTGGTGGTGTCAGCATCGTCTCAAAGGGGTGGTATCAGCATCGTCTCAAAGGGCCTGAACCAACATATATAACCTTTAGATTCGAATTCAAGATCTTTGATGACGATGGCGTATATGAAATACTCTTCATAGGATTTCGGCTCGGACAAGAAGTTATGAAGCCAGAGATACAATAATCGCAAAATACTTCATTGAGGCATAGAGATTGGCTCACAATTTTTTCCAACTTCTGATGTTCCAAATACCACGCGAGGAGAATAACAAGACAAGCTCTCACACGACTAGCATCCACCCAAACTCCCGAGCCATTCAGAAGCTCGGCATGATTATGGTTGAATAGAAATTAAGCTGGATGAGTGAGATCCTACATTACAAGAAAGACAGGATGCTCCCAACTAACCCCGTAGCAGCTCGAAGAGTCAAGCACCACCAAACTTGGTAATCAATGGTCGACTATATTATAGGTTTTTTGATCGATCGCTTCTTAGATTTTTAACCCCTTGTGAGGTCGATAGAATGTTTGTCGAGATTCATAAGGGTATATGTGGAGAACACATTGGCGGACGGACCCTTGCCTTCAAGGTGCCACGGCAAGAGTTCTACTGGCCAACACTACACAATGTTGTGATCGAGTATGCCCAAAGGTGTCAGGAATTTGCTTATGTACCATGACAACCAGCAGTCCCCCTAAGCCCGATCGACTATAGGTGGTCATTCACTCAATGGGGCATGAACCTTCTTAAGTTCTTCCTACCTGGTTTAGGTCAACAAAGATTTCTCATCGTAAGCAAAATGGGTGGAAGCCAAGCCACTAGCATCAATAATCGAGAGACAAGTCCAAGGATTTGTATGAAAAAATATCATCACCAACTACGGGATACCGAAGTACCTCATAACAAATAATGGGACTCAGATCAACAACCCAAAATTTAGAGAGTTCTACCAATAATACGGAATCCAGCTAAAGTTCAGCTTGATGGCTCATCCCCAAACTAACAGTCTTACCGAAGTCACCAACCGAGCTATCCTCGAAGATCTCAAAAGGCGAGTCATCGAATCAAAGGGCACCTAGGTGGATGAGTTGCCAAGCATCCCTATGGGCCTCTTGAACAACACCAAATATAGGGTCGGGGGAATCACCATTTTGTCTAGCTAATGATACTGAGACGGTACTTCCACCTAAAGTAATTTACCCAACACCACATGTTGAAAACTTCAACGAGAAAACCTTCGAAGCAGGGCTTAGAGCCAAGCTCAATTTAATTGATGAGACCAGAGTAGCTACACACCTACGAATTCTGAGATATAAGAAGGCAATAGCCGAGCTCCTTGGGAAATTCGACTAGGAGACTTGGTGCTACACAAGGCTGAAATAAGTGACATGACCCGATCCTGAGGAAAGGTAGCATTGAGTTGGGAAGGACCATGCCGAGTCATTGACGTTATCCAAGATGAAACTTATTGCTTCGGATCAACATAAGTCGGACACTACCAAGAACTTGACATATCTCCAACCTAAAAAAGTTTTATCCATAGGGCTCTCGAGAGATTCGATCAAGGTACACTTTAAGTTTGCAGAAAGTATTGCTCTAAACAAATAGATCCTCAATAGTATTGCTCTAAGGCTTCGCCTTCATCCCATACCATTTTTTCCCTCTTGCAGGCCTGCCCATCTTAGCTATGGTAGAGAACTCGAAGTCGAAACAGATAAGTTGGCTATCATCGAAGTAGCAAAGGGCCAGGATTTTTCCTTGCACAAGTCAACCATCACCCTGGTACCCTATTTTCCTTTGCCCAAGGGAGACTTGGGGCCCTTGGGACTCTCCATAGGCTTTAGCATTGCCAAAATAGCTCTCCATAAGCTTCAATGCTTTAAAATAGGACTATCTGTAGGCTCTAACATTGACAAAATAGGGCTTCTCCTCACGACAAGCTCCTCGGACCTCCTCCCTAGAAGATGAGGGGTCCTCCTCATAACTACTTTATACCTCTTACTTGACCGGGTGATGCCTACATCTTGGCCTAGCTGGGTCGAACCCAACTCCTCGTGCATCACCTCACTGATGGGGGTCGAGACTATTGAACTGGCAATTGCGCCAGAAGAGGAGGCATGGCTACATTTCTTCAAGGAATGCAAATCCATGACTATAAAAAAGGAAAACCTACATTATGAAACTATAGAGGATCAAAAGTTTGCAACAATTTAAGGGGACTAGAACATACCTCAAGAAGTTGGACTAAGACCTACATCGACCAACCATTCATTATCTATCTTTCGGATGGCCTTGGACAAGGAAAAAATATCCCTTTATTTTTGAAACACATAGTCCCCTTCCTCGTGTGATAACAAGGGAGAGGTATTGTCAAAAGAGTGAGACAACTAAAGAAAGGTTGAACCTTCAATCTCTACCTAGATTTATATATATATATAAAACTCTTTCCAACCCTTATTATTTGAATGGGTTGTAAGCATAAAAAAACAATAATATGATATTATTAAGTGAAAGAATTTTAATGTTAAAATATAAAATCAAATAATAATAGATCTAAATTTACGATGCATACCTTTCGATATTGTTCAAAAAACCTTTTCTCTTATCTACAAGTGCACCTTCATCAAATCTAAGATATGTAGAATGCTGATATGCAAGGAGAACTATACTCACTTTCTCTTCTCTTTATATCTTTCATAAGACCATTATGATCGATGAATTTAGGGATAAAAAAAAAAAGAAAATATATAATATCTCATTATCTGATTCACGTAACTAGAAAATATGAGAGAAAATATGTAATCTTTTAATTATGTCATAAATCCACATAATTGTGTACCACGTATCCACATATCTATGTATTCAATTATTGTGTGTTTTTATTGTGTTAAGTCTTTAGGAGGTCCTGTCTATTTATAGGAGAGAATAGAGGATCTAGGATAAGTAATTATGAGAGTTTCTCTCATTAAGATAATCTCCTAATAAATACTATAATAATTAGACTTCCTTTCTATTGGCCAATAATCGTAATTCTCACCTGGCTATTAATTGATAAGATATAAAAGGATTCAAAATAAAAAATAAATAAAATAAATTTTATTTAAAAATAATAGTATCCAATTGGATTCCAAAATTTTAAAAAATATTTTACATATGCACATAAATTTTATAAAATAGGCCAATAAGTTTAATAAATATAATAATATTCTATTAAGTCTGACTACCAATACAAGTTATGATGATTGTACATCATCAATGTCATACTTGTTTCTATGTACCACAACAATGCTAGCCCTTCCTAATGTGGTCCAAATTAACTCTTATAATCTATCTTGTTAAAATAATCTTGTTATCAATTTCAATCATAATATGTATATACATAAATATGAATAGAATAGCAAAAATAAATATATTTAAGTACATAAACAAATATGTCAATTATAATATCCATTCAAATATGATTCAAAATATTTTTTATGAATTGCTCACAAACCCAATCATAAGAATATATTCTTTCAAACACTTTAGGCTTTAAGTATTAAGTTAAGTTAATATATCAATAATGATTCTTATAGAACTCAAGTTATTAATTGATATTAGTTGTAAACAAACTCTTTTTCTCTAACCATCAAGTACTTTAATACAATAATGCATAGAGCTACAACCATGCTTACCATTCCAAGAGAAGAAAACTACACTCTGATATGTCACAAAATATCTTCAATGATTTGATAATTAAGTCTTATCACACTAAGTTCCGAGATAAAATTTCATAGTCATGAAGCTTGATTAATGCTCTTAAACCATGCCATAAAATTAGCTTCTATTATTAATAATATAATAATAGATAACTTTAAGTTTATCTTATAAATTGTCCCTCCAATTGATATAACATAAAGTGGACTTCCTGTTATCAAGGTAATTCATAGAATTAGCTCTTGAAAAATAGTATGATTTCATGCTGATCTAATTTCATATATGTGAGTATATAATCCTTCATCCTTTCTATATATATTATTATTTTCTTTACAATATTTTAGTTTTTTATTCTTAAGTAATTCTAATATCTACCTAGTATTTTAACTGTAAAACTGATATCTGATCTAACATAGGCCTGAGCATATAATAGACTTCCAACTGCGTACACATAAAGAATATTTTTATTTATTTATTTTTAAGTTATTTTAAAAACACTTATTTAATTAATTCTTTTAATTTTTATCATTTGCTAAACAAAGCTATATATTAAATTTCTCTAAGACTCGATTAATATATCATTTTTGAGTCCGTCCTAGCATCCTTAAGATCTATTCTTGAATATTTCGATACTAATTACATAAGATGTCTCATTTATATCAATTATCTTAAAATTTTCAATGAGAAATTTCTTGGTTTAGTACAATAAACCAAGATCACTACTAACAAGCAAAATATCATTCATATATAAGACAATATAATAAACTTGCTTCCATTGATCTTCAGATATAAATACTGATGAATTATATTTTTCTTAAATCTGAAGAAAGTAATGATATCAAAAAATATTATACCATTGTATAGAAGCTTATTTAAGATCATAAATGAAGTCCTAGAAAACTTATTTTTATATCCTTATGATGTAACTCAAAATCATAATGAGTTGCTAATGTTATGACAATTATTAAATGAGTTTATTTCAAAAATAGAGAAATATCTTGTTAAAGTTGATGTATTCTTTATGTGTAAAACTTTTGACTATTAGCCTGACTTTATATTGTTCGATATTATTATTTAAGTCATGTTTATATAATTAACTCCTTTATAATTATTGAGCAATTAGATGACATCATTTTGGTCATTGATTTCAATTCTTCTTTTATTACATCATATCACTTTTTAGAATTGCTATATTCATGACTTGTGAAAAAAATGAGAGATCTTTTTAATTCTTTTCTTTTAAGATATTCTTAAAATTATTAATTATGGTTGTTCACCTTATTAAATCATTTAATGATTTGAGTCTCAAATGATAAAAGGAGTATTAATATGTATATTCTCAATGTCAAGATTAAATTTTAAGATTTTCAATCTCACTTATTCGCTATTTTCTCAGAACCTTATATTGCTAGTTTGAATTATTCTCGTACTATGATAAGATAATAGAATATGTATCTCTTTGAACTTTTTTGGATAAATAATAAAATATCTAAAAATAATCCTTGAATCTAATTTATATTCTTATGAATTAAAGACCCTTATCTCTATAGGATAATCCTAAATATGTAAATATCTTAAGTTGGGTTTCCTATTAGTTTATAACTCAAAAGAAATTGATAAAATTAATTTACTAGGAACCTTATTCAAGATATACATAATCGTCCTTAAGGCTTTGTATCACATTGATTCGACTATAGAATGATAACTCATTATGCTTCAAATAATGTTCATAAGAGTACGATTTCACATTTCAGCAATCCTATTCTACTGTGTCATATTTGATAAATTGTACTAAACATAAATATCATATTTTTTTCAAGAATCTAGCCAAAAAAACTAGAATTATGATTGAGTTCATCATAACAATCATAAAATTTATTACTCTTGTCAGATATGATAATTTTGATTTTTCGATCTAATTGTCTCTTGACTTCATTTATGTACACCTAAAGGTGTCAATAACCTGAGACCTTACATAAATTAGATATATATGATCATATCTCAATAAGTTATCTATAAAGGTGATAAAATATCTCTCTTGACTAAAATAGAAACATATAGTGGCCCATTGATATAAGCATATATAATCTCAAGAGGTTTATAAACTATATTTGACCATAATATTTGATTACATTATCGTTGTAAACTCAAGACCATCATACAAAATTTAAAGACTAACTTTTATTGAATCATACTAAGTTTACGACCATTAAGAGAGAAACAATATCCTAATAATCTAGATAAAGAACCCAAATTTCTACAATCGTAAGAACATAACATATATCCTCCAAATCCAACAATTGAATCATGTCGTCTCTAGGTGTAAGCGATAAGTAAAAACTATTATCGCTTTCGCTTTAAGATAATTTCTTGTAATGATAAATATTTCATTCTCTTTTGATTTTTATATTAAAATAAATCTCTTTCATTGGTAACATTTATTAAAACATTAGAATTAATCCACCAAGTATTAGAAAATTATTTTTATAATGTTTGATTTGAAACATACAAAAGTCAGACTTATACATTTTCCTTTCAAACACAAACCTTATAGTTATTCTTCACATAACCTTCCTTGCCACAAAATTAACACTTTACTATAAAGATATTTCTTCTATAAGTTTATAAAGTATTTATAAACTCAAGTGATTTATGCTTTAACTTTATTTTATTATTACCCACTCCTTAATTAGTATTCAAAATATTATGTGTAGTATTCAAAATACTATGTGTCTTTCCTACTTTAATTTTAATTCTTTCTCAACACATATATTAGTTGGCTCCTTTAATTTTCTTATAGTGAATTTTAAATAAGTCAAACTAAGAATAAAGAGAATTAAGAATATATTATACAAGAAATAACTCAATTGCCAAATGTTGTCAGCTATATTGATGATATTATCTTGAATTCTACAAATATTGTCATACTAAATTTCAATTAATTCTTTTATTAATATATCAACCAATTAATTGTTAATAAGTTTAAATTAACTTTTAAAATATTTTAGTATGTTAATTGTAGACTATAATAAAGTATAAATATTGTTAATAATTATCATAAATTTATCTTTTAAACCTTTCTCGATCAATTATCTCAATTATTTGTTTCACGGAACTTTCACTAATTAAGTCTATGGCCCTTTTAACTAGTGTGGTCAAGATCTAACATAACCAATACAAATTGCATATATTGAAGCCATTTAATCCAAAAAATATAGGAACATTTATCAAAATATAATATTAATGCTTTGAGTTTTTTAATAAATGTTGAACTATTTACATCATCTTTATTTCATCTTCAGATGAAATATTGATTGTGTTCACATAAATTTATTTATGGATGACTAATATCATTCTCATGAAATAGTGTTGTTATTTATGGGTATATAATCGTAAGTTGCAAGGGTATTCAAAACAGTATCATCGTATCTCATCATATAGTTATTCGAAATAGATTCACCTTTGAGATTATTTAGATCTCCTAATCATGTGTATTATCTTGAATATTATTTTTCGTAATATCATTTAGGATGAATTTGTTACTGGAATATTATAAGTTATTGGTTTAGGATACTTGGGTGGCTAAAGACTAATATAATAATTTAAAATATAATTTCAAATATCCTAAAAATGATAAAACTTTTATTATAATTCACATCCCACAAGCCTACCATCCCAAGCCACTGATTAGAGAAAACCTAGGGATATGAGTTATAATAATATTCTCCAAATTTTTTTAGTCTAATTTACGTTGAAACAATTCAAAATAATAAGTATGATAAGTATTGAATATTAATCAGCATAAAAAGAACTCATATGATAATTATAATCATCATAAAAAATAAATCATATTTTTATATAAAACATAAATATTATTTTATAATTTTAAATATATACATATGAATAATCGAGATATATCCAAGAATAATATTGGACTTTTATTTATCACATGTAAAATATAATTAACAAGTCATAAGAAAAATAATAAAAGAAAATCATAATTGATATTATATATATATATATATTTATTTAAATATCGCATGGAACATTTGTATTAATCAATCTTATTTAATTGGGCAAGCCCAGAATTGGGCTACACGTTAACCTGGTTAAATCAGTCAACATGTGTATGGCGCTATAGTTGCCCGCGGTCACTGTATAAGGCACTGCAGCCATTGTCTACGATCACTACTACCATGCACAGTCACCGCCTATGTGCATAGGGCCTCCGGCGCCTAGTTAACACCGATCGTTAGTAGCGATACTGTCATAATTATTGTAGGTAGTGGTGTTGCTGCAACTGCTACATGCAGCTATGCTGCTACAGTTAATGCATGTAGCGATACTGCACAACCATCATAACCATCAAGTAATGGTGATGCTACAACCATTGCTCGTGACTTGACAGGTGACCACTAGAGGCTATCACCCTCAATAATATTATCGTCAATAACAGGCTGTCGACAGTGGTCTATCGAGCAAATACAAGAAACCTTACATCGCCCACAAATTGGTCTTAGGATAGATTGGATAGAAAAACAAATTTACAATACCGACAAATCATTTATGCATTGTAAATAAAAACGATTTACATTTTTTTGTTAGCGAAATGTGTTAATAAATAGTCTAAAGTATTTGATTCCAAAATTATGGCTCTAATACCAATTTGTAAGTATAAAAACAAATCATAATATGCTATTATTAAGTACAACAACTTTAATACCAAATTTTAAAATTAAATAATAATAGATCTAAATTTATGATGCGTACCTTTCGATGCTGTTCAGGAAACCTTTTCTCTGATTTACGAATACACCATCGTCGGATCTAAGATATATAGTGATGTCAATATGCAAGGAGAACTAGACTCGCCTTCTCCTCTCCTTCTTTCACATGACCACTATGATCGATGGATTTAGTGACAACAAAAAAAAAAGAGAAGATATATAATCTATCATTGACTAATTTATGTGACTAAGAGAGATGATATAAGATATGTAATCTCTAAATTCTTGTATCAATACATTTGCATATCCGCATATTTAATTATTATGTGTTTATGTTGTGTTGAGTTCCTAGGAGGTTTTATCTATTTAGAGGCAAGAGCAGATGGTTTAGGATAAGTAATTAGGATAATTTCTCTCATCAAGGGCATCTTCTAAGAAATTTTACTTACTTGGACTTTCTTTCTATTGGTTAATAACTGTAATAAAAATTCGATCATATCTATAATATATCTTACCTATTTAGATAGAGCCACATAATCTAATAGGGGCACCACTAACTTTAAAACCTCCTTGAGCGATAAGATAGTAGCTACTCTTTCCTTTGTACTATTGTAAACAAGAAGTAAATAGCTTGCGAGATGGGGGGATGCCGACATGTTTGCATCCCCGAATAAACACACTAAACAATGCTAAGAGTAAGGGGCTATTTGTATCTAAGATAAGATTCTATCACAGGATGAAAAAGAGGAAGACAGAGTCCCGCCTCTAGAGCATCAGAGGTCAGAGACAAGGATATCAACACTGAACTAAATGGGCGAAAGCTAGAACGAGAAGCCTGCAACTCAAACTCGACCAGAATAAAGTATTTAAGTCATAGGCACTCCAGGAGTAACGCCCACTTCTGAGTCAGTTGTGCACACTATTCTTCAGCTCTAAATCCTAAAAACACTAGGTCCCATGAGAGTCACCCCTTCAAGGAGGAAGAGGTCGAGGTCCCTTCCAACATTGGACTATCAAAGGACAATGTGTGGATTTCGATCGACTGACAGTTGGTAGATTAGGAGGTACTTGTACGAGAAGAAAGAGACATTCCAACCTAAGTTACACGACCGAGTGTTGGATGTCTTGAAGTTAGATTTGCCTCCTTTGGAACCGAAGCCAAGAATAAGGATATCGAGATTAGGGTTTGAACGAGATAACGAGCCCCACCAAACCAACCAAAGGAGGCTTTAAAATGCAGGATGTCTCCTCTCCTCTCGAGATTCATACAAATGTCACTTGCTATCGAGACGCCAAAAATCTAGGGAAATCCCTTGTCATCGGGCAAGGAGGATATGGAGGAATCCCCCTCTCCTCTAGCATTGAAGTCGTAATTGAGGAGTCTCCCTCGAAATGCCCATCTCTCTCTCCCCTTGTTCCCCCTTCATTTATTAAAACACTAGTCGAGAAAGATATGAAAAGATACTCATGATGTTGTCTGTGGGATTCAGCCCATGGCTCCATGGACTCTATTCTAGACAAGGTGACCTCCCATTTCCCACAAAATCACCTTTTGCGACTAAGACAGAGCACCTCCTTGGGATCATTCTGCCAAGATGCATAAGTCAAACATGCTTGACCCACATAAGAAGAAATTTAACACAACAGAAAAATGGGTCAGAAGGTGCTTAAGACGAATGAGTCGAGCATGCTCAACCCGCGTAAAAAGAAATTTACTACAACAAAGAAAAGGCCAAAAAGACGCCTAAGGCACATGAGTCGAGCATGCCTGACCTGCATTAAAAAAAATCCTTTACGATGAAAAAATGGGCCAAGAAAGTGCCCAAGGCGCATGAATCAAGCACGCTAGACCCCCATAAGAAGAAATCTCCTACGACGAAAAAATAAGCCAGGAAAGTACCCAAGACGCGTGAGTCAAGCACACCTGACCTGCATAAGAAGAAATTTGCCACGATGGAAAAACAAGCTAGGAAGATGCCTGATATGCATAAATCAGACACAATCTTATTTGCGTAAGAAAAAATCTACTACAGTAAAAAATCGAACCCAGAAATGTACTCGAAACGCATAAGGTATCAAAACTTGACTCACACCCAATGAAACCCACAACAAAAGTACGAGGCAAACATCACTCAAAGCATGTAAAGACTAAAAAGACATGATCTGAACCCCGAAAACCCGAAGCATGGGGGGACAAATGAAAAATCAGCTAGCATTTCAACTAAGGTCGAGTCCAATTCCCATCATCCGATACAGACTAAATCTACGGTCAAAAGATGTTTGACCATCTTGTCATAATGCTACGGATCATCTCAGTAAGAATAATACCACTTCATTAAGCTTCACATCACGGTTAACAGAATTCTACAAAATGGCAACCAAATATAAGATTTTATACACTAAAAACCACAGAGACAGAACGCAGTAGAAAGTAACTTTCCTCTGATTTAGACACTATCAGCAGCACGCTGTACACTATCAACACAATCTCAGAAATCAGGTAAAGTTGACAGTAAATATGATCATCGTCATGTGGCAAAATTTTGTCACAGTAAAACATCGTCATGAAAGTTAGCCACCTTATTAGAAACCTGACATATCATCATAAATATAAGAAACCTCACATATCATCATACATATTATTAGTCCAAAAAGGAACAGATGCTTCTTCCTGAAGTATAAATATTGTTAACATCAGCAAGAGCCTTCTTAACAGTTCATACAAACCAAAACAACCAATTTGAACAGCCAAGAAATGAGAATAACCAGAACAGATGTAATTTAAGGGCCTAGTTAGATTGCCATGCAACAGCAATACGAGAAAAAAAAATCTACACATGAGATCAAGTACTTAAAATTTCTAAGCTGCTAGGCAGAGCTCATCCACATATAATGCTAACCTACTTTATTAGATCCAAGTTGCTACTATTTCTGTCATAATTCAGGAACTGCTGTTGCAAACATCATCAGCAATATTCATTCGAAGGAGGCATCCAAACAAATATAAATTTTCATAAGCATAAGCATACCTTGTCAAACATTTCTACTCTGGGTACCTCGGAACTATCACTCAAGAACCTGGAACCCGTTTTACTGCTCTTATGTCTTTGCAAATCTTAAATACATTAACAAGGTAAGCCATTTTGTATAGCAATTATCATCTAACATTAATCCTTAGCTAAATTACAATGGAGACTAAGGCAGAAAAGAGGACAAAGTAAATGATTAGAATAGGTGTATGCATTTCAGAAGAATAAAAAAAGTAAAACAAGTGCACCAGACCTCTGTCAAACATGAGATCTTCTTAGGATAAATGTATCCAGACGAATGCTCACCGCAAATATCCTACATGGATGTGGCTGAAGTATCAACTATGAACTAGAGTTTTGCAGCTGCAGTTGCAAAACACAAAAGATGCACTTAAAGCAAGCTAGATAACTTAAGGAACCATAGTGATCCTGGAGGTAGAATTTGGTCACTCATCTTTTAATGGATAACAAATTAAATTTGTTCAAGTACTCTGTAGATCTCTTACATGGAAAGATTTCAGGTTCTAATGCCTAACTAAAATGACCCTGGAGGTAGAGCTTGATCTTTTTCTTTCGTTATACAACAGGCTCCTTTATCTGAGTACTCTGTTCTATTAAAGCCATATTCAGGTCTCTTGCTTGGAGAGGTTTAAGGTTCCTCATGGCAACTCTTTAAACACCCCAGCATTTTGATCAAGCAAAACAAATAGGTTTTGTGATCTGCATTTCTGATTTAGGAAAAGAGGTCCAAATGATATAACTCAACTAATGTAATCATTTTTTAACACTAGATGTTTCTTTGTAGGAGATACAGCTACAAAAACCATTATTAGATGGTTAGAGGTCCAAATGATATCAGCTCTTGGCATGTGTCTAATTTTGCAAGCAAAGGAAGACCACAACTACATAAAAGCACACAAAATAGTAGCTGACAAGATTTCGAATGGTTTTGCCCCTAACATTTTATACTACCAACCAAGTGATAGTTCTCGATCTCCATATCTCTAATCATTCATCTTCCTAATGATGCTATTTATAAAGCTGTGAAAGAACAAGCCAAGTTGCCAAAGATTCACGTTCGGACTTAGAAATTGGGAAGATGCTTTTCTCATTGAAATTAATAGAGAAGTATCACCTTGATATGCTGTATAAAAGTGTGGCTTCGTGCACAATGCTCTCATTGAAGTGATATCTAGGGAGGGTCAATGCATGCTCTATCTATCTAACTCCTACAAGTAGATAAGCTGATTCTGTAGCTGGAAGACTTGACACCCGAGTAGAACCATATGTAAAAATACCATGGTACCGAGGCTCATCCTCAGTCTAGACTTCTTCTTGTTGGTTAAGTGAACAACCTCTGAATATATAGTTTATGCATTTTTCTAGCTAAAATAAAACTCAAAACACAACAAGTTTGACATTTACCCAATGCATGTGGATCATGTACAATTCTGATCTATTTGATGCCTAAACCAATAAAAAGAAAAAAACATAAGCTCATATTTTGATGAGTAAAGGAAAGTTTGCTGCCTTCCAATATCATATACCATTTCTAATTGAACACGATAAACAAGCGATGTCTTCCAACATGAATTTTACAGTAACCTCACTTTGTCAGTGTCAAACAATTGCAAGAACACAATATTTTTCACAAGGTTATTGATGAAATGGAAACAGAATTGAATATATTGTGACCACCATTACCCACTTGAAACAAAAAACATGCAAAGTTAAGAATGGCATTGATGCATAGCATCAAAGAATTCCCTATCAACCTGAACTTTTCTTGGTAACTAAGACAACAAAAAAGCTGCAGCAGGGTCACTGTTTGTACCTATCCAAACAGACTCTACCCTAACCTAATTAAGTACTCAAATCTTACAATCATCAGGCACGACCGACCTTGCTTCACAATCCTACCAACCAAAAAGACCATTCAGTTTTATTCTGCATGGTTCCATAAATGACAACAAACAAAAGAATTTCAATTTTGTAAGGAAACTAAAAGAAAGCTGTGCCGGCAAGGCCATGATGTAACAAATTATGAGCAATATTGTCCCTGGCCTGCGACGCACTCACCGACCGTATGCTGTTCTCGGGCACCATCTCATCGTCCACCAGTTCGTACTTGAGATCCGGCTCCATCTCCTCCTTCCTTAGCTCACAGATGTTGTGCAGCACACAGCAAGCGCCAATAACCACAGGCAAATCTTGCAGTTTTACTTCTGTTCGCTTCTGTAAACAAGTCCACCGCCCCTTCAATCTTGCGAATGCCTCCCGAGCGATCCGCTGAACCTCCCCGATCTTTTCATTGAAGGCATGCTGCGTCCACGTCAAGTTTTGGTGGGTGTACGGCACCAGCACCCAATCCATAAGAGGATAGCCCGAGCTCCCCACGATCCAAGTGTTCTTGAGCATCCCGGCAGCTGCCCTCTGGTACAGAGCCGATTTCTCGAGCACCTGGTCGTCAGGCATCGATCCGGGCCACCCGATGCAGACATCCGTGAACACACCATCGGGGTTGACCACCCCTTGGACGGTGATGGAATAAGATGTCTTTTGATTGCGCTCGGTGTGTCGGCGGTTGAAGTAGGCGGCGACGCTTATCTTGGGCGCGATGATAGGTATGTGGGTGGTATACATGGACCCGATGACATTGGGGATTCCCGACGCAGCCTCGAAGTGGGATTTTGCTTCGGCAGCGGCGGCCCCGTCGGGCCACTGGACGAACTTTGGCATGAGAAGGGCCTTGATCGCGGTGCAGACCTCGAGGACGAGCTTGTGGCAAGTGGAAATGCCGAGCCCAAACCGCTTCGAGACGAGCCGGAGCGGCTCGCCGGTGGCCAACCTCCAGATGCACACCGCCACTCGCTGGCGGACGGGGATAGCGGCACGAAGCATCGTGTCCTCCTTCGCTACTGCCGACCCAAGTTCCTCGCAGATCAAATCGAACGTGGCGCGGCCCATCCGAAACGCTCGTCGGAACTCCGCCTCGGGGAACTCCGGGTGGTTGCATCGGTCCCACCACGCTCGCGACCGGTCCTTCACCCAGAGCCGCCTCTGCTGGTGGCCGCTTCCGGCGGCGGAAGCGGCAGGGCCAGCGTCGCTCTCGACGGAAGCGGAGGCCGCCGCCGCTGCAGCAGCGACCGCAGAGGCGGCTCCTCGGACGCGCTTGGAGCGGAGGGTGTCAGCGTCGTCGTCGAGGGCGGAGAAGTTGTCCTCGAGGCGGGAGTAGTAGTCGAGCATGGCCTCAGCCTTCCGGTGGTGGTTATCCTCGAGCAGTGAGAGCTCGCGGCGAGAGTCCTCGTCGGACTCGCGCCGCTCGGACTCATCCTGGGCGTCGATCGCCGCGATGGAGGTCAGCAGATTGGCGATCGTCTTCCGCTTCTTCCTCCTCTCCTCACCGGAGGCGGATGCGCGGGCTTCTCGTCTACGGCGACCCTTTGGCATGTCGGAGAACGACGTCGGAGGCGCAGCGGGTGGTGCGGCGGAGGAGTCCTGAAAAAAGGAGATGTAGAAGGAGAAGTCGTCTTCGAGGAGGGGTTGGGTAGTGGCGGCTGCCGGAAAACTATTCATATATGGAAGATATTCCTATCTTTCTATTGATCGATTGCGGCGATTGGTGGCGTCGTTTGGAGAAGAAAGAAAAAGGAAGGGTCGTATGACGAAAGGGGCAGACTCGAAAGACCAACAGAGGTGGAGGCGCATACCAGATGTGAACGGAGCGATGGGCGATTATATAGGTTGTGGGGAAAGGTGCGTGTGAACGCGGTTTGGGGAGCTTTTCGAGGAAGGCAGCCGTCGAGGATTCTAGTAGACCGCGGCTCACGCGGCGGGGGGCGGAGAGCGGATCAGGATAGAGTCGAGGGGTGGTGCGAAACGAGACAAGTTTAGGGTGCGTGGGGGTGACGTCGGTGTGATGCATTCGTTGTGGAGTACGTTAGTATAAGGGGATAGCGAGAGCTCATGTGATCTGGAGTCGGAGTTCCGCGTTGGTGTGCTACGCGGACCGATCTTTTTGAGGTGGATGATAAAAAAATAAAACAAGGTTGGCGGGGCATGTGGTTGAAGTCTGGATTGGTGATCAATAATAAGAGGAAGGTGAGGTCGGCAAGAATTGGACCGTGGGGGGGGGTGGGTCCGAGGAACTGAGGATATATCACATGGGTGGCTGTTAGTGAAAAACAGACTGCTTTTATTGGAGGACGAGAGCTCGGTTGGTGGTGCGTGGTTGCAAAAACACAGCCAAGTTTTTGTGAAAACGTAAATTTAGTTTGCAAGGGAAAGCCAATTTAATGGGTGATGACTTAGGAAGTAATATTATTGTGTTTATAGAATCTATTCAATTTTCTAGGCTGGCTTTTGTTTTGCTTTCTCAAACTGATTCTGGGTTGTGTTCCATCCAGCATATTATTGGTGCTTTTGAAAACCCCCCACAGTGCTTCCAAATCCAAAGGTCAGCCTCTATTGAATAGAGGAAGCGTCAAAGGCCACCACCTCTCACGATGGACGTTAGGATGTTGATGGGCTAGCTAGAGGTTTTTGGTTAAAACTAGATATTATATGATCTGATCTCGTGATCCGATTCACCATCGAATCAAGACCTATAAAATTTGTAATTGATTTGATTCGTGACACATTGTTATCCATTGTTGATGTGGTGGACGAGTTATGACCAAGACTACGATGTCATACGTCAATTGAAGTTGTAATAGATGAGTTAATAGTAGGCTTGGTTATTTGTGGAGTAGACGGTCACTAATAAATATTATTTTTATTCTAGTTGCGAACCAAGGATGTTACTATGCTCAAATCCTTAATAATAAAGAAGTTATGAAATAATTCAATCGAATTATTATTTTAATTCCAGAATTGAGAAACGAAAATAAGATTTTGTTTACTATTTGGTGCACACATAACATCATTGAGTGTAAAAGTAGTAGTATGTGAATTAAATATTATAGAACCAGTATGAGTAATTGAGAGTCCTTTATCATCACCAATGATAATGTTTTTATTCCCGTCATAATTGTTGTGGATTGACAGGTTGAATGGTAGGCGAAGTAGTTATGAGATTCGCTTGATGCTAATTGGAGGAGCTAAAAGTCAAGGTTGAGATCAACATACTTTTGTGGAGTCTTTGACTTTATTACACAGTTGACAAACTACTCATTGTTGATTTGTGTGGGCAAGATGTTATGACTGAAAGATGCCCCTGTAATAGTTGTTGATGTCGGAGTTTAGATGTGGAGGAAGTGGAGAGTGGGGGTCGATTGCCCGATGGAGAAACCAACGTTGGTTGCGAAGGGGATGAGATTACCGAAGAGGAAAACATTGAAGATGTCGTGGCCAAAGAGGTCAGAGAGCGAAACGTGAGTGCAACCACCCTTGATCAGAAGGGTGAGAAAAGGATAGGGAGCAATCGACGACACCTCTACTAATGAAGTCGTTGGTGAGGACACATCTGCTACCGGAGGCGATCAGCCAAACAATGCCCACGTCTAGGAAGCACGGAGGCATTGATTACAGATAGGAGAAATAAGACCGTCGATGAGAGATCGTTATCATTATACAGATTGAGGGGACAATCTCTCAACCTTGCTTTGATATCATATTAAAATAAATATGAATTAATTTCATTCGTATGTTACGTGTACATCATCATCATTTGTAGACCGAGTTTCTAGTTAAATTAAAAAAAATTTTATCTGCTATCATTCTTTCCGAGATCAATCACATCGAGGGAGGAGGCGGCGGTATGTGATTCAACATTGTTTGACTAAAGCTTATGTCTTGGCCGGGCTAATAATTCATGATCGCGTGGGGGATTGTGATGGATCGTTTGGATCCAATATGATTTCACAGGTCCAGCCTTTTCTTATGATCCGGCCTTTTATTGTGCCCCAAAGCGCCTTCGGCAACCGTTGAGCGGCTCATTATTATACATTCATGTGGATGGACCCTTCTCTTCTCATGCGGTTGGCGAAGTAGTAAGCGCCGACGGATGGATGGACAGAACGCCGAATCAAAAGCTGATCCCTTCCACAGTCAACGACACGCGTCACGGACCTGAGCGCAGTTAGAGATGGCAGTGAGATACAAGAGGGGGGGGGGGGGGGGGTGGGTGGTGGGATGCGACTGCCGGTGGACAACGCCGCTGCAAGGGAGGACCGAATGACACAGCCAAATCGCGACGGACGCGTGGCGACGGGCACGTCGGTACCCGGCGTCACCCGTTACGGTTTCCGTTTCTCTCTTCCTTTCTCTTCTTATCGATTCGGGACGCGTGTCAGTCCTCCGGGGGCAAGGTGTAAGCTAGCTGCCAACGCTCAAAAAACACAACCTCGTTCGTATCCTTCAATCCGTTACCCATCATACCTTCTCCTACTAATTACGGGTCCCAGCAATTCCTCCAATCCCAAGAACGGGCTGGTGTCCTGGTAGACAAGGATTTAGATAACCATTAGGTCCGGTACTTCTCGTGCAATAAAAGAATGTTTTAAGCCACGTGCCACTAAACGGACCACGTGTTCGGTGCCTAGCGGGACTAGCTTCAATCGGAGACGAATGAAATCATGGGGCGCGATGATGACCTCGCCATCCAACGGTACGGATCACGTGATTGACGGTGATCCAGAAGAGGGATGGGTGCGTCGAAAAGAGTCCGCTCCGTGGACTTCATATTTCTCGGCTATTTTCGTGATATAAAATCTTCCCCTTACCTCTAATGGCAACGAGATCGCAAAAGTTGCACAGATCTGCTGCTGTAGGGAGAACCGTAAGTTCTTTTTTCGCCAGGAAGGGCCCCAGTAAGAGGACCAATTGAAGGGAAGAAACTATTTTGTCCGCGAAGGACCCCAGTCGGAAGACCAATTGAAGGGAAGAACAATCGTGGTTGCGGGACAACGCTGCAGGACATGTAATAGGTGATCCGTGGATTATTATGATGGCCTCGCACGACCGACACCTGTCCGTGGTGATCATCTCCATCCCACCTCCCTATCTCTGCTTTCTATCAACCTCCACGAAAAGTGAGAAGGGTGGGAGAGAGCACACAAAACAGATCCCTCTGCTTTTGGTACTCGGGAAAATTCCTCTTCTCCTTCCTCCTCCTCCTCTCTCAACTTCTCTTGCGGTGGACGTTGCTTTCTCCCTTCTTCTACTACCCTCCTCCCCTCTCGAATAAAAAAAGTTAGTCTGAAGGTGTCAACAGACACACGCGCTCGGATCTCTCACTATATTTGTCGTCGAAGAAGGAGCTGGTGAGAAGCAACAGGTTGGATTTTCTTCTCCGCTCTTCTCTCTTCTTTTTCTACGTCCCCATGGTTGTCATCATTCACTGCTCCTGTCTAGTATGGTGACAAGTGATGGATTGAGTCATGCTTAGGTCTTAATGGAGGAGGCGACGGGTGCCCGCAGCCGCAGGTAACTCAGATCAGAATTGGTGCTGGGGTTCGCTTTGATTCTTCTTTTTTTTGCTTTATCTGGGTTCATTCCCTCCACCTCACCCCTCTTTGCTTTTTCTAGGGATAAAAAAGTTGCAATTTTGCCCAACAAATTTGGTGCGGTTGTTATGCGCATGTGATTATTGCTGACTCTCCTCTTCTCTTATTTTACCCTTCTTCTTCCTTTTGGTGTCGATGGAGTGCCCTGTATGAAGGGGAATTGCCGACTCTGGTCCAGTTCCCCGTCTTTCTCTCATTCGAGACCCTCGAATTTTGCTTTCCTTAAGAGGTCAAGCCTTAGATCTGGGATCGTTAGTTGCATACCGTTGTCAGATCTTTTCGCGACGCGGCACGGCGAACCCGTGAGATGCGGCCGGAGGCGCCTTCGAGCGTGATCCACAGGCGGGGGAGGGCATTCGTTAGACGTCAGTAGGATGTGTCACTTTTGAGCCCAGCGTATAATAATTTCTTACCGCCACGACGGCCCAGGACAAGGAGTTAATGGAGGAGATGCCTCCGGCGGTGGCTTTATCATTTAGGACGGCCAATTCGACCTGTGACAACTCGATGGAGATTGCCTGCCTGAAGCTGATTACCGAGACTGCAGGCCTGCTGCCCAATTCAATGGATGCTGTTGCCACGAGTTTGTCACCTGAGGTCGAGCAATCTGAGGCGGTGGCCATGGAAGAGGGAGGGGATGGGGATGATCTGGACGTCTGCAGAGCGGTGGGTAGTTTCCAAGAGGATTTGGTCTCCATGGAGCACAAATTTTTGGGAGGAATCGCTTGTTCATCCGCTAGTAGTATCGGCAGTGGCAGCAGGGGTATCAACAGCACAGCCGGCGAGTTGCTGGATATGGATCTGCCGTCCGAGACATGCACACCAACTTCCCTTCAGGCGGAGAAGAGTGGTGAGATCTTAAACGGGCCTTCTGCTTTTGAGTTCGGTGTTAATGCACTGACAGTAAGCATGGTCGATTCTGATTTTATAATACCAGTAACGCCCATTGTTGAGCTTGCAACTCAGGAAGATCAGCACAGTCAGGCAAGCAGCAGCAGCAAGCGAAGTGTGTTCTTGGTGGATTACATACCCTTTTGGGGGCAAGTGTCGATCTGTGGGCGAAGGCCAGAGATGGAAGATGCTGTTGTGGCAGTGCCTTATTTTTATGAAATCCCTTTGTGGTTGCTCATCGGTAATCAAGACATAGATGGCCTTGATTCAAGCTTGATTCGCTTGCCAGCCCATTTCTTTGGCGTCTATGATGGCCATGGTGGTTCCCAGGTGCAAAACTATTTAGCTATCATTCCTAATCTCTGTTGCTACGTTAGGCTACAGTTATAAAGCTTTGCTGGTGCCTCTTTCATGCTGCAGGTCGCTGATTATTGTCGTGAGCGAATCCACCATGTGTTAATAGAGCAGTTAAGGAATTGTGCTAGAGATCTGAGAAGCAATACTTGTGATGATTGGAAGAAGCAGTGGGAGAGAGCCTTCATTAACTGCTTTCAACAGGTTGATGATGAGGTTGGTGGAAAAGTAACTGAAGGGAATTTGGGAAGCTCAGATGATAAATCCAAGGATGAAATTTTTTCTGATTCACCATTAATGCCTATAGCTCCAGAGACGGTGGGATCTACAGCAGTTGTTGCTGTTATCTGTTCATCACACATCATCATTGCAAACTGTGGGGACTCAAGGGCTGTTCTTTGCCGTGGCAAACAACCTGTGCCTCTGTCAGTTGATCATAAAGTGAGGCTTGTATATTTTGCTTTTATTCTGTGTGTGTATCTCTTTGTTTCAATTGAAAATTTATGATCTCAACCAAGGCAAAACTCTCCTTGTATATCAGCCAAACAGGGAAGATGAGTATGCAAGAATTGAGGCACAGGGAGGCAAGGTCATACATTGGAATGGATATCGTGTATTCGGTGTTCTTGCCATGTCACGGTCAATTGGTGCGTGCCCTTTCCTCTAGGACAATGTCATCAAGGATATCAAAGTTGCTTACAGAAAAACAGATATATTTTTATGTTACTAATCCTTTTATTGAGCAAAATTTTGGTAGTCATGTTTGTCAATTATGCATAACATAAACTACTGACCGTATAGTTCAATTTTGCACTGAGAAAATGGCCTTCTCTATTACAATAGCATGAAAATGAGAAAAATACAATGGATCTGTTGCTCAATACTTTGTATGATAAATTACCATTATTATACACTATTTATGGTGGTTTCCAGAAAATGAGATGGTTATCTCGTCAACTTTTAGGAAAATGATCGGTAGACAATTTTCTGCATGGATCAAGAAGTTATAGGGCAGACAAAATATATCTCCATCTTTTAATGAGGAGACCATACCTTGAGAAATTGCTGTCCCACAGAGTATAATGGCATTTCACAGGGAGAAGACTCCTATGGTGACTTCTAGAAAATAGAGAGAAGACTCCTATGGTGACTGCTAGAAAATAAATCAGTATGTTTTTTTCTTTTTACATTCAAGCAAGATGTTAGATGTAACTTTTCCATTCTGATTATGGAAATTACATGATAGTTGCAAGAATTTGGTGCTAATGCATTCTTTCTTTTGAGGCCCTGAGCACCCCTATGATTTCCCATCCGATGTCTTGCTGTAAAAAAGCTCTCGGTCACAAAAAAGAATGTTGGATAAAAGCTGAAAGAGAACCTTTCGTGCTGTTAGCCTGTAACAGACACAAGAATGTGCAGAATAACCATGTAATATACCTTTTGCTTAGGTGATCCATACCTATGGTGTCTACCTTTTAAGAATCAGTGATACATGGAGTCTTGTTTTCACATCCACAGGATGCATTGTTTAATCCACGTGTATGAGCTGCGCTCTTAGCAAGCTCTTTAGTTATACAAATCCAGTATTGAATAATCTTACGATATGAGAAGTTGATTTCAAGGATTTGTATAAACTGCACTTCCAAAAGTCATTTCTCAAAGTTCTTATTCTCACAGCATCATAATATAAGCATCATAAATATTGGTCTTATTGTTTCTTATGCACATGTTGCCACATTTACATTTATTATTATTAATTTTCCTTGTTGGATCTGGCACTTAGATATGTGTCCATGTCATGTGCTCTTGTTTATTCTGATTTTCTTACTTTTATAAATAAAAGCGAGCTGACATCTCCAGAGGACCATTTCAAGATAAGAGTGAAAATTTAACTATCTCAAGTTTTCGTTTCAGTAACTTCATACTGTAACTGTCTTTTGACAGACTAATACGCAAGACTTCTAGCATGGTGCATATTATTAAAACTGATAACAACGGCTTAAATGATACATATCAACCTAGAGAAAACTGCTAGCTAAAGGAAGTGAAATTCTACATAAATGGTTTGTATCTTTTTTTTCCATAAACCATTAGGCCTTCAAATACAAGGGTCCAAGTTCTGCTGGTTTTGAAAATTTTAAAGATGCAATTTTCTAGTGAGTTTTAGCCTGAAAAATAAGTTTGGCTTTTCCCTTGATTATATAAGATAATAATTCTTTTGCTGTCTGCATATCACCATCAGGCAATGCAAGAACACATGCAGCAATATCATTCCCTTCTCGGCTCATCTTACAAGTTGTCATCTGAGATCTCATCTTCTTAGCTTCTTTTATCAACAACTGTAGTTTGCTTGATGTTGTCGATTGTCTAAATTCTAGCCAGAAGTTCCAATCAAGTTAAATGAAAAGAAAAAAGTATTTGTATCTCAGAAAACCATTGCAACTGATTGTCCAATTAAAAGGCTTATCCATTTAAAAAAGGTATTAGTGTGTTTGTAGATTATTCTGATTATCTTATACACAGGCCTAAGGATATGGCCTCTTCTTGGTTACTGTTGCTGATTTTTCTTTTGGTATTTTGTCTTTTTATAAAGTCTTCCAGTTGAAGTTGCAATATTCTTTTCTAGGTTCACATTATTAGTCTTGATTACTCTTGTTTTGACATCTTCAAGATAAATACAATGCTGTGTTTCAAATGACACACATTGGTATTGAGTGTTTGTATTGTTCTGTGCCCATTTTAATCCATGACACGTCAAAGTTTCAAGTTATCAGAGCACAAAATTCTGTTAGAAGAATTCACGGATTTGTTTTTTAGGTAAATTATCTGGAGTTAAAACATAAACCGAAGAGTATTATTATTGAATATAGGAACAAAAACATGGCATTTGAACCTACCTCAATAAGATGATCAATTAACCGTTTGTTATACATCTTTTGCTTGGGACCTCTTCTATCTGAGAAGACCGAGATAGTAGTTCTCGTATGGAGCGTCCTTATTTTTACAGCCCAGGGGTCTACTGGGCAGAAAACATCAATTTTCCAAACTAATAAACTTTTTGAAAGTGTTGACTTTGAGGATTCATTGACACTGATATCAAGATCTGACTGCTGTCATGTTAAACAAGGTCGAATCAAGTTGGTGTTGACAAAATGGAACTCTATTTCTTGTTTTGGCGGCTATTGTATACACGACTTCATTAATTTTGAATACAGTTACTTGCTGGATCATATGCAGGGGACCATTACTTGAAGCCGTGGATAATTCCAGTACCAGAAGTTACAATTGTTCCACGATGTAGAGAGGACGAATGTCTTATCCTAGCCAGCGATGGTTTGTGGGATGTCATGTCCAATGAAGAGGTATGCGATATAGCCCGAAAGCGGATACTGCTATGGCACAAAAAGAATGGTATTGTATCATCACCAGTCAACCATCGAGGTGAGGAAGCTGATCCTGCAGCTCAAGCTGCTGCGGATTGCCTGTCAAAACTTGCCATCCAAAAGGGAAGCAAGGACAACATCACAGTCATTGTGGTAGATCTAAAAGCACAAAGGAAGTTTAAGACGAAGTCTTAGGAGGATCATGGTTATTCATCTGGTTAGTAACTTACTAGGGAATTATAGCATTTCGAACTTGGTAATTCGATGGCCTTAAGTACATTGCTTGGCCCATTTGGTTTTTGTTTGTGGGCTACAGGGGCTGTACTCTACATACAATAGTGAATCTTTCTAGGGCTCATGTGTTAATGCAGATATCTAGAATCTTGTAATTTTATTTTGTTAAGCTAGGCCATGCATTGACATCGCAATCGAGTCAATGTAGCCCTCGAAGTGGCTGCTTCATGCTGCCTTGGTGCGGATGCTTTCAGCTGCTGGATATAAGCTTTTTGATTCTGCCTCCAAGTTTTAGAGGCCGTGCTATGTCTTCTTGCGCTACATTCTCCTTGAAGTTGATTTCATCTCTTGTAAAGAGTTTTCTCAAATGAGATCTGTAGATTCCATCTAAGTAGAGGTCTGTTATGCTGATGATATCCTAGGAATGTACTAATATGTTTGATTGTTGTGGTTTCACCTTTCAGTGAGGTGATCATCACTGTTGGGCTTCTCAGATTCACGGTAGTCCATCAGAAAACAAAATTAGCTTGGTAACTGCTGTGTTTGGTGGACTCTGTGATTGTATATCTGCTACAGTTCAGCTATTATGCAACATTTCAAACTTGACAAGGTGAAATTGAGATGATCGATACAATAGAGATCTGCGGGAACGACAGCAGACATTGCTCGGGTCATTTGTCGGGAGAGCGAATTGGGAAATTGAACTGGCAGTACCTGTGATACAGAAGATGTTTTAGCACTTTTGACTTGTAGGATATCTGAATACAACTTGATTTATATTACTTTTGACTTGCAGGATAGCGGAAGATGGTGGATTGTGTCGGCCATAATTTAATTTCTTTGTTTAATCTATTTATTTATTTTGTGGAAGAAGATAACTTCCTTGGTTGGCGGCTAACGAGACGCTGCAAGGAGGAGAAGGTGTCAGCGGCAGTGTGACGGCGTGAGGAGGTTGTTTTTATTCAGCGGAGTGCAAGTTTGTTCGACAATGTTGTGGTGTTTAAATAGATAGTGGTTGTTTGATCGGACGGTGATTCGGAGTCGATCGTATTTGTCTCAGTTTGGTGTGGCGAGAAGTGGATGGGTTACCCATCCGATTCAAAATGTGTTTAAATTCTACATAAATATAAAAATTATATTGAAACATATTCCATAAAATTCCTTGAGTTAGTTTTGGTTACAATACAAGTCTTTTAAGTATTGAATGCATTGAAATTTGAAAATATCAAAAGTCTTAAGTATTGAATGCATTGAAATTTGAAAATATCAAAAGTGCTAGGCAAGAGGGTGGTTTTTAGAATTGTTGCGCTTGATAATGTATCTTAATGTCGGGGGCAATTACGTGTCTTCCTTAGCATCAAGCATGATTGTGTTGTGCTAGAAGGTTTTAAGACCCCTATCTGATTGTCGATCTTGGAAAGAATGGTTTAACAATCTTATCATCGAAGAGAGTATTTTATGTTGATTCAACCACATTGTCATTGAAAGGAGCACTTTGGGTCATTTTAGTCTCATTATCATCAACAATTGGGCCATTTTGGTTACGTTGTCGTTGAAAGAAATACTGTAGGGCATTTTGATAATGTTGTTATTGAAGGAAGCAATTTAGATGTTGTCGGAAAAAATAGTTTAGGTCATTTCGATCATGGTGTCGAAAGGAGTGCTTTAAGCTGTTTTGGATATGATATGAAATTTGGGTGATGGTTTACTCGGTATAGTTATGCCGCTTGAGGATTCTCTTTGTCGTCAAATTAGTTGAACCACATGATGAATCATTTGACACATCTATCCGCACATGCGAGGCATCATCATCGCCTTAACTTCCCATAAGCATGTCACTTTGACAGTTACGTTGGATCTACTCAAATTTTATTCCTAGCATCTCGTAGCAATAATACGACATTCCTTATATGTGGCACCCTTAGTAAGCTTCGTGTGTTGTTCATTGAACCGTTGAGAATTTAGAAATATTTCAATTATGACCCATATAATTCTTGACTAATCAACCGTGTGTTGCCACCTCATCTATCCAATTGAATCCACGAGCAATCAAACAAAATGTTAAGGACAATCCAAGGGTCATTGGGCTCCTATAAATATCAAATCTAGCTCATTTGTTAGCTTTACACATTTAGACAATTTGAAGCATTAAACCTTTTGGGTTCAGCACATTTGAAAATCTTTTAAGTTGCTTCCTCTCAATGTCTTCTAATTCATCTTCCTCTAATAGTGGTTGAGACTTAGGCATGTCATTGGTTTCATGACCACTTTCAATCTCAATAAGGTAAATTTTATTCATTCGGTCAAATTGGCTGTTTTGAAAGAGGTTTCCTCTTCGAAGTCCTTAAGCAACATGATTATGTAGTCCTTGATGGAATTTTTCAACTAAGCCTTCAACATTCCAACTAAGTGAGCTAATAGCTACTTGGTCAAGTGATTGACCATACTCATCGTTTGTACAAGCATGGATGTACTAGAGGCGTAACTTTGATTCCCCCTCCATCGTTTTTTTATTAAGGACTTTTAGTATTGAAAGTTTTCTTCTACCCAAATGAAACTGAATTTTAAGTGTCATCTCGTGGCTTTTATCAAGAGTAAGAAATGTTCGGGATTACCCCAATATTGACACTGTTCTTTACGTGCTATATTGTTTGGTTTAGGGGTTCAACATACTCTCTTTATCTGATTTGGTTACATAGTGAATGAGACACTAATCTCCAACAAGGGATCAAAAAGAAGGTTTTATTTTATTCTTCAAGGAGGGGGTGACTTATCAGCTTGTCTTGGGCCACTCAAAAATTTTCCAATGCATCTCCTAAGACTACATAGGTTGACGAAAGAGCAATTTTATCAGATTGTTCGAGCCTTCTCTGGGTCCACCACTATCCTTCAAATAAAACTATAGTAGCTCATGGATGCAAGTCTCAGTATTATATCTTGGAGTTGGTATCGACACCTCTTGTTCCCTTGCCTGTTTCTTTTAGACTTGGTGCTGATCTCATAAAATGTATTATAAAGATGAATATTTATGACAATATCTTTAAACAACCAAGAGACATGGAAGAAGAAGACTATGGGTCACCCCACTCTATCAACGTGCCGAGGGTAAACTACTCGAGAGTAGAGGGAGATCTACCTCTTAAATTTTGAGCCTTATTAGGGCCCAAAATGATCATCGTGATATAAGGTCTTCACTGGACCTTACATACATACCCTTAGCTATACATGAGAAATGAACTATTTGATTCTACTCAATGGCCTCTTATGAAACCTTATGAAGTCTGTTAGCGCTAGTAATATCCCAACCGAACTAGAGGGGGCCCTCACCCCATTCGGGCCAATTCGATGCCAACGCATAGTAGGATGAAGTCTGCTCAATAGGCTAACTCTAAACACACTTATGGGTGGTGAATTATTGAGTGAGTTGAGGATGAGGATCTCGATCCCTTCAGTGGCTACTTTTGCTATTGTTGCTCCCCTCGTCTCGACCCTATAGAGGAAGAAGATTTAATGGTTATGGAGGATATCCCATAAGAGGATTCAATTTATGCATTCATTTATGAAACCAAATATCATGATGACGTTAATTGACCGAGTCCAAGATTCCTTGGCTACCATGTTTTTGCTAATGAGGGAGTAGGATAAATAGAAGACTAAGGTAGTTGAGTAGAACTCTTATCACAACCAAACGGCTCGACTCTAACTCCTTATGGAGCAGTAACTCTAAAGCTAATTGGATATCATAAGGCAAGCAACAACAAAGGCTAGGGCTAATAAAGATCAACTTTATGAGATAACACCAAAGGCTCGAATCAAAATTGTTACCTCTATATCGAGGGTGCATCTCTTCAACATGCCGTGGAGGGGCTGGCTAACCAACTTCAAGATAAGGAGGCCCGTCAACCAAAATACATGGTCAAGTACAAGGGATCTCCGGGGCTCGAGAAAGGGTTAACCCAATTGTCTAATAATACTTTCAACTTTAAATACAAATTCACTATCTTTAAAATGCATTTTGTCCATCCTAGGCTCGCCCTTCCAGAAGACCCTCGTGATTGATGCTTGATAGACGATAGATAATGCTCCATTCATCGAGTTTGATATAATCGACTGTCATAGCAAGTGTATGATTATAGTAAAAGAATGTGAAGTCAAGTCTAGCAAAGAAGATGCAGGAGCGCCAATTGGGGGGATAGTAGAACCAACACATGAGGAAGCCCCGACTAGAGTAGCGAAGGATGCAGAGTCAACGTTGAACTCACCACTGTACTTGCAATCGAGGGAGCCCTACCATCGATCCTAATTCGACTTCTAAGGCCATCATAATTGAGGACAATGTCCAAATAAATTAGGTATTCAAGTCACTTGCTTGGTATATAGTTTTCTCTTTCTTTTTCTCTTTTATTGTTGCAATATCCTATTTCATTTTATAAAGAGTTTCCTACCATAATATAAATATAATTTCATCGATGAAAAAGAACCTTTTACAAAACTATTGTGTATATTTGTTTTGCCAAACTTGGATTCCCTATAGGTAATATTTCGTGAGATGCATCATGTTTCAAGTCCGAGTAATGATTGTACCCCCAAAGATTCGAAGTTGATAGAATCTTAAATGGACCTCTTTGGAGATCTAGTATTAATCTTCCTAATTCGAACTAGCTTTTCCCCAGCATCAGTTAAATAATTGACTTCAACCTTTCATAAGATTAGATCCCGACCTTCGTCAAAATTTAGGGTTGTAAAATTTTGTCATAACTTATTTATAGGCTAATTTGTGCATGTCTGCCTTCGATTGAACCTCATCAATCATGGCGATATTTGCTCGAAGCCCTCATGTTGACATTATATCCTTGGGTCTATATGGTAGGTCGAATGACTTTGGCTACAATCACTAATGTAATTCTGTATGAAAGGCAGAAAGAGAGATGCTCTAGTTAACACTTTTTGTATAGTTTGATACCTCCAAAGGATGCTAGGATCTCATCTACCTATGTTCTCTTAGCATCTACCATTTTTTTATTTAATCTTTCCAAGATAGTCTAATTTGTGACTTCCATTTGTCCATTAGTTTAAGAGTGTGTTATTGAACTAAACTGAAGTTGTATGCCAAAAGATTCATAGAAGTCCTTGAACTTTGTGTCATTGAATTGCATCCCATTATTAGTGATTATAATTGAAAATGTCAAATTAAGAGACTATATTCCCCCAAATAAATTCTACCACTTATCTCTTACCCTTTGGTTATAGTTGCTAAAAATTTGACTTCTTCTCATTTGATGAAGTAATCAATGCCCATAATATGAAAAATTATTGTCTCTCAAAGTAGGAGGGAAAAATCATATTGAGTAAATAATCATGTAGAATCCATTAGAGTCAAGTTGGCTATAGAAAGCATTGGATTTGGACGTTGTGTTGGCAACGATTGTAATGTTGTACATACGCTACTACATCCTTTTATAATATTAGTCAATCATAGCCTAGTGGAAGGACTTTGAATGTGAGGGACCGAGCATTGAGACTCTCTCCTCAGGTTTTTTCAAGGATCTCAAATAGATTTGTGCAGCCTCATTAGGATGAAGATATCATAGATATGGTTAGGTTAACGGTTAGAGAACACCTACAAATAGCCCCAATTATTAAGCAAAACTGAACTTGCTACCTCTTGATTCTCCTAGCCTCGATTAGGTCTATTGGTGAGGACCTCATCATGAGGTATTAGATGATATCTCTTATTTATGTGGATTCAAGTGACATAAGCATAACTTTCTCTTATTAATGCTCCATTGGTTTAAGGTTTCCAATATCAACTTTTTAGAAGAGATGGACTAACTCCCTTAAGCCATCTTTGGTAAGGTATCGACTTTTGCATTTTCTCCTTGCAAAACTCCCTTAATATCGAAATAAGCAAGGTTGATGACTAGTTATTTGGATTTTAGTAGATATTTGGACATCATGGAGTCTTGGGCTTCATACTCTTCGTTGACTTAATTCACCACAATTATGAATTGTTGTAGACCTTCAAGTTTGTCACGTAAAAGATTTTGCTAAATTATAAATCAATGATGGGGGCTTTAGACTTTGCCTTGTTATTAGTAATTTTGGAGGGTGTGTTTGAGAATTTCTCATTTTAGACTTTGCAGGATCAAACATGCCATCACCACCTTCATAACCAAATTGAAAGGCGTGTTTAGTAATGCATATTATATTTCTTATGTTTCGAACCTACAAATGAAGTTGATTAATATGTCAATATGAAGCAAGGGAAAACTACCCCTATGAGGAGGGACTTGGTCTCATAGTCTTTCATTTCATGATCGATTAGTATGGGTTGGCCGTGAGGGATACTCCTCTTTCATTGGCTTCTTCCATTTTTATCCTTTTCTTTTTGACAACCAAGGACTTTGCCACAATATATTAATTAGCTTCTTGAAAGAGTTGTAAGTATGTGGTTGATACTTTGATGATAATTGATATAATAACTAAGATAAACGAAGATCGTTGATATAGATGTTGATAAAGATAGATAAGGATATGATACCATCATTACTTCCTCATTGAATCTTCTAGTGTAATTTATTAGTATCTCATGATCCTCCTATTATATCGTTAATAAAATTAGAGAGTTTTTACCTAATAAACTTGAGCTCGAACTGATTTTCTAGTTATATGAGAGAAGAGATTAATTGGAAAGATAACTTCACAAACCACCATAGTGTCATCCCTCACAAGACAATCAATAAAGTTTGACACACATGGGACCCATAAAAATTCATTTATTCAATCAAAATTATAATATTCTATAATAAATCTGAATTTCTATAGAAATCAAAATCCACAAGCAATCGTCTCCTCCCTACCACCCTTCATTACAAGATTGTTAAAAAACTTATGAAATTTATTATTTATATTTTATATTATCTATAAATATAGATGATGAAGATTTATGTTATCATAATCTCCTCCACGTTACCATAATCTCTAAAGTTTCAAAATCAATCTCTCACATGTCATCCAATCGAACAACCTTCCTTCATATTTAATATTTAGAATCCGAATGCTGAAGTGACCTAAATGCTTAAAAAATCTAATTGGACATTCCACAGTCTTTTCACAGGCCTCTTATCATAATTGGACATTGACAGCAGAGAAATAAATAAACTGTTGAGTCATATGCTTCCGACATGATTGGATAAAGAAAGGGCGTGAGAGTTTTTTTTGGCTAGTGAAAGTCAACTTACGTTGCCCAGTGGGTTTCAAATTAGCCGGTCAAACCATGTTACGAGAGCAATGCTGATGGTGGGTAGACTGTATCGTTCACATTACCATCCAATCCACCATGCAGTTTGATGAACAATAATACTACCGGAATGACTTGTTTCAGGAAGCATCGCTGGCTGCACACAGAGAGAGACAAACACAGCCTTTGCCTCAACACTACTTCGTGTTAATTAATTATGTGTCATCATATCATGCAATATGAGTAGTGGGATCATCAGAATAAGTTCGTCCGTAGCAGCCTACGCGATACTTCTCTTTCTTTTCTTACCGGAGAACAACAATATAAAAATACGCACGGAAAGAAAAAAAAAAAAGAGAGGTCAGGACAGTACGTAAGAATTCTATCGGCATCACAGATCCAAAGGCTCGAGCGCTTAGTGTTGTTCGCCAGCTTATCACAGGAGTATCCTAGCCAAAGAGAACAAACTTCGTGGGTGGGCTGTTAACATATCATATTTTTTTAATTGGATTATAAGATCTCATTTATCAGTTTAATAAAATTTATATAAATAGATGTCAAAATAAAATTTTTAATAGGTTTTTTTATTAATACTTTATATTTTAACATGATATCAAAGTCTCTTTCTCTAGACATTAAATTCTCATCAATAGGTCTTTTCTCTTCTGGTCGTTGCGTTCATCGATGAGGTTTCATTCATCGTCGCTGCTCCCTTCCTTCTCTACTCTCTCGATGGTCTCATTTCCCTCTTCGGAATCGTTTCCTCGACGAGGTCACTTATGTTGCTCCTCCTCCTCCTCCTGCAATTGTCGTGGCAAATCTTATGGATTTCCTTGCTTGGAACTCGACAAGTTTCTCCTACAATCGAGCTAAGCCTTCCTATTGTCGGTTCGATGGCTCTTCCTCCTACTCTGTCGACGTTGAAACCGACGAAGAGTGCTCCATGTTGCTTGTTTTCTTCTCCTCCCTACTTCTTGTCATCGGCTGCTTTCAGCAGAACCTGACTGTCACTCGTTCTATTGTGCCTGCCCCTTGTCACACCTTCTCCCTACCGCGCTTGCTTTCTACCGACTTCTCATCTCCACAGCTTCACCAACTGCCATAGCTGTGTGGAGCTTTCCTCGACTCTATAGTCGACCATTGAATGTTATAGCTTTCCCTTTTTCTTGATAGCCACAGCCTCCGATGTCATATTCCTTTCCTGCGTCGGCAAACCTAATTTTGTCATTATTGCACAAATTTTTTTGCTATCAATCTTTTTTCATTACATAGATTCAAGATGAATGTCCTTGACAAGAGCTCGATCTTTGTAGGGATATGTTAACAGATCAGATTTTTCTAAGTGAACGAGAAGATCTCATTGGTCAAATTTTTATTCCCAAATATATATAAATAGATGTTGAAACAAAAAAATCTAATGAGCTTTTTATTTTTAACATGTATAAATAGATGTAAAAACAAAAATACCGACATGGCGACATTATTTGACTCGCACCCCATACATATGTGGGCGCAGAACCTGAAACCGTGGAAAAGTATTCCGTGGACAAGCTTTGTATGAGCTGACGATTATAGACTATCGCATTCTGTTTACCACTGACACTAATGTGCATGAAAATTGAGATAAAAAAAAAAAAGTTGCTTCACGCGTTGACTGAGCGCCCGAGCTGCAAAGGAAATGAAGCTTGGGAAAAGACGAGGAACGGTAGAAAAAAAGAACCGCAAGCGGAGGAGGAAGTCTGCTTCTGTGGAGCAGTGAGTGATCGATAAAGGGAGTAGGGGAATTACTATTTATTTGAGATCCTTGTTTTGTCTCCTTTCTCAGTTGCACGCGATCAAGGACGAGGCTTACACACACCACCACCACCACACCAGGTGATTGGAGTAGGTAGATGCTTGATCCCAAAGTTACTCGAAGACCAAGTAGCATGCAGTGACTATATATATATATATATATATATATATATATATATATATATATATATATATATATATATATATATATATATATATATATAAGACTCTGAATTAGTCCTATATCCTTTGTCATGCTATTTTTCAGAATATACAAAATTTATGTTTCCATTTTATATTATCTATAGAGCATTTGTTAATATACAAAATTTATGTTACATCTAACTATCTTCTCTTTTTATAAATTCTAAAGAAATCATAATAGATTTGGAAGAGATTAATATTTTATAGATGAACACGTAATGATGTCGTGTAACTTAAGCAAAGCCAATTAAATTCGTGATATATGAGTGTCTTTCAAAACACATTTTAAATATACATTTAGTAAATTTATTTTAAATTTCATCTGACCTAGATTCTTTCTTTAAGTTAGCATTAGCAACTTAGTATTTACAGGATGTTAATGTAATTTTTTATATTTAGAAAGTGTCATTTTATTTTATCTACAATGATAAGATATATAAAAATAAGTTATATATTTTATTATTTTTTAAGGATTATTTTACGTTTATTTATATGATTATATATTTTTATTTATTATATATTGGGGCCTTATAAAATTACTTACATACATACATACATACACTCATTTATTGTTTTTATTTTTTATTTATTTAATTTTAAATAAAACATATTTAAAATAAAAAATATTAAAAATATTAGAAGACTAAAATTTATTATAAAATATTTTCTAAACTTTTAAAATGTAATTTTTTTACCAAATAATATTTACGACAATATACATTTAAAATATATTTGCAGTTTTTATCTGTTGTTTAGCAAGCGCCTAAGGTATTTCATTAATGTACATTCATTAAAATATTTTTTTAATTATTTATTAAAAATATAAATATATTTCAAACGTAACCTTATTGTCATCGAGTGAAAGAAAAGCATTTCTACAAGCAGGCCCAATTGTACGATCGATCGATCGATGCGGTTGCTTAAAACACGATCTCTCTCTCTCTCTCTATCTCTCTCTCTCACACGCACACATTGGATCCTTAGAAATGGCTTTGTGATCAGTAAAGCGACTCGGATGTATGATGAAATGAAGCATCTTTCTGGGCTCGGCTCTTCTGAGGTAATCGATGCCTTTTTCCAAGCTGAGCTGAGCTGAGCTGAGCTGCCCTCTAAGAGTGAGTCAGTCAGAGTGGAGTCCTCTCCCTCACCATCGTCTCTACCGCCCCACTCATAAACTATCGAAAGGTTTTTGTTTTCTCTGTAGGCGGCCCTTAAAAGTGATGCTCTCATGTGCATGACAATAAAACATAAACACTTCCCACGCTTTCTACCGTAGTGTCTGCCAAAAATATCGCTCGAGGCGGGGCCGACTACATGTAAAGGTTCCATAATTGACGGAGGGGTTATGCGATCGATCTGTGCACACCTCTTTAAAAGCACCCGATGTGTGTGTCAAAGTTGGACAAGCATATCATCCATCCCTTCCGATTCCATCATTAATTAAAACCATGCTACATATATATATGCATCATTAATTTTTAACAACTCCACTATGGTTTTACCGATTGCCTCCTAATTAAGCATTCCTCAGTTGCACAGGTTATCTACTGCAATGCATATTACTTACTATACAGCTTGCTTGTGGGTCCAACCCCTCATGATTGCCGCCGATGCTTCTTCGTTGCTTCATTTTGTTGGATAACAATAGAGAAAAGATGAGACTGACACCGATCGTGGCTGTTTGAATCGGACTTCCATTGCATAATTGTCAATTTCATAGCCCCCTCTCCTCCTCCAACCCTTTGTTTACATCACTCCAACGATAGCAGCACAAGTGCCCGTGAAACATCAAAGATTTTGCTTGACGCATCGGAGCAAAACAAAAAAGGAGGGAGGGAGGGAGAGGGAAAAGAAGAAGTCGTCGGAAGATTTTTCCAGTTCCGATGGAGGAAGATAGAGATGATTCTTCGGCTTCCTCTGGCATTCGACCATGGGGTTTGCTCGTACTGTTTGCCATCTTTATCCTGTTCTGCCTCCCCTCCCTCCTCTCCGCTTCCTTTGGTGGCTTCCGCGCGGTGTTCATGAAGAACGGATGGGACACGCTCAACTTCGTCCTCGTCCTTTTCGCCGTCCTCTGCGGCGTCCTCGGCCGCCGGAACTCCGGCGACGACAAGTCCCCCTCCGCTTCGCCCCCCAAGGACGTCTGGTACAACAATCGCGCGGCGCAGCTTAGCGACCTCGATCGTGCTGCGGTGGACCATTCGACGAGGACTCGTCGGATGAGGAGCAGCAGCTCCTACCCGGACCTGAGGCAGGAGGCCGCATGGGCCGGCGCCTCCGTCGCTGAAGGGTGGCAATTCTTCGACGACATCCATCTGTATCGTCGGAGGTCGGATTCAGGCAGCTGGGAAAGCCAGAGCTTTGGGGGGTCGTCGGCCAACGCCATTCCGGTGGTTACGTCTGTTATCCGGCGTAGCCCTTCTCCAGTATCGAGATCTCCGCCGAGTCAGCCGCCGCCTCCTCCTCCTCCGACTACGGCGCAGCGGCTGCCCAAGAGGAACTTACAAAAGCTGCCGCCGAATGTGGTAGAGAAGGATGCGATCTTCGAAACGCGGAATCCATCATCCCCGCCAACGGCGCAGCCTCGGCAGCGACACGGCAGAGGGAGGAGCCTCGAGAAGTTTCCGGAGAGGGAGGTGGAGGGAGACGCGAATCCTGGAACGCGACATTGGAGGAGTAGGACCGTCGAGGATCTCCCAGATTGGAAAGTGGAGCGACATTGGGACATGGGAGCACAGACCCCACACACGCCACATCCAACGCGTCCGCCACCCTCTCCATCGCCGCCGCCTCATCAGGTGAAGACGAACGATAAGAAGAGGAGAGGAGGAGGTGCGAAGGATATCGTCTCCGCCATCGCTTTATTCTACAAGAAAAAAAAGAGAGGGAGCAAGACGAAGAGGAGCCACGACGATATATCGCTTTACATGGAGGCATCTTCTTCGTCGCCGCCGCGAGCCTCGTCTTCCTCTGTCTCGCACCACCTGTTCTCTCACAAGAAGAGTAAGAACCGAGGGTTTAACTCGTCATCGACGTCTCCTCCGCAGCCATCCCTTCCTTCAATCTGGCGTTCTGCTAACCAATCCTCTCATCCTCCCTCACCACCACCTCCTCCGCCAACCCGCCAATATAAGAGGCAAGCACCGCAGCCTCCGCCACCCCCTCCGGCTCCACCACAGGGTAAGCTCGACAAGAGGAAAGAAAAGCCCAATCTTTCCGACTTCCCACTACCTCCGCCGTCGACATCCTTTCCTTCGACCTGGCGTTCTGCTAACCAATCCTCTCATCCTCCCTCACCACCACCTCCTCCGCCAACCCGCCAATATAAGAGGCAAGTACCGCAGCCTCCGCCACCCCCTCCGGCTCCACCACAGGGTAAGCTCGAGAAGAGGAAAGAAAAAACCAATCTTTCCGACTTCCCACTACCTCCGCCGTCGACATCCCTTCCTTCGACCTGGCGTTCTGCTAACCAATCCTCTCTTCCTCCCTCACCACCACCTCCTCCGCCAACCCGCCAATATAAAAGGCAAGCGCCGCTGCCTCCGCCACCCCCTCCGGCTCCACCACAGGGTAAGCTCGAGAAGAGGAAAGAAAAGCCCAATCTTTCTGACTTCCCGCTACCTCCCTCGTCTCCCCTACTTCCACCACCTCCACCGCCGCCGCTAGCATCTGATTCGCAAGAGCTGTTCTCCGACGATGAGGAGGCGGGGAACATTGACAGTAAAAGATTCGAGGGAGCGGCCGCAAACACGGAGGAGAACGGAACGAATGAGGGGGTGGCGGTGTTCTGCCCCAGCCCCGACGTTAACAACAAGGCAGACCTCTTCATTGCTGGATTCCACGCGCGTCTGAAGCTCGAGAAGCTGAACTCAATCCGAGAAAAGCAGCGGCAGAGGCAGCAGCAGCAACAAGAAGAGGAAATCATGATGATCGGCAGCCTCTTTGATGACTATCTCATCTAAAGATAAACTTACGCCATCTCTCCGCGGCATCTGCTGCCGCCACCACTACCACTTGTCGATCAAAAATAAATGATTTCTTTGTTATAGAGTTTATTGCTTAACCATTACAGAGCATAAGATTTGTTGGCTTATACCTTAATAGTTTGTGGAGAAGGACTTGAGTTGGAAGTGGATTGATTTGTGTGTAGGTTTTATGCTACTAAAGTGGATTGATTTGTGTTTTGCGCCTTCTTTTAATCACACTCCTACATATCTGAAACTGATTCATTTGTATCTAGAACAAGAAATGAACTGATTGCTGCTTGCTTTGTTAAATGGAATCGTCTCTGTTTACAGTGTTAAATAGCATCCTGAGTTGGAGATCGAAATTGAGCTGGTAAATGCATTATTAATTGCTTTGTTGCCGCTGCTTGGTTTTATTTAATCTTCTCGTAAATTTCTCTCCTTTGTTGGGAGTCATTGCCGGCCACAGGTACTGTTCGATCACCGACTTTAAGGTACCAAAAGATTACGAGTTAGAGAAAAGAATAGTTGGATCGACTTGTTCTTCATCATTCTCGCGGGGATACTGTTCCAACTTCTCACGCATTGCACATAGAAGAACCATTGGCAAAGAGGGAAGGTTATGGGGACGTTCTGATCTAAACCATGGACCTCATAATCATTATCGAGTTGGATGAGCAAATTTAAACTGCAAACTGTGGTGATTATTAGATGCTCTCCTATTTCTAAACTGTGGTGATCATTATCGAGTTGGATAGAGCTATTTTGTAGGCAGGTTTTGGTTCCCAGTACTAAGAACTAGTTCACTATCAAAACCATTGACTTAAGATGATTAAGCTCAACCCAACAACAACGTACTGTTGTGAGGCTAAGCTTTTGCGTCACAACTATTCGAGACAAAAAAAAACGATGGTAACCATCGAAGTCGTAGCATTACGAAAGCTTTCTGTAGCTGAGAACCAAAACTGAGTTATCGAGATTTGGTTGTCAAGCATATTCATAAAAAGATTGGGTTGTAAATCCTACGTTCTTAGCGTTGATAGTATATGCAAACGGATAGTTTGGCGTGGAATTTAATATAGAAATATGGTTTTATGAAGGTACGATAAGCAGGACTCCAATCTTACAAGTAGGCATAAATTAAGACATAAATTAGGGCTTAACTTAAAACATCCTAACAAGATTATTTGAAAACTCTACGAGAGCATCATATACGTAATAGAAAAATAAAATAAAATAGGTTTCCCACATATATCATTCTTCGTGCAAAGATTGATGCTTGAAAAACCCGTAAAATTAAAAACTACGATGTGTGATAGATTGATTATCTAGGAAAATCGTATATTCCTGAAATTTCAGATCCAGATAGAGAGGATGAAGAAGGTCAAACATCCTTCTCTATAGTGGTATCCACACGATGGATCATTGCAGCAATGCTCCTTCAATCATAACCCAAAAACTCGTAACTCTTGCATACCTTCTCACAACACTCATGGAAGATTAGAGGGTAATTAGATGGAGATCCAATACATAATGAGGAAGGAATCATTAGGGTTTTATGGGTAGCTCTCTATAAATATAAGATAGAGGCGGCACATATGTGGTAAGCTACACTTTTAGCTGCCCCCTCCTATTCTCCTCTCTCCCTCTACACAAAAGTTGCTAGCTTTTGCGTTGCGATTGGAGAAGCATCGTTGCAACGATCCATCATGTGATACTCTAGAGAAGATGATGTTTGAAATATTTTATCCTTTACATCAGGATTTGATTTTTTTCAAGGATATATGATCTCCCTAGGTAATCAATTTATTACATATCGCAGTTTTTGTTTTTGTGGGTTTTTAGCATACCAATCTTTGTATGACGACTTGATGCACGTGGAAAACCAGTTTTGTTTTATTTCTTCCAATGCGTATGTGATATTCCCGTTGCGTTTGCTAATAATTGGATCTCTATTCAATAATCTCAATTAACCTCTAATTTGGCCTCATCCAAGGGATCCATCAATGTTGGATCTCATCCAAGGAGAATAAGAGCTAATTGGATAATTCATATTCAATACTCTACTCGTTGAAATATCCATCATATGTGTGTGACCCTCTAGGTCTAATACTAAGCTAGTCGTAAGTAATACCTGTCAGAATTTTTTTTTGACTCAGTGAACTATTATCACATAACAATTCACTCGACTCATCGACTATGGACGTACTAGGTCACTACGCTATAGTCCTCAAATGGTATAGAGGATCTAATCCATTAGACCTATCTAATATCCTACTTATCAATAGTCCCTTATCCATCTAATATCTCAAAGATCGTATATTAGACATGATACTGTTATACCTCATATGAAATCCGTCCGAGTCTTGCTTTAATCAGATTCCCTCGGAGAACTCATTTTCTCTCAATCTGAACGATCTCGACCGAGGATTTGTCTGAGCGATAACACATGAGATATTACTCTCATGATACGAGAGTGAATGTTCCTTTGTTGACACTCAATTACCTTTGTAAGGTTAGCTACCAATCCCGATAACCGATTGTACATAATTTATAACTTTCCAAACCTGTAAGTTTAGTGTCAAAGAAAGTAGTACTCAAATAAGACATCATTGATGTCTCAAGTCTAAGAACTAGACACACAACTGGACAATGAAATTACTATCTAACGTTAGATATCATTAACCAACTATCATTTCGTAAGTGGATCAATCAGTGAATTCATTCTCTAATGAGTATTTATACTATACCCTTAGTATCCCCACACAAATGACTGAGACTAACCACCTCCATCATATGAATATGATAAATTACACTAGTCTATTCGATTATCTTGATGTGATTACATCTATAACCAACAAAAATAATATAAAATCCTCATATCTCAACTATCTACGAGTACCATTTTATTATACAGGAGTTCAGTTCATTTCACCTAATCACTATTATATCTTCACAAGATATATATCACTAAGTTTCTTTATCTTTTTTATAGTCCTAAAAAAAATAAAATATAAAGCCCTAAGTTTATTTATATTTTTTATAGCTCACGAACAAAAAAAAAAGAAAAAAAGGAACCATCATGCATATGTCACGCATTTATTCACAAAGTATAAAGTCTTTGCTTCTTTTAGCAGTAAGTTGTGTGTTTTATTTGGAAAAGTCACTTGCACAGATGATTCCATCCTCAAAACCATAATTCAGGACAAATATTACGAGAAAAAATTTAAAAATAAAATCAAAAGAATATCCAGAGATCAATAAACTAATATATATATAATCTATATAAAATTTAACATGATTCGATAGATCTCACCTAAATTCATGGAGTCAATTAAAATTTCTACTATGTGACATCAATTTATAGAGCAAATTAAATTAAGGCCTTGAGTTACATCAATTCTCCTAGACTTTTTCACTAAATGTTAAAGCATTTATATATTTTTTTCTTATTTTTTTAAAAAATCATAAAGAGTATCATCCTCTGTAAAGCCTCCCTCATCAAAATAGATAAATACAAGAGATGCGTATAGAAAAAAATCAGTTCCTAATTATTATTTTTATAAAAATTTCTTCTTGTATTAAGATTTAGTATCTCATTGAGATAACGATTCTAAAAATCTTAAAATACTTAATAATCTCAATAGAACCTTATTGTGACAATAAAACCATTACAGTCGGGTGACAATTGCTCCCCCAATATGTAGTTTGGGAACTCGAGTGATATGGAGACTGGAAATTGAAAATTTCCGTTCCCATGGCCACATCACTGAATGGACAACAGAGGACGATGCGGCTTATTGATGTTTGAGTATAGAGGATAATGGAAAGCAAAGATTTGGTGTATGAGATTTAGTCATGCTGCACTCGATAAGAATGGACGTTCTATTTCATCTTTCTTTTTTTTTCTTTTTTCTTTCTGGAAGAAACGAAGAGAAAAAAGTTGAGATGAAAGACGATTAGCTACAATTAAATAAAACGCGTTAATGTGTTTGTTCTTCTTCCTCTGTCATTCATGGTGGGGCGCAGGGTTTTAGCGACTATCAAATCGCCCTTTGACCTTGCGCAGGTTCCTGATAACTTCCGAGGGATACCTGAACCCAGAAAGAAAATTTTGGTAAGCTTCCGGTTATGATCTGAAATATGATGGAGAAAAAATCAATGTTTCAAGATACAGGTGTGGCGAGGAACGGAGTCTGCAGTAGCTGTAATGCTCGAGTCGCTTCGTGCGTTAATTTCACAGTCTTCATTGTCAACTGACGGTGGGTTCTTCTGCTTCATCGGGAATCCATAAGATCACTTGGATATGCACGAGTCGTTGTGACTTGGGCTTCCAGCTTTTTAAAGATACACTGTGCGAGATGTGACCTCTCCTTTCTGGCGTAGACAAGTCCGAAACTTGGGAATGTCGACAACGAGACGAGTTCCCGGGGAACCCAGGACGATCACCGGAACCAGAATTCGCGTCCAGGAGAACCAACCTATTTAGACATCCGATTGACCGGTAGGGTCTCCCAAATCAGAAGCGTCCCAACGGAGAATATTACGAGCTGGAGAAGCAGAGATGATGAACCAATTTGATCACGACAGTGTCTTTTGTCGCTGCCGGCAATGAAGCGCAGGCAGGGAGAATATTAGCATCGATTCTGATTCTCCGAAGCTGGCGGATGATGATTTGCCAACATTGTCTCTGCATGCACCCTCCACGATTCTATCATTCAATGTGAACAGCAATCCACACCCTGCATGCCTCGCCATTTTCTCGGTCTTCGTTGCAATGTGAACGGATGCTCGGTCACTTGATAGATCATACAGTCATATCTGCCTCCTTAATTGCAAGTCGACTTCCAAGAAGGTTGCAAAAGGTTAGAGAAGATGATGTGGTTCTTTTTTGTCAGTGAGTTGCTGACTTTTTCTCACATGGAACCGGAAGCCGGAATCCGTGTTTTGTCGATAGGCTTTCGTTGCGGTGGATTCGGTGCAACTACTGAACCCTCTGCAAAGGGTGTCTGTGTTTGTTCCTCAAGCGAGTCTGCGTGGAAGCGCAAGGAGAGAGAATACACGAGCGTTGACTTCCTCGATGAATCCATAGTTAAGGAGTTCACACAGCGGTGATAGACTACTGCGCACACATAGCAGCCAACAGCGAGCGGCAGCTTTGCGTAATATACAGACCTGCGTTGGGGATAAGTATCATACAAAGACAGCGCTTACGTGGTCGACTGCTGTTCACTTCATCTGCTTGCTGGCTAGCTAGGAAGATCTCTGGAGGGTGTTCATCGGACAGGTTGCGGGTTGCTTGCAGTATTATAAATAGGATTGCTCCGGTTGAGGCTCTGCGTCAGTCGAGATTGATTTCTCGCGAATGTCTCAGTGCAGATCAACGATCAGCCTGACAACATGTCGGAGATCGACGACTATCTATCTTTTTTTGGAGATCAACAGGAAGAATATGTGATGCTGTCTCCTCTTGACCATCAGATTGCTGAGGCAAATGACGATGATTTCAACCAAAACAAGCCCCTTGATCACAAGTAAGTGCCGCGTGACGTGACCTTTTGCTCTTCGGTATCATGATTCATCCTTACCGTACGTAGGTGCACCCCTCTGCTGGTGTGCAGAAATGGGAATGGGGCGAAGGGCTCGGTGAGGAGGGGGAGCAGCAGCAGTATACGTACCAGAGTTGCATTCAGAACGGAATCAGATATTGAGAAATTGGATGATGGATATAGCTGGAGGAAGTACGGAAAGAAGATGATGAAGAACAGCCCGTATCCAAGGTAAATTAGATTAGCTCCATCTAAAATTTGAAGCTTTTTTTGGGGTACCGATGGATGCATGTCGGAACTACAACTGCAAGAAAGGCCACAAGCTAGCCATGCATTGCGTGCGTGCTCCCTCTTTCTCATGCACTGTAGCATCTGAGGCCAAAGTATGAAGATGCGTCGGTCATTCAGGTGCTCCGTACCTAGGAAGAACACCCCGTTGTCTTGAACTAAAGACACAAAAACCTCAGCTCATCCAAAATGGCCAATGAGTGACGACTATTTTCTTATCCTGGACTCAGGTTTCCAACTACTCTTTCTGGCACACAAACACAAGACAAAACATTTGGGATGTTCAGGTATTACAGTAAACTAAGGCAAAGCAAGTGAAATCATGACAGGAACTATTACCGCTGTTCGAGCGAAGAATGCAATGTCAAGAAGAGAGTCGAGAGAGACCGCGAAGACTCGAGGTTCGTGATAACGACATACGAGGGCATCCATAACCATCGCGCCCCCTTCCCTGCGATATCCGCACCGCATCCAACGAACGGAAGACCTCAACCACGCAGCTTTTGGCGCTGAGTAAAACCAGGCAGAGGTACTTGTCGCAGATCCATGGAAATAGAGGTCGCTCCCAACGCAAAGTTGGAAGGAGGCACATTGCATGCAAACTCAAGTCGCTGATACTGAGTAGTTATTACACAAATTTTAGCATAATTTGTTGGAATTAATGATCTAGGAATCGTGAATAGAAAAGATGTGGCCAAGTTCTAATAGCAAACAGACATGGTGGTTCGAATACACACGTACCGAAATCTGAAAGACAAGTATGTGTTGGCAGTGTAAAATTAATACAATGTGCATCTTTGTGACAGTATTTTGTGGTAATGTGATGATATATGGATGATTTTAACAGCCAGGTTCTACTGATGCGAACAATCTAAAGTTGGCACTAAAGAGTTGAACTTATCTTCCAAAGTCATTCCACGTGCATTATTCCAAATTATGTTTCACACAGCGTGACAACTCGACTTTAGTCCTCGACAATCTGTCTTCTTCTCCGACGACGAGAATCCATCCGGTGTAAAAACAGTGTTGGCCATCAAACTATTTGAGCTGTAACCACATATGACCACTGACGTTTCTGCAGACCAACGTACAGCGCACGTACCGACGGGACCCAACGGATGACTTGCTCCCTCTTGGTACCGTCCAGGCTTTACTTCCCTTTTCTAGAATGACGCCGGTACTTCACCCTCGCCTTCTCTGGAGCCTTGAATGACTCGCCCGATTCTTTCTCACCACCTCTTCTCTCTCCGCTCTCTTTTTCTATATGTATATAAAGCCCCGTCGTTGGACCGATCCTCTCATCGGAAGCCTTGAATTAATGTTTTGGTGATTCCTGGCTCGGCGACGAGCGATGGACGTGAGGCTGATGGGGCTCGACGGCCCTCTGATGTCGACGCTACACCACCTGGTGGACCTCCCGGACGAGGTGGAGAAGGCACTCAGCGCCCCTACTCGGACCTACGTTCGCGACGCCAGGGCCATGGCGAAGACGCCCGCCGACGTGAAGGAGCTCCCGGGCTTCTACGTCTTTGTCGTGGACATGCCTGAGCTCAAGCCCAACGAGATCAAGGTCCAGGTGGAGGACGACTCCGTGCTCGTCGTCAGCGGAGAGCGGCGCCGGAAGGAGGAGGAGGAGGAGGAGAAGTACCTGAGGATGGAGCGGCGGATGGGCAAGTTCATGCGCAGGTTCTCGCTTCCGGAGAACGCCAATGTCGACGTTGTCAGCGCAACGTACAAGGACGGGGTGCTCACCATCACCGTCGAGAAGTTGCCGCCGCCTGAGCCGAAGAAGACGAAGACCATCGAGGTCAAAGTTGCGTGATGGTGTCTTAATGCGCCTGCCGCCGGTCGACTATTTCTCTGCTTGTGCTTGTTATGCGTCTGGGCGTCTCCCATGGTTCCCTTTTGTCGATGCTAACGGGGGTTTCTTGTTTTTTATATATATATATATATATATCTATATATCGGCATTATTTGTTTTTCTTTTTTATTGCAATTTTATTAAACTGTACGAACGCCATTTGCATTTAAATTTATTTATCATGACGTCCGCGAGTCGTGAATTGACAATTAACTGTTTTTTTAACAGTTACATTTTTGCAGTTCCATTTTTGTTCGATCGGAACTCGATTTTGCAGTTAAATTTTTGTTTAATTTTATAGATGCTGTTTTTTGACTTCGCATTGAATTAATAAGATATTTGGGATATATAATCTTGCATATTTGGAAACATCTTAGGGTTTTTTTTTCTCTTTCTACTTTTCTCTCAAGAATATCTTTCTTTTTTTTTCCGGAAAAGTCCCGATGTCATCTGTTTTTATTTTTTAAAGCGATTATCCTGTTTTGAATAATAAAAATATCTCTCATCAAATTAATAAAATAAAAAAAATAAAATTATTATATTTTTTATCATTATAATAAAAAATACTATAAAATTGATTTGAAAACATCAGAAAATGATATAACTAGGCTCATAATCTCAGTCAAATCAACTTTAAATCTGAAAAATTATTATTATAATGTGTATGACCAATGACAATAAAAAATATAAAATATAAAATCATTTATAATATTTTTTAATATTTTTTTATTATTTTTAACACCTACATAGAGATATTTTATTAATATTTAAAAATACAATATGAGAACCAAATAAAATCAAAACACATAAGGAATTGTTTGATTTAGAAATCATATCACTTACATAGAAATAAAAAAAATCTATAATTTTAATATTAATAAAATTAAAATTATAAAAATATAAAATGTAATATTATAATAATCTTCTAGTAACAATAACTAAAAAGGCACAATATATTATTATAATATTTTCATTAATTTTATAATTTTTAATATATCAAAAATATTATAACTATTGTTAAATATTATAAAAGAGTCAAATAAAAATATTCAAATGATCATGGGACAAACCGACGGGAAAAAAAAATCATTGGTGATAGTTAGATTATTTTCGGTATTATTTAAAATAAATAAATCATTTGAGAAAAATAAAAGAAAATAAAAATATTCTTAAAAAATAATTTTTTTTAAGAAATCGGCCTACATATTTTATTTATTTATTTTAAGTAGTTTGCCCTTGTATCGAACGGGTGGTTCTTGGGATCAGTATAGCGATGGGGGCTGACGTTGGTACACCGAAGCTCTAAATGAAGGTGATAACGGGAGTGAGAGAGAGAGAGAGAGGCCGAACGATTGATTTCATTGGCCAACTGATTGATTAATTATCCGCGTTTTATAAAGATATGGTCAAAAAAATCATTTCTCTGACGCACCCTTTCCTGGCCGCCATTTTTTCAAAATACAAAAAAAGAAAAAAGAGAAGAATACTTATGCGAGTTTCTCGTAGCCGCCCGTATCGTTCCCCGATCGCCGTCTCGTTTAGGGTGCTTCTCTTGGTGTCTGCATCATGTGGGACCCATCAAGTTCGTCGAGCAACTGTCACGACGATTTCGCGACGAAAGGCCGATTGGCATGCCTCGATTGACTGCTACAGCCGCTTTCGTTCCTCGACGGGTAACTCAAGTCGCGACATCGAGCATCGCTGTTCCTTGTTGTTCTCTGCTGCCCTCCGCTCCTCTCCCCTCGCATCTCATCTCATCTCATCTCATCTCATCTCCCACGACCCAGTCTCCGCTCGGCATCAGGAGATTGTAGAAAGAGAGAAATAATAATAAAACCCAATTAAAAATGATAAAGAAAAAGAAGAGAACGGAGCCTGCGAGGAATGCACACAGCGACTACGAATCAACCCCTCCTTCCTTCTCCTCTCTCTCTCTCTCTCTCTCTCTCTCTCTCTCTCTCTCTCTCTCTCTTCACCTCCCCTTCCTCCTCTCCCCTTCTCCCTTATCTTGAACCTCTTTCCCTTGAAGCTTTGACTCGCGCAATCCCCGCCTTCCCGGTGGTGTACGTCGTCGCCGCTTTGCCCCTCCGAACTTCGGCCGCCCAGATCGGCTTCCCTCGCACGCAGATCGGACGGGTTCGAGGTCGGGGGTGGAAGATGCCGTCCTACGCGGATCTGGACCACCAGATCGAGCAGCTTAGGGAATGCAAGTTCTTGTCGGAGGCGGAAGTGAAGGTCCTCTGCGACCAGGCCCGGGCAATCCTGGTTGAGGAGTGGAACGTCCAGCCAGTGAGGTGTCCGGTCACCGTCTGCGGCGACATCCACGGGCAGTTCTATGATCTCGTCGAACTCTTCCGGATCGGAGGGGAGGCGCCCGACACCAATTACCTCTTTATGGGGGACTACGTAGGTCAGAAGAAGGGATACTTTTGTCTCATTGGTGTTATCTGATGGTGTATTATTGTTATCTAATTTTGATTTTACTTGCTCAGTGAATACTGATTACTTCTATGCTCAGGTAGTTCAGTTTTTCTTTAGTTTTCAGTACTCTTTTGCTTTCGGTTAGATAATTATTTGATATGGAAGTAATACAACCTCGTGTTCTGGTTTTGCGACATGAGGATTGAAATTGTGTGGAGCAAATCTAGCTTGTTGAGTGAGGACTTTACTAGTTCTTCTTTGCTGGCCTTTTTTCTTTATTGTAATTGCATGCACTTAGTTGGTCAGAATGTCATGTTGAAACAATTATAGAGGACAGAGGCACATCGCTTGATATCTAACATGCTTCATTGGAAGTATTATCATTTTCATCTTCTGTTTAGCCGAACTTCCCATAAGGATGCCAAAAACATCATATTTTTGGCAACGCCATAGGCAAAAGGTGAACAGATTTCCTGTCTTAGATAATGTATGATATTCAATGTTGGTCCGATGTATGATATTATACTATCTTGGGAATAGCATATTCTGAACAACAATTGTTACAATGTGTTTGTAAAAAGATCGACAACAAAAGAGATCCTTATTCAAAAAAAAAAAAGATTGCAATGAATCACGAGCAACCTGCCAAAGGCCTAAAATAATCCATGGATATGAATAATATGACTGTCGAAAAACTGAAAGGATGCTTGGGTCCAAATAATCAATTTTTTTTGTATGCCTGATGTTACAGATAATGAATTGTGAACATTAGTAACGTGCAAATGCATTTGGATCCTTTTCTGTTTTATAGAGAACACCTGTGATTTTATTATGTCCCATTTGAAATATTATAACATTATATATAAGCTTCCTAGCCTTAAGCTAGTATGAATGTCACTACAGGATTATATATTTATTTTCTGTTTCTCCATGCAATAAACTATTTCTTTATGTTAAAATGTTTGTAAGTTTCTATACTGTCACTTACATGGTTCATACTTTTCCTAGCATACTGTCACTCGCATATGTATTTTACCATTTGTTAAAATTGCAATACTGGGATTGCACTTGCTGCATTCCTTATGAGCTGTCATTAGAAATTCCAATTATCTTCCTCTTTATGTTAACTACTATGTTTAATGCAGATCGTGGTTATTACTCTGTTGAAACAGTCACACTTCTAGTGGCCTTGAAAGTTCGTTACAGAGATAGAATTACAATCCTTAGAGGCAATCATGAGAGCCGGCAAATAACTCAAGTGTAAGTGTCTATTTCCTCTTTTACAGACAAGAGAGCTGATTTCTATAAGTTTAACTAGGGATATTATAGAGCTCAATGGTGGCAAAATATCCGTGTAGTTGATCCCAAATAGAGAGGATACTATCTTTTCTTTTTTATTTATTAATGAGAAAGTTAGATACTATCAATGCAGAGTTTTAATTGAACTTAAATTCTTGATCTGAAAGTAGTTGGTTACAGGTCTTCGAATGAGAGTTATGTGGTGAATTTATTTCCTTATTTTAATTTGAATAGAAATCCTACTTTAATTAGATATCATGGATAATTGTTTTATAGGACTACTGTAGTTAGCTGGTTGAAGTAAATTGAAGTTATACATATTTGTCTCATACACTGAAAATTTCTCGTTGCATATATCTTGTCATACTTTTCTCTTGTACTCCTCTCCACCTTTTGTCTTCTATTACTGCAGCTAACCTTAATTATTCAAAATATCCTCGAAAGCCTTTGGAGTTTGTTACCCTGCTATATGGAATACAAATTATAGTTGCTACTAACTAAATGCCATAAGAAAGTCACATCCTTGTAAATGGGAAGATGGAGGTCACTGAATCACCGAATGTGTGTAATTACAAAAGATTTGGAGATCTTTATTTAATTTGGCATAGTGTCATGGACCTAGCTGGAATTTTCTAAACCGTGAGGCTCCCTTGCAATATTTATTCATAAAGGGTTAGGTTAGAAGCAAACTTGTACTAGTCTCAAAGGACCTGCAAAAGAGAAAATTGATTATATTTCATAAAACGAGTGGCGGACAAGTCCCAAAGTCTTGTGGAAAGGCACAACAAACAAGAAATTCAACAAACACTTGGTGAAAGAGAAAACAAGGACTTTGAAAGAAAAATAGACAGTCACAAGTCAACAAACAACTGCTCAATCGGGTGTTGAGGAGTATGGTAAGTATGCAAACTTTGGATACAAACTTGTGAATCCAAATTGGGCCTAACACTACCCCAAAGCCCCATCCAGTCTATGCCACCTGAGGATTCCAAGGGGTTATGATGGCTGATGTTTCGTACCGCGCCAATGGGTTTGAGAAATTAAGCCACAACACGCGAAAACAGGGCAGTTTTGGTCAAGTTTTGCATAATTTTGCGAGCTATCGCTGTCCTTGTGAACTGCTTAGGCTTACAAAAACCAAGCAAAAACACACAAGAAAAACTATGCAAAACAAAGTACCAAATAACTATACAAACAAACATAAGCGACAAACAATCCATTGACAATGGTGTTGTGGATGTGCGACGCCCGTCCATGACAATAGGGTAGTTGTTTGTGAGTCAAAAGAATATTTCAGCTCTTGGTCATTTGGATTATTTTGATTTATTCTTAACTGGCCCTTGTACACTTTGCTGAAAATATGTACTAACATATGACTGTTAGTCATATAAACAGCATTTGTTCATAAACAAAAAAAACTTTGATTTCTCGAGTACAGACATGTAAAGCACATTTTCTGTACTTGTGCTTTTTATGCCTTTGAAAACCTCTTTTACCAAATCCTTCTATTATATTTCAGTAAACATAAACATCTGATGCAAATTAAAATAGAACTGAACCTTCTACTCTGCAAATAGTGAGAGTTCACTCATCGTAATAGTTTCTAATTGGATGAATTCCTTGGTCTTCCATGGAATCTAAACAACAATTATATGTTCATGAGTCATGGAATTTTGGTTTCAGGTATGGTTTTTATGATGAATGCTTGAGAAAGTATGGGAATGCAAATGTGTGGAAGTATTTTACTGATCTATTTGATTATCTGCCTCTTACAGCACTCATTGAGAATCAGGTTTGGCTTGTTCTCTTGTTTACCAAGCATTTATATTATCCAATTTAGCCATTTTTAAGTTTCTTAACAAGTGAACATTGTTTACTGTTGTAGATATTCTGTTTGCATGGTGGTCTGTCCCCATCCTTGGATACATTAGATAACATCCGTGCTCTGAACCGTATACAGGAGGTATGCAAAAATTATAATATTTAGAATTATTAATATTTAATAGAAAGAATTAGCAACAATGATGACCAGTGAGTATAGTTAATAGATTAATAGATAAAAAGGAGGATGGTCCAGTGCAGTGCAAGTCTTTCGCCAGTGTGGTTTCCAAAGCTCAAACAGACAATTTTACCCATATTGATAAAGTGGTTATCTCCATGACCTGACCCTTTGACATCCATGTCACAATGGAGCAACCTTCATGGCACCAAGCTCATCACCTAACTTTTTCCGTAATCAACATCGAAATATTTTTTCTTGAACTAATAGATTCCTCCTTATGATACAACAGTAAGTCTTAAGAGGTAATGGTTTTATCTTGTTGTCCTTTCTTCCCTTTAAATACTGTGATGTTTCTGACTTTTCATCATACACCTCTGTGAGCTAGAACTTGGTTTTGGTTTTAGTTTTTCCTCTTCTTTTTCCTTTGTATTTTAATTCAGTCAATTGTCACTTATTTTTATGAGCACTCAACTTCATACAAGGTTTTAAGGTTTTAACATATTTTCAAGAAATTCTGTTAAACTTTGTTTAACAATTCCAACTGGCTAGACACTCAAGATTCTGCAAAAAATACAATTTGTTAACTAATGCAACCATGTAACGTGACTGCAGCCTGTCTCCACAGTCACCTTTGACCACTGCTGAGCTGGATCAGTATGACAAAATTATGGAGAAACCCAAATTTCTAATCATTCCTAACCACGTTGTAGCAAGAATTGTTCTGAGATGACAAGTCCACTGGAATTATTTGGAACTAAGCAATATGAGATCCATATATCATACTTCCAACTGGTACATGGCCGTGGAATGTTTGTTTTTCATTATATTTAAGTCAGCCAAGCTTGGTGTAATTCTCAAACATGTAATATAAATATCAAACAATTTGGAGGCTTAGATTATACCAAGATCATCTCTGACATATTAACATAAGAATTATTGAAATGAATGGTTTGTACTTTCCTTTAATATGCAGAATAATGATCATAAATAATGTCCATAAGAAATACTCTTAAAATCTAGTGTACCCTACTTTATTTTAGAATTTTGGTTTTCCTTTTTTTGCATGATTAGGTTAAATAGGTAGCTTTTCCGCTGTAAAGATAACCATACTAGTTCCTTCTTAGTCTAACCTTTTATTTTTCTTTATTTTTGTCATAAATGATTGTTATTCTATTTGGTGTTTCTGCCATCTTATTGGGTTACATAGTTTTCATTAAAGAAAACATAAATGCTTATTTGGTTTATAGGTTCCACATGAAGGGCCTATGTGTGATCTTCTTTGGTCTGACCCTGATGATCGGTGTGGATGGGGAATATCACCAAGGGGCGCTGGATATACATTTGGACAGGACATTGCGCAGCATTTTAATCACACAAATGGTCTCAGTCTTGTTGCCAGAGCTCATCAACTTGTTATGGAAGGTTTCAATTGGTGCCAGGTGGGTTGAAATGCTAGCTACATATCAAATCATTTTGTAGGTTCAAATTAATGTTTTTTTTTTCTTAAGGTGTTCTTCATATAGATTGTTGTACTGAGAAATTATTGAAAAAAAAATAACATGCAAATGACCGAATGTATGAGATAGAAATGATAATAAAAAAGCATGTTGGAATCAGTTGGAGTTTCATGTAAATGCAACAGAAACAACTCAAAACATTATTATTCTATGAGCTTCTCTAGATATATGCATGTGTGTATATATATATATATATATGCTATCAAGGATTGCCATCTTGTGACACTAGAGGGCCTGCTGGTACTTTCCTGGGCTGGTAAGGTCAACATGCCTTTGTGCTTACGAACAAAGGCAAAAACTGTAGCCATATGTTGGCACTGTGGCACAAGTCAACATCGCATTTGTTGCTACCTTTCTGGTATGATACATCTAAACCTGTGTCAACACATACTGTTTGGCATGACAATTCTTGTATTCTACCTTGTGGCTTATTGTGTTCTTTCTTTCAAGCATTCTTCATGCTTCTTAAGTTAGGATAGCCAGATCGAATTCTTCCCTTTGCATGTTTGCTACATATGATGATTCACTGGTATGTTGTGTGGTTATTTTGTTAAATTTTTTCCTCATTACTTATGTGTAGCATTCATTATTCATGGTTTTTAAGATAGGCTAGCAAAAGAAAGTAGTTCCTGCTGTCTGTTTTCTGTGTAGGATAGTTCTAGCGTGCAGCATGTTAAGTTTGGTCCTGCCTATTCAAATAGATTGCATCATTAGAAAGAGTAGGATATGAGAATAGGCATCTTCAATCTGTTGATAATTACCATAACTTGTGGGTTGCTTGAGCCAGCTCATAATCATATTATGCAAAGATTGTCTACAGTATATCATAATATAGTGTGTGTGAATTTTCTTCCAGGGATTCATGGTATTCCTCCAAATTTTGTTTCTTTATGTGAGAAATCACCAACTTGAATTAAACATTTTGCATATGTTGGCATGACTGCAGGACAAGAATGTTGTCACAGTGTTTAGCGCGCCAAACTACTGTTACCGATGTGGTAACATGGCAGCAATATTAGAGATCGGGGAGAACATGGATCAGAACTTTCTTCAGTTTGATCCAGCACCACGACAAATTGAGCCCGATGCGACTCGCAAAACTCCTGACTACTTTTTGTAGACTCGATAACCCTCCCTTGATTGACTCAGAACAATGTTTATTCACCTTACCATTTGTTATGTAGATGTGTCCTCGGAATGAGTTTTGGTAGTTGGGGAGAGCATCACGGTTACAATTGTTTGTTTGGAGTGCCAAGTTACTGTTGATGCTGCCCACTTCTAGAGGACTTTCAAGGGAACCTTCAGCGTGCAGTGCTGTTGTATCTGAACCACAATGCCGAAGCAGCAATAAGCAGCAAGATTTTCTTGTTTGTTCGGTACGTATGGCTTCCTTCAGCTGTCCAACTACCAAGTTATTCAGTTGATCTTTTCTCCTGTCCTATTTCGTCATATTTAAGGACATACTGCTATAAAAACAATAAGAGGGATGATAGGTTTTTTGTTTTTGTTTTTTTATTTTGTCTGACAAACGATATTCATTTTATATCCTGACCTTATCTCCCATCTTGTATGTATAGAAAACCAAATTCATGGGATAGTCATTATTTGAAAAAACAAATATAATTTATGTAGAAGGAAGTCATGTTAGGTTTTCTTTTATTGAATAAAATGTCTAGTTAAATAAGGTTTTGTTGCTTGTATCAGGAGAGAGGGAAACAAAAGGAGGAGAAAGAATATAGATCAAAATTTTTATTGATCTCTCATATTATGTCTCAAAATCAAAGTTACTTTATGTACTTTAAAACTTGTCTAAGTGAATCCTCGTACTCTCTGTTAAAATAAGGTGACATTGTTAGATAAAATAATTTAGGAGATTATTTTTATTTGAGGATTACAACTAAATAGTCATCATAATCTATTTTTCCTTTCTTTCTTTCTTCTCCAATCTCTATCGGCATTCTTTTCTACAACTACGATCTCTGCCTTTCTTCATCAATCTCTATCGACGTTAGTTTGTTCGTCTTTCCGTTGTCTTTCTATTTTTTCTTTACTTGAGATCTGTGATTTCTATAATTTTCTTAATACATGAATTAAAGGTAAAATTATGTGTGTTTTTTTTAGTTTTAAATTATTTTACTGATAAATAATCTCCTAAACTATTTTACCTAATGGTGTAACCTTATTTCTAACATATGAGGTCACTTTGATATGAAATCGTAGTAGGGGGGTCACTTATATGAGTTTTAAAGTATGTGGGATGACTTTGATTTTGAGGCATAGTACGTGGGGTCACTTAGACGAGTTTCAAAGTATGAGGGTTGACTTTGATTTTGAGACATAGTACGGGAGGTCACTTACACGAGTTTTAAAGTACGAGGATTGACTTTGATGTGAAATCGTAGTATGGTGGGTTACTTAGACAAGTTTTAAAGTATGGAGGGTGACTTTGATTTTGAGGTATAGTATGACGGATCAATAAAAATTTTGGTCAAGAATATATAAAAGAAGGAGAGAGAGGATGGGGAAATAAATAAGGTTGTGTTATAGAGAGAAATGAAAGAAAGAATGTACTGAAGGAGGGAGGGAGAGAGAGAGAAAGGATGGGGGTATGTTATTAAATAGATGCACTTAGGCTGACATTCTCTTTCAGCTCTTTTCAATCTACTTTCTTCTAATATTGAAGAATGTTTAATATGTGGTTTCATTACTCCTCAATTAATCTAAAACTAAATGACCTTATTAGTGCTCTCTCTCGGGAGCCAAGAACTCATAGTCGAGGTATATGATCCGGAAGGATTTTTCGGTCAAGATACACAACTCATGCCCTCCTTCTAGCACCAATCTGATAAGGGATCATTTGGTTCATCGGTCATTGGTACTACCCATGGGTTAACGAGGAATTATCCACTTTGGGCAATGAGCATACTTACACTAGTTTTTCCTTTCAAAACTCGTTAGCTTCAAAAGATGCCTCTAAGAGTAAGGGAGACCCGATAGACTTATAAGTCCTTAGTTCTCATTTTCCTCATCCAATGTGACATTAAATGGCTTTATCAATGATAAAAAAAATAGTGATCCTTTATGTCGCGACTTGAGAACAGACATAACTCAATTCAACCCCGGTAGTGCAAGAGCGTCCACGAAGCTGCTCAAAGGTAGGAGTCTAGCGGAGGAGGAACAGAAGACTATCCATAGTGGAAATGAGAATTGTCGCTGACGCCAAGTCTATGCACAACAAGTCAATACCATGAATGAGGACTCCGATTCGACCCATCTGAAGCTTAAGTCATTTTTTTTTAATAGTGAATGATGTCCCCTAGCATCTGCTTGGAGGTGGTTTTTATACCTCCCATCGAGAGTCTACTATATGCATGTTGTTAGCGTCTATCGATTATTCCAATCTCGTGCTATGTCGGGCTGTCTCCTTATTTTTAAGTGCTGCTTTGTGCGATCCCAGGCAACATAATTTCTACTACGTGCCATTTTTTAGCTTGGTTGTCGCTTCAATATGTAATCTATTGGACTGCTTTGAGATTTGCGTGTTGCATCGACTGTGGGGTGCCACATTTGGTCTGAGGTGATTGCCATTTGTTACTGTAGGTTGGTACCAAAATATCCTCTATTAGCTAGGAAAGGATATTTTTGGCCCGAACCCTCTGAATCTTAAGTCAATTTTTGAGAGTAGTGAGTAATGTCCTCTGACATCTTCTTGGGGGTGGTTTTTATACCTCTCATCGAGAGTCGATCTTATGCAAGTGCTTAACATCCGTCGACATTCTAGGTAATCGGTTCGTTCACTCTGGCCAACTGTTCCTATCCGTGCTACGCGGGTCTATCTCCTCCTTTTCAGATGTCGCTTCATGCGATCCTCCCACGTGGCATGATTGTTGCTATGCATCGTTTCTTGGTCTAATTGTGTCGTTTCAGGATATAGGCGATTGAATTGCTTTGAGATGTTGGACCATTTTTTAGTCTAGTTGTGTCGTTTCAGGATGTAGGTGATTGAACTGCTTTGAGATGCTTCTGTGTTGCATCGACTACGGGGTGCTACGTTAGGTCCGAAGTGGCCGCCAACTATTATTACGGGATGAGACCAAAATTTCCTCTATCAAAATCAAAACATCCATTTACAATAAGATCCATCCATCCATGGTTAACCAACATTCATTTAAATAAATTGTCATTACTTCTCCTAGTTCAAATATGTTAACAGCATAATCTATGATGGCTCATAGAATATTCATATTCTCAACATCCTTTTTCATCCAAGTTTAGTTGAAAAAATTAATAATAATAATTTATGAAAGGAGAACAATGATGCTCGACGGGTATACAGCCTACACCCATGATGATTTATGAAAGGAGAAAATATTTATAAGCACCTAAGGAAAGGACAAAATGACCAAAATGAGTATTGGGGAAGGTTGAAAGTTTAAGTGCAAGTATTCCTTCAAAAATTAAATTTTTTTATTAAAATTCTTTACCACTGTTATCTAGTTTCCTCCATTATTATAAGGTTCATTACCTAGATTGTAGAGAGGGGTGCAAACTCCTCTAACCATTTTTTTTTCCTTTTCTCATTTCATAAGAGATCTTCGGGATTTGATATAATTGAATTTAATTTTTTCTAAACTACATACGTTAATGGAAGAATTATGTTTGGCTAAAAGAAGAAAGTCATGTAAACTATCAGTTCGCTAAATCCAACATATCCATCAGTAGCACTGCCCTTTGGATTATATGAATGAATAGAATAATATTTAATAATTGTTGCTACCAACCTACTTTATATGATTGGAGGTTTTAGCCCTGCTAAATAATTGTAATAAAAACTCCCACTCGATCTTTCTATCCCCTGAGAGATAGTGACATCATTATTTTGCGGTGGCGCATTTACTAATGACTCCTCTCTTGCAAGTATCGACTTTTGTTTTATGAATTCAAGTTGGATAAATACTCAATCTGCCTCCAATCCTTTGCATGCTAAATATTTGACAATATGGGATGGCCAATAAAAATTGAAGCAAAACTATTTAGAATTTTTTTTATCAAATTTGATGCACAACATATGAGTCAAATATTTAACTATAATGATAAGCCGATACATTTGTTCTTACATAATATTCATCCTCACTTAGACAGTACTGATGTAATCTTTAGAGGCAATAACAATCTTGCTTAATAAATAAAATTTATATTTAAAGAAAACTATGGTTATAGAAAACTGTAGTCCTTTGCAAGCATCGTGCTACATCAGCGTGCAATAATTCCCAATATTAGCATCATCATCCTCCTTCCCTGCTCCATCGGCTATATGGTTGTTTTGACCCAATTCTAAAGAGTCCACCTCATAGTTTCGTCAGGATTCATCCTCATGTGTAACATGATCATCCATCATCCTCCTGCATTCACTGCATGATACATAATTCTGGCAGTACAAAAGTCTCCTCAAGTTCAACTTGGATAATATTTTGAATGCTCTTTGGCCATCCATAGGTTCAAACGCATTCGCTAATGGAATAGCTTCCGATCCCTCGTCGAGTTGCACTAGGGTGTGCGATAGGTTAAGTACCTCAAGATGTCTCATACCTACTACGAACATAATAGCTTCCAAGGTTGTCGTGCAACACCGCAAGCTTAAGACCTTCAACCCATGAAGCACAGTTAGAGCAATTGCTGCAAAGTCTTCAGGGTAGCAATCCAGGACCTTTAGCATAAAGCTCTTACAGTATTCTCTTATATCGAGCATTATGAAAGTTGGATCAGAGTACCCAGACAACTGAGAAAACTCAGGCATAGTCATCGATTTCAATCTTGTCCACCCTTTTATGGCGTTGTGCATTGCAGCTTCACTGATAAGATCCCAACATGGCAGGACGAGCCTTTTAAGATGAGGGCACCTATATATATATATATATATATAGATCAACAAACCATTTGATCAAATTAAACGAATGCAGTGAACAAGAGACCAATATAGTTGCATAATTTACCCTGTGGCAATGAGGTTCACATCTTCATCGTTTATGCGCAAATGGGGGTGGAACATAATGGATGTGATGTTTCCACCAACACAAGCAACCACTGTTCTTAGTGCTTCTGATAACCCCAACTCTCTTGTGCCCACCCTTATGAGGTTGGACCGTAGAACTTGGAGACTAAGTGACGAATCCGACGAAGCCATTCGCCATGACCGACAAACTTGGGCTGTTGTACATCGATCATTTGGATTTAGTTCTTTAAATATCTTTAAAAGGATATCAATAGACAAATCCCCCCCATTCTACTCTTTCAGGTAATGATGGGCAAATCCCCTTGTTCTTTCCGTTCAGAGCTAATGATGTTTTCCATTTTCCTAGTTTAAGGTGCAACCAAAAAAGGGTTATACTTTGGAAGAATAAAAAAAAAATAAAGCATATTAAACAAAAATTGCATGTGTTTATCAATAGAATGCTAATTCTCATAATAGAGAAAATCTATAGATCACATAAATATTTTAGGCTCATTTTTATGTTAAATTATTGATTGCTATTAATCCATCCGAGATCTAAGTAGCAGAACTATTTGCAAATCTAAGATAGATGAGAAATCCTTCCGATAATTTATTGGCAATGAGAAACTAACGTCTAATTAGAAAAATATAAAAGAATATTTGAATCACCATATTATTAAACTAAAATAAATATAAAATATAAAAGTAAAAAATTACATATAATCTTACTCGATCAATAGGAACCATCAAAAGAAAATTTTGATTATGTCGAATCGAGCGATGCCCTCAAATGAAATTCAGGTCAAGAGCGAACCCTCCAATACAATTCAATTTCTATCTGTATTTTCTTTTTTATTGAAAATACAAGCTAAATGATTTAAAAATTTAACATCTACAGCATAACGAAGAATACATATTAAGTATACAAGTTTTGCAATCAATTATTGAATTCATAATTATTTTTTAAAACATGAAATAGAAGCTCTACACTTGCAATATCATAAAAATCTGGATTTAAAACATGTGTGATGAAAATATATTTTAGAAAAACATGCAAAAACCACATTTACCAAATATTAGGAATATGCATCATAACAAAAGAAAATTCACAATATTCAAGAATCATTAGTTTAATCTTAATGTTGGAATTATGAATCGGTAACATACTTCTAATCTCATGAAAAAGTTATATGATAGATTAAATTTTTTAAAAAGATAAGATAAGATACGAGGACTTTGGAAAACCTACGTTTCTCTAAGATGAAGATATTCCTCTCTTTCGATTCCTTCAGTAACTGGCAGTCTCGTAGCGTCGTCGATTAATATTGGGAAAAATCTATCTCTCCCCAAGATGAAGATCTTCCTCTCTTCCAATCCCTTTCACTCATAAGCAACCTCATAGCCTTGTTGATTAATGTTAGGGTTGGCTGGCCGGGCGGGGAGGGGCGTGCGGGCGGGGGAATGCGGGGTGGGGTGTCTACCATCGGAGAGGGAGGGTTTCTTATTAAGAAACAAAGAAATAATTAATTTTAATTAACTAATTTTACTATATTCCTAATGAAATTAAATTTCAACTATGAATTAATTTTCCTTATTAGTCAACACAGGCAAGAAAACAAATGAGCAAAAACTTTTTTATTAGAGCAAAATTATAGTTATAGAAGTTTAATTTTAAGAAAAAAATTTAAAAATTTCAATCACTAGCCATCCATCACAAATTAGATTCACGATTATTAAATCTCAGGTTGAGAGAGGTAGAAAAAGAAATGGAGTTAGACTCATCTTCCTGTTCACCTGTGATTTAATTTTTAGTTCGATTTCAATTTTCAAAGATAATACATTTTACGAGTCCAAATTCCCCAAATTTTGGGTTCTTTATATGGCCACTAAATGACGACCACTAAAACCAAGTAGCTTACTCCATATGCCTGACTGAACCAAAGCATCAGATATTCAAAATCGAATATGTAAAAATATATATATATATATATATATATATATATATATATATAGTATTACTCAATCGCATAATCATTATTAAAGCCATCGATGACGAATTAAAGAAATTATACCAACACAAACGAAATCGGTGCAGTAAAACAAAGTAGCAGGGAACATTCTGTACCAGACTAGCAGACGATCCTGCCGTCCTCATATGATTGATACACTGCTCCAAGCATGGGAATGCCCCTAAAATGTTGGCTTATTCTCACCTCTTTGTTTTTTGTTTCTTTAAAGATATGTTTAACAACAGAACTTGCTAGGACACCAAAAACTAGATAAACATGCACCGCAAACTAAGTATAGAATATAGTGTACATGTGATAGGTACATCAGCCAATAAAAATGGCCAAAATCATAAACAAAACATGCAAAACATCAATCAATCAACAGATCCGGACGGAAGAGGTGAATCTGCCACAGCTCACCCTAACAGGCACACCCACTTCTTTGCTCTGTTTGTGAAGCAGGTTCTGGGATCGCCTGGAAATATCTGCAGACAAAGAAGTAAGATGTGTGAAACACTACTACTCTGGATACCAAGAATCAGGTAAAAAATGAGATTACAAAGTATCAAAAGCATGGCAACATTATGTAGGATATCATCCTTCGGAAACAATAACACTTTCAAGCTTCTTCGTTTTTCTAACTAAAGATACTCCTCTCTAAATAAAAAAAACAAGTAAGCATCTGAAAATGATCAAGCTAGAAGATGATAATTTTCAGAAGAAAAAAGTAAAACTAATAAACCTGTTTGAAGAATTATCAGACTGACCATCTTCTGAAACAAACACTAGACTTGTTTTTCAGACTACATCGGATCCTTGAACCAATCAGGATTCCTATAATAATTAAGTATTAAAAACCAGGACATGAATGAGGATTAGTGGGAATTGCCTTATTAAATACTTATTAAATATATTCTGATTTTATCTTATTAAAAATATTCTGATTTTTGCTTTTCTTTTCAAAGGATGAGATGCGAGGAATAGCTCATTAGATCCATGCTACTGTCAAACTCAAAGTCTTAAGCAAACTGGCATCTACCGTTGCCTTGCTCTGTAGCCGAAATAGATAGCTCTTTCCAGTGATCCTAAACTTTCTGCCCTACCTAACTAACCTATTGTTTCACAAGTGAATGAGCCTGAATGAGGATCTTACAGAAAAAGTCAATATTAGGCCAAGTCGAAAGGCGGCTTTCAAACAGGTATAAACGTTGGTACCTGTCCCTGAGAGAGGAAGACAAGGCAAGGACTTTTAGGCCCTTGTAGCCAACCACAACTCGAATTCAACCCCACGGACTTGGCTGGCGAAAAAGGAGTGTAAGATAAAGAGTCAAGATTTTCAAGGAAAGTGTAACTGGCAGAAAGGAAGACAGGCTTGGCTTGAATAAAGGTGAATGCAGGTTGGATTAGAAGTCATGATATACAGAACTGGCAAGACTTCAGGATACAAGAGGTAGACTTTAGGATGTGCAGTGATACAAGTGAGCAAACTTCAGGTAACAGACACGAGTATTAAAAGGTACCTTGGATAGAGACACATGAAGTAATGGAGCTAATAGAACCTGCACCTGTGTTACCAGATGCTTCCTCTTTCAAGTCCTAATCTAAATCCTAGTTGAGCATCAGCTAAGAATGAAAGGACAATACTTGCATTTCCTTGTATAATCCTATGGCGAGAAAGTTATTATGAATTTGCTACTTCAAAAACATGACAGGAGCACAGAAATCATCTGTATAAATATTGTTTGATGCCTATATTTCTTCCTACATCATCATGTATCAAACAACACAATCTTCTAATGTCCCGAGCATTAAAAAGATCCATTTGTAGTTCATAGCTAGGTTTTTTGACAGCCAATCTAGTTTAGAAGCTGAAGTAACCTATGCAAGCCGGAGAAATTTCTCAAAACACAATGATGATAGTACATTGAAGCAAGGTTCACCAAACCATAATGTACCAACATACTGAGCTCAGCTCGGTACGTCGATACAAAGCGGTAAGCACAGGCATACCGCTATATATATATATATAATCAAATTAAAAAAATAAAGAAGCGACATCGTCTAGTTCCTTCTCCCTGAGAAGCCCGCACGGGGAGAAGAAATCACCCTGCGGAGCCTAGGTGAGAAGCCCATGCGTCGCACGACATTTTCTTCTCCCTATGATCGTCGAAGATTCTCCCCGCTTTCGCACCGAGAAGCCCGCAGGCGAGGGATCAAGATCGGGAGAGCAGCGTCGGATCTCCAGTTTCTCCCTTCTTTCTCACTCGGCTAATACCATCCGAAATCGACCGTTACCGCGTGACAACGACCAACGACGATCGAAATCAACCATTATCGATCGATTTCAGGTGGTAACAAGGCGGAAACAACCCCAACTGATGATACTGCCCGATAGTGGGCGGTCAATGTACCATTCAACAGGCGGATCAATACATACCGCTCGTATCGGGCGATATGATTCGAAATGTCGAACCTTGCATTGAAGTATCAATCTTTGCAGGCCCCTTAGAACTTCTCAAATAACAATGACACTAGTATGTTGATGTATCAATCTTTACAAGCCTGACATTTCTCAGAAAACAATGACGATAATGTGTAACGTATCATACTATTACAGAGTAGGTCCAAACCTAGCATGAAGGCCCATTCATAGGTTATCCTTTTTTATACACAAGTTCATCTTAAATTAAACACTGCCTTGGATGATTTTTCACATTACATGCTTTAAACATACTGAAGAATAACATAGCCCCATGTGATAACTATTAATAACTATTAATTGTGATTTATAAAGTACAAAGAATATGTTTCATGGCATTGTAGGTATATACATCTATTACTTGGGAATTGTATGTATATGGTGCAAAACCAATTTAGTTTATCTCTTACTGAATAATTTATTTGTTTAGGGGTATTTTGCATATGTCATAGGTTACCACATGGTAGAAAAAGAAAGCAAATGTAGAAAAATAAAGAAATTAAATGCAGCGTTGATTGACGATCTTAAAGATTCATCTCTAAGAAGATGAAAGTGTATCAGTCAATAATATCATCAAATAATATCTTCAAAATAAAAAATTATTTTTCAAACCAAGTCAAGAATATTATCTTCTTCGAAGAAAAGAATAAATCAAATATTTGATTTGAAATAATTATAATTATTTTTATTTTAATATTTTCCCTTTTCTCTCTTGAGCTTGAGCATATAATAAGGGCCAAAACATTATAATGCACGATGGGAATATGAATCAATAAATTAAACTATTTTGCCACATTGTATGAGAGTGGTGTGAGCCTGTACGACTACAAGTGTTTTTCCAATGGAATGATTCCATTATCCACATGCGACAGTGTGATACATTGGAGGTAATGAGACCTTCATCCATCTTGGAAGTTCACTCCTTAAGCCCAAGCGAGCCTGGTAATTATTCTTTTATTATCTTGTCATTATTATCATTCACTTCCTATATTTTCAGTCCGTTATTATAAAAAATCCAGTATTATTATCATTCACTTCTTATCTTTTCAGTCCGTTATTATAAAAAATCCACTATGACTCATCCTACATCAAATTTAGAACAAGACTTTTTGTTTAGTCAAGATATTCTATCATCAAAATCGATTCATACTTGAATCATACAAAATCGGGACAAGCCCCTAGGCAATGGGAGTATATGATGCTGAATCAATTTGAATAAAGTTAATTAGTTTAGAGGTATTTTGTAAATGTCATAAGTTGCCACATGATAATATCTACTCAAAGAGAAGAAAAAGAAAAAAAATAAATATAGAAAAAAGAAGAAATCAAATTTGATCTTTGTTGAAGATTACAATCTTGAATGAAGATCTTAAGGTTCATCTCTACGAAGTCTATCAATCAATAATAACATCAAAGGTATCAATTATAAAAAATAGTCAATAATATTATTTTCTTTGGAAGAAATAAGATATCATAAATTTTATATGATGTAATTATATTTTTTTTAATTTTTCCTTTTCTCTTGTATTTGAGCTTATAAAAAGTACCAGAACATTGTAATAAATGATGAGAATATGAATCAATAAATTATATGCTTTTCCAACATTGTGTGTTAGCAGTGTGAAGCGACAATTGTTTTTCTGATGGAATAATCTCATTGTCCAAGTGCAAGACATGCAAAGGTACGAGACATTCATATGGAAATTTGCTCCTTGAGCCAAAGTGATTCTGATAGTTATCATTTTTTGTATTATATTTTCATTATTATTATTCTGTTCCTATATTTCTTGCCCTCTATTATCAGAGAAAAAAATCCAATACTCACATACATCTTTGGCAGTACGTACTATCGACTAGGGCTGTTTCCGCCCCGTTACCACCCAAAATCGACCGGTAATGATCGATTTCGGTCGTCGCCGATCGCTGTTGGGCAGTAACAGTCAATTTCGACCATCGCCGACCGATTTATGGCGGTATCAGCCAAGGGAGAAAGAAGAAAAGGGAGAAACTAGAGATCCGACGCTGCTCTCCCGATCTCGATCCTCACCCGCGGGCTTCTCGACGCTTCGCAGGGAGAATCTTCGACGATTACGGGAAGAAGAAAACGACGTTTCTTCTCCTCGCGCGAGCTTCTCGCCAAGGCTTCGCAAGTTGATTTCTTCTCCTTGCGCGGGTAGAAGAAACGTCTCCTCGCATGGGGAGAAGGAATGAAACGACATCACCTCAACGACGTCGCCCTTTTTTATTTTTTTAAACTTTATTATTATAATATATATATATATATATATATATATATATATATATACACACACACCACGTGGTACACCCGAGCATACCATACCTTACTGCGCTAAGCTCAATAAACCGATACGGTATGGGAAGGCAGACCTTGGTTCAACCCTATTGTATATCTATTATGTTTGAACTCTGCCACATGGAAAACTGACTGCATACTTTATGAACTTGAAAAGGTTACAGAAGTATTAAAAAACAACACCAACTGGTAGTATGTCAAACAAGGCAACCTACAAGAACAATAAGCATAGTGATGAGAAAGAACCATGCAAAATTTCATATTAATCCAATATACTTACATGTCCTGATCACGATCATGCTGCAGAGCAAGTTGAGCCACCTGAAGAAAAGCAGCATCAACATTGTAATCCTCTTTTGCAGAGGTTTCAAAGTAAGGCATATTGCCTCTGGAAGCACACCATTCTTTGGCTTTTTTCTCTGAAACCTGAATGATATTGAACGAAAACAAAAGCGTAGGAAGAAATAAGGAAAAGATAAAGAAAATATCCATGAAGAAGTCAATATAGTATCCTCCACCATACCACTCTACTGTTTCCACCATCCACATCAATTTTGTTTCCTAGTAAAATGAATGGAAATGTTGTTGGATCAGACGGGCTAGCCTGTAGAAATTATATGGTACAGATACAAATAAGAGCAGGTCTGAACCAACATTAAGAATACAAACTACAAAACTGACATAACTGTTAGGAAGAATGAAAACTTATAAACAACAAAGAAACAGAACTATCAAAAGTAAATAACATGAGTGCTCAAGCTAAAGAGTAAAAAAGAGATCGCTCTGGCCATTTATAGTTGCATCGTGTTGTGATATAAGAAGGTACAAATCGATCTAGAACATAAGATAAATATCAAATTAATAAGGATTCAACGAGCTAGAACAAAATGATCTAGTTTCAGTATTGCTATTTTTGGTGACCATGCACTTGATAAGCACCACTTGTTCACTTGATAGGAGGGGAAGCCTAATGGAAGTGTGATTTTTTTGTTTCTTATAAGGCCTTTAACAGATGAACAAACTCAAACTTAATAGTCCCCACAGTTCCAAATACAGAAGACCCAAATTTCAAGTAATATTATATTTAAAAGTAAGTTTAAATCTTGATTGTCCTGGTCAGTATGGACCAGTATTTACTGATCCAATGAAGGTCAGATGTCAAAACTTATAGCTTAATACCAGTATAATACCATTCAGTTTTATTATTTAAGGAATGTATCAAATGATATGAACTAGTAAAGATCCGCATATCAACCCACATATAGGTACCATATTGATCTAATAGATCATCATGTCTGGTATTGGTTCAAGTTTTGAAATCCTTGCTAAAAGGGGTGAAAACATTTAAAAGAAAAGGTAAGTCATAGACCTGATGACACAAACGCTACTCCAAGCAACTTTTTTACAACAGAGCTTACTCCATGTATCTTTTATTTCATTGGACGCTAATTTGGAGCTGACTCAGCTTCACATTGTTTTTCTTTTTCGGAATTATACCAAATGGTTAACCTATTACATTAAAACATCATGAAATTTGGAGATCAAGCTGTAACACTAATCCTATTCCTGATGAAGATGTGCCTCACAGTCTTAATTAATCTTGTACAACCTCCCATTGTGCTCTCAAACAATAATAAAATAGCTGAAGAAAAATAAGCTAATGAAAGTAGCACTATTTCAAGGGGGAGATTCAGAAACCAAGTTTGCATTTTTCCCCTCGCATAATCTCATTCCTTCAGGCTGGGACTTCAACAGAACACTGAAGATATCAAATTTTCTTAAAAGAAAAAAACACTAAAGCAAGCACAGAGCACAATTTTTTATGAGGTCTGAGAAATAAGACCCTAAACTTCATCAGAATTTTTTTTATTTTCACCACAAAACAAACAATTAAGTCGCACATAAATGTACCAACATTGTTAGAATCATATCCTAACATATCACACATAGCTTCACTATCTTTAAAAATATAGCAATATGTAGAGGCAACAGAGAGATGATATCTTAAGACTGTAAACCATTTTCATCTGACAGCATCATTTATCGTCAACTTATGTTCACAGTGGCATTCTGCCAACCAAGGTTTGCAATACCGTATCGTACCGCTCTGTCATGGACAACAATGTAAATAAGGTGTTCGATGAAATGCTCATGTTTGTCCGTGTCCTTCGGTTTGTGTACATACCTTGTATAGCAAGTAGCGGGTTTGTAGTAGGCTTAGCAGCCCTAGTTTGGTTTGCTTTGTGACCGATTTTGGCTTGTAAATACGAGTGTGTCTTGTAAGCACTTGTAGGGACTTCGGTCTGTAATAGATCATTATCCTTTGTGTGCAATCTCTCTGAGTTTGTAATGTCCATGGGTGTAATTTGTATCTGGCTTTATAAAGTGTTTGCTTGAGCAGTTGCTTGTGGATCCCGTTGGAATTGCTTCTTCTGGCTCGTTTTCTCTTTTGTAAGTCTAAGGGACCCTAGGAGATCTCGGGGAAGGCTGACCTTTGCGGGCAGACACGCATAGGTGCCGCACGGCTTAGGCAAAATCAGCTAAGTCCGTGACATTATGGTATCAGAGCGGGACAAGCACACGTAAAAACACTTGCCATACAAACGTGGGGGACCTAGCTGGGCTGTATGGAGGACAGCCAGCATGCGCAACCGTTTGGGGGAAACAGACATTGAGATGTAGAGAAAAGAGTCGCTCAGAGGAGCGGGCATCTAGGCTTGGCATTCAGAGGAATGACTAACTATTTGCACGAGAGGCACCATGAGGACAAGCAAGCGAAGAAGAATGTGTAGCGCACAAAGATTGGGATAGTTGAGTTCGAGCTACGGCTCGACGTTGGCAACCAAACTTGACAGTGCTCAAGGCAAGTGGAGCGCTTGGTGAAAGATGAGACCGTGTAAAGTGGGATGTGATGCTCAATGACCATAAGAGTTGTGCAAAGCTCAAAGAGGTGAAGGGAATTGCTAACTCAAAAGCTTCGGTACTCATTCTAGGGATTGTACACGGACAACCGAGTGTTCGTGCCCATCCCAAGGCGCGATCGGAACTCGGCGCCATGGAGCATCAGAACTTTCTCTTCGATATGGAAAGGATACGTCCGTAGGCGGCTGAAATGTGCAACAAGTTCAGCACATTGCTAGACCCTGAAGGGTGCAGTGGGGACTGTATTGGCGAAGGGTCGCAATCTAGCAAGTGCATTTGTGGGGGCAGAACAAGGCACAAGTTGTTCAGCAAGACGAAGTAGTCCAAAGGGGATGGTGGTCTCCGAAACTTCCAGTGGGAAATATGTAAAGAGGAAAGTTGCTCCAATATGACAAATATCCAGGAGGGATAAATCCTAGTTCTCTAGGGGGAGAATCATGTGCAACGGACCACACACATTGAGGAAGAGTTTCTCAAGGTAATATCTCCATAAAGCTCAACGGACCGAGCGAGTGACAATGAGTCATCGCATGATCTCGAATGAGGTAATGCATTGGTGGATGCATTTCGAGATCAAGTGGGGGAGCAATCCAAGGCAACATCATATGAAGGCACACTTAGAGTCAATGCAGAAATCGAACTCAACGGAGGGCTGACCCATGGAATGGTTGACGCGAGGGCCACTATCAACTCAATGCAAATCGAGAAGCGTAGCGACTAGGGTGGAACTTGGTGAAGTATCTAAGCCACATGAAGGGAGTCGACATAGAAGATGAAACATGAAGCGGAGGCATGGAGCTTTCCTTGGACAGAGGTCAAGGGCATGAACTCTTGTAGAGGCAAGAGTGGGATCATGTCGTTCCATGGGTTTTTTATTCTGATAGGGCGGACTTATCTTGCATGGTACCAAAGATAAAGGGAGCTTCGAGGCACATGCAAGTTACCTCAGAGATGCATATGACGGAGTAACAAAGGTGATTCAACTTGCGGAGGCGAAGTTGGGATCAGGATACCTTAGCACGGGGCAAGAGGACGCAGAGGCGAGTACTCTTGAAGAATATGTCACAGTGTTGCCATTCGAGTTGTCAGGAACAAGTGGTGCATAGTGGAGATTGTACTGGTAGGGGATAGAGGCCCAGGATCCAGACAATGGTGCACCAATTCTAGCGAAGTCATGGGACTTCAGGAGCTACTAGGCGACGGACTGTCCTAGAGCTATGCTTCGTCCAGGTGTGACTCAAGAGTGGGTGGACGAAGGTGAATTGCCAAGGGAGAGAACCAAAAATCGGAGATGGCAGAGGCCCTACGATGTGTTTGGCAGAGGCAACACATGGAGAAGTCGTAGTCCGAGTTCATCACACGAGAATTTGTATGCAATGGAGATGTCACCAGGAGGCGACATGGTGCAGCGGATCGTGGTGGAATAGTTCGTGACAATGCAACGCAGGCGATCATGTCCCGTGAGAGACACGATCATGCGGAGGTATGATCAGGAGTTACTGGGAGCTCCACTTTGGTGTACGACACAACAAGAAGAAGGGTTATGGATTCAAGGAGTGAATGTCATGGTACCGCAGAGGCGGGTCTTCATGTGTGCATCGGAGCTTGCATTGGATGAAAGCCTTAGTCATCAGCATATGGGGGTTGTATACCACCGAGGAAAAAGTCCAAGTGCAAGTACCAGTGAGTCCCATGGATGAGGACGTGATCATGTTGATCAGGAGCTGCTGGGAGCTCCACTTCGATGAACAATGCAACGGCAAGAAAGGCTGTGGATTCAAGGGGTGAATGTCATGGTACCGCAGAGGCGGGTCTTCCATGTACACGCATCGAAGCTTGCATCAGATGAAAGCCTTGGTCATCAGCATATGGGGGCTGTGTACCATCGAGAGAGAAGTCAGATTGCAAGTACCAGTGAGTCCCATGGAGGGGACTTGATTATACAAAGGTATGATCAAAGCGGCTGGAGAGTTGGACTGCTTCAATGCTCACATTCGCTTAAGGGAGCCCAGCAAGTCAGAGGACAAGGCCGAGTAAGCGAATGTTGCTACCAAGGAAGCTAAGGAGAACAGAATCGACGCGAGCCCTGCAACAAGATGGTGGAGGCCATGCATGAGAGTTGCAGTCTGTCTTTCCATCGACCAAGGAGAACTGCTAGGAGGACACAGTGGTGTTGAAGCAGGTGGTCGAAAGGGGCGAGGAAGCGACGAGGAGTCTAGTGGGGCTCAGCTACCCAAAAGCAAAGCGTCGGTTAGAAAGGAGGTGGACTCGGAGGAGCACCACAGTGCCGCAGAGGTGGATCTACCGATCGCGAAGGAAGGGATGCAGATGCAAGGCAACAGATAGTATGGCTATGGGCTTGCCAACACCATGGTACCGCAGAGGCGGGACTTCCGTGGAGTCATCGATCCCTTGCGCTCACGAAGGGAGAGCACTGGTCGTAAAAAGGGTCGAGGAGGTGGAGAATGCAAAGGCAAACTCCAAGTACCAAGACAGGACGGAAGGACAGAGGCCAAGGAACTTCATAAGAACGGTGACGATGGGCTTCTCATCAAGATAGTCGAAAGTGAGGGACTTTGGGTTAATGCAGGAGTGCTCGACCAAGGAACAAAGTAGGTAGTATACGGTACTGTACCTTTTCTACTCAGAGGAGTAGGCGACAAAGGTGATGGAGAAGACGGTACAATCCCAGAGGCGACCAGATCTATCAAAGACTTACTCCAAGTTGGGGGACTCCAAGTTGGGATAAACTTTTTGCTCTTTTCGGACAAAACTTCTTGCATTCCAGAAGTTCAATGGTAGTGGGAAGGCGAATCACAGTAGCTAACTCAATGCAAGGAGTGCAAACACTTCAAGTGCTTCAGAAGTGTGAGCAAAGAGCGGGCAAATGTTAGTAACCAGCTCAATGCATGAAGTACAAACTCGAGGAGACAGGCGAAATCGAGTAATCTTTGCCTTCTCAACTCAAGAGAATGGGCAAAACTGAGTACCCCAATCCTATTAACTCAAGGAGGTAAGCGAAGCTAAGTAACCTTGCCTTCTCAACTACTGAGAGAATTGGTGAAGTCGAGTATCCCAGTTCTCTTACCTATCCAGCAGAGGAGCTCTACATAAGTTCAGTGACCCTTCAAAGAAAGCTTCTGGAAGATAATAGTTGTCAAATCCTCACCATTGGTGATCAGTCCTATTGAGAGTAGATTGTCCGCTTTATTTCCCAATTGAATGCCAATCGAAAGCGAGAGTGATGCGAACCTACTTGGAAGTGACAACTAAACGTGGAAGAAGGATCAATGGGCAAACATTGTGAAGGAAGGACCTCAAAAACCTTAAAGTCTGCGAGGCGATGCTCGTCAAAGTTCCAACAAGTATCCACCCAGTTCAAGCAACATGAGTATACTGCGATACTAACGCATAATAAGGCAGGTCTTTTCCTTCATCAGAAGGATCCGCGAGAACCAACAAAGATCAGCACAACTCAACCAACCCCACACCAGATTCAGTCATTGGTGAGTTGAAACAGCATGGCGGATCAGAGTTCGACTACTCAACAACAGCGACAGAGAGCGGCTGGGAGCCAAAGAGGCATGTTGCACCCAAAGCAGAAGTTTGAAGATTCAACAAAATGCGAGGAGATGTAGCGTCTACAGTGGCTACGACGAGGACGTCTAAGGAATAAGTGGGGGAGAATGTCACGGACAACAATGTAAACAAGGTGTTCGATGAAATGCTCATGTTTGTCTGTGTCCTTCGATTTGTGTACATACCATATACAGCAAGTAGCGGGCTTGTAGTAGGCTTAGCAGCCCTAGTTTGGTTTGTTTTGTGGCCGATTTTGGCTTATAAATACGAGTGTGTCTTGTAAGCACTTGTGGGGACTTCGGTCTGTAATGGATCATTATCCTTTGTGTGCAACATCTCTGAGTTTGTAATATCTATGGGTGTAATTTGTATCTGGCTTTATAAAGTGTTTACTTGTAGCGGTTGCTTGTGAATCCCGTTGGAATTGTTTCTTCTGGCCCGTTTTCACTTTTGTAAGTCTAAGGGACCCTAGGAGATCTCGGGGAAGGCTGACCTTTGCGAACGGACATGCATGTGTGCCGCACAGCTTAGGCAAAATCAGCTAAACCCATGACAGCTCGATACGCTTGATATGTACCAGTCCGATAGAGGACTGGTACGTTAGGTGCAACTTAGTACCTTAGTGTACCATGTGTTGGTATGCTCAGTACATACCATATCGACAACTGATTAATACGTTGGTACGATATGGTACGAAATTACGAACCTTGCTACAAAGAAGGAGAATAGGAAGGGCAAAGAAGGAGAAGAGGAAGGTGCAGCGGAGAAAGAGGAAGGAGGAGGAAGAGAAAGGAAAATAAGAGGTGGTAGAGGAGAAGAAAGGAAGAAGAGGAGGTGTTAGAGGAAGGAAGAAGAGGAAGCATTAGAGGAAGAAAAAGGAAGAAGATAGGCGATGGAGGAAGAGGAGGAAAAGGAAGGAGAGAAGTGGAGGAAGAAGGAGAAGGAAGAGGAGAAAAGGCGTACCCAGTAGGCAATAATGGTGCACAGCGATAGTGTGCGACGAGGTCACGTGATGTGGGCAAAGATGGTGGACAACGACAACTTAAGGCAAATGCGATAGGGCAAACATGATTAAACAGATGTTTTTTTACATGGATGGATCAAATCGCCTGAAACAGGGACAGTTCGTCGCTTCATGCCCAAACGAGTACATACTGTCTGTTTTGCACTGGGAGAAACGCCATTCCTTGGTCCAAAGCAAAGCTATTCTTTCTCTATAATTTTCGTCAAGCATAGAATGGAATGGCAGGAGATGAAAAAAAGAAATAGTGTCTCATTCATTCAACAAGGATTAAGCACCATCTGAAAGATCATAAGAACTAAAACAACATAATAAATGGATGGTCTAGAATTAGGAAACCACAAACCTAAGAAACTCACGTTAAATCTGTAAAGTAATAGGCACAAATGAAAAATATTCTGAGGTTAAGTAAACCTAAGAGTGAAAATGGACAACTACACAAGTCAAGAGCTTGGTAATATATATATATATATATATATATATAAGCCAGTGTCCAGCATACCAATTGACAAGCAAGTCAAACCAATGTACCTCTTAAAATCTTCAGTAGGAGATTAGCTTCTACATAGCACACATTGCAATTTCTAAAATCTATAACATAGCAATTTTTCCGGCAAAAACTGCAACATGCAGTAAAGTATGCTGCTAGCTATATTGTGAAGATCAAGATAAGCTACAAGTGTCGAAATTCTCAGTAAGTGATTCACCTTAATGTATAATCCTTAGACTCAGAGATGTGCAGCTCTTATCTTAATGCCCATTATGTCCATTTTTTATCTTCTTTACTGAATTATTAAATGGCTCCCTTGTATTTCTTTGCTCTCTTTGCAAATTATGTGAGGAAATTTATGAAGCAAAGCTTAATTATTCAATTCCAATCAATCTAATCAACAATGACAAGTTGTAAGTCTTAAGTCCTAACTCCCAACTTGATCTTTTCCTAACATTAAGCTCTGTTTTAGGCATCCAAATATCACAGATAACTAGCAAAGGAGCATAAAATCTGCTGTTTGTAAAAGCACTGAACAAGACATGTCATTTTGAAGCAACAAATCCAATTGACCAGACAAACAAAAAAGGGAAAGATATTTCTAATGTTCTTTCTAGACCCTTACAAAACCAAACTGATCAAAACAATTAAAGCTAGAAACATGTGTTTCCTGCTCTTTTTTACTATCTCTAAAAAATTTCTCTCCAAAAGTTAGAAATGAATTAGGCTTTTTATTCTTTATTAACAGACAAGGCTTTCCAAATTTCTTGATGTCCATTTTTTTGGTTATGCATGAATCAACTAAAAAGTATATACTTGAGATCATAGTTACCAAAATCACTAACAGTCATAAAAAACACAACTGGGATCAGTAGAACTAGGTTGGGACGATCAGGGAGATTAAGATTGAACGAAAAAATAACTTAAATAAGAAAAATAAAAACTGAAAAATAGAAAAAACATAAAATTGTCATATGCTAAAATATCTCATTTACCTTTATATTTCATAAAGTATGCATCTTTTCTGAAGAAAAAAATGAAATCAACATATTACGATAAAAATTCTGAAAAAAAAGCTTAAGAATTCATAAATATAACTATATTTACTAAAAGGCTATATTGAACATATAAATGTATTATTGCAGTAAATAACTATGGAGTATACTCTACAAAAAATACTCAACATATCCTCTTGCAATTTTGAAGAAAACAATTTGTTCTAATGTGAGCCTATTGCTTTAAAGCAGATGAAAAGTGAAAAAAAACTTAATTTAAAAATACTACGCAAAAGATTTGGGATTAGTTTTAAACATCATGACATCCCCCTTCTCTATAAAAGCATATCTATTTCCTTATGAAATCAAGAAAAACATTCTCCACTCCACATTTCTTTTACTCTCAGATTTTACATGGATAGCAAATTGCAACAATAATGGCAGATGAAAAATATGATGGTGTCTGTGAGATAGCAAATAAAATACAAATAACATCACCAATTATATTTCATGGTCATAGTCATGTGTTTCTTATTTATTCTTCTTCTCCTCCTCCCCCCTTTCCTTTTTTGAGTCTATCAAATTTACCAGAATTGGCCAATTCTGGTTGAGTTTCGTCATTTAGCCAATTTTGACTAATTTCTAAACCAAAGGCCCAGAAAATGAGACTAATCATATAAATCTTGGATTGACTCCATAACAGATTGAATCATCATATCAAAATGAGCTAACAATACAAACTATGCTTGAGATGATGTTAACTTCTTCCAATTGATGAATATTGAGGCCATGGCCATAATTTTGACGACTATGCAAATCCATGTGTGGAAATCAGTTCCCTTCAACTAATGATGACTCCACCAAGAAATAGCATACCTCAAGAGTGTCCAATTATACCAAATTTAATTCAAAATTTCTTGAACTTCACAAAAAGCAGCCAAAACAGTACAGTTTGGGAGTTCTGAGTTACTAGGAATGCAAAAAGGATAATTCAATGGTCACAGAGAGGATTCGAGAGAGTCCTTCCACGAGCATTGTCACAAACAAGTTTTAGCTAACTTGAGCAAAAAGGCAAAAAATATAAGGTGATGTAACTAGATACCTGGTTAAGAAATTCATCATGCCAGTTATCAAGAGTGTCAAATGATCTGCGAACATTGACATCATAGACCAAGACGCAGCAGTCGGCTCCTCTGTAGAAGGCAACACCAAGACTTTGAAACCTTTCCTGACCTGCAGTATCCCAGATCTACAAAAGAAAATAGCTTACTTTTGCAAAAATTTGAAGAAGAAAGACCATAGAAAAATAATATTAAGGGTGAATGAAAAAGAACAGAAAGATTGTAGTGGGTGATTCAAGAGGGGGCTCACCTGCAACGTGACAAGCCTGTCATCTACTAGAATTTCCTTGGTGACAAAATCAGCACCAATGGTAGCCTTGTACTGCTGGGTGAACTTCTTGTGTACATATCTAACGGTGAGGTTTAAAAGACAACATTGTTCCCATACTAAGCAGCCAGTACAGTTGATTTAAAAGTATAGATGCCTACAACAATACCTTGCAGTATAACCAATATCTGTAGAGTACATCAGGGTAAAGAATGCCCGATGCCCATAAATTATCACCGCAAAACTAAGATTCATATATATCACGAAATTACGAAAGAAAAGAACAATAACAGAGTCTCGGCTGGAGAGGAGAAAAAAAAAGCCAATATCAAAATTAAAAAAAAAGATATAAACGCAAAGATACCTCTTATCCCTTGGAGATATAGGTTAAATAAGTTGTCAGAATTTCAAACTCTTAAAGTCTTAGGCGAATTCACATTGCCATGCAATCGCATCAAATTAGCAACTACCTTCTGGTCTACAAGGACAGACAAAGCGCAAGGAGCTATCAAGGATACTGATTCATCAACGACGTCTTGCCCACGCTTCAGATCAAAACAAAATAAATAAGAGTTAGAGAACCACAAATAGAAAACAAAATGATCCGACATAAGATCCGAGGAGCAACGACGGCGAACCCTAGAAAACCAAGGGATCCAAAGCAAGACAAAACCCGAATGACAAAGAACGGAGATCAGGATGAAGGGAAGAAGGCAAATGAACCCCTTACCCGCTGTCGCCGAGGACGATGACCTTGAGCAAGGTTCGCCTCCGGGTGGACATGGCGGAAGAGTAAACCGGCCCAAAAGCGAGCTGCCCAACACGAACGGAACAGAAAAGGAGAAGCGCCTCTGCGATTGCTGTGGCAATTATGGTTGCCCGAAATGAAATAGGGTTCGATCACATTACTAAATCAATAAGGTCGAATATAAAGAGGAGGAGGTGGGGGGTGAGGTCCGCCTTTTGCACAGCTATTTTCTCAAGCGTTGCGTGGGCGAGCGTGAGACCAGGCTGCGCCGAACCAAAGTGGCCAACGAGACAGCTAAGGCTTTTCGAGTTTTTTTTTTTTTTTTTCTTTGATTATTTTACAACATAATGAACACGTTACGGGAGCTCCTCTAACCTTCACGTTGCAAACGTTGCGGCGATCAGGACCGTGCACGATGAACGCGACGGCAGATGATCGATTCGGAGTTCTTCAGGCGTGTTTTTTTTTTTTTTTTTTAGTGTTCGTATATGGAGTGGCTCTGATCGGTTTTCGGACGGTGGGCGGTGGAGCCACTCAGGCTCGGCTTCCGGACGGTTGGGATGATGTTGATATTATTAATAGGACCCACGAGTCAGCCAAACCATCTACCCCTCCCGACCCGTCGTTTGACTCGCGCCGAAGTGACGGCAACGGCTCCAGGACGGCAGCAGCTCCAGGTAAGGGGGCGTTGTCCAAGATGCACGCGTGACTTTAATTTTGCCGTGTACCCAAATTAAACATAAAGGACGTCAGCGACAATCGGATTTCGAATTCTAATACGATATTGTGAATATAGTTAACCTCTCTCCGGTAGTTCACAACCTCAAGCACGGTTCCAAATCAAAAACTGTTGGCCTCAGGTTCCCCAAAAAAAAAAAAAAATCCAAGTAGAGAAAGTAACATCTGGAAGAAAACAAGGGAAACCATTTAATGGACAAAGACTCTTCGACGTCAGCTGATTGGCCTCGGAACAGATGGGTGATCGAAGAGAAAAGAAACACAAAAAAGGCATAAAGCACAAGCAGTTGGAGGAACCCACCCCTCAGGCTTCTCGTCCGCGAAAAGCACTTCAAGCGACAGGTTGCCAACGTCCCCAACTACAACCCAAATTTGAATAAGAATCACAAGAACCAGTTCACGGTTTGAAGACCATAGGTACCAGCATCAGCAGTTCTAACGTAGAACGTCGAATCTTCAAAAAGCTGACATGAAACTAACATTTCAGCCTCACCCAACAATTACATGCAGTTCATGCTGATGTTGCGGCTTCGCTAAAAGCTAAGATAGAACATGTCTAAATAACCACCCCGAGGACAACATTAATGATAACATATTCATTGGCAATAGAATCAGAAACTTAGAGCGCATGGGCATCTAATTCTGACATTGCTCTTCCCAGCCATAATCTAACTGCTTCCAGCAGATGTTTTCACTGGCTCTGCAACTCCTTCACGGCACATCCAAAATATGTGTCAAAATGATTAGGTGGCTCATAGATGAAACAAGAGATGACATCCCTCAGTGTGATAACCCCGACGACTTCTTGTTCATCACCTTCAACTACATAGATCCGGTGAACAGATTTGGAAGCCAGACTATCTATGACACTCCCAAGGCATGCATCAGGTGCACAAGTTACTGGTGCCACCACATGATTCCTGGAATCTTGACTGACCAAATCTAAAGTCCTCAGGAAATCCATCACAGTCAACTGCCTGAAACAGGTAACTGAACTATTGTCAACAAAAGGGAAAAGCAGAAATAAGTTGGATGGAAAATAAGTACAGTATTCAGCCATGTTGGACAGGTGACCTTGTCAAGCATGATCGGACATGGAACCGATGCCAAGGAACCTTTAAGGTATGCATCTTTTTGCTAATAACCCAACTACATCTAAGGGCATTCCCTTTGATTTAGTGCAATCATGTATCAAGCATTGAAGGATTCATCCAATATAACTTCCTTCAATAGGGACTTAGGTACGGTATGAAACCACTAATGCAATTATTTATTCGTTATTGGATGATAATCAACAAAGAGAATTCTTGCAAATAAATCTGCAACAAGGTTATGACAACTAAAATTTTAGTAGTAAACCACTTTCAGCATTTAATACCTGAAATTGGAAAAAAGGTCAGGCTTTAGCAGCAAAAACCTGATATCTCGAATGCTCACACGACCAACGATTTTATGGTTGGGGCCCTCAACAACAGGAAGCCCACCTATACGGTTGTCTTTCATACACTTGAAGGCTTCTACGATCAAGTCGTCACTTTTAATACTGATCACCTGAAAGACATCAGTTTCAAAAGTTCATCATAAAAACAGGAAAATGAGAATAGTTCAGAGATTCTTTTTGTTGCTTCAAATAAAGATCAGAGTCGATGATAATATCTCCCTACAAAACCTAAAATCTGCATAAAAAAGTTATACATATCACCATTCAACTTTTCCAAAGCGTCCGGGCTGGTCTCAGGTTGGTATGATATGTATCGTGTACTATGCTGCTAGTAGCCCTTGTTAGTCACCACTCATGGCTGCAACACATGACCTGCACTTGATGGGGCTTCACCACAGCATGGTTTCTCATGGTCCACATGTTTCCAACCTAGTGTAGTGCTTTATCATGCAGTTTGAGATGCCTATGAAGGCAAATTTTATACACAACATTCAACAAATTTAATTATATCTATTGAAGTTTGATGGATCCTTTGTTTCTTGTCTCATCTTGTCAACTAAGCAACTTCTCTTGTGGTTTTATTTCCAACAACAAATGACGAGGAAAAAGAAGAGGCTGGAGAAGGAGGCTATCTCATGGTTTTAATAAAATTAAAAATTGATAGAATTAATTAATCTTGCCTCTAATAGCACATCTATCTAATGGGTCTCAAATACTGTTTTTAACAACAGAAAACTAAGTCAACTAAAGCCTCTGCCACATCCAGAACGCCTTAGCTGATGAAATTAACTAAACTGAGAACTGAAGTTAAAAATTGAGAGCCAAAGAACTTCTGGTTACTCTTTGTTGCTAGCTATACTTCTTGCGTTCTTGCCATTTAACTCTATCAACAGCCACATTCATGTTCAAATGGTAGTCAAGTTAGCATCCATTTTTGTACTCTATTGAAACAATTTACAGGGTATTATTAAAGATACAATCCAAAGCAAAAAACAAATTAATCACCGACCTTTGCAAGATTGTCAAAGATCAATGTACTAAATTACGTCAGTCAGCACACTACCTTTCTTGTAGCCTTAGCTAACTGCTTGATAAGAATAAACAAGTTGCCACATTATCAAATTTTTTCTTTCATGAACAGGTGATCCAGAAATTTAGTATTTCATCTTTCATACGAGAATACCACAACAGTATCTCAGATATCTGTATGATAAAGGTTCATTCGTATTTACAATCAGGAGATAAGTTACTGAAACCACAAGGTTTGCTTTGCTCCTTTCGTAAGGTAGAATTTTCCACCTTTTGGGATAACTTCATATGAACATTTTCTATATATAATGTTGCTTGCAAAAGATTATCAGGAATCCAATACAAAGTCATGCGATCTGAATATACATCAAAATTATATGCTTATTAAACAGAACTGTGAAAATAGAACGCAACATGTCAAAACTATATTCTACTACCACATACAACCATATAACACTTGATGTGTTGTAGCTTGTGCTATACTAGACCAACCAAAGTAAAAAATTTAACAGCAAACAATCCTTTTTTTAAGATAAGAAGTAGAAATACCTATTAGTTGAAGGAAAGAATTCAAAGAAAAAAAATACTACTAATAAGACTAGAGGGAAAATTAGCTTAAAGACATATGTTAGATACACAGCAGGAGAATGGACAATTACATGGGTATAGCAAGAGAATCCTATATACAGAATCAGCATGTGGATAAAGACTGAATCTCCATTCCACATTGCATAAAATAAGAAATCTTGTTAAGCTTGAGGGTTATAATGTTTATGTAAACAGAATTCCGAGTATTACTTTTACAATGTACATTGCGATGGCTCAGCACATCAGAGATCTTTTATTATACTTAAAATAAGAAAAAAATAAAGATAAAAAAGATATAAATGAGTCAGCAACACAAAAGTCCATATCTAGCAGACAAGCCTATCAAAGACCTAGAATAGTAACCAAATTGTCTATAATAATCTTCTTAAACAATTAAAAAGAGGCAAAATTGAGAATGACTTAACATTACTAGAATCATTAATTAAAACTTTATGCATGAGAGCACTAATTCACAAGAGCTGCAGGAGTAACCTCTTCAGATGACATAAAAGGAAGTCCAAGGTCTGAAAGAGGGTATGCAGCAATGCAGTCAAACCAGTCCCTCCCTGCACATTGCTGGAGACCTTGTACAACTGCTGTCTGGGTAATAAAATTTGTAACATGTGGCTTGCCAGATTCAACCACTGGGACACTTCTTAGTCTGTATTTTGATAGCAACAGCAAAACGGTGAGCATGGAACTGTCTAGCCCAACAGGGAGAAATGGTGCCCAGCGATATGATTCCATGATTGATTTAACCTGGAACCATAATAGATTAAGACAAGTCAATCTGAAAACATCAACAGGTTAATGACAACAACAGATGGTCCAACCAAAGCTTCACAATAGCTAATTGCCAAACACGCAATAAAAATAGTTCAACGTTTCTTCTTTTGAGCAAAATGATAGGGAAACCATGAGAAAAAATTTGCAGAAAAAAGAAAAGGGAAATAAACAGCCACAAAAAAATTTTGCACTCCTTTTTGAGACTACTAAAGCAATAAAAAAATATATAATGCTTACTGTTGTTGATTTAAAAGGCTCCTCTTCAAGAAGGGTCTTGTAGAAATCCCCTCCCAGATGGTCAACAGCTGAGGGAGCATCCTTGCCTATTCCTTTTTCTGTAGCCACTCCACCGGCTATGGCTGCACCAACAGCAGCAATGGTCAACCCAGCAACTGCAGCTGGTCCAGTTGCACCCAGGACTGCTGCCCCAAGAGCTCCAACTGCTCCTGCTCTCACTCCTGCAGCTGTTGCTGAACTTGCTGATAGAGCAATAGCTGCAAGCTCCGCATTCTCTAGAACCCAGAGAATGATTGCAGCATAATCAATAATTCCAAGATATCTCTCCCTCCAATCAATGCTATTCTCTCCATTTGAATGTGTTACAGGAGCAGTCATTATATTATGCTCTGACAGAATTTGAACTGCATCAACAATTGACATGTCTCCTGGTATCTCAATTACTGCACCAGAAGTGTAAAATCTGAAGTCCAGATGTGACAAAGGTAATGTAACGAATGCAAAACACCTCAAAGGTAATGTAACGAATGCAAAACACCTCAGACAGGCATGCATTTAGAAAGTAAAAAATATTATAGAAATCACATGAGATACAATTTCGTATAAGGGAAATAAACCAGAAAACAAATTTCAAGAAAGAAATAGAGAACAGAAAGAAGAGCATGAATCCCCAAGTTAAATATGACAATATCATGGATAACAATGCACAATCATAGTTACCTTTGCCTCCTGGAACTTCTGGGAATGATGAAACTGGAATCTGTGCAAATGCAGAAGTCAGACATTCCTGCAAAGTAGATGGCAATTTTTTCTTCAACTGGATTGCCTCAAAATAAGCATCACAATTTGGAAGCCTGGAACTCTTTTCAGTAGGAGCCATTCCCAAGAATAATGATATATACCATGAACTGACTCAGAATTCCAATGCAGAAAAGCTATACAACTGCATAACAACATAAATTAGTTATCCATGAACCTATTCAAGATAAGTAAAGGAGATCCATGGTGAAATTACAGTGTCTCTCAAATCTTAGAATAATTTTATAAATGACAAAAGCTTTTACAAAAAGATATGTAATAACAAGTAATCAAGCACACAATAGCATGACGCAACATGTGGAACATCACAATTATGTTAACCTTTAAACGCAATAAGCAACATAATTCCTCTGCATAGAAGCAACCTCAAGGGTTGTGGACATAAATGTTCTCTGCCACCACAAAAGTCAACAACTCAATCATCTAGATCCTAAGCATGAGTTTAGAAAAAATCCTCGACATAGATTAATGTCTAATTTATTTCAGTACCTCCTCTTACTTCTCTAGAAGAGGGTTAGCATCAGATAGTGACTAACCATATCCCATTACTAGGGGAACTACCAATTTGATTATGGTTAAAAGGATAAAGGGCATATTGAAACCAAAATGCACCTTTCTGTGTCTCACTCTATCCTCTTCCTCGATAACTGCTTTCGTGAACCATGACTCAGAAATCCCGAGGTAAGGTCTGGGTCAATGTATACAAGTTATCTTCTATGTTTAGAGATGCAATTTCTATGACTTGAATCATGGACCTAGATCGCTAATTTTTAATGAGCAACCTGACAGTTGTATCAAGACATGTCCTTAAAACCTAAACAGGTCATGGTTTTTGTGATAAATATCAGGAGTATTCAGCTTTCTTATTGGAACATGATTTCAAGTCTAGGGTTTACTTAAGAAATAAACAAAGGGTAAATTCACTAATGATTTCTTCATGTGTCAACCTGATGCTGAATGATCGTCCATTAAATCAAGGAGATATATATTTCAGACTAAATCGTGCTTGCCAAGTTTAGCCAGAACCATGTACCATCAATTGGGCATAAGAAGGCACATACATAAATACACCAGATGAAATTACACAGGAATTGAAACATGCACAATGGCGAATCCCGACTCTCCGTTACCAACACTAGTCGATAGTAGGGAAAGTAAGAATGCAACAAGAAAGGACACCACCCACCTAATATACGCAAAAAATTCTAGCTTTATTTCGTGACCCCGTGAAGCATTTGAGCAGTCCAAATAACAAGCGTACGGAAAGCATAAAAGCAAACATGTGACACGCATCATACCACGAAGGCAATATACAAATTGTGACGACCTTCGTTCGGGTATGACCTCTTCAGAAGTAAAACTACATATCCATCTCTCACCAAACATGATCGGAATCATAAGATGAGAGCACCAGCACTGTTATCACAATCATAATCAGGACTCGATTTGTTGGTGAAAGAGGGGAAACTATAACAAGGACCATACCAATAGCCAATCGCGACTCACTCGTCGCAGAGAGATCTCAGGGAAGAAAGGCACTCCTTCCTCGATGTGCTCGTTTCGTTCCGGACGCTGTGTCTGATGCGGGGGTGAAGCCGTTGAGACCGTCGCAATTTGCGAGCTCCTCAGGAGCCATATCCTTGCCACGTCTAGTGCGAAGACTCCACGCGTCCACCAAACTCCGGGGCAGAGAGTTCCCCGTCTTCTGTCAGACAGCGAGCAGGGACTCCCCACTCTGTCGCCTTTACATCAGACGAGTGGGAGCCACAGGGTGACGCCATTCCTGCCCGGTTCCGACTCAATTGGATGTTCTGTGTGAAGTCCGGCAGAGCCAATTGATTTCCGGTGGCGCCATTCCTGCGGCTCTCGTCTCCTATCGCCGTGAGATCCACTTCGACTTGGACTCATCCATGCATGCATGGGTTGTTTCTCTCGTCACCGGAGAATCATACCCACACACATCTTGATTCTTTTCCGAATGTTTTAGCCGCAAGTGTCAACGATGATGGATGGGCGAAAATTTTCTTCGCCGACACCGAGTCTTGGGTCCAAAATACTCATGTTTTTTGAGTAATTAATAAATAAAAATAAAAAACGTTAAATTGGGAGTTGCACTATTTTTTTTAATAAAAACCATTTTTTTCTTATGAGCAAAAGGAAAAAAAAAAACTCACGGTGATAGGGAGTATGACATCGCTCCTTTCACATGATGTCCAAGGTGAAAGGAGAAAACGAAGGTCACACTCCACATGTCTGCGCATATGACCAAGAGTCCAAGGCAAGAGGTTTTGGGCGGTTTCCGCTTGTCGCTCACAGGAACCAGAGGCCAAGGGATGACTGTTGAAGGCGATTAGAGACAACCTCCGTAGAATATTTCATGAAATATATTATCTTTTAACGACTAGATATAAAAAGCTCATATTCAATACATTAATAAGGGGGTTACCTTTTTTTGGCCACTCACATCCACACTCATATTCATCGGATAACTAACTTGGGTGTCTAAGAGATCGGGTCAGGAAACATCTCTCAACTTTGATCTTCATGCAAGGGGCACCTTAGGAGCTCGATGTTTTTACCTCATAGATGTATCAAATAACCCTACACATAGGGTCCAAACCACATCGGGCTGACCAGGATATCAACGACTTCTTCTCTTAATATTTTTTACACCAAAAGGAGAGCTCGATGTCGCACGAACAATTACCCACCGACCCTCTCAATAAGTGCTCGAGCGAAGAGCCCTTGCCCTCGACCCATAGTACTTTCAGCCAAGGGGTGCAACAGCCACCCTTTACGTACATGGGTGCATCCACCTAATCAAATACACTAACGTGATATTGACATCTTCTTAATGATTCGGGTCTCTTATCCTCAGGGATAACCCTAAGCCGCTTACTCCTTCTCATCGATGTGTTCTTAAATCTCACTCAGCAAGTACAGATGCTAACAAAAATGATATAAGTTATCACTCTACTTTTGCCCCAGCTAACCCAGCCAGTTAACCCAACAAGCAATGCCACTAGCTTAACTGTCATCACTGGCTCCATCGACACTCACCGAGGTTCCTCGACCCGACATGGTGCCAACATCCAAGAAGTGCCAAAGGCTCATCGAACCACCAATCGAGGGGCAATTTGGTCCCCAACCATTAAATTTAATAGACCGCACCATCACTCTATCTTGCCCGAATCTGAGGCCTAATTAGCAAGTCGACAGAGGATTCCTTATGGATTCAACTTCGACAGATGGACCAACATTTGAAGGAGATGTAATGCGAGTTCCAATAATTAAAAGGGGAAGCACTAGTCGACCCCACCTCAAGTCGATCGTCGTTCACCCAGAAATCTAGGAGAAACTGATTTTAGCAAACTTTTGTCTCCCATCCTTGGATATGTTTGATGATAGCACAGACTCGATGGAGCACCATTATAGCTTTTCGTGCCCTAATGTTGTTCTATGACACTTCAGATACATTGATGTGTCATACCTTTCCAACCATATTAAGAGTCTCAGCACAAGAATGATATGCCCGCCTAAAGCTACTTTCTATCAATTCTTTTACCTAGCTCATGAAGGAATTCAAATTCTAATTTCTCGAAAATGTATGTTAGTGGCCATCAACAACAATACTCCTCGGATTTAGGTAAGGGGAGAAAGAAAAGCTCACAAACTTTGTCACTCAATTCATGAGCGATCCCAAGGCATGCTAGATGACTATCTATCACTCGTAACATAATCTTTCATGATGGGATTAAAGCTCTCTCACCTCTTCTGGTCACTAATAGAGAGACCACTAGTAATTATACTAAAGGCACTACAAAAGGCCGATTAATATATCACCATCGAGGCAATATCTCAGGCAAGCATGCAAGATGTTGAAGCAGGAGTCATCATAATCAGTTCTGAACCTGAGGTCACTATGGTGAAGGAGAAAAAAATGACCTAAGTTACCTCGCCCAATGTTTGGACTAACCCCCCTAAGTATAACTAGAACTGATTTTCTTTTGCAAATAAAAGAGAATGGGCTCTTAAAAGATTCTCACCCAATGAAAAATCCATTGGCAAAAAGAGATAAGTCCAAATACTATGAGTTCCACTGTGATTACGGCTATAACATGGAGGATATCACGATTTGAAAGAGCATATTAAATAACTCATTCATCGGGGACACCTCAAGTAGTTCATCTGAAAGTACTAATAACCCTCACCCTAACCTCAAGGGTTGGTGAAGGGACAGAGTATCTAGACCTAAATCATGACAATGTCTTAATAGCTTATGTGTATATGATCAACACTTAGGTGAAGAGGATCATAATTAACATAAGTAGCTCTCTTGGTATCATCTACCTTAATGTTTTCTAAAAACTCGAGCTATCAACCCTATGACTTATTCTATGACGTGGTTCACTAGCAACTCTATCTCGCCTCTTTGGACCATGAACCTACACGTTATATTCAAAGACTAGACTTGCTCCAAAATAATACTAACTAAATCCATAGTGTTGGATATCCCCTTGGCATACAACACAATCATAGGTCGACGACCCACACTAAATAAACAAAGGGTGATAGTGTCGACCTACCACATGGTGATAAAGTTTCTGATAGGGATCGACATTAGAGAGATGAGAAGTAACCCAAGGGAGTCGTGTCAGTGCTACCTAATGGTGGTCGCCTTATCAAAGAGGGCTTGACCCGAGGTGCCACCTATAAACCCCTAAGACTTAGCTAAGTCTATCTCACATCCTAAGCCAGTGGAGTTGTTAATTGAAGCACTTATAGACAAGACCTAGTGCTTTGAAAAGTTGAAGTCAATGACCCAACTAGATCCAAGGTAAGCTAGAGTCAATTTAGGAATGGTCATATTAAGTCAACGAGATCATCTAAGATGGAACTTATCACCTTAGAACAATAAAAAGTGTGGTACCTCCAAGGACATGACACATTACGAACTTAACTAGGCTTTACCCTGAGACATCTATTAGGGTTAAGGTCGAGGTGACTATGTCTCAAGCATCAAGCCTTGGTCTATGGCAAAAGTTGTGTGTGTGTGTGTGTATATATATATATATATATATTCAGGGTATAGGTGTTGCAACTTGAGAAAAGAAAGTTTCATTACTTAAAAGGCTACACCAACTCAGTTGGGCCTTACATCCAAAATGAGACCTTGACCTACCAAGATAGAGACTAGTTAGATAGACAAGCCTAATAATATAGTAAGAAAATGACATAGGGACTAAGTTGGATAGACAAGCTTGATGATTCAATAAAGACCAACACTTCATAAGACAAAACAAGGATTGCCTCCTCCCAAAACCCTATAACTTACTTAATAAACTTAGAGTTATATGCCCTGATTAGACTTAGCTCTCGACGAGGTGTCTCTCTACCACTTCTAGTTGTCTTGCTAGCTTAACTCCTCGAGCCTCTGCCTCAACAACAAGCACTGGGTCTCCCATTTTCCTCTTCAATCCCTCCATATCTTTACAGAGATTATTGATCATAAAGGACTATTGATGAATGATGGAGCCGACGTCTCGTACGTGGTCAAGAAAGGTGATGCTCTAAGTCAAAGACAAAGGGGCACCTCTGAAAGTGCACACATAATAAATATATAAAGACCATATTGAAAAGCATAAAAGTGACCAATGTACGATGACCACCTCGAGAAGTGCAAAAGTGACCGATTTGCGAAGACCACATCAAAAAATATGAAAGAAACCTACTATAGTGGGAGACACAAGATAAGACATGCCTAAGGCACGTGAACCAGAAAAACCCAACCTGGATAATAAAAAATCCGCTATGATGGGAGGGATAAGATGAAATATGCTCGAGTCGCATGAGTCGGGAAAACCCAACCTGCGTAAGAAAAAATTAGTCATAGCGGAAGGCACAAGATGAAATGTGCCTGAGACACATGAGTCAGAAAAACCTTACCCTTGTATTAGGAAACCCGCCATGGTGGGAGGCACAAAACCAAATATGCCTAAGATGTGTGAGTTGAGAAAATTGGAGTTATATAAGAAGAAAGTTACTATGTGAGAGACACAAGATTAAAGATATCTGAGGTATGTAAGTCGGGAAAACCTACCTCGTATGAGAGTATGTTTGCCACGATGGAAGACACAAGGAAAAGAATGCCCGAAGTAGGGAGGTAGAGCATCGACCCCCTCCTTTACTCAATGTGTGTAGGCCACTGCCTAATATAGTTCAGTGTCCTAAAGGTCACTAAAAATAAAAATAAAAAGATGCAAGCACCTCGAGTAGAAACGAGGTCTCCATGTAATAAGAAAAAAGATGCAGATCTCGCCTTCACCCAAGGCGAGGAGGTTAGGAAGCTCAACCCCTATCTTCACCAAAGATGGGGAGGTCCAGTTTCGCATTCGCTAAAGACGGGGAGGTCATGAAACCTAATCTTCCCCTTCACTTGAGGTGGTCGGGAAACCTGATCCCCGCATTTGCCCAAGGCATGGAGGCCACGAAACATGAAGCACGATATATTAGATGAATTAGACGTTGCATTTTAGACCCCTCTTGTGAGAGCCACAAAGCATGTCTTGGGTGGGGGGGAACAAATGATAGGAAATACTCCATTGGTCATCTATCTGGAATGGAAGGAGAAGACGGAGGCCATCCTCCACCCAACTATCCACGTGGGCAAGGTCCAATGCATGCAATTATGGGTTGTGCCCCCCTAATCGCTCATGTGGACAAGAGGCTAATGTGAAGTTGTTTGAGACGGTTAGAGACTATCCCCTAAGAATTTCATGAAATATTTTACCTCTTTACAACTAAGTATAAAATCTCATTTTCAACATAATGACAAAGAGGTTACTTTTTTTTACTACTCGTGTCTAAACTCATATAACTCGTGTTACTAACTTGGACGTCAAAGGGATCAGATCGAGAAATCTCATGTAATCTCGGTCTTCATGTAAGTGACATATTGGAAGCTTGAATGACTTCTTATCTCAACACAAAGCTTACGCAATTACCAAGAATTTAACATTTGTTAATAGCAATACATCTGCACAAGATAATGATGAAAAATTATTTTATTTTATTTTTTAATATAAAATTATATGTATGTGTTTCTTTGGTAGTAGGTACTACTTTTTTTTTTCATTCGGCAAAAAAAGACTTATCATTGATCGGAATGCCACTATGAGAAGAACTCTCACCACAAAAGAAGAGAAAACAGAAGTTTGATGAACCTATGCATGGAAATTAAAGGAAGCTATACTTGAATCTGTGTTTCCGATCCACAGGTTGACGATACAGGAAACCATGATATGCACACAGAGGACTGACGGTAGGTGGCAGACGTGATGGTGAATAGAAAAAGGAAAACATTTAATTAATGCAGGAGGCGGAGGAGTTTATACGAAGTTTGTGTTTCCGCTTTGCATGAGACGGCCCCACAGCATAAGAAGACCGCCTTTGGAATCCACGAATGTTCCCCTAGTTTTTGACAACAATACGCGACGTACATAGTATGTTCCGCTTGACGGGCGTCCAAACGAAGCCCAATTGAGCCCCGGTTGCCTCCGCCTTCCAGCTAAAACAGCGGACATGGTGAACCCCGAGACACGTCTGGTCTCAAAAGAAAAAAAAAAAGAAAGCCACAACAAACTGGTCGGTGATGAGCCCACTTCTTTGGTATTTCGTGTTGGGTCAAAAGCAGCTGATCCAGGATCTTCCGGTTTCCCGTCACCCTCGCACCGCGCCTTTTATAGTGTGCCTGCGGATCCCCCTCGGTGTAGACGGAACCTCGCCAAGGTCTCTCGAGGGCTGACCGTGTCTCTCACGAAGTCGCGGACACAGAGCGGCGACGCTCCTCCGTCTTCTCTCGACATAAGAGCAGCGAGAGGTGCGTCAGAGAAAGGCTTCTGCCCGCTGGCATGCTTCTTCGTGGTTTCTATTCAATTTTCGCGTAGTTTTCTGCAGCCCCTTCCGTGCGATCTTCGTTTTGGGTTCCGTCCGGTCCTCGGACGACGACGACGATTCTCCCCGTCGCTCTGGGCTTTGTTTTTGTCCTTTCTTTCCTTGTGTTGTTTCTTAGGGTTTCCATGTCCTCCTCTCTCTGCCGCTTTTTGGTGGGGTAGTGTTAGTCACTTGCACGTCCTTGCTCTCGTGATGCAAGACCTCCGATGATGGGTGCCAAGCAAGTGAAAGCACTTAGAATTGGAAAAGGTTTCTGTTGCCCATTTCTAGTGGACAGTGTGGTGGTCAAAAGGAGTATTATGAAGGTCGCCTCCTCTTCGAATCTGTGCTACTGTTTTAAATGCCTGTCTCTTCCTTCTTAGCTTTGTTCGAATGCCAATCAACCCATCACCCTCTTTGTTAGTAGATACACAATTCTGTCAAGTTCCACGAAAAAACAACAGAAATCACACTGTTTCTTTTTCAGTTATCAGTATCATTATTATTTCGAGAAGCAGCACCCACGCTACGGCCTTCTCATCCTTGTTTGTACAGTGCTCATACGGAAGCATTTCTAATTAACTCTGAACAAAACAGTAACATATAATAAATTGTATGAATCTGCTTCTGTATGTGTGTTCACTTTGTATTTACGATGAGTTAAATGCAACGGGGACACTTTGATTGTTCTCTCTTCGTTATCTCTACTTCTCCCTCTCGTCTAAAGCCGCTATTTTGAATGCTCTCTTATAGGAGATATTTGCTGTGGCTAATATTGACATTGTGGAAAAGTTGGTCTCTATCATAAACGAGTGTGGTCACTGTGCGGCTCCACCTTGTGAGCGAAACAGTAAAGGATAATGTTGCCAACAGCCCATCCACTTGCCAATAATTGTCATTTTCTGCTTCTTTATATATCTCATTCTGTGTGTTGGGAGATAGATAGCATACCTCTCATCATCTTCTGGCATCTCGATTTGATCTGGTGTCATATTTATATCATATTTCCAGGTTTTGTTTTGTCCTTCACAGGTGTCATCACAGGGTACCAGATAAAATTTGATTTTGGTGAATAAAAAAAAAATATCTGCTTATGATTTATGGTTGTCATTTCATAAATTGTTTGCTAGAATGTTAGACTGTGGAGTCTGTCAAGTAGAAATTTGTAACAACTTATACAATCATCGTGTTCGATGAGAACGAAGTCATAATCATTTAGGGAAACATTTTGCCTGATTCCTTGTATGGTTAAAACTAAACTTATTTTTTCGCACAGGAAATAGCTCCTATTATGATCGCAAATCAAATTGTTATAGTTTCTAGTATGATTGCAGATGAAATTGATGCTTGTCATACAGTCATGGTTTGTCCTAAAATGTTACTGTGTCCAGAGATATAATTTCAGAACCTCGAATATTTTTTGGTTCTCCGTGATGTTATGTAAATGCACACATTCGTATTTCGTCTCAACTACTTGTGGAAGCTCTTGGATATGTTTTTTCTCTAAGGTGAAGCCTGATACTATATAAGCTATTTTATCAAACTCTTAAGTCTACTAGTTGATCTCCGTATTGCTCTCCGTATACTTTTGCTGAAATTGTCTTCTCTACTTCTCTAAATTACCATGCACGACAGTATGTACAGTCCTGTATTTGTTTTTGTATTTTTTTTTCTAAATTACCATAAAATAGTTATTGTTGTTTAATATTCCTTTTTCTGCTGTAAGAAAGGTTGAATCTACCCCTTCATGCTAATTGAAATTATGAATCTTTTTTGGTGCTAATGAGCAACAAGAATTAGGTATTTTGACATTTCATGTTGCATGATTGAACTAATACATCATTTGGGATATTAGGCGATAAACGATGGGTCAGTCATTTTGCTGTGCGAAAGTAGATCAGTCTTCTGTCGCAATTAAGGAATCATTCGGAAAGTTTGAGGATGTTCTTCTGCCAGGATGCCATTGTATGCCTTGGTTCCTTGGAAAAAAAGTGGCTGGGCGGCTTTCACTGAGGTTGCAACAGCTGGATGTTAAGTGTGAAACAAAAACAAAGGTTTTTTCCTTACTATTTTTATGTTTGAAGTGCAATCTTTGTGCATGTCATTTAAAAACAAATCATTTACCATTTTCTATCTGGTATTAATGCTAGTCTAGCATACTGATATCAATGAAGTCTCGTGAAGCTTGTTGTCCCCTAATGTCTTCTACACTTTCATGCTCGATAAGAAATGTATATCCCCATCAAATCAGCCATCTAGGCATGTATTATTTACTGTTAGCCTTTTTAATTCTTGTTGTTTAAGAAAGGTCACAAAACAAAATCATTATAGAAAAGTTTGAAGAGTATAGGTTATTTCATGCATGGTTCATCTTCGGTCCGTACCGGTATACCGACCAGCTATCAGTATGGCACGTACTGAGCTGTACCAAACATACCGACACATGATATATGAGGGTGTCTCGATATACCACCCATTGGCCCTTTGTCAGACTAGTACGTACTGCCATATCGAGCGGTATGTTGCGGCATGGTGAACCTTGATTCCATAGATTCTATGCATATTATTGGTGACACTTGGTTTAATATTTACAACCTAGATACATGCTGCCATAAAATTTATTTAGTTTGTGTTATTTTAGATATATGCATATAGCTTCTTTGTCCTTTGCAATGACTCAGATGTGAGTGTAGCAACTTTCCTTTTACCAGTGTACCTTTTCAGTCAGACATTTTAGGAAGGTTTTCGTCTGATCATGTCTAGATGTTGAAGTAACTAATGCTTTTCCAGACTGAGACTCCTCTCGAATTCGCTCACAGTGAAATTCTGGATTATAGCCACTATTTTGTTGACATGAATTGCACATCAATGCACCCCTTATTGTTTTGTGGGCCTGCAACTTATTTGCAATAATCATGACAGTCTTTTGCTTTCCTTTCCACTTTTAGTTGTTTATCTTTCTATTTAACTTTTGCACTAATACCACAGTCAGGTATTGTTCACGGATACATTATCATTGCATTGGGTGCTTTCTGAGCTTAACATTGATCTTTATGTTCTTTACAATTAGATATGGAGTATGTTGGAGTAGCACTTTTATGAGAAATTAATCTCTTCAATAGTATGCCACTTTTTATTGCTGCAACCATGTAGAAAATGAACATCATTTGTTTGCTACATGCAGGATAATGTTTTTGTGAATGTCGTTGCATCTATACAGTATCATGCTCTGGCTGAGAAAGCAAGTGATGCATTTTACAAGCTGAGCAACACGAGATCTCAAATACAAGCCTATGTGTTTGATGGTATCAAGAAATCAATGCTAATTATTTGTTTCTCACATGCAAAGCATAACAAATTGATAATAACCCAATGTTGATTGATCTGTTAGTGTTTTGAAGCATTGTGACATCCTTTTGTAGCTATATTCTTTTAGCAACGGGTCTTTCAAATGCTCATACATAAGTCAGTCATACAAATAAATTTCTCATAATTATATGAATGCAAGATTGGTCACATGCCGAGTATGAATTGAAGCATGGAATCATTTTCCTTCAATGCCCTTTTGACATCATATCTGCTTTCCATGTTTCAAGCAGAAATCACTGTGAGTGAAGAAAATCATATAGGGTATCTACTTCTGGGTTTTTGGAATCAGAAATAAGCACGGTGAATGAAGAAAATCATATAGGATATGAGAATGTGTGAGGGACCAGGGAGGTTTATCTGCTTAACTGTGGCTTATTATTTCCTATACAATGGCTAACAAACTCACAAGCAATGATCAGGATAATGTTTTTATATACATCAGATTTGTGATCTTGGGTTCAGGTAAACTTGCAGCATTTTCTTTATTTGAAAACTTTGCAAAATAAAGCTAGGTCTACTGCCACTCGTCATCTTTATTAGAATAGTTATTGGAGATTTTGGTAACTACTAGTAGTTGCAGTTCTCTGTTTCTGTCGATGCCTCAAAAAAATGCAAAAGTTACATCATTTTCCTTTTTATTTGTATGTCAAGTATGATTTTGTGGGAATGGTAGAGTGCAGAATGACCTTTAGTGGGCTTGAATATTTTTGAGTGACAATCAACCATTAGCAACAAGCCTCCTAAATGTTTTTAAGAGCTGCAAACATCCTGATCCTATCAATGCAGGGACTCCTGCATACCTGTTGTTGACTAAAATAATGAATATTTAAACTACATTTTTCTGGTATTGTTTATTAAAAAGTGATTATTTAAACAAGTACATGGACTAGTCATCTTCATTGACACATGGTACTTCATTTCTTTTTTCTCTTCACAATTGTGGCTCCCAATTTTACCAAAAGTATCTTTTCCATGTTCTCAGTAATCAGAGCGAGCGTCCCAAAACTGAACCTGGATGATGCTTTTGAGCAGAAGAATGACATTGCAAAGGCAGTGGAAAACGAACTTGAGAAGGCTATGTCAGCTTATGGTTATGAAATCGTGCAGACACTCATTGTTGATATTGAACCGGACATACATGTCAAACGAGCAATGAATGAAATTAATGCAGGTCAGTTATCGTTAAGTCTTTGTGAAATATGCAAGCAAAAGAGAATCATCACATTACAACATGCAGCAACCATGACTTATAAGGTTTCAGTCTTCTTTACCTCTGGTTACAGTCAGCACAAAACAACTGCCTTTGTTTATGGTGCTACGGAGCTCTTGGACCAATGTGGACTCGTTACTTTTTGATGATCACAGTTTCTTAGGAGCGATCATATTTTGCTTAGATGCATTTGTTCCTTTTGTGATTCTAAACCAAGTTTGTGTTTATCTTTTCAGCTGCAAGGTTAAGGGCCGCGGCGAATGAGAAGGCTGAGGCTGAGAAGATAATCCAAATCAAGCGGGCAGAGGGCGAGGCAGAAGCCAAGTATCTGTCAGGTCTAGGTATTGCCCGTCAACGCCAAGCCATTGTAGATGGACTGAGGGACAGTGTGCTCGGCTTCTCGGTCAACGTACCAGGCACCACAGCAAAGGATGTGATGGACATGGTCCTAATCACACAATACTTCGACACCATGAAGGAGATTGGTGCACAGTCCAAATCTTCGGCTGTTTTCATACCGCATGGACCTGGCTCTGTCCGTGATGTTGCAGACCAGATCCGTGATGGACTGCTTCAAGCATCCACTCACAACTGAATTCCTCTGCTTTAAGTGCCGCGTGGTTCTATCATCAATTACTAAATTGCATGTTTGGTGTGAGATACTATGGCCTCTGCTCTATTTACTTCCGACTGTGATGTCCAGGGATCAGAGACTTATGATGTATATATAATACATGTGTGGCTGTGGTAATCGAGATGTGTTTTTTACTGCATTTGTTGTTCAAATGACTGGTATCACTAATTAAGTCAACGGGTGATGTGCATAAGAAAAAGCATCCGTGGCTAAGATTTGAACAGAGCATCTCTTCATCGACAAGATTGCTATAATCCTCGAGGCTTTCTTCTGCAGATTGGAGGGCTTCAGTCATTTATATTGGAACAAAGGGCACCGAAGAGCTTATCAACTCACAGAGGGTTTCAATCGTTTGCAGTTGTTTTGTTGTCCCAACACATGTACGACACCAACTCAGATGGTTTGTCAATCTGACAGGTCGATCTACATTTCAAACGCTTTGTCAATCTGACACATCCACCAAATACCATTATTAGATTAATACAATGTATTATCATTATACCGCATTCGACGATTCGATCGGACTTTTATGTCTTGAGTAATGCCTGAGGTTTCCATATCGCTGTCGCATAAATTAATTGTCTACAATAGTTAATTACCTAAAACCATTGTATTGTAAGAATTCCGAACTCCTTGAGTAAGAAGTCTACAATAGGTCGGATTTCTCAACTCATATATCTCAAATTTTTTTCTTTTTTTTTACATCATAAAAATATATATTTAAAGATTTTAGATAACTAACTTAAGCGTCTCAAATTTCTTCTTTTTTTCACCAAAAAAATATATATTTAAATATTTTGAATAACTAACTTAAACGTCAGATAGATCGAATCTGAAAACTTCTCCCAACCTCGGTCCTCATGCAAATAATATTGTGCTGTCTTAGATATAAATAATATTTTTTCTTAATATTTTGGTATTAGAAGGAGGGTTCAATGTCATAGAAACATCCACCCCCTCAATCTTTTCGATGAATGCTCCACTGAGGAGGCCCTACTTCTAACCCACAATACTTTTACTCGAGGGGGCAACTTGCATCATTCTCATATGTGAATGTGTCCTCCTTGACATAGGCGTCGGAGGGACACTAGCACCTAATCTTGAGCCACCTACTTGGACCCATCGAGGTGTTCCTAAACTTCACCCATCAAGTGCAGATGCTTATGGGCACATCGTAGGCTATCACCCTACTCTTGTCTTAGCTAACCCAACAAGCGTAGCTACCATCATAGTTACGGTTGACACCTTTACCACCACTAGCATCGACACTCATTGGAATCCTCCTGATCGATGTGATACCAGCATCTCAAGATCACCTAAGGTCTGCGAAACTACCATTTGGAGAATCTTCCCACTCTCCAACGGTGGAGTTCAGCACACATTGTGCCCACTCTGCTCCTTCCTAATCCAAGACCCAATCGATGAATTCAATTGACAACTCCCTAAGGGTCTAGTTGAGGCAAATGGACCAACATCCAGACAAGATGTAGTGGGAGTTCCAATAATCCGAGAGCGAGAATTTGATTGATTCCACCTTGAGTCAGTCTCCGATTTCATCACTTGATTCACGAGTGAGATCCAAAGCATGCAAGAAGCTCATTCATCTCTCGTAGTTTAAGCTTTCATGATGGGGCTCAAGTCCTCTCAACTTTTTTTGGTTATTGGTGGAGGGGCAGTTGGCGAACCCGAGGTCCCCCAAAGGGCTAACCAATTCATAGTTGATAGAAGATAAGAGTAAGTTATGATTTAGATATGATTTCCTTAACTGAATGAGGAAATCACGTAGGTTAGTTGAGGGAAATCCTCCTATCTTCACCTGTATAAATTGACGATGGATCAATGAATCAATTGGGCATTCTCATTACTATTTCCTATTTCCAACATGGTATCAGAGCCCCTCTCTCTATAAGAGAGATTACTTCTTCTTTTTCACTGTCAAACGACAGCTTTTATTACCGTTTGTTCGTCGACAACCCCGCTGCAAAACTGCAGATACTCAGGGGTCATCTGTCGCTACCCTCCCGGACATTCTCTGCTCCGAAGATCTCTCCTACCTCATCTGCAGTAGATGACGACTTCTACACCTGCTCGTCGGCATCGTCCCTCCTGCAGCCTTTGTTTTCTCTGCCAAGAGCACCTGTAAGGGCCACTGCCCATCGTCTCTCGGTGCTTTGTAGAGAGGGCACAACAAGTTCCTTCTTGCTATCAAACGACAGCAAATCCCCACCCCGTCGACTGCCCTTTTGCAAAGCCGCAATTGTCGACTCCTCTTCTGCAAAGCCGCGATCTCTGTTTCCTGACAAAAAAAAAAACAGAGCATCGCCGGTGCCGTTTTCATTCGAGGATCTAAAGATTCGGGTCCCGCTCTATAATTGGTGTCCACGTCGCTGGTCTGGCAGCCCTCTCGCTCAACCTCGCTGGCACTTGCCGTTGCCATCGCTAGCATCGGCGACACTATCTGCCTCATTGTTGCCTACCATCGGCTCACCGTTCGCTCGCTGCTGCTGCCGTCATAGCAATAACTCGGTCGCTTCTCTTCGGTGCAGATCCCTCTCTGCATCGTCTCTACACCTCCAAAGAAGGGACCGCAACATTGTGGTCCTGAAGTCAGGGAAGAAAGGGAAGCACACCTTCACTACAGCGGCTTCCTCATCTTATCCTTCGGCAGTTCCTATGCTCGCTGTCGACCCCCCTTACTCCAACAATTGCAGTCGCAACTGCAGCCCTCGTCGACCACAACTGCTGCCCTCTCCTTAGATCTATCGCTTCTTGCTGTCAAACGATAGTCTCTCGTCGACATCGAAGCTGGAAACTTCTAGTGCGTCGGCTTTCTCAATTCCTCTACCGAGGTGTTCTTCTGCACGAGGCCATCTTCCTTGTGCACCACCATTGTCGCATCAGCACCAACAAGCAGTGGCACATTCCCTACCCCATCAGCAATAAGTTCCTTCCCGTTGTCAAACGACAGTAAATCTACGACCGCAGTGCTTCTCTCGCTGCCCTTCAGATCTACCGATCGCCCTAGCCGTAGCAGCATCTCCTTCGCCGAAGTCAACCGTTGTCAGACCTTCACCACGGTTGACAACACAGCGGTCTCCTTGACATCGGGTAAAGATCTGTGTCCTTCACAGGAGCTTGATCTTGCGGGGGCATGATAGTTCGATCTAATCGGATTGTCAAATTTGGCTCTAGCAGAATCGTCTGCTCCTTTCTTCGGATTCATCGTCATCGGTTCAAGATCAACGTCCTTAGTTCAAGATCGACGTCCTTACAGGAGCTCGATCTTGCGGGGGCATGATAGAAGATAAGAGTAAGTTATGATTTAGATATGATTTCCTTAACTGAATGAGGAAATCACGTAGGTTAGTTGAGGGAAATCCTCCTATCTTCACCTGTATAAATTGACGATGGATCAATGAATCAATTGGGCATTTTCATTACTTCTTCTTATTTCCAACAATAGTCACTGAGACATTGGTCTCAAGTAAGCATGAGGATACATGCAAAAGACTGCGACAGGAGTGACCACCATTGATTCCAGCCCCGAGGTCATATCGGTGAACAAAAGAAGACCAACCTGAGCTGCCTCACGTGAGATCTGAGTTAACCCCCTTTAACATGACAAGAACCAAGCTCTTCTGACTAGATAAAAAAAAAGGTTCTTAAAGGACCCTCAACCGATAATGACACCATTAGAAAGGAGAGACAAATCTAAGCATTGCCACTTCCATTATGACTATGGTCATAACACGAAAAACTATCATGATTTGAAGAAGCAAATCAAGGAGCTCATTCATCAATAGCACCTCGGGAACATTCACCCTGACCTCAAGGTCCAACAGAGAGGCAAATCAACATCATCATCAGGGCACCTACCTCAGGAGAGGACAACACCACGGTTTGTAAAGCCTATGCTTGAGCTACTATCGAGAAGTGCTCGAGGTTAAAAGATTACTCGGAAATAACCTTCAAGGACAAAGATACGAAGTACCTTGACCTAAAACATGATAGATGCCCTGGTGGTCTCCGTAAAAATAACTAACGCCAAAGAGGGTTAAAATCGACATAGGTAGCTTCGTCAACATTCACTACTTTAATGCTTTTCAAAAACTTAAGCTCTCAAATAATGATCTCACTCCTATGACTTCTTTGTTAATAGAGGTTCAAGTGTGACTTTTTATCTCTTCTTTTTGGATCATGAGCCTGCACATCACATTCAATGATGAACCTTGCTCCAAAATGATGATGACCAAATTTATGGTGGTTTACATCCTCTCGGCATATAACACGATCATAAGCCAAACCACACTCAATAGGCTGAGGGTTGTGATATTGACCTATCACATGGTGATAAAGTTCCCAACAAGAATAGATATCAATGAGCTAAGTAATAATCTAAAGGAGTCATGCCAGTGCTATCCAAGTCACCCTCCATCATCTTGGGTTATCATTTCCCTCGTAAGAATGAGTCGAGGAGCTAAGAAGTGATCCAAAGGAGTCTGCAAGGGAAATGATAGCACTGGTGACTTTAAATCACATGGTAACAAGTACCGATGCAAGGGAAATGATAGCACTGGTGACTTTAAATCACATGGTAACAAGTACCAACGCAAGGGAAATGATAGCACTGGTGACTTTAACGAGTTATCTAATATGGCTTGAGTTTCTCAACTTATACGCCTCAAGCTCATTTGCGCTTATGCCTTCGCTGTGGTAGGTTTACCCTGGCATGGGTTGGATTTCTCGACTTATATGTCTCGAGCTTATTTAGCCCTATGCCTCTACCATAGCGGATTTCAAGTTCTCCCTCCACTATGGTAGATTTTGGATTTTTCTGATGTGGCATCATGTGAACTAGAGAGCCCTAAGCTGAGAAGTGAATAGGAGTCTACAAGGGAAATGATCGAATAGTCAACTTTTGATCATGTGACAACAAGAATCGATGTAGGGCCTTCTTCGGTTGATTGTGTCCGAGATGTCGGCATCATCATTCACCAGTAGTCCACCATGGTCAACGACTTCGACTGAGGTCAAGGAGCTGAAGAAACGGGGAGCCTCCTCTACTATTGCCAAGGCGAAGACTCGAGCGAGTGAACAGATGTATCAACTGGAGGACGCTAAGTAGTGCCTAGCTGGCCTCGCTAAACAATTGAAGGAGGTTTGAGGCCACAACTATGTGATGGAGGATAAGCTTCTACAACTCACCTAGGTTGGATATAATGAAGGTGAGCAACTCGAAGCTCACTCAGGAGCTGGGCATGGTAAAGACATAGCTTGGAGCTCACTAAGGAGGTTGTAAAGGCTACTAAGGAGGCCTACAAGCTAAAGGAAGAGTCAGAGGGCAAGCGGAGCCATATAATGGAGTACTTAGCGGAGGCTATCACCAATTACAATGTGACCATCAGGTTTTGAAAAAGGTCTGGAGAAGACAGGGTGGGTTTTATACCAATTCAGGTACTAGATCGCCTTGCCTCGCTTTAGGGCAAGGTGCCCCAAGCTGGAGTTCGAGGATGATCCATTCATGAATTATCTCGAGGACCATAAAATGATGATGATGATCAAGGTGGTGTTCAACAATGACTACGACTCACCTCCTCGCCTTGTCGCATTAATTGCTACATCCATCGTCAATCTTTTTGTTTTGGTCATCAAGTTGATCTACCTAACTTATTCCTTTTTGTCCGCCTCATCATTGCTTTATTTTGATGGGTTGGGGCTTCATCCCATATATAAAAGCCCAACCTAGTAGGTGTAACTTTTGGGAGTAATGAAATTCTCTTTTTCTATTTCATAACTAGTACTTTAAAGATGCATCTCTTGAGCGATACCTAGGCTTGGTAGGCCAACATTTGATACCAAGGCATAGTCTTTCCCGGCCTACCCTATGATTCCTTAGGTCTTAGGGTTAAAACTTCTTTAAGTTAGTGATGTGTCACGTTCTCGGCAATATCACACCCTCCATTATCCCGAGGTGATATATCCCATCCCGGACGACTATGATGACTTAGTAGGGTCCTTCCTAATTCAATGACAGTTTCTCATGAGACTTGGTTGGGTCGTTGACCTTAGCCCTTCAAAGCACCAGGTCCCCTAGTCTGACCTGTCGGGGCAAACTCCTTGGTTATACAACTTGGCCACCAACCTTTTGTATCTCAATGCCTGTAGATATGCTTCGGCTTTAATTTCATTGATCAGATCAAGTCTGGCTCAAAGTCTCTCCTTGAAGGTATTTTTAATCAATGCTCTCAACTCGAGGTGTTAGGAAGATCATCTATGGTGGTAGAACAACCTCGGTGTTGAATGCTAGGCTGAATGGTGATTCCCTCGAGCCGATCGTAGCTATAATTCGAGGGGCCCGCAAGATTCTTAGTAGCTCATCCACTTAGGTGCTCTTTGCTTTGATGACCCTCTTCTTCAATCCTTTGATGATAGCTTAGTTGGTGACCTCGACGATACTGTTGGTTGAAGAATAAAATTAAATTGAACCTCAAATGAATTTTGTAGGATTGGAAAAACTCTGAATTTTGCATTGTTGAATTGAGTCTCATTGTTAGTGATGAGGACCCTTGGGATCATGAAGTGGGTAATGATGTTTTTCGTATGAACCCTCAACTTGTTTCTCGTTGATTGAAGCTAATTGCTCAGCCCCACCCACTTCGTGAAGTAGTCTACTTCATGATAAGAAACCTCCATTGGTCGAAAGCTGATAGAAAGGGTCCTCGGATATACATGCCCCACTGGACAAAGGACGATGCACAACTGATCAATCTTAAAGGGATCGTAGGTTTGGTGTAGTACCCAAGCAAACTTTTGGCACTAATGGCACCTTCGGACGTAGGTGATCACATCCTTGCATAATGTCAGCTAATAGAACTCCTGCATAAGTGCCTTGAATGCAATAGTCCATCCACCTATATGCTCCTTGCAAATACCTTTGTGCACCTCAGCAAGCGCCCTCTCGACTTCTTGTAGTGTCAGGCACTTGGGAAAAGTTAGTTGAAGGATCTTCGATACTAGTCGTTCATTATGCAATACCATACTTAATAATGCATAACCCTTCGAACCACTACAAGATTAGTAAGGAGTGTCTCATCTCTCTTGTGGTGTAGGATCTTATCGATCTAGCTCGGTTCCTCCTCGGTCATGGCCACGTCATTCCCTCATAACTTAGGTAGAAGCTAACCTAGCTATTGCATCAGCCTGGGTATTTTATGCAAGAGGTAGCCTCAGCACATTGAGTCGGGAAGGTATTTCCTCATGGTCCCATCTTAGGCTTCATAGCTCCCGTCCACTTGGCTCATGACCAGTTGTAAGTTATTGAACACTATCAAGTCCTGCACTTGGAGCTCTTGGGTGAGTTAGCGCTCTAAGAGAAGTAATTCACATTTGCTCTCATTATTGGAGAATTTGAACTCAAACCTTAGAGCTTGTTCATACACTTGCTTGTTTGACCATTTCAAGACAAGTCTAGCATCATTCCATTATATTGTGGCAGAACCATTTATGAATAGGATTCATGTTAATGGGGTGTGCTTATCGACTTTGACCTCGGGTGAGGGGGTCAGCTTCGATATGAAATCTGCTTATGCTTGAGCTTTAATGGCAACTATCGATATATCTCTGACGTCAAACTCACCTAACTCTATCAACCATGTTAGCATCCACCCCGAGATATCAAATTACGAAAAGATCTGCTTGAGTAGTTGGTCGGTGATCACCTATACAGAATGCATTTTAAAATAAGAATAAAGTTTTCTTGCCGCCAATAGTAGTGTGAAAGATAGCCTCTTGATAGGGGAGTATTACTCTTCAGCTCCGTTTAGTACATGGTTGACATAATAACTATGTCTTTGGACTCTTGAGTCATCTTGCACCAATACCGTATAACAGTTTGCTTGGTGGTAGCAAGATAGAGACTAAGAGCCTTGCTCGGAATGGATGAGGAGAGTCATGACAATTGGGCGAGGTGGTGCTTGAGCTTCTCAAATTCCTCTGGCACTTCTCGATCCATAGGAAACATTTGAGATTTTTAAATGCCCAAAAGGAGGGCAGGCACTTATCATCGGACTGGGATAGGAACTGACTAAGTGATGCCATTCGCCTTGTTCATTATTGTACTTTCTTTACCGACTAAGGTGGATGCATCTCCAATATGGTGAGAACCTTTTTGGGGTTTGCATCTAATTCTCTCTAGTGAATAATCAATCCAAGATATGTTCCTGAGCTAACTCCAAAAATGCACTCGGACGGGATGAAGCGCATTTCTTATCTCTCCAAAACCTGAAATGTCTTTGCCAAGTTCGCTAGATGCAAGTTAGTTATTTTGCTTTGGACTATTATATCATCCTCACATAACTCATGTTTCTCATAATTTGATGTTTGAATATTTTATTTACTATCCTTTGGTATGTCATTCTTATATTTTTTACTCTGAATGGTATGACTGTGTAACAATATATACATAGATCTATAATGAAGGAGGTATATTCTTAATCTCAAGGTGTCATCCTTATTTGGTTATATCCTACAAATGCATTCATGAAGGTAAAGAGCTCATGGCCCAAGGTAGCATCAACCAATTAATTGATCTGAGGAAGAGGGTAACTATTCTTGTGACATGTTTTATTTAGATCGATATAATAAAAAAACATTCTTCAATTTTCATTGGATTTTTTGTCCAATAAAATGTTCACAAGCCATTTGGGGTAGTGCACCAGTAATAAATCTACCTCCAATAGCTTATCTATCTTGTCGTTAATCGTCTATTGGTGTTCGGAGTGAACTTATGATGCTTTTGCTTCATACGTTCGAACTTAAACAAAATGTCAAGTGGTGCTAGACCACGTTGGGGTCTATTCTTGGCATGTCTCTTGGTGACCATAAAAACACCTCGGTATTTTTTCTGAGAAAGTCGACGAGCTACACTCGCTTCTCCTCGAGGTGCGTTGCCTTGACCTTGATGACCCAATTAGGATGAGCCTTATCCAGAGGTTTCTTGATTAGTATCTCCATTGGTTTTGGATGTGGAATAGGTTTAGTGAAATCGCTGGGGTCAACTAGTAGTGCCTCAAGTTGGGCCTTCTTCAATAAGGAGACTGCCATTATAAAGCACTGACGAGACTCCTTCGGATCACAACTTAGCTCCCCAAAGCTAATTACTATTAGGAAATTCATTACCATTTGATAAGTTGACACCACAGCTCTTAGTCTATTGAGTGTGGGTTGACCTATAATCAGATTATATGTTGAGGGGATATCAACTATCATAAACTTGGTCATCACCTATTGGAGCAGAGTTCGTCGTTGAATGTGATATGCGAGCTCATGATCTCAAGAGGAGAGATGAAATTGCACATAAACCCATTCAACAAAGAAGTCATAGGAGTGAGATCATTAACTAAGAACTCATGTTTATAAAAGTATAGCATATTAACAAAGCTACATATGTCGATCATAACTCGCTTTACTCGAGTGTTAATCATTCTTATAGAGACCACTAGGACATCATCATGGTTTAGGTTTAGGTATTCCATCTCTTCATCCTTGAAGATTATTTCTGAGTCATCTTCTGACCTCGGGTGCTTCTCGATTATAGCTTGGGTATAGGTTTTGCAACCCTAGGTGTTGTCCCCTTCCGACGTAGGTCCCCACATGATGATATTGATTTGCTCTCCATGGGCCCTAAGGTTGGGGTGAAGGTTTCCGAGGTTTTCAGACGAATCTCTTGAGGTGCCCTTAACGAATGAGCTCCTCGATTTGCTCATTCAAATCACGATAGTCTTCTGTATCATGGTCATTGTCATAGTAGAAGCGATAATACTTGGATCTATCTCTCCTTTCAAATAGTATCCTCATCGAATGAGGGTCCTTTAAGAACCCATTTTCCTTTATCTATACGAAGACCCCGATTCTCATTATGTTAAGGGGGGTCAAGTTGGGTCTCAAGCCATGCAGCTTGGGTCGGTCTTATTTACTTCAATGTGACCTTGGGGTTGGAACCAATAGTGGTCGCTCTTTTCATAGTCTTTTGTGTGTCTTCTTGCGCTTGCTTGAGGTCATTGCCTTAATGACTATTAATTGATTAACCCTCTAGAGGACCTTGGCTACGGCCGCTGATGGCCTTTCCCTTAATGATCAGAAAAGTTAAGAAGACTTAAGCGCCATCATGAAGGCTTGAATTATGTGTGATGGATGGACTTCTTGCATGCCTCAAACCTCATTGGTGAACCAAGCAATAAAGTTGAAGAGTGTCTCTTCCTCCCTTGCCCAAGTCAGAGCAACATTGTCACTGATGGCCTTGAGCGTACATTCCCGAGGAGGTGGAGTTTAACCTCCTTTACGAGCTACGCAAAGGACATCAGAGCGTCCAAGGTGTCATAGAGAGACATTTGGGTGTGGAAGGTGATAGTATGTTCAACTAGGCCGATGCTATTGTCAAAGGTTTCCAATAATAGGAGGCGTAAGTTGGTCGAGATTTATATCACTTGGTTGTTCTGGATGAATGGGAACTAACCGAAGTTGGAATTGATTGAATTCGACCCCTATACTATTAGAACTCTCGTCATATCTTGTCTAGGCATTAGTCCATTTGCCTTAGCTGGATCCTCGGGGAGTCATCCATTGAATTCACCGACTGGGTCTCGGATTTGGGAGGAGCATAGCGGTGGCATGGCGGTGCACTGAACTCCACCACTGGGGAATAGGGGGCTGCTTTGGCTGGTGGTTTCGCGGACCTCAGGTGATCCTAAGATGTTAGTCTCATATTGATCAGGGGGGATTCTGACAGGTGCCGATGCCAGTAGCTATCGAGGTGTCGATGACAACTGAGATGGTGGCAGCGCTTGTTGGACTAGCTAAGGCAGGAGTGGGGAGATGGCCTACAACATGCCCGTGAGTGTTTGCACCTAATGGATGAGGTTTACAAACACCTTAACAGGGACAAGCAAGTGGCTCAAGTTCATTCGTAAGGGTGAAAGACTTTAGTCATTTATCAGGTGCTAATGCCCCGTCAATGCATGTGTTGAGATGGATGCATCCACATATGGGAAGGATGACAGTTATCCCTCTTGAGTAAAAGTTTGTGGGTTGAAAACAAGGCCTCCTCGCTAGACCATTCGTCGAAAGGATTGAGGTGTGGATGTTCTTGTAATATCAGGCCCTCCTTTTAGCACTAAAATATTAAGGAAAAATATTATTGATGTTCAGGTCAGCCTGACGTGGTCCATACCCGTATGCACAGTATTGTCTAAAGTGTCACCAATAGAGAAATGTCATGCTCTTAGTGTGCCATTTACATGAAGACCAAGATCGGGAGAGGTTTCATGACCCGATCCCTCCAATGCTCAATTAAGTCATCCAAGAAAGGAGAGCTTCTCTCTATTTAGAATATATTTTTATATCTTAAAGCATGATAATAAAACTTGGAATTAACTTTCTTATCATAAAGAAAGAGAAATAAGCTTCTGATTGTCTTTCTTGATATAATGAATTAGGAGGAATCTTGTATTTTCCTATTTTGAATCTTCGTTCATATATGCATATGAGTGTATGGTGACTTAGATCTCACATGGCAACCACGTATTGGTTGACAATAGATCCCCTATCACTTCTACGAGGGAAATGATAGCACTAGTGACTTGGACATGATTGTGGCACCTTAGACACGATCATACTACGTCTTAGACACGATCGTGGTGACTTGGACATGATCATACGGTGCCCGTATGATCATGTCCAAGTCTCTCATGCTATCATTTCCCTCGTAGGTTATTTTCGAGTCATTTTCTGACATCGAGTGCTTTTAGATGATGGCTTGGGCATAGGGTTAGCGACTCGAGGTGTTGTCCAAGGTGGGTCCCCCGGTGATAATATCAATCTGTATTTCTATCAGGCCTTGAGGTCGAGTGAAGGTTTCCGAGGTCTCTATACAAATCTCCCAAGGTACCTTCAACGAATAAGCTCCTCGATTTGCTCCTTCAAATCACGATAGTCTTCTGTGTCATTAGCCATAGTCATAGTGGAATCAGTAATACTTAGATCTATCTCTCATTTCCAATAATATCTTAATCGATTAAGGGTCCTTTAAGAACTTTTTTTTCTTTTATATGCAAGAAAATCTTGGTTCTCGTCATGTTAAGGGGTCGACTTGGGTGTCGAGTAAGGCAACTCAGGTTGATCTTATTTTCTTCGTCGAGGTGACCTCGGGTTTGTAACCAATGATGGTCGCTCTTGTCGTGGTATTTTACGCATCTCATCGCACTTGAGACCATCACATTAGTGACTACGAATTGATTAACCCTCTAGAGGACTAAGTCATTGACCTATATATCATTTTTGCGAGGTTAGAAAAATCATGCCTATCAAAATTTCCTTGACATCTATGTCTGGCCGATGCGATCTGGATTCATGTGTGCAAGATTATTTAAAATATCACTGTGAGAAAAACATCATCCTTCGAAGATGCCACCTACAAAAATACCAAGGTCAAAAAAAATATTTCCGACCCAATGCTCAAGTTAATCTTTTGAAGTTCTAAAATGTAGAATTTTATCGTTTGAAAAAAAAACTTCTTTCTTCATAAAAAGAAACTTAAGATTAACTTCCTTATCATAATAAATAAGAAAAAATATTATATTTCCCTCGATTGAATATTCATCCATGTAAACAGATGAATAAAGAGTGATTTAGAGTTCACGTAAGAACCACATGGTAAAAATAAGAATGGCATTTTAGTTGAAAGAAACTAATCACGAAAGGTAAAAATAAGATAGCTTATTGATGACAGGTAAAAAATAAGAATGGCATTTTAGTTGAAAGAAACTAATCATGAAAGGAAGAGTGTGCACAAGATATCACAGGTCTAAAATCCTCAACGTCTACTCAAGGATAGAAAATTAGACCACCCTTAACCACAAAGTCATGCTGACCCCAAAATGTTTTAGAGAACAATTACCATAAACAAGCAATGGCATAATTTTAAGGGAACCACAAAGCAGAACATAATGCTTCTGACAAGGCATCAAGCGAAAACAATTTGACGTTTATCTCTGCTCTGAACCAGTTTTCATCTGGGAAGAAAATTAAATGTGAGCAGGTCGGGATCAGTACCCAGTCGCTGAATAAGAATTATTGTTGCAGACTAGTATCAAAGCAAGCAGAAAGATAAAGCCTCCATTTGAACTGTCAAACAAGTACCAGCAACAAAGACTATAACTCAGGTTAATGACACCGTGACACCTCCAGCCACCACCGTCTTTTCTCAACTTATTGCATTCCACTCAAGTTTGAAATGGAGGCACACAGCAAATAATACCCAAGACTCTTTCATGGCCTGAGCACCAAGGACAAACCTATTTTTGAACTGTTTTCAATGGCCTTGGTGTCAACCTCTCCTGAAATGGTCAAAAATGATTTGGGCTTCCATTCATGCTGAATGAGTGCACTAGCCTTGCCATAATTGTTGAAGCGTGCCTTTACTGAAGTCAGGGGGTCCAGTGAGTGCTGTGTACCAAAGGTGAGTGTGTTCTCATTGCTCGAGAAACTATGGTTCAGCTCTGCGCCAACCGCTGTACTTGACAATGGGTTAACCAAGTGGTAATAGGAAGCACTCAAGCTATCTCCCTTGTTATTCCTGCATGCCAATAACATTCAAATTTTGTTAATATATAGACTAGACCATGCTTCGAATCTGGCATTTTTCATTAGAGACAATTGGCAAATTTTGCAGAGAATCTCTATTTGGTGAAACTTACAAAAACTACTTACAGAGTAAGTGATGCAATAAGATCTGCATTAGTGATGCTCAAACCAGCATTGTACTTGATAAAATTACCAGTTGCAGTATCAAATGCTACATCAGCACCAACTGAGACCTTCTTAGATCCAACCACGCCAGAAAGGTTAACCACAGGATTGGCAGTCAATCCAATACTTGCATTAACGCCTGCATAGTCATGCAAGTACTGAAGCTCAACCTGCATGCATGGTATCATGTTAGTAAACAAAACAATTTAGCTAACAAACATAACTATACTGACGTACCTTGCCAGACCTCTGGTCTGGAATAACAAAACTGAAAATTGTCTTCAATCCTGGGGTGGCAAGTTCGTCAACAGTAACTGTAGTTGTAACCTAGCAAATACCACAAAAGATGTTTTTATCACTGTCTGGAAGCAGAAAGAATTCATATGTACAAGGAATCAGTACATTGTCTTCTGTCAGATATGCACTAAATGCAATTGACTCGAAAATAGATTAGTACCATCCAGAACTATAAATGACTTTTCCAGGATAATGGCAAACCATGTGTTTGATTATCATTGACTTAGTTGCATCATCAAGTATTTAATTAAAATTATCTTATAAATACAACTGCAGTTGTCAGTAAATCATGGAATCATGCAAAATAACACTATTTATAATGATATGACAATAGACAAAGATCTTTTACATATTAGTGACTGGAGCACATGGAACTGTTCACAAAATCCATCCAAATATTCATATTAGCATATGTATCACTAAAATCTTAGATATAGTGCACATAGGTCCTTCCATGAACTAGAAGCAATAATCTCAAAGAAGAACAAAATAATTTGTTTAGATTTAGCTCCTGTTACCTCCTAAAAGCCAATATTAAAATGTAAAAGAAAATGCTAATGATGTCCCTCCTATATGAAGTTTTCAACTCTAGTCCTGCCCTGAATTTTAAGGCCCCTATGATTCTTTACATGCAGGAAAAGATACAAACCCTCCTATTAGTACAAGTAACCAATCATCACAAAATTTTAAATTGTAATTTCAAGTTTTCAACAATCTGTTGTAGATTGCAAAGATCGATGCAATATTATTGAACTTCAGATTAATGGCTAGAGAACAAAAAAACTAAGGGATATTTGAAAGAAGAATTTACTATCAATGAGATACAAAATATAAGTACAACATAGTAAACAAAAATCTGCTCGTTAAGAGTAACGGTTAATATTATTTCCATATGTGCCTTTAACATGTGCTTAATAAGCATAAGAAATTGAATGCACCATGGCCAACATTTCCAACAATTGAACAAAAACTATTGACGAATTGATATTGAACTCACAGATTTAAGGGACTATTACATGTATAAGCCTTAGGCTTGAAACATTAACTAAAAGCTAATTCATATACAACACCGAGAAAAGGAAAGAATGCCTACATTTGAATCTGAGTTTGTTTTCACGTCAAAGGTCACATTCTTGTTCTTAATCTGGGACTGGATCTCACCAAAAATTAAGTCATTCTTCCTTGTACCTGTAGCCGTAATTGCCTGCAGCAGTATAAAGATCAAACAATTAGAGAAACAAATTTCTAGAAAAAATAGACTTCATATATATATATATATATATATATATATATATATATATATATATATATATATATATATATATATATATATATATATATATATATATATATATATGTGTGTGTGTGTGTGTGTGTGTGTGTCAGAAACTGGAAGAAGTAGATATAGAAACCAATTAGAGAAGCTTCAACTAGGAAGACAAACTGTTAAAAGTATCATTGAGTTTTCTTTTCCAAACATACCATGGACAGTCAGCGAACACTCGAGCCTGTATTTCTCATGTAGCAACCAGATAAATCAGAGAAACATGGTGTCAACCTTTTGTTAAAATGTTTTAGGCCTGCACCTTTCTGTTAGATATATTAAATAGTTCGTTGTCAATTTAAATGGAAACAAAGGCTTCCTATGCAATGTCCATTATATTGTAGCACTAAAGAGGGGCGTTGTTGCTGAACGGGGAACATTTTTTCCTTGATAGAATATCACAAGTTAAACACCAATAGCTAACTAAAAATTATTCAAATTTCTTTCACCTTACCGTAACAAATCACAGATATATAGAGACAAAGTGATAGAATGAGGGAAAAAGTAATATCTGCAAAACCCATTCTAGTAAGCATAGAAACACCAATAGAACGTCCACTGCTTCAAAAACACCATTATATTGTAGCACTAAAGAGGGTGTCGTTGCTGAACGGAGAACATTTTTCTCTTATTATTTTATCACAAGCTAAACACCAATAGCTAAACTAAAAAATATTCAAATTTCTTTTCCCTTACCATAGCAAAATCACAGATACATAGACGGAGTGATAGACCGAGGGAAAAAGTTATATTTGCAAAACCCATTCTAGCAAGCATAGAGTGCACTGCTTCAAAAACACCAATAAAATAACCATCAGAAAAACCCTCAATATCTAAAGTGATTGAACCAATGAAAATTCTTGCTGTGACATGCTTCCTAGATTAGTAACAATGAAACACCATAAGATCCCAACTATTTGGGCTATATCTAAAGTGATTGAACCAATGAATATTCTCGCTGTGACATGCTTCCTAGATTAGTAACAGCGAGACACCATAAGATCCCAACTATTTGGGCTGGTTATATAGATCTCTCCCAGCCAGCCATTGTTTCATCAAAAATTTATATTAGGATAGGAACCATCACATGTTGTCAACAATGTTACATTTTTTTGGTTTATTACATTTTCTAAAGAACTCTGAAGAACAACTGCTTTAGTAATATACATACCTATTAAATCTTGAGTATGAACTAGTAACACCAATCTAGAATGAACCGAAATGAATCAAAGGTCAACTCAAGCCGGTTGTCCACCTGAACATATTGTAACTAATACATGCCAACAAAGACGATTATTTATTGTACCCTGTTTCATGAGATCATATAGAAAGCCCAACAAAAAATTGTTCATACTCCATATCGTGTGCCAAAAGAAAATGATGGTAACCATGAAACAACTTATGATAGATGTAGCAACACGCGAGAAAGCATCAAATTTAGTAAAGTTGACAACAAACCCACAAACTAAACTACATTTGTTATATGAGCAGACAAATCATGGATAAGCAGAAGAATATCATGACTGCAAGACCTAGTATCTACAAAATTGAATTAAAAATACCAAAGAGTAAAAGAAGAAAATACCATATCCAGCCAGCACCAAAGAAAACATGGTTACATAATCACATACCCAAAGAAAGTCTGTCCAGGGGCAATAGGGTTTTATCATGTTACAGAACACTAGAAGTCTACCTAAGAGACATGACTAGATGTGGTTATGAAATCAAAATCATTTGGTTTCAACCAACAGAGTAACATGTATGACTAATTACCCAAATATGTCCATTTAGGGTTCACCAC